>CM060386.1:21315721-22565721 GCA_030545235.1 Helianthus tuberosus | reverse complement strand
AAAGTAAGAATGATATGTGTCTATATTTTACTAACCCATCAAAACAAGTTTGGTTAGTCTTGTAGATGCAGGAATGTAACAAAACACAGTCGTGCACATTAAGGGATCAAGCGACAAATCATTGGCTACAAAAGCTTTGTTCGACTTTCAAGGAAGATGGACACATGTCACTTAAGGATACATGTTAAAATGAGGGGGAGACTTATTCAAGTTGCACTCTTTTCCCTTAACTAAGTTTTATCCCATTGGGTTTTCTTAGTAAGGTTTTTAATGAGGCAACATACCTGATCCAGAAGTATTAGGGGGAGAAAATACGCGTTGCACTCTTTTTTTTCCTTAGCTATGGTTTTATCCCACTGGGTTTTCCTAGCAAGGTTTTTAACGATGCAGCATCACCTAGCGTATTAAAAGAATAGTAGACTATTATATTTCATCATGTGGATAGTCAAGGGGGAGTGTTATGAATGCACCATAATGTGGTGACTCTCCACATATGTAACCACCATCTATTGATTATCTTTGTATTAATATAAGAACACTATATATATAGTTCTTTTGTATTACATGTTTACAACTTAATGAATACGAATTCACATTCTCCATATTCTCTTTTTCTACTTGATCTCTATAGTCTTGTTCTCATGTTGCTAATAGACCGTTATTTTACAACACATATTTTCTTAAAGCTTGAATTTTTGAGAAACATTCTTGTTCTTGGTATATAAAAATAAAAGGTGAGGAAGAAATTTGATTAAAAAATAAAAGATGAGGAAAGAGAAAGTTAATATTAAAAGATAAGTATATTTTCTTAAAGCTTGAATTTATGAAATTCATTTTTGGTATGTCAAATATTATTACACAAAGTTATATTATGGATATATTGGGGCAAGGATATCTTAGAAACAAAGTTTTGAGTTTGTCTATGTTATGTTATGTTATGTGCATCCTTAGGTGCCCTTAACTGTCACGTCATCTGTCATATCAAATTCTTATTTGATCTCTATCCCTACAAATATTCTTACCCTTCTTAAATAAAACATTTTTATCTTTTACTTATTAGGGCCTACCTACATACAAAAAAACAAAGCCATTGTGGAAGAGCATAGATGTTAAGGGCTCCTAAGGACACAAATTTACAATGGGTAAGGGCTTGTAAGGGACTCCAAAGGCATCCTCCAAAAGCATTGGAGGTAGTCTAAGAATGCCAGAGACAGTCTCAAAGGAACATGTGAAAAGAGATGAAAAAGAAGGTTTATGAAGTGAAAGACACATATCAAGATAAGGAGAACGTTTGAACAACATGACATTTGTAATCTTCTTATTCCTTTTATCAAATTTTTATCTTATTTTTTTGAGATTTTTTATAAAAAAATCATTTTCACAATGTCTGATAAATGTGGCTATGTGCTATGCATAGAATTGTATTTCAATTAAAATTAGAGGCCATATTTATTTTTAAATGAAAACAACCATTTGTCACTCATCTTATACTACCAAGTGTGCTCACAAAACTTTAGAGTAGACACTCGAGTTTTCTAGTATTATTGATTTATGTACTCCCTGTCCCCACTATGTTAAGTTTTCTTTTTTCTTTTTTGAAATATTAGACCCTACTCACATGTGTGAAATAAATGCAAAGCTAGATAGATATGTAATTTAGGGTTAAGATTTAATAAGAAGTACGGTTTTTTATGAGAAGTCTAAGAAGTCATATGATATTAACATGTGTCTTTTTTTTTTAATTTATAACAAGTTAATCTACCAAGTAATCAATTAGTAAGTGGAATTTTAAGGAAAAAAAAAAGCTTGATTTGTTTTGGCCTTTTTGGGGCTACAGAGAAGTAGACCATTTGAAAGTCATCGACGACAACAAGCGGGGGGGGGGGGGGTGTCATCGGAGAGAACATTGGAGGCGCTCGGTGAAACTCGAAAGGCAGAAGCGGATGCCGTAGGAGCGTCATAAGGAACAATGGGCTTAAGCAATTAAATTAGTTGTGGCCAAGCATTTAAAGTTTTAACATGGGCACTTAAACAATTAGTCACAGGCTTAAATTATTTTTATTTGTTTAGTTTTGGACTTATGGGTTCAATTATAAATATTAGAAATTAGATGTCTGTTTCTGTGTTTAACTGGTATTTAGGACTCACGCTTTGTGGCGGGACTATTAAACCTAACAAAAAGTAGACGTAAAAACGTTGAACCACGTACACGCATTTAGACCTCATAGTATCTTGTATATTTAGGAAATTGATTTGTTTATTATTGTAGAGATATCTCCATGATTATAGGAGATTTATTTTGTATTATAAATTATGAGGAGATTAATGAGAAGGGGCAAGTTGAGTAAATCTCTTACATGGTATCAAGCTTTTTCGATACCATCCCCCTAAACCCTACTTCTGCCGCCGTCGGCTGCCTCTAAACCTGCCATCGGCTCCTCCCTTCAGCTTCTTCTTCCTCTCCTTTTCTACCTATGGAGTCCAAACAAACACCGGCCCATCCATACATTGTTTTCCCGAGTAATTGGACCGCCTCCCAGTGGGCCAATCTACTAAACTCCAACAATTCGGCCCAACCCCCATGTTCGTACCCCTCACGACCCACTCCTCCATCCTCTCAAGGCATCTTGGGCCCAAGACCGGATCAAGCGCATCAAACCAGTTATTCTCCCACCGACATCGAACAGGCCCTCTACTCTTTGGCACTCAATCAGTCGGACCATGGGGTGATGGATACAGGAGCTACATCTCACTCAGCTAATGAGCAAGGTATATACTCCCCGTCTAATTTTAATAGGTGCACTAATAAAAACATAATTGTTGTATATGGCATGACTATCCCTGTTTTGGCACAAGGCAACCAGGTCCTTCCCCCTCCTTATCCACCACTTAAACTTAACAATGTCTTGTTTGCACCCAACTTAATCAAAAACCTTATTTATGTTCGTCGTCTAACCACCGATAACTTAGTTTCTATTGAATTTGATCCTTTTGGTTTTCTTGTGAAGGATCTCAAAACTCGGGCACCTATCCTACGATGCAATAGCACAGGCGATCTTTATCCTTTGACAGCACCTCTTCCCCTTCAACCTACCTCACCTTCTGCTTTTGCGGCCGTGTCTCAAGATCGCTGGCATCAACGCTTGGGTCATCCTGGCAAACAGTTGTTACAGTCTTTGAAACTATCTAATTTTGTTGATTTTGGAAAATTTAATAAAACACTTTGTCAATCTTGCGTTTTTGGTAAAAGTGTTAAGTTGCCATTTTATGATTCTATTAATTGTACTCGTTCAGCTTTTGACATTGTTCACAGTGACCTATGGACCTCACCCGTTCTTAGCACGGGTGGTCACAAATATTACATTCTTTTCTTCGATGATTTTACCAACTTCTTGTGGACTTTTCCCATCCCCAACAAGTCCCACGTATTTCAAACATTCACCACGCTCCACAATTTAATTAACACGCAATTTGAACGTAAAATCAAACAATTCCAATGTGACAATGGCAAAGAATATGCAAACCAGAACTTCTACAATTTTTGTAATCATAATGGCATGCATTTCCGTTTTTCGTGTCCTTACACGTCTTCCCAAAATGGTAAAGCGGAACGTAAAATCCGCACCATTAATAACATGGTCCGTTCCCTTTTAGCCCAAGCCTCCCTCCCCCTTAATATGTGGCATCATGCCCTCGAAACTGTCACCTATCTTTTGAACATCCTACCTAGCAAAACTCACCACTTCAAATCCCCTACAACCTTGCTTTACAACTGTCTACCGGAATACGACCACCTTCGTGTTTTCGGTTGCTTGTGTTATCCTCTAACCCCTTCCACATCCATACACAAACTTGACTACCAGTCTCACCCGTGCGTTTTCCTTGGCTATCCCTCCAACCATCGTGGTTATAAGTGTCTCGATCTTACCTCTCATCAACTCATAATCTCACGTCACGTTCACTTTGAAGAGTCTATCTTTCCTTACACCATACAATCCCCCTCTAAGCCGCCCTCCTACGACTTTCTTAACCCCACTATTAATCCCTTAGTATGGGACTACCTACACAACTCACAAAATTCCATAACCCCTAACCCACCCAACACTCCACCTACTGATGCCTCACCCATTTCACCTACTAGCCCACCCCCAACTCCTTCACCTTCACCCATCGGCCCATCTCCCACTACCATACCCACCAGCCAAGCCAACCCTATCGGCCCACATCAAACTACCAAACCCACCAACCAAGCCCACCCTATCGGCCCACATCACACCGCTACCCCAGCCCAGCCTTCGTCCGCCCCCACCGAACCCACTGTTACCGATCCCCATATCAGCCTAACCCAAACCGTCTCTATCCCAACGGCCCACATAAACTCACCAAGTCCGCCACACTCACCCGTCCATCAGACCGAGCCCAACCCAGCCCTAACCATTCCTGATCAGCCTACACTACCCCCTCCCATCACTCGCACAATTCATACTCGTTCCATGAGTGGTATTGTTAAACCCAAACAAATTTTCACCCTCCACACCTCTGATATTGTACCCGTCCCCAAGAGTCCTTAGGTTGCCTTGTCCACTCCAAAGTGGTATAATGCCATGTCCAATGAATTTAGTGCACTTCTTAAAAACAAGACCTGGGAGCTTGTACCCAGAACACCCGACATGAACATTATACGTAGCTTGTGGTTATTTAAACATAAATTTCGGTCTGACGGTACATTGGAACGATACAAAGCTCGCTTGGTGTGCGATGGTCGTAAGCAGCAGCTGGGGGTTGATTGTGGCGGTACGTTTAGCCCCGTTGTTAAACCCTCAACCATCCGGCTGATTCTTTCACTTGCCTTGTCCAAGTCATGGAAAATTCATTAGTTGGATGTCACTAATGCTTTTTTGCATGGCAACCTAGAAGAAACAGTGTATATGCATCAACCCATGGGGTTCCGACATCGTGACTTTCCTGATCATGTTTGCCTACTACGGAAATCCTTATACGGTCTCAAACAGGCACCACGAGCATGGTACCAGCGGTTCACCGACTTTGTCACTATACAGGGGTTTCGCCAAAGCAAATCTGACAACTCTCTTTTCATTTATCATCATGGTCACGAGATTGCTTATCTTCTAATTTATGTGGATGACATTATTCTTACCACGTCCTCCGAGGATCTTCGTATACGCTTGCTCCACAAGTTGTCTGGTGAATTTGCTATGAAAGACTTGGGGCCACTTTCTTACTTTCTGGGTATTCAGGTAACTCGGGAAGGTGATACTATGTTTTTATCTCAGCAGGCTTATGTTCGAGACATTCTCCATCGGGCATCTATGGACTCCTGTAAACCGGTTGCTACTCCTGTTGATACGCAATCCAAATTATCTACTCACAACGGCCCGCTTCATGATGATCCTTCGACCTTTCGTAGTCTTGCTGGTGCGTTACAGTACCTGACCTTTACTAGACCAGACATATCTTATGTTGTTCAGCAGATTTGCATGCACATGCACGCACCTCGGATTGATCACTGGAACGCCTTGAAACGTATCCTTCGATATCTTCAGGGCACGGCTCACTTTGGTCTTCATCTTGGACCCGTTTCTGGCATTCGTCTCATGGCTTACACTGACGCGTACTGGGCTGGATGCCCTGACACTCACCGGTCTACATCTGGATACTGTGTTTATTTCGGTGACAATCTTATTTCCTGGTCTTCCAAGCGGCAATCCACTATTTCTCGCTCAAGGGCGGAAGCGGAATATCGAGGTGTTGCTAATGTGGTTGCGGATATTTGTTGGTTGCGTAATCTACTTCTCGAGCTCCATCATCCTCTTTCACGTGCTACGTTGGTGTATTATGATAATGTCAGTGCCGTCTACCTCTCTGGTAATCCTGTACAACATCAGCGCACTAAGCACATTGAGCTCGACATTCACTTCGTTCGTGAACAGGTGCAACGTGGTCACATTCGTGTACTACATGTTCCTTCTCGTCATCAGATTGCCGATATATTCACCAAGGGACTCCCGCGTGTTTTATTTGACGATTTTCGTTCCAGTCTCAACATCGGTCCTCCCGATGCTTCAACTGCGGGGGTGTCATAGTATCTTGTATATTTAGGAAATTGATTTGTTTATTATTGTAGAGATATCTCCATGATTATAGGAGATTTATTTTGTATTATAAATTATGAGGAGATTAATGAGAAGGGGCAAGTTGAGTAAATCTCTTACAAGACCGAAACATCTATACTATATAATAAATGAAACCATTTTTGGGACACTTGTCATCATATTAGGCCATGTTTTATAGATAAGTATTATTTTAGTTTAATCTTTTCTAATTAATTATAGATAATCCTCATACTAAATATTATTTAGTTTAATTCTTTATGGATAATTATTTAGTTTAATCTCCTTCTCATTTATAATATTATTTATTTAACTAATAGAGTAAATTACGATTTTGGCTCATGTGATTATATCACTTTTACTGTTTTAGCCCAAAAAGAATTTTTAACATCCGAGCCTCCAACGTCTTTTTTCTAACCCTTTTGGCCCCTAACATTTAGGGGGTGTTTGTTTTTTCTTCAAACATCTTCAAGGGAGCTGATATATGCAGGCGCGCAGACGTTACCCTTGAAGACTGTTTGTTTTTTTTTAAACAGATCTTAATATAGCTTTTTTCAGCTTAAAAAAAAAGCTATCATACCCTTTCTTCAAACAACTTCACAAAAAACCCAACTCTCTCATCTTTACAAAAAAAACCCTCCTCCCTCAAAACTGGACCACCACCACTGCTGTCACCGGCGCCGGCCGTCGCCTCAGTCGGCCACCACCACCGTCGCAGCAGCCACCACCGTCGCTGGCTCCGTCGTGTTCTTGTACAACCTTCCTCTTCTTCTTCGATTCTATAAACGCATTTGACAAATGAACAAGAGGTTCAAGGTCTGCTGTCGTCATTAATGGTGAAAAAGCCTACAAAAGTTGTAGTTAATTTTGATGTAAACTCATTTTCAAACTTCGTAGACACATGTTACAGAAACACACTGATGTTATAGGTGAAGATATAAGCTCTTACTTTAGGGCTTTTTGAAGGTACTTTATTATTAGATATATGAACAATTGGGTTTTTTTTTTATCTTTTTGTTTGATTCAGGTACGGTTTAACTCTAGAAATGATGATGTTGAGTGATTTTCAGGATCATAATTTAAGTTATGAAGTGAGAAGTGTTTAGTTGGAGTAAGAAGAAGGTGAAATTGATACATAATTGAAATGGAATTCAGTTTAGTTTGATCGATCATTTAGGAATTTGGGGAATTGGGTTGCACATGTGTAGTTGAGGTAATTGGTTTAGGATGTTTTGATTTGGAAAATAAAACAAAGTTCATGTAGTTTGTACAGACAGTATCAATTTATAAAAACGAACAGTCTTATATTTTCAGCTTGAAGAGCTTCAGACCACATCTTCAGTTGCAGACATAAAAACAGATGAAATCAGCTTGCAGACAGTTTATGTGTACAAAAACAAACAGCACCTTAATGGATGAGATTAGTGTTAGGGGCCAAAAGGTTTAGAAAAAAAAGACGTTGGGGGCTCAGATGTTAAAAAATTCTTTTTTGGGCTAAAGGGTAAAAGTGATATAACCACAGGGGCTAAAATCATAATTTACTCTAACTAATATTATTTATCATTTATACATTTACGGAGTTTTAAATAATGGGTTAAATTTATTGAGACTTCGTTAACAAATTTTGCTACAACAAAATAATCTATTTATATCAATCTAAATTTTTATCTATGTTATACTATATAATAAAACATTAATGTGTGACTGATAGTTGAAGTCTTAGTCGGATACTACCGTCAAGGTCAGTGTTTCTTCATTGGCGCCATCCGTGGGACCTTTTCGGTAACAGTTAGATTGAACCCCATGCCAAGTGATCGGAACGTAGCAGTTACCCAAACCAAACAATGACAGACAACAACCCGGTGTCGGGAGCAGGCCTTGTCACCACCGCACCGGCCTCACCGGCGATCACCAGGTCTCTTGACCTGGAGTTTGAGGCAGAAGGACCACCACCAGGTTTTACAGGCATCACCGTCGTCTCCTCTAGGACTACGACGGCGGATCTGTTTCCCTATACATCTTCACGGTTGGAGTCGGGGGAACCGAGCATAACCGGCGGTAACATGTTCACCCCAGTGGCAACCACTAGCGTACAGATCTCACGCCTTAACTCTATGCCAGTTATTACATCGGCAAACCCAAGCACCGTTATACCACAGACCAGCATGCCTCAGTATTACCAACCTTCAGTTACTTACGCCATGCCGCCCTTATATTCCGCAGCACTAACGGCGACACTGTCAACGCCACCTCACCAACCGGTGATCATGCCAGCATGAATCATGAACGCTCCAGTCACGCCGGGCAATCAGGCATATTTCCCAGGGTACTATTACGCACCCCCGTACGGATATTTACCCCCATACGGTAACTCAATGTGCACACCCCAGGGAGCCACACAAGGCCATACTCAATCGCCATATGCGGCTTATATGCCACCTTGGTGGACTTTTCCAATGTCACAACCGGTTTACACTCAAACCCCGCCAACAGCAGAACCAGTTTATGATAGAGGGAACACATCCAGGCCCAGATTCTCTTCAGGAGGGGTTCCCAGTCCCATGCTAAACGTCACTTCGGCTCAACCCCCAGTCACTCAGGGTGTAAGCCAGAGCGGGATCGTCCTTCCAGTACAACCCATCAAAGTAGAAGAAGATGAACTCACCAGACCTTACAAGCCAGTGGATGCGACCTTCAAATCCAAGTTCACCTGAAGAATAGCAGAAGCTCCTATCAAGGAGAAACCCAAGATGCCTCAAACTGTAGGTAAATACGATGGTCTAGGCGACCCTGATGACCATCTTAACCTATTCAAAAGTGCAGGGGAGGTAGCCTGTTGGCCCATGCCCCTATGGTGTAAAATGTTTGTGCAGACGCTAGTAGGCACGACACGGGTCTGGTGGGATAGTCTACCCACGGGGGAGATTGACAGTTTTGAAGATCTAGAATCCAAATTCATCTTGCAGTTCAGCCAGCAACGCAGGCACACGAAGGATAGGAACGAGCTCCTCCACATCCGCCGGCGAGACAATGAAACGGTGGAAAATTTTATTGTTAGATTCAACAAAGAGAGCCTGGCAATCCCGGGTGTAACGAACGATCTAGCATGTGGAGCCTTCCTACAAGGAGTGCACGACGACAAGTTGTTGAAAACACTGCATGGAAGGGATGGCGTAGCGCTAACCATCGATGAAATACTGCGGATAGCTAAAGTTTATGTCATACAAGAAAAGGCAGTAGCCGCCAGTCACGCGGTCAATAGGAAAAAGGAGGCTCTGAAAAACCAAGAAGACAAGGAACAGCGAGGCTCTAAAGGTAGGGGTAGAGGAGATCGATACCAAAGGAATGACAAGACGGACTCGCGGTATGATAGACCCAGAAGCGCCTATTCAAGGAATGAGTCCTCGAAACCTCGATCCGACTACCCCAACCTGAGCAAGACACCGGCAGAGATCCTAGCTTCAGAGAATCTCAAGTTCAATCCCCCAAAGCCGTTGAAAGATAACCCTAACAAAGACACAAGTAAATACTGTGAATATCACAAAGGGAGCGGTCATGATACAAACGACTGTTTTCAGCTAAAAAGCAGATTGAATATTTTGTGAAAGCGGGTAAATTGGCACATTTAGTAAGGGACATCAAGCAGGGCCCGCCGGTCGTCAAGGAAGAGAACGATAAGGCGTCGGGTAAGAGACCGTGAGAACTGAATATGGTACACACAGACAAAGGGAAATGGGCAAAACGGAGTTTCTCCACGCTCGAACCCTGGATGTTAGCAACCATGACCATCGAACCTAGCGTGGAAGACTTACACCTCACTACGGACGCCCTGATCATATCCGCTGCAGTGGGAGACTACCGCATGAGGCGAATCCTGGTAGATACCGGAAGTTCAGAAGACATTATCTACGCACACTGTTTTAACAGAATGCAACCAGAAGACAAAAAGCTGCTTGAATCAGTACACGCCCCCATTAAAGGTTTCACAGGGGAAAAAGTTGACCCTATTGGTCAGATTACTTTCCCGGTCACATTCAGACAAGAGCCTCGAGAAAGAACCATACTCCTAACATTCCTTGTGGTACGTGCTGAATCGTACCACAATGTGATCATCGGAAGGTTCACTTTGGGAAAATTAGACGCCATAGTCTCTACGGCGCGAGGTTTCATGAAGTTCCCTACCCCGCGGGGTGTCGCAACAGTGTTTCGCGACAAACTAGGGGAGGTATTAAACGCCAAAAGATGTCGCCAGGGCCCTACCGGAGCCGTGGGCCCAGAGACATGGGTATTAAGCACACGCCATCCAGACCAGACAGTTACAATCGGAGACAGCCTCTCCCCTAAGGTTAAAAACGATTTGAAACAGCTGCTGAGAAGGAACGTCGATGTCTTCGCTTTCGAACATTCTGATATGACGGGTATACCCCGCGATAAGGCAGAACACAAGTTAGCAACACTCCCAGGCATTAAGCCAGTCGCACAGGGTAAACGCAGTATGGCCCCGGATAGAAAGGCAGCAGTGGTCAGAGAGGTACGAAAATTGGTGGAAGCCGGAATCCTCAGAGAAACACGGTACCATACGTGGGTATCAAACCCGGTGATGGTAAAGAAGCCAGACGGCACATGGCGAATGTGCATTGATTTTAAAGATCTGAATAAAGCATGCCCCAAAGACGCGTACCCACTACCTGAGATGGACTTCAAGGTTGATTCCCTGGTCCCCTACAAGTATAAATGCTTTTTAGACGCGTATAAAGGATACCGCCAGATTAAGATGTCCAAGGAAGACGAAGAAAAAACTGCGTTTCATACTGATATCGGCATCTTTTGCTACATGAAGATGCCTTTCGGTCTACGAAATGCCGGGGCCACTTACCAGCGACTCATGGACAAATCTTTCGAAACATAAATTGGCAGAAATTTGGAAGTATACGTTGATGATCTTGTTATCAAAAGCAAGGAAGAGAAACAAATGTTAGAAGACATTGAAGAAACTTTCCAAAAGCTTAGAGAATACAACATCAAACTCAACCCCAAGAAATGCTCTTTCGGGGTAGAGGAAGGAAAGTTCTTAGCCGCCATAACGCGGATGCCCTCTCCAAGAACTTTGAAAGAAGCACAGGCGTTAAACGGACATTTAGTCGCGATCAACAGATTCTTAGCAAGACATGCAGAGAGATCTTTGCCGTTTATTAAGACATTAAAAGACTGCCTCAACAAAAAGAATTTCAAATGGACCGGCGAAGCGGAAGAAGCCCTGCTAGACATGAAACGTTTCATAGAAAAATTACCCATGCTGATAGCGCCGTCTCCTAATGAAGTGCTTAAAATGTATTTGGCAGCAACCCATAACGCGGTAAGCGCGGTACTCATGGTGGAAAGAGACGGGAAGCAGACATCCATATATTACATCAGTCGAGTATTGGCGGGACCTGAAATGCGGTACCCAACCCTTGAAAAACTGGTCTTGGCATTAGTTCACGCCACTCAGCGATTGAGAAGATATTTTCATGCACACCGCGTACAAGTCCTGACGAATTACCCGCTACAGCAAATCTTGCACAAGCCAGAAATCTCTGGGAGACTGGCCAAATGGGCGATTGAATTAGGCGCTTTGGATATTGAATACAGAAAACGAACAACAGTCAAAGGGCAGGTAATCGCCGACTTCTTAGCTGAGATCCCTGAAGGGGAAACTATAGTGGACCCCGCCATCCGGGATATCCCGGAATCCAGCACTGCCCGACAGACCTGGAAACTTTATACTGACGGGTCATCAAGTGGAAAAGGATCAGGGGCGGGCCTAATGTTGATAAGCCCAGATGAGAACAGACTAATGTACGCCCTACGCTTTGACTTCGAATGTTCTAACAACGAAGCAGAATATGAAGCGCTACTCGCTGGTTTAAGAATGGCCCAATCTATGGGAGCCATGCGAGTCGACGCATATGTCGATTCCTTATTGGTTAATAATCAAGTGAATGAGACGTATGAAGCCAAGGATGAATCGATGGCAAAGTACCTAGCAAAAACAAAGGAGCTCATGGCTTCTTTCGAAAATGTCACATTCAATCACATTCACAGGGGAAAAAACCAAATAGCGGATGCTTTGAGCAAACTCGCCACCTCGGGCATGGAAAAAGAAGTAAAGGTGGAAACATTGCAGTCACCCTCAATTGAACCCCGAAACGTCTCCGCCATCGCTGCGGAGGAACCTTGCTGGTACACCCCGATACTAAAGTTCCTTACTAAAGGGGAATTACCCTTCGCTAGGGGCGATGCTCAGAAAATACAAACAAAGGCACTGCAATATTAAGTAAACAGTGGCGTCCTATATCGGAAGTCATACTTGGGACCACTCCTGCGGTGTGTCTCCCCGGTGGAAGCTAAGTACTTGATCCAGGAAATTCACGCAGGTATATGCGGCATCCATGCCGGCCCACGGGCGGTTGTAGCCAAAATTCATAATGTCGGGTACTACTGGCCCAGGATGCATGAAGACGCAGTGCAAGAACTTAGAAAATGTCGCAGTTGTTAGAAATTCGCCCCTCAAACGCTCAGGCCTAAAAATAACTTAATCCCGGTTACAGGGGCCTGGCCTTTTCAAAAATGGGCGGTGTATATTGTTGGGCCATTCCCGTTAGCTCCCGGAAGGCTAAAGTACTTAATCGTGGCAATCAACTACTTTACCAAGTGGGTAGAAGCCAAACCTTTGGCTAAAATCACGGCGGATAACGCTAAAAAGTTCCTTTGGGAACACATAGTATGTCGTTTCGGATTACCGCTATACCTGGTGAGCGACAATGGAACACAGTTCACAGACAAAATTCTGCAAGAATGGTGCGCTGACCTCCAGATCCAGCAAATCTTCACGTCAGTAGCCCATCCCCAGGGAAACGGCCAAGTAGAGCGGGCGAATAGGAGTTTGCTGGATGGCATTAAAAGGAGACTAGATTATGAAGGAAGTTCTTGGGTGGAAGAACTGCCAAATGTCCTATGGGCACACCGGACAATGCCCAAGACTAGCAACAACGAAACCCCTTTCAGCCTAACCTACGGTGCAGAAGCAATGATACCCGCCGAGGCGGGATTACCATCATTACGTCTCCTTACTACCGGTGATGATAATGATAGGCTGCTAAGGGAAGGCCTGGATATACTCGAAGAAAGGCGAGAAGTCGCCGCCATTAACGAGGCAAAGTACAAGAAAACATTGGAAAAGTACTACAACAAACGCGTAGCACAGCACACCTTCAAAGAAGGTGATTACGTCATGCGAGACAACGAAGCCAGTAGAGCGGAACCCGCAGGCAAATTGGGACCCAACTGGGAGGGTCCCTACGTCATTCAAGAAGATTTGGGCAAAGGGGCCTACCGCTTGTCCAGATTAGACGGCACCGCTATACCGCGCAGCTGGAACATAGCCCAATTAAAAAAATGTTACCTGTAATGCCTTGCTCCTAACAGCGAAAGTGCATTTTTCTTTTTTCAATAAACAAGTGTAATTCATCCACAGCGATGTCGCTTCTGTTCATCTAAGTTTGAGTTCAATAAAAGTTATTTACTTTTGTTTATTCTCATTACTTAAACATGCAATAAAATTTACCAACGCAAACAAACTGCACATAACGGTAATCAACAAAAGTACCCTTAAACACGATATATTTTCATACACATCAGTCATGGGGTCAAAATATACAGCGCTGAAAGCGGGTATCTTGGTAATAGATATGCTAACCGCTACAAAAAGATAGGTATTTTGGTAATAAATACATACGAACTATCTTACACAAACCAAGTACTTGTCCTCGTTGTTAAAAACCAACACGTGGGAACCAAAAAAGAACATGTTCTAACACCTACTTGTGGGAACAGGTCGCCATCACCTCTGCAGGGGTATGCAGCACCCTACCACAATCCAGCACACCAGGATCAACGGCCAAGTCATCGGTCGATCCTCCAACCACCGGGTCATCAACAGAAGCTTTTACAGCACAACCACCACGACGACGCTCATACACTAACCGGTATCGTTGAACATGATAAGCCGGGATGATTTGCATCAGATTATCGGCCGATAGTGATGCCATATTAGTGTCAGCTGGCAAAGGATCCTCGTAAATAACCCTTTGGCACGCACGGTTCGCCCGGGAGGGAATAGCATTAGGTGTTCTCCTTCTCCGAATCATCGACTTTGTTACCAGAGTCTGTAGTTGAACCAGACCGTCAGCGGCATCCAAACGCCGAAAAATATCGGAAAGTCTCTGCCTATAAGTTCTCCGGCTCATATTTTCGAGTTACCAAATTCGGAAAAAAGAACCATAATTTATAGAAGGAAAAACAGTTGGACAGAGATGACGATAGCAACATTAATGGTAAACAATCATTACGGGTCAAGTCACCGCATTTCAGAAGAATGGTGGCGGCATACATCATGACATTAACATTAAATGTCTGACAAACTACTTAGATATTTTCGCAAATACCAAGATCAAACAGTGTCATTACAAACGGCACGAGAAAGTAACATACGTATATGAAACAAACTACCTATTCCTCTTCGGACTCTTCCGCGGGGTCCAGCATCGCACGCAAAGACTCGATGCCTTCTTCATTCACTTTGTCCATTAAGTCGGCATACTCAGGCAATGGCTCGTTGTACGCTGCCTCCAATGCATCAGCCATGTCATCCTGAAACTTGCCCCTGGCCACATGGAGATCAGAAGGCATTTTTTCCGATTGACGACAGTCAAAGTATCCTTTATAAACACCATCATGGTGACCGGATTGGTATGCAGCAGCGGAGAGGTGGTCTATCAGAGCAGTAAAAGACGCTGATTGGCGAAGGTATTCAAACGCCCCTACTAACCCGTTGGTTATCAACCAATTCCTGTCGCCCCGCATCGCAGCCAGTTGGCTAGTTAAGCTATCCACTTCAACATTCGCTTGCTCCAGGGCACTCACCACTTCCTTCAGGCGTGCAACAGAGGATTGGGTAAGTGTATTTCTTTCAAGAAGTAGGGAATCACAATGCTGTTGGAGTTCCCTAAGTTGCCCTTCCCGCTCCTCCAGTTCCGCTTGCTTAGCCCGGGCTTTCGCGTTGGAAGTCTCTACCTCAACGGTCAAAGCTTGATAGCGCTCCTGCACCTGAGACACAAAGTCAGTGTCAATTCAGAATTTATCCACAAGAGCAGTCATCTCAGATCTCACCTTCTGAGCTTCACTAACAGCTTTACGCCCTAACTCCTCCTGTACACTTTTAGCGTGCGAAATGACCCGGTCTTTCTCCGCTATGTCTCGAGCCCACATAAGTCGCTCCTCAGCAAGGTGGGTAGTCACCCTCTTCAAATCATCCTCAGCTTTGTTTTTCTCCGATAAAAACCGACTCTCCCTCAACCCAGCGGCTTGAAGCTGACTCTCCAGGCGGTATTTCTCATCTTTGAGTTCCTCGATGAGGTCCCGCGCCTGGTGGAGTTCATTGTTGTCATGCATCCACCTACGCCGGATCTCTGAAAGCCTCCGGGGCTGACTAACAGAATCCACAATCGCAGAATTCATCAAATTCTCGTTGTTCATCCCCTCAACATACGCCACCTCTGCTGGAGGATAAGACCGCTCAACCCAGTGCTGAACAATCGGGGGAAAGATCAACCTAGAGGACTCAGCAATTTTCCACTGGGGCTGGTAGCGCTTATCCCGATTGTTGGGATCCCAATTGATGGTAGGTAAATAAAGATAATCACCCAGGCGGGCTCCATCGTCAGCAATGCCACTGCTGGATCCCCCAGTATCACCAGCAGCGTGATCTCCCGCGCTAGTCGCCTCGTGGGCCAGAGATACAGCAGGCATTTCTTTCCCAGTAGCGGAATATATACTCAAAGGAGAATCAAACATAGCGGAAGGGGCAACACTCGAGGTCAGTGGCGTGGAAACCGGGCTAGCTGTTACAGTCACAGCAGCGGTAAGTATAGGCGGTGACACGACACAACTAGCAGCGGCAGTAACATGCGCCGAAGGTGTAAGATCTGAAAGGCTGCTAGCAATGGGAGGTACCGCCCCCACAGATGACAAGGGCGTGGTTGTCACATTCACAGTCTGAACCTCGCCAGTAGTACCTGCATCAAAAGCAAGCTTCAGTAACACGAAGCTCATAATTCACAATGACATTCGAAGACAAAACACACATACCAATTGGCAGGGCATAGGCGGCTTGCATAGCCTCAAACGCAGTTAGCGTGGGAGTAACAAACACCTTTCGCTTCTTCGCCACATGGGTGGGGCTTGTCATTATAGCGGTAGTAGTAGTATCATCCTTGGTGAGTGCCGCACCCCCAGCGGAAGATGTGGCCGCCCCAGCTGCCATATATTTCCTACTAGTAACCTTTATCCGGGTTGGTTTCTTCTCTGGAAGGGTAACGTTACTACCCCCGCTGAGGGTAGGGGAAACGTAGGCGACAGGATCCGTAGGCATAGCAGGTAATAAAAACTAATTGAGGTGAACTTTCAACACATCAGACTCCTGTTCGTCAAGCACGCGGTCCGCGGCTCTCAACGCCAGATGCCGCGGAGGATCAACAAAGTCAAACAAGCTCCATTCCCCTGAAAGATACACATAGGTTATCTTCAAAAATGGCAGACTACATAACTAGTAAAATTTATGAGTACCTTCATCATCCCTTCGAAATGAGGGATACTGCTTGATATCACGCCACAGTAGACTCATTCCCGCCATTACCAGGGCTCCTTCTGGGATTAGTGTACACTCGAAAGGGCGGCCACACAGTCTTGTATATAGGGCGTTGGAAATATAAGTATCTTCAGAAGGATTATCGTCCTTCACCTTGTCTTTTGGTCCCATGTTTCTCCAATGCATCTCGCCGGGAATTACAGAGGCATCGATATAGAAAAGTTTCTTTTTCCAATCTTTGTCCCTGGAACTGGTAGGGATATCCCTCAGACAAGTTGCATCGGTATCTCTCCGGTCAAAGGTGAAAAAGGGGGATTTCCACACACGCACAAAGAAAACCCTAAACACAATAAGTTCCGGAATGTGCCCTAAAGCCGCACAAGCAAACTCAAACTGTCGAAGTTTCACCAATCCTAGTGGGTGTAGTTGGGAGATGTGAATACGGTAATGGTCAAGAACCAATTTGCAAAATTTGGTAATAGGCAGCCGGAAATTGCAAAATTTGAAGAAATCACTAAACAATGTGATTTTACCCTCCTTCAATGGAAACGCTGTGTCCATTATTGACGGCAACACGGGATTCCACTCAGCCCTGATCCCGTAATCTTGCATAAGGTTGTTATAAGACACGATTCCCCATTTGCAGAACAGGGCATCAGAACTGGCTGGGGCAGGGGAGGAAGATTCAGCGGTCTTAGAGGCCATTTTGTTTGAAAGAAGCGAAGCAACAGATGGTGTTGTGAGGAAATGTGATTTAGATCTGGCAAACAGGGGTACTATTTATACAAGGAGGTAACTTTTCAATTTCGAAAAGAGGAAGGGACGAAAATACGCGTCAGAGCAGGGTAAACACAGTTGTCATCCCAATGATGGCCTAACTGTCACGTCCTATCCCATGGCACTTTAGTCTATAAAATTTGCCCTCAATAGGGTATACTGATTTTTTCTTTCTTCTAGTCCGATCTCATGAATTTCATTTCATAACTTCGGACTGGGGGGGACATGACGAGGTATGACCCGAATCGGATAATCCGACCCGGTCCTTACCTATTATTTTATTATAAATAAATAATTATAAGGATTTGTTCTAGAACATTCCATCCTGCATGGATAGGTCACGCAACCAAATCTCAAACTTTTTGGGAAGATCATGCAAATCCCTAACTTAACGAAGCCCATCCTAAGTTAGGGGAAACCCTAATAGCAAACTAATAATAGAGGTAAACGTATAAGGTATGGATATTCTGATTCTCATACAACTCTCTTCTTCATCTTTACTTTCATACTCCCAAAACCGAGACTTATTCTCACGCCGGAGGGTGGTTACAGGAATAACCTCATTCCTGTAACGAGTCCTAACGGTGTTTCTGTTTTGCAGCTAACTATTCGGGTCACTGATAGTTGAAGTCTTAGTCGGATACTACCGTCAAGGTCAGTGTTTCTTCAGTGACACATGTTGTTCATTGTAGGTATTTATTTTATGATTTTCTCGCCTCACTCACAAACTTATCTTATATTAATTAAATAAATAAATAAATAATGAGCTAATATTAAATTTTATCCTACTTTAAATTTCGAATACCATTCTTCTATTTTTCTAATAAAATATTATTTGAAATTGTAAATTGTTAATTTAAAACATTTTAAATAAAACAAATTATTTATCACGAAAACCAAACTTTGTATTAACATATTAAATATTTTTATTTTCACTATACAAAATTACATTTACTAACTTTTTTATTATTTGGTATATAAAATTACATTTATTTAACACGTGTAATAAATGAGGTTTTTTAAATATGTATTATTATATTATTTGGTAAACAATATTACATTTATTCAACCCGTGTAATATATGTGGTTTTAAAGATATAATTTTTTTATCTGGTATATAAAATTACATTAATTCAACCCGTACAATATGGTTCTCATATGTATAATTTTTATTATTTAATATATAAAATTATATTTATTCAACCCGTGCAATAAAGGAAGTTTTTAAATATATAATGTTTTATTATTTAGTATATAAATTTATTTACTCAACCCGTGTAACACACGGGGTTATAATCTAGTAAAATATAAAAAATAACTAAATCAACTTAGGACTCGCACATTGCGACGTGGCCGTTAAACCGTAAAAATTACGTTGAACCACGCTTGCGTGTTGGAGCTTATACTGAGTCTAAAGTGAAGAAAAAGGAAAACTAAAAAAAAAAAAAACGCATGATGAATAGAGCACAATGTGCAACCATATAAAGTGTAAACTTGTATTTAAAAAAATGAATAGTAACATAGTCGAAAAGACTTAACGTCTATATAAGGAAAACGAGAGTATAAAAGTAAAAACCTATGGGTTAAAGACGTATTTTATATATAGTGTAAGAGTAAAGATTTGAAACTTAAAAAAAAAACCCATTTTGGTCACTCACATTAAAAATTATAAAAAGAAAAGAAAACAACCTTGAGTCATCAGTCTAAAGTGAAGAAAAAGGAAAACTAAAAAAAAAAACGCATGATGAATAAAGCACAATGTGCAACCATATAAAGCATAAACTTGTATTTAAAAAAATGAATAATAACATAGTCGAAAAGACTTAACGTCTATATAAGGAAAACGAGAGTATAAAAGTAAAAACCTATGGGTTAAAGACGTATTTTATACATAGTGTAAGAGTAAAGATTTGAAACTTTAAAAAAAACCCACTTTGGTCACTCACATTAAAAATTATAAAAAGAAAAGAAAACAACCTTGAGTGACCAGTCTAAAGTGAAGAAAAAGGAAAACTAAAAAAAAGGCATGATGAATAAAGCACAATGTGCAACCATATAAAGCATAAACTTGTATTTAAAAAAATGAATAGTAACATAGTCGAAAAGACTTGACGTCTATATAAGGAAAACGACAGTATAAAAGTAAAAACCTATGGGTTAAAGACGTATTTTATATATAGTGTAAGAGTAAAGATTTGAAACCTAAAAAAACCCACTTTGATCACTCAGTCACATTAAAAATTATATATAAAAAAAAAACAACCTTGAGTCACCACATGTCACTTAAGACCTACAAGATTTGAAACCTAAAAAAAACCCACTTTGATCACTCACATTAAAAATTATAAAAAAAAAAAAAACAATCTTGAGTCACCACATGTCACTTAAGACCTACAAAATTGAATAGTGTTTTCACGACACAACTCGAATTTGCAAATTAATATATAGGAATATATAGGAATTTTGCAAATTAACATATAGGAAACTGGGCCTGCATTCTCATTCAATCCATCAAATTATACATACATTTCACTAAAAAACAACTCCTATATCAATATATTTTCACTAAAAACAAATACCTTTTCTCTCTCCTTTTCTATTAAATAATATTATCATTACATTTTTCTCTCTCCTTCACTCACAACCACTTTCAATATATATTAAAAAAATTATACTGGGTGAACAGTGTCCCCCAAAATATACAGATGAACAGTAACATTTTCTCTCTCCTCCACTCACAACCATTTTTTATACCCTTTATAATATAAAAACTACCCCTCACATATTTTGATGGTTTGGATGAGAATGCTCTCATGAGTGAATACTTAAATTCATCTTTGCAATTTGTAAACTTCTAAATTTTTTTCTTGGCGGTCCGTGTAGAAATTTCATGGGATCGCTCTCAAATTTTCATAAAGGTTATCGAAATTTCATGGGATCGCTCCCAAATTTCATGGGTTGCACACATAATAACATATGTAAAAAGTGCCAATAACTAAATATTCACCTGCATACATGATGATGAAGCACTTCATTCATTTAACCCATATGCTACCACTTTGCTAAATTCTAACTAGCATTTAAATACTAGCATACATTCATACAACATGAAGTATTACTTTTTTTTTGAAAATAAACTATCATTAGAAATTGCCTCCGACCCAAATGGGCAAAAGGCCAATACAAAACAGGGGCCCCGACCCAAACAGACAAAGGCCAAAGTTACACCATATACATAGGGTATTTACACCAATCCTTCCAACTAATAAATTTACATGCTGATCTATTTTTAAGCCACCCAAACCCTCTCGATTTAATATCTATCAAGATCTCTTGAGAACTTCTCCTGTGTTGATTAAATACCAAATCATTCCTAGCCTTCCATAAACACCAACACGCGATAATTACCAATCCCCGTAAAATCTTCTTCAATTTTTTCCTTTCTTGATTGGAGTTATGAATATCCATCAAGTCTTTGAATTCGAATGCGAAAATCGGAAGGATGTTACACCAATCACTGAAAGCCGCCCAAACACGAATTGCCAACGAGCATGCTGTAAATAGATGATCTAGAGATTCCTCATACTCATCGCAGAACGGGCACATAACCGATGTTATATCAACATTCCTTCTTCTCAGATTGACTCTAGTAGCAAGACGATCCAGGTTACCTCTCCACATCATGATATTGCATTTGATAGGGACCTATTTACTCCATTCATAAGTAGGAAGGTGACTAGATCCCCTATCTGAAATTAACATCTTTTTAACTGATTTCACCGAAAATCCATCCTTTATGTCAATGCTCCATATCCATGTGTCATCTTCGTTAGACAATCTCACCATGTTAATAACTTCTTGACATTCCTGCCATTCTTTACGTTCATTATCAGACTCGGGCAATCTAACCCAACTCCAACAAAGTCCGTCGATTCCTTGACCCCTCCTATTTTCTCTTAAATCCTGCAAGATTTATTAGGATCCAAAGAAAAAATATGTGGCCATCTTTCCAAGAATGGAAGATCACCCACCCATGTATCAATCCAAAACCAAATTTCCTCCCCGTTACCCACTTTTCCCATAATCACTTGATTAATATTGACACAATGTGGATGAAGTAACAAAATAGTTGATTACAAGTATTTGAATTATTATTATTTTTATGTATGCTTATTAAACATTATGCACTCACCTTGATCTATTTATTATTATTCCTTGACTGCTTACACATAATTGAGCCAATTAACCAAAATCACCAAATTGATCACTTTCACCTATGGGCATCATTTTAGTTATTGTTTCATGTATAAATATGGGTTCTGTATTTCTCTACCAATCTTTTTGATTTAAAATCTAATTGCATATTTTATGAAACTTTAGTTGACCCTTTAGGAAACCAATTTCTCAGTTTTGACAAATTTGAATAATTTACATAATCTAAGTTTCAAAATCTAACATTTGTATACCTTATTGACTTAAAAAATCATCCAAACACATGTACATGGGGACCTAAACAATTGTCGTTTAAAATAAAGACTTCAAACACAACTTTGCATAACAACCCCTTATAATAATTATTATTTTTTTCTGGGATACTTTACATGTTTACTCAACAAACTAAATACGCTAACTATAGTGCGAAAGATGTTATATTTTGTTACCAACTTATGTAAACGTGTTAGTCGATACATTCATTGTCATTCAATCCATGGTGACCCAAATGATCCACGTAAACCACTACAATATGAAGGGTTTCTAACTACTTACTTCACATATTCTTGTAAGGCGGTGGCTACAAATGTAAAACATAAGCCTTCGTTAAAACATAGTGAATGGTTACCTATACAAATGACGCCTAACTTTAAAGTTTGTTAGTCATGTTATTCATGTGTTTATGTTGTCTCTTCTCCCGTCACTTCATTTAATCTTTCCTATACGTTCTTTCTTATGTGATAATCAATAATTGTTAGTGTGATATAGTCGAGGTTTATTTTACATATCTAAATAACGTCATAATCTATGTTTCCGGTGAAGAAGGTATTTATTCCGTCTTTCTTTTCTTTTATTGGCATAAGTTGGAAAGATAAACAAACACAACTGAACACACGCTTAAACAGAAACAAACTACTGTTTTTTCTAACGCTTAAATATTGCGCCATACATATATATTAGGTGGCGCTTTTAATCTCAAATCTTGAAAATTGGAATTACGAAAATGAAAATTAATTAGACACCTTAAAAAACATGTGAACTGATGACATTCATGGTTTACGAGTTTTACACTAAAAACAAAGTCCAACTAAAATCTTAATATCAAGAAAAATACATCGAAGTTAAAATTAGAGGTCTAGACGAAGCAATTTGAGCCCGCAAGCTAGGTTTAAAACGTAGGACCCCTTAAGAGATGTCTGGTCACATCTTGATAATCCTCTAGCTCTAAACCGATAAAAATGATATCAATCTTGACTCATATTCTTGATTTTGCTAAATAAGTTATATCAATATTATACTTAGTAATCCTCTAGCTCTAAACTATAAAAATATATTAATCTTGACTCATAAATTCTCTATTTTACACATATGTTATATAAATATTATACAGTTTATAAAATAAAGTACAATGGATATAATCAAAATTTTATGGAATCAAAGAGTGCAATTTAATGGGATAAAAGAATGAAGTAACAAGGACAATCAACTGGAAAACAGCAAGGACCACTCCTGACTCCATCAGTAAATACAAGTGCTTCCCAACAAAGTTGAGTCAAAATTTCATCCTATCCATTCCCCCCCCCCCCCCCCCCCCCCCCTCTAAAGAAAAAAAGTCTCCTCTGAACATAATGCGAAAACCAAATTTCCTCCCCGTTACCCACTTTTCCCATAATCACTTGATTAATATTGACACAATGTGGATGAAGTAACAAAATAGTTGATTACAAGTATTTGAATTATTATTATTTTTATGTATGCTTATTAAACATTATGCACTCACCTTGATCTATTTATTATTATTCCTTGACTGCTTACACATAATTGAGCCAATTAACCAAAATCACCAAATTGATCACTTTCACCTATGGGCATCATTTTAGTTATTGTTTCATGTATAAATATGGGTTCTGTATTTCTCTACCAATCTTTTTGATTTAAAATCTAATTGCATATTTTATGAAACTTTAGTTGACCCTTTAGGAAACCAATTTCTCAGTTTTGACAAATTTGAATAATTTACATAATCTAAGTTTCAAAATCTAACATTTGTATACCTTATTGACTTAAAAAATCATCCAAACACATGTACATGGGGACCTAAACAATTGTCGTTTAAAATAAAGACTTCAAACACAACTTTGCATAACAACCCCTTATAATAATTATTATTTTTTTCTGGGATACTTTACATGTTTACTCAACAAACTAAATACGCTAACTATAGTGCGAAAGATGTTATATTTTGTTACCAACTTATGTAAACGTGTTAGTCGATACATTCATTGTCATTCAATCCATGGTGACCCAAATGATCCACGTAAACCACTACAATATGAAGGGTTTCTAACTACTTACTTCACATATTCTTGTAAGGCGGTGGCTACAAATGTAAAACATAAGCCTTCGTTAAAACATAGTGAATGGTTACCTATACAAATGACGCCTAACTTTAAAGTTTGTTAGTCATGTTATTCATGTGTTTATGTTGTCTCTTCTCCCGTCACTTCATTTAATCTTTCCTATACGTTCTTTCTTATGTGATAATCAATAATTGTTAGTGTGATATAGTCGAGGTTTATTTTACATATCTAAATAACGTCATAATCTATGTTTCCGGTGAAGAAGGTATTTATTCCGTCTTTCTTTTCTTTTATTGGCATAAGTTGGAAAGATAAACAAACACAACTGAACACACGCTTAAACAGAAACAAACTACTGTTTTTTCTAACGCTTAAATATTGCGCCATACATATATATTAGGTGGCGCTTTTAATCTCAAATCTTGAAAATTGGAATTACGAAAATGAAAATTAATTAGACACCTTAAAAAACATGTGAACTGATGACATTCATGGTTTACGAGTTTTACACTAAAAACGAAGTCCAACTAAAATCTTAATATCAAGAAAAATACATCGAAGTTAAAATTAGAGGTCTAGACGAAGCAATTTGAGCCCGCAAGCTAGGTTTAAAACGTAGGACCCCTTAAGAGATGTCTGGTCACATCTTGATAATCCTCTAGCTCTAAACCGATAAAAATGATATCAATCTTGACTCATATTCTTGATTTTGCTAAATAAGTTATATCAATATTATACTTAGTAATCCTCTAGCTCTAAACTATAAAAATATATTAATCTTGACTCATAAATTCTCTATTTTACACATATGTTATATAAATATTATACAGTTTATAAAATAAAGTACAATGGATATAATCAAAATTTTATGGAATCAAAGAGTGCAATTTAATGGGATAAAAGAATGAAGTAACAAGGACAATCAACTGGAAAACAGCAAGGACCACTCCTGACTCCATCAGTAAATACAAGTGCTTCCCAACAAAGTTGAGTCAAAATTTCATCCTATCCATTCAACCCCCCCCTCTAAAGAAAAAAAGTCTCCTCTGAACATGTTTCATTGTTTGTGGCATATAATATGGGAGTGTGTATGTGTGTGAGAAGTAAGAGAGTGTGTTTGGTGGGATGGTGGTGACATTGATGATGATCCAACATGGACAAACTTGCAGATGAACAACAATGCAAGCTTTTGTTCAAAGCTTTCTCTTTCTCTTTCATGATGTTGTCATCTGTTTATTTTTCAGTATGTTTTTCTGTATCATGAATTTATTCCAATGGTCCCACCACCACAATCATAGGTGTTGTTAACTTTCCTCTTCACAATCCCAATTTCCCATTCCCATATGCTAATTTCTTGAAAAAAGATCCATACTTTGTGTGTTCTTCACCACCATAAATAAAAAAAAAAAACCCTAAATTTTGCCTCTTTTGGTCAATGGTCAGTCCACATTGTAACAGGTCTGCTTATGGTAGAATCTTGAATGTGTGCATTGTGATCTTCATCAAGATCTTTAGGTATTGCTAAAAAGTTTCAATTTTTATTTGGGATTCTTGGTTTTGTAACCACCCTATTGTCAATTTCTCTTATTCTTCTTCATTGCAACCACCCCATTGTTTTTTTTCTCACTTTTTTTTACAGTCTTTACACCTAATTCTTAAGTGGGTTAATGTTTAATTCATCTGGGGTCTCTCTTTTTGATTAATTAAACAAGCCCTTTTCACATTTTTGTTTTCTAATCTTTGTATTATGACATTATCTTCATAATAATTGGGTTGTTAATTTTTGAGATAATTTGAGGTACCCACATTCAATAAAGTTAGGGTTTTTAAGAATTTGATACAAATCTTGAATGCCTGATCTTTATCAAGGTCTTTTAGTTTGGTCAAAAGTCAAAACCCTTGAAGATTTGTCATTTAGGGTTTATAGATCTTAGAAGGGATAATTTTTGTCTGTTAAGGTGTTGTTGATCACGTTCTTCAAGTAACAAGATTCCTCACATTGGTTCAATGTTTATCAAATCGAAGAATTCGAATTCGGACTGTCTTGATCTTGCTGAAGAACAGCCTGTTTTGCTATAGTTGTAATCATCAAAAGGTGCTAAATTGAGGTACTTTCTAATCTCTGCATATTACTTTGTCATGGTTTTGGAGTTTATGGACTATAAATTAACCTTTTGAACTTTTGCACTTCGGTTTTTCGTTGCATTTACATCATTTTTACAATGCAATTGTAATTTGAACTATACCACCATCAACATACTTCTTTTTGCACTTATATTTTGAGAATTTGTCCAAAATCGTTCTTTTGTATGATTTTCGGTGTTCATCTAAGCAAACATGGAAGATAATTTTTTGGTCGAAAAACAAGCACGATAATTGAAAAGGTTAATCACTTCTTTATCTCGATACGATTACTAACCATAGTTCCTTTTTTTGTAGAAATATTATACAGACGATAAATTTACTAACCATGTTTCGTTATTTTGTAGAATAATTATATAATTTAAGGGGAATTAGTAGGTAATGTGGTGCACTTGAGTACATTTTCAGACGTTGACAAACTATATCAACGGTGGTAGCCTTCGACTATTCTTTGCACAAAGATTACAACCGTTGGTATTAATTAAATTTTACCGAAAATGCAGCCAAGTAGGCCGTTTCTTGATAAAACTACGTTTTTCCAGTACTTAAGAAGAAAAAAATGAAAAAATAGCTAGTAAATGTGAGTCAAATAATAACCATAACGTGCATCCATTAACAACACTCCTGTTTTTACATTCTTCTTCTAGTGCTTTGAGCTTATATATTCCCATTGGTTCTTTCTTATCAGGCTTATTATCTTTTCTTCAAGAAAAGATAAAAAATCAAGGATTTTGTTTGAAGATCTCCGTTTCATTATGGCAAAAAGATCACATCAACGCCCTTCTCGACAAAAGAAAGACACATCGGGTTGTATGTGGGGAATAATTAGTATGTTTGACTTTCGACATGGTCGGACCCCACGAAGGCTGCTTTCAGATCGTAGAAGATACACCGACAACAATACTTACGGCAAGACTTTTTTTACCATTGAAACTAAAACTATTATGTTGTGTATGCTTTTCTTAGAAACGGTGATTCCGTCCCATTTATAGGTAAATGGGTCGATTTGGGTTATACTTTTGTCTAATGGGTCAAATGGGTAAGCTTCAAATATTTATCTAAGATAGAAACGGGTCAAACTGGTAGAGGTGCATTTAAAATGCGTAAAATGTACTATATCATTTTATCGAAAAACTAGGTTACACTGCATAATATAGTCATATAGAGGCTCATATACGACTTGAATATTGTAGGTTGTCTATATTAAATTCATATAACTTGTAATTCTCTTGTTTTTTAGGTCCTCCATATCCTGCATCCGAAGCGAGTTTTCCCACATATTCTCAGGAGATGCATTCAAGCATTAAGGTATAGGATGTTACAAGTTTTGATTTTTAAAAAGTTTTTTTTTTCCGGAAAACTGAAACAAATACAGTTCTAGAATTACTGTGAAAGTTGAAAATTCGGTTATGGTTGTGGATTTGACCATGCTGTCAATAGCACCTTTTTTTGTTAGGGATAGTGGTCCACAAGATTCTTTTACTTTGTCTGACAATCTGACATAAGAGGGTAATTTAGACGTTTGACTAACAGTCAAAAGTCGAACACTTTTGGTCAACCATACGTGGAAGTCAAACTTTGCAAGTTTCATAGATGGAGGGAGTATTTTTTTTAAAATGATATGTTTTTTTGTTCATTTGACATAACTTTAAGGATCTTGTGTTACAAAGACATGACACGTCTGTGGGGCCCCCAAAGCCGAAAAGAATATGACTAATGGTTTTCTTGACTGAACCTCAGGATGTCGAAAAAACAAAAAAGACAAAAGTTGATCTTACGAGGATGAGGGTAAAGGAAGTTACCGAAGAAAAGATGTTCTTTGACCTGGATCCGAAATCCATAAGGAAAAATCATGAACGCGTGAATAAATCCAAAACGTTACAAAAATCTTTTGATGAGGAAACGTCGATTAGTCATCAAGCTCAGAAAACGTCACAGTATCATGATCTTGAAGCTCTTGTGAGAGAAATCTTACTGATTTATCGAAAAAGGAATGAACAGAATGGTGATCATGGTACATGGGCAAAACGGTCTTTTCCGATAGTTGAAGAAAAGCTTATTACAGCCGTTGAGGCGTTGCTGAACGAGAAATCAAGAAACGGAGACCACAAGAAGTTTCACCATTCAAAAGAGATGTTTAAGATGTTGAGTTCGAATAAAGAAATGTTCTTGAAAATCCTTCATGATCAAAACTTGATTTTGTTAAACGAAGACCAGAAGTCAAGGTCAAGGTCAAAGGTTCAAGGGCCGGAGGAACCGGAACCCCTGACCCGTAAACATCAAAAGATCTTTAGAAGAAAGAGCAAGTCCCAAGAATGTATACAGTTGTACGAAAAGGATAGAATCGTCATTTTGAAGCCTGGATGTTCCGAAAATCAAGTTTCGACGGAAAATGAAACCGACAACGATGAAAATGGATCACAGTTTTCGTTTATGAAAGTCAAAAGACGGTTGAAACACGCTATGGAAAACGAGCAAGCAACACCGGGACCCACTGAACGAACGGGAAAAACGGTTGACAGTGGATGGAGTTCCCCAAATAGAGATCATTTCTACATTGAAAGATTTACAAAGGTTAACAACGGGTTTAAAACAGGAGATAGATTTTCAAACTCACGTGCAGATAATCGGATATCAAACATTTATGTCGAGGCTAAGAAACATTTATCGGAAATGCTCACGAGTGGCGATGAAGATGCTGAGTCAATGAAGAGAAGCCTCCCGGCCCGCTCGAAAAGTCTTGGGAGGATTTTGTCTCTTCGAGAGTACAACTCTCTTTCTCCGCTTAATAGTCCTCGAGGTCAAACGAGACCTATGGTCAACGCAAGTCAACTGATTGTGCCTATTGAAAACCCCGAAGGGAAAATTGCAGTTCTTGATAATGTGACTTGTGAAGGTACTCTTCTTTCTTAAGTTTCGACTTACATTCATATGAAACGGTACGGTTTGACTTTTTAGGTCAAACGGCTTAATTTGACAAGAAGATATTACCTGAAATTTAATTCACTATATATGCAGGGGATCAAGAGACTGTGAATTTGCCTTTATGTGATAAAGAACACAAAAAGCAACCGGAATTGTGTGAACCCCGTGACTCTGTAACTGAAGATCAACCTTCTGAGAGCTTAGAACCGGTAAGGAGATGCTTTACAAATTTCTCGATACAAGTAGTTTTAACTTAAAAAACTTCGGTCAAGTAGGGGTGTAAAACAGACGAGCCCAACCTGAGCCTGACTCGTTTCGAGCTCTCTGCCTCTAAAGTTCAAGCTCGGCCAGTGAATAATTTGGCTAGCTCATTCTCAGCTTGTTTATTACTATTGGTTTGTAATTATTTTATACATATGTTGACAGATAATTAGTTTTCTATATATTATAATAGCAGCTACACCCGCGCTACGCGACCGGATAACGCCTTTTGTTACACTGCAGCTGGGTTGTCTTTGAACAGTTTTATAACTAACGCTAATCGGATTTTTTGTTCAACTAATGCATTTTTGTATAACTAAACATATAATAATTAAAATTATGTAAATGTAGATTTAACGTATCAAATGATTATATAAATAATAGGCTTGCAAGCCTAGTCAAGCTCGATAAGTGAAGCTCGGGCTCGTTTATTTATTAGCCTAACCATTGGTTTCTCAATTAGTTCGATTATTTAATTTTCTACTCACCCCTAGTTATTTTACATTTTTTCATGTTTAGTCAAACAGAAAAGTAAAACTTTCTTTCTGTTAAAATGCAGGATTTACCTGAAAAGAATGAGTTATCTTCTTCTCAAAACACTAACGAGCATTCACTTGCAAGCAAGACCGAAGATTTCAAGACCAGTCCCGAAAAACCTAGTCCTGTATCTGTTCTTGAGCCGTTGTTTTCAGATGATGACGTTACCCCTGCAAAACCCGTCTCTCTACCTGGTAAGATTACGTTATAAGTATAAAATGTTGCTACTATCCGTTTGTCATGTACTAAAACTATATTTTCTGAAACACTTAGTCGAAGCTGCGGTTCAGCCACGATGCATCGAATTCGACGAGTTTGTTTCCGGTGCTGAAGATCAACAAATTCGAATCACAGACTCAGGGGATAATGAGGAAACCGCATTCGAGTATGTTGAAGCCGTGCTGCTTTCTTCCGACTTAAACTGGTCCGTATTCGAAAACCGGTGGATTTCATCCGTTCAAATCCTCGACCGGTCTTTATTCGATGAAGTAGAAACTTTTTCGAGCCGGGCCAAATACGACCAAAAGCTTCTCTTTGATTCAACTAATGAAGCTCTTGAAGACGTATGCAATCGTTTTATTCCCGAATCGTCGTTTATCAAACAAAACATTTGGCCCGTTCCTAAAGGAATGGACTTGATAAACGAGGTGTGGTCGAGAATCGAGTCACGTCTTTGTAAGCTTTACCCTCGAGTTTTGAACACGCTCGTAAGCAACGAATTGGAAACTAATAGAATGTGGTTGGATCTTCAAAGCGGGTCACGTGAAGTAGTTTTTGAGCTTGAAGAATCAATCTTCGAAGAAACAATCGACGACGTCCTTTTTGAGTTTGTTTACTTATAGATGATATAACGAATAACGGTCTATCTTGGTCGTGAAACCCGATTCGCTTGAAATCGGGTTTTCGAAAGATGGTTTTCTTATTTTTATTAATGAGGAACTTAGAATGTGGTTTTGGTGTGTTTTATATGATTTTGGTTACTTTCTTGTAGTTAAAAAGATATGTTAATGAAAATTAATTTGTAACTATTAGAAGCACTTTTGTCAACCTATGGAGCTTGCTTTTTAGCTTTAACATTCAAAATAAATGTCACAAGGGTGAAGTTAACATACTAGAATTTGAAAAGAAGAAAAAAATGTGATATAGTATTTAGTGCCTAAACAACATAACACTTAACATGTAAATAAAAATGATGCATTGTATAAGTAAATGAAAAACCTACCATAAAATACTTTAATTTGTGTATTTTTCTCACACTCGACCGCAAGTTTGTATAAACATAAATAATATAGCTATTTGTACTACTTTTTAATCGGTAAATGTAGAAAAATATTTGGAAAGTTAGTTACAACTAGATTTTGCCCCATCCGCGTTGCGGGACACTAAACTGAATATTTATCTCTCATAATTTGTACATCTGTGTTTCGGTTACTTATACATACTACTCATAACACGATCTCAAAAAATTACAACGAGTCAACCAATTAAAATAAAACATTATCATGCTTAAAAAACAAAAATGATGAAAAAACTATAATTTTAAATTGGGGCAAAATTGTAATTTTTTAGGACAAATATGTGTGTGCCAGGTAGGGGTGTTCATCGGGTTTTTTCTTCGGGTTTCGAGTTTTTCGGGTCGGGTTGTTCGGGTTTTTGTCTAGGAAAAATTGACCCGATAACCGACCCATTTAAAGTCCGGGTTAGTCGGTTTTGGGTTATTCGGGTTCGGGTTAGTTCGGGTCGGGTTGTTCGGTTCTCGGGTTTAGATGTAAAATGAAAAATTAATGTTTTTTACAAGATATCATCAAAATTCATATTGCTATTTTAAAAATATCATCAAAGTTCAAACAATATTTGACAATATGCTACTATAATATTTAAAAGTCCCAAAACTTAATGTTTCATATATTAAAAACTCCAAACCAAAACACTTCTATAAGAAAAAAAAACAATAAATGTTCAGGTTTTTTTTAGGTTTCATGTTTCGGGTTTTTCGGGTCGGGTTGTTCGGGTTTTTGGTAGGGAAAAAGTGACCCAATAACCGAACCATTTAAAGTTTGGGTTGGTCGAGTTCGGGTTTCTCGGGTTCGGGTTTTTCGGATATTTGCTAATTCGGGTTCGGGTGGCTTTGAATTCGGATCGGGTTTCGGGTATTGGATAAAAATGAACAGCCCTAGTGCCAGGCAGCCGCCTGACACGAATAAAAGATACACCGAGTCAACCAATTAAAACAGAACACTACCACAGTTTTGAAAAAAAAAACTAAAACGACGGCATGACTGTGATTTTACACTGGGGGCAAAATCGTAATTTGACTGGGAAAACAAGCAAAAACGATGAAAAAATATAAATTTAAATTGAGGGCAAAACTAATAGCAAAACTGTAAATTTAAACTGAACAAAATGGTAGTTGTGAACCGATGGCAAAATCGTAAGTTTTAGCTGGAGGCAAAAGCATAAATTAATTTGAACTGAGGGTAAAAACGTAATTTTGCATTGATGACAAAATCATAATTTTAAAGCGGGAATAAAATCGTAAATTGGTTAGACCATTAGGGTGCAAGCGAGCCTAGCCGAGCCCAAGCTCGACCAGGCTCGAACTTGATTATCTTATGAAAGCTCGGGCTCGAGCTCGGCTAGATTTGAGCTTTGTTTTCAAAGCTCGAGCTCGGCTTGTTAGTATTTTCTCAAGCTCGAGCTCGACTCGGGTTCGTTTATTATCTATTAATTGATATATTAAATAAAAATAATATAAATAATAGACTTTTTAGACTCGCGAGCTCGATAAGTGAAGCTCGGGCTCAGACTCGTTCACTAAATAAGCTTATTTTTAGGTTTGAGTTCGGCTTGTAAACAAATTTAAATAAGCTCAGCTCGACTCGACTCATTTACACTAAGGCTCGACAAGCCTAACGAGCTTTACATGCGAGGTTCGAGCTCGGGCTCGATAAACAAACGAGCTTTATATTAGACTCAAACTCGGCTCGGGCACGATAAGATTCGGCTAGTAGCTCGTGAGCCGCTCGGCTCGTTTGACACCCTACAGACAAACGTCTCGCAGTATTACCCGTGTTGTGTTTGTAGTTACAGGTAATTATACTTATTTTTTTTGTATATTTATTTTATTGTGTTAATAATTAGATTTTGTTCTGTGTTTATAGGCATAATAAAATCATATAAATAATAACAATAAGCTCGTTCTCGGGCTCATTTAAGCTGGTCGACACCACCCCTAGTCGTAAATTTTCAATACATACAAAGACAAGTATGCTTACATCAGCCGGTAATAGTTCCGCCCCTCAATTGGGCTAAATGGGCGGCAGGTGTAATAGTGCCAGGCAGCTGCCTGTAGGACTGCAAACGAACCAAACGTTCGGCGAACAGTTCGTGAACCGTTCGGCGGGAAGTTCGTTTGTGTTCGTTTGTTTACTAAACAAACGAACACGAACAAGAAATTTCGTTTGTTTAGTTAAATGAACAAACATGAATAGAGGTCGTGTTCGTTCGTTTATGTTCGTGAATGTTCGGTAACGTGTTCGTTTGTGTTCAATACTTCATTAGTGTTTTTAGTTTTTATATTTTTTTAAATACTTCAAAATTCTGACAAATTAAATATCTAATAAGTGTCGGTGTATTATATATTCTGTTCATGAATGATTGTTTGTGTTCGTTTGTTTCCGTTTGTGTTCATTAACATTAGTTTGTGCTCATTTGTGTTCGTCAATGTTCGGTGCCTAAAATTAACAAACAAACACAAACGAACACGAACACGAACAAGTTCATTTCCTTAACAAACGAACACGAACATAAAATCTCGTTCGATAAGTGTTTGTGAACGGTTCGCGAACACATTTATTTCTTAACAAACGAACACGAACAAGGACTTGTTCGTGTTCGTTTGGTTCGTTTGCAGCCCTAGCTGCCTGACACTGCCCTATTGGCCCAACAAATTTACGATTTTAACCCGATTTAAAATTACGCTTTTGCCATCAGTTCATAAATATGTTCTCGCCCCCGCTTAAAAATAAATTTACGCTTTTGCTCCCAACTAAATATTTCAATTTTGCCCCCGGTTAAAAATTACGATTTTGACTTTATGTTTTTGCCCTCACTTAAAAATAAATCCGCTTTTGCTCCCAGCTAAAAGTTCCAATTTTACCCTCGGTTCAAAATTTCGATTTTGCCCCGTATAAATTTATACTTTTGCCATTAATTATTTTTTTCTCAAAACCAAATTACGAATTTGCCCTCAACTTAAATTTACATTATGCCCATCGTTTTTTTTTTTTGGTTTTCCTGGTGAAGTACAATTTTGCCCCAGTTTAAAATTACGCCGGCAGCTTTCTGCCACTCCCCCATTGGTCCATTTAATTTACGATTTGTCCCTAAAATAAAATTATGATTTCGCCCTCAGTTAAAAATTACGTTTTTCCCAGTGTTTTAGTTTTTTTACCCTCAGTTAAAAATTACGTTTTTCCCAGTGTTTTAGTTTTTTTTACCAAAACTATAAAGGTTTTTTGTTTTAATTGGTTTACTCGATTTAGCATTTTTTTCGTCTCAAGGAGCTGCCTAACACTGGCTCATTAGTCCTGAAAAATTATAGTTTTGCCCTTAGCCAAAAATTACGGTCTTATCATCATTTTTGTTTTCTTTTTTCCTAGCAAAATTATAGTAGGCTTTTTTTAATTGATTAAGAATTACTCGGCCATGAACCCACAACGCGGGCGGGGCATCAACTAGTTCATATACAAAACAGTTCATATATTGAAGGTCCACACAGTAGTAAAGCACACCATAGTAAACCAAACCACATGCATGCATGCGTATGCATATTTGAAGTCACTTGTTCTGGTTGAGTCTTGCAGCTGCAGCCATGGACGCAGCCACCCCACCTGGGTATGTAGCCAGCTCCGGCTGGTTCCTGATCTCCGCCCCAATCACCCCCTCTGCATCCTCCCTTGTCACCACTTTGTCTTTAGGCAAAAAACAACTTGCATCCGTCAAAACATCTCCAAGCTTTGTTTTCTCCTCATCACGCCTAGTTCGCGCATTTTGGGAGGCCGCTCCCTGAGCTTGCGCCGCCACACCACCTGGTATCACCTCCATACGCCCCGTTGCTCGGACTTCTGCTGCTTGTATCGCAGCCACATCACTCTGTTCCACCGGTTTCTCTGCTGCGGATAGCCCAGCAGCCTCTAGTGCTTCTCCTATTGTAACCAAATCCTCACCACCACTTTTCAACGAAACTGAAGCTGACGTGGGATGGACGTATTGCCCCACCACCTATTCAAATTCCATAGGAATTTAATTAGTTTTATCAACCGACTTGGTTTGGTTGCAAATTAATATCTAAAAAATATCCCTAGTAAAAATTAATTCTTGTTTTCGGGGAGCTTTTGCTTTTATAAGCAAGTATAGAATTCAAAAAAAAAAAAAAAAAAAGTTAAATGCCATTTTAGCACTGTGGTTTGGTTTGGGTGATTTTGTCAGTTTAGTTCAAATGTTTCATTTTTCCCCTCTGGGTCCAAAAAGATTTCACTGTTGCCATTTTCGTGGTTAATTTCATCCATTTTTCTGTTAACCAGAAGGACAATTCGGTCATTTTATATGTATTTTTGTTAACTAGAAAGGCAATTCGGCCATATAAAATGACCGAATCGCCCTTCTCCTTAACATAAATAATAGATGAAATTAACCCGATGGACTAAAATGGGAAAAGTGAAACCTTTTTGGATCCACGGAAGAAAAAATGAAACCTTTGGACTAAACTGACAAAATAACCCAAACCACCGGGACTAAAATGACATTTAACTCAAAATAATCTAAGAAAAAGTTTGAAAATGTGAATTTTTATATTTAAAAAAAAACAGATTTTTTATTTGAAAAGCTTGAAGAAACTATGTAAAATGAATTTTCTTTTTTTGTGTAAAAATGATACTCTCGTTCACCACTTTTTTTTTTTTTTTTTTGTGTTAAATACATGCCTGGCCTCCGACTGATTCGGTTATAATGTGGTGACCGGCAACTTCGGCGTCGGAGACGGTGACTTGTTGATCTCCGGTGACTTGGTGAAGACCGTGGTTTCGATTGACAGAAGCCGCAGACTGCATGACGGCGGCAGGGCCTCCTTTGTGGGTGTGACCAACGGCCATATTTTCGGCGGATTGCATCGTGGCGGCATCTTCTGGGGTGATGGCTTTGTTAGCCAACTCTCCTGAGACTTGAAATACGTCGCCGTATTTGATAGGTTGTTCTTGACTCATTTTCAATCCAAGAGATACAGACAGATGATACGTGGGAATATATATATATATATTTCATGCATCGAGACACAAGCGCGCAAGATGGAGGTAGCAGAGATGAGGATGCTGAGGTGGATGTGTGGACACACGAGGTTGGATCGGATAAGAAATGAGGTTTTTAGAGAGAGATTAGGAGTGGCTAGTATATCGGATAAGATTAAGGAGGGGAGATTGAGATGGTTTGGGCATGTGAAGCGGAGGCAAACGACAGAACCAGTTAGAGTAGTGGAAACTCTTACTGTGGAAGGGAGGAGAGGAAGAGGCCGACCCAAATTGACATGGGAAGAGCAGATTAGGCATGATTTACTAGAGTTGCATCTTTCTGAGGACATGGTCCAAGATAGGACTTCGTGGAGGCGTAGGATTAGGGTTAAGGACTTCTAGAGGATATTGCAGGAAGGTCTTAGGTGTTTTTTAGGGACGTAAGTTTTTCTTATTCTTTAAGTGACTTATCCGGTGATTGACTTCTTGTGTACATGTCCGAATGATGTTCTATGCTATTATACACGATTTGCATTATATTGTGTCAATCTGATCACTAGCTTGGTGTAGGTGACTCCTTTTTCTATATTCTTTGACTTGATGTGTTGGTTTGCTGTTTGTTTTGGAGCCGGGGGTCTCTTCTGGAAGCAGCCTCTCTATCCCCAGGGATAGAGGCAAGGTCTGCCTACATCCCACCCTCCCCAGACCCTATGAGTAGCATTGCTATTTATGGGATTTACTGGGTATGGTTGTTGTTGTTGTTGTTATATTTCATGCATCGACACCTGGAGAACGACTAGTGTATGCACTTCATTTTGAGGTTTGGCTACGTGTCACTTATCTCCAACTACTACAAAACCAAGTGTCGGCCGCCGACACGGTAATAGTAGTGTCCTTTCATTGGGCTAAATGGGCGGCATGTATAATAGTGCCAGGCAGTGTCTGTCACTCTCCTATTGGCCCAACAAATTTACGATTTTATCCCCCTTTAAAATTATAATTTTGCCATCAGTTAAAAATTATGTTTTCGCCCTCGCTTAAAAATAAATTTACGCTTATGCTCCCAGCTAAATATTTCAATTTTGCCCCCGGTTAAAAATTACGATTTTACCCGTTTCAATTTACAGTTTTGCCATTAGTTTTTTTCCATTAAAATTACGATTTTTCTATCAGTTCAAAGTTATGTTTTTACCACCACTTAAAAATAAATTTACGCATTTGCTCCCAGCTAATAATTCCAATTTTGCCATCGGTTCAAAATTACGACTTTGCCCCGTATAAAATTATACTTTTCCCATTAGTTTTTTTTTCTCACAGCCAAGTTACAATTTTACCCCCAATTTAAATTTACATTTTCCTCATCGTTTTTGTTTGTTCCCTGGTGAAATTACAATTTTGCCCCCAGTATAAAGTTACTGTCATGCGACAGCTTCCTGGCACTCCCCCGTTGGTCCATTTAGTTTACAATTTATCCCCGAATTAAAATTATGATTTCGCCCTCAGTTAAAAATTACGTTTTCCTATCGTTTTAGTTTTTTTACCAAAAGTATAAAAGTTTTTTGTTTTAATTGGTTTACTCGATTTAATTTTTTTCCGTGTCAAGGAGCTGCCTAACACTGACTCATTAGTCCTGAAAATTTACAGTTTTGCCCTGAGCCCGAAATTACGGTCTTATCATCGTTTTTGTTTTTTTTCCTAGCAAAATTATAGTAGTCTTTTTTTAATTGGTTGAGAATTATTCGGCCATCGCTCCGCAACGCGGGCGGGGCATCTACTAGTTAACATTAACATTTACAAGTTGATGACGTAAGCCGGGAATAGTTTTGTTAAGTGGTTGGCCACTTTTGGCGACCACTTTGACTTTTGTTTTTTTTTTCTTTTTCCATATAATAGTTATTTATAGGTGATGCCAAATTACAATTTTATCCCAGGTGTAAAATTACGATTTCGCCTTCGATTCAAAATAAAATTTCGCTTTTGCCCCTTGCTTTTACGATTTTGCCCTCAGTTAAAAAATACAATTTTGCCCCCAGTTCAAAATAAAATTATGCTTTTGCCCTCAGCTAGAGTCCTGCCAAATTACGATTTGGTTCCCAGTTTAAAATTACAATTTTGCCCCCAGCTAAAAATTACGATTTTTGCCGCAGCTAAAATATTACGATTTGCCCCCATTTCAAAATAAAAAAATGGTTTTGCCCTAAGTTCAAAATATTATTTTGCCTCCATTTTAAAATTACGATTTTAACTCCGCTAAAAATTGCAATATTGCCATCGTTTTTTTTCTTTGGCAAAACCATGGTAGTGTTTTATTTTACTTTGTTTACTTAATTTTGTTTTTATTCATGCCAAACAGCTGCCTAGCACTCGCTAATTGGTCATGACAAATTATTGTTTTGCCCCCAACTCTAAATTACACGCTTGTCATCGTTTTAGTTAAATTTTTTTATCATAACTATGGTACTGTTTTTCTTTAATTTGTTAACTTGATGTTTCTTTTTTGATATCGTGTTATAGGTAGCATGTATAACTAACCGACATAAAGGCGTACATGTTATTAACCTAAGAAATACTCGGTTTAGCGCCCCGCAACGCGGGCCGCGCATAACTCTAACTGCCTAACACTGGCTCATTAGTCCTGAAAAATTACAGTTTTGCCCTGAGCCCAAAATTACGGTCTTATCATCGTTTTTTTTCATTGCAAAATTATAGTAGTCTTTTTTTTAATTGATTGAGAATTATTCGGTTATTGCCCCGCAACGCGGGCGGGGCATCTACTAGTTTTTATCTATAATAGTATTTAAATTATAGTAATATTGCCCGCACGCGTTGCGGCGCAGGTACACATATATTTCGAATACCGTAAATATCAAATGAATTAGTCCAAATGTTATATGTTACGTTAACCACATAAAGGTGTGTTTCGACGTATCCGATTAAACTTAATGTAACCTACATAAGCATTGCGGTTGAATCAAAACGTAAAGTAAAGTAAGTAAATCGAATTTATACCATACAATTATAAGGTATTATAGGTGACTCGACTCATACATAGAAAACATAGAGCTTTTAGAGGAAAACATATACGTGTAACAAAAAGATATTAATTAGAGCTTTTTTAATAAAAAGGAAAAAATCACAATTAAATTTCACTCGATTCAGAACAAAATTTACGAAGCAATTAACAATCATAAAATAAGTCTAAAAACATATTATATTTTACGTGACTTGTTTTCCAAAAAAATTACGTCGAAATGTAGAATAACTCGAATTTATACCGACAGGAACGTAAAAATACGCACGTATAATAATTTTTTTTAACGGAAAGGTATTATATTTAACCTCACTCTATTTTTATTAAAAATGTTTACATCGAAACGTAGACAACTCAAATTTATACCTAGATGTACGTTAAAATAGTTTCTTTAAAGGAACGATACGTAATATAGTTTAAACAAAGTAATTTATCCTAAAAATTTATAGTGAAATTCAAAAAGAGAAAAAAAAAAGAAAATTATCTGCAAACAACACATATCTAACATAGATCCTTCCAACACTCAACCAAAGCACACAACCAAATATTATAAATGTAAACTGTATTACTTAGTGGTGGTCGGTGGCAAAACAAAAAAAAAAGAAAATTATCTGCAAACAACAAGGATCGAACATAGGTCTTTCCAACACACAACTAACTATTATAGGAATACATTTGAGTTTGTAACACAAATATAAATTATATAACTTAGTGGTGGTCGGTGGCTTTTGCTACCGACTTCCTGTGTTTTATGATAGTATAGAATATATAAAATTGAAGAGAAAAAGTGTTAGGATAAGATTTTGTATTTCTAAATTTTAAGTGGTGAAGAGTCATTCCCTAATGGCAGGGGCGGATGTACCATATGAGAAGGGGTAGCCGGCTCTGGCGGTAGTGTTAATTTTGGAAAAAAAATTGACATTTTTTTGACGTTTTTTCGATTTCGTTACCCCTTTCTTTTAAGACGTTACCCCTATGAAGGTTTTCTAGATCCGCCACTACCTAATGGCATAAATAAAAATGAGTAGTTTAGTAGTATAATAAAGGAGTGGAGTGTGTGAATTTTCATTCTATAAAAAAAAAAAAAAAAAAAAAAAAACACAAATCAGAAACGTGTAAAACCCTTATCATCATGGAGGGTTATGATTACGTTTGGAGAGTTTCTCCATAGAAGATATACAATCGGATAAACATAACATTGATTGAAAGCATCCAAAGGATATTACGTTTATTGGGGGGGGGGGGGGGGGGGGGGGGGGGGGGGGTAAAGGCACACGCGTTAAAAACACTATGTTCACACTGATAACCAGATCTGGGCAATTATAAGAGTAAAAAGGGGGCGCGTAAAACACCATGTCCAAAATATAAAACACATAGTAGGTTTAGGAAAAAAACGCAAATTAAAACGACGTGTGCTACTTATTAAAATGCCAAGTTGTAAATTGACGTCAGGCTCAAAACACCATGTTGTAAAATTCAAAATGCCATGTTGAAGACGCACCTCGCTCATAATTAAAAAATAATAATACTTTAATATAATAATACTATACTTATATAAAAGATTAAAAAAATGTTTATTTTTATGGCATGAACTAAATAATATTGATGTACTAAAAAGTTATTTATGTTCTTAAAAAACAATGGAAGTCTTAATAAAACGGTTGGCTATACTCATTATATCTTTTCACTCATTTTGCTTAATAACCACATGTGACGTGGCACTTATAGATCGTCTCATTTATTTAGGCTATTGGGTATGGTTTGGTTAGTCCTTTTGGGGACTATCCGTCACGTAGACGCCACCTCACCATAGGTTGAGGACCATCCCCTTAGGGACTACCAAAGTGTGTGGAGGGGAAGCAATGACTACCCAAGAGTTGTACCTTATGCTCATTCACTAGTACCATACAAGGAGAGAGAGAGAGAGAGAACAAACTTGAGGGGCCCACCAAAATTAAAGCAGCCAATCACCAAGCTCGTCCCCAACGTCCGCAGGCTGTCGTGAGCGCCGCGACCACCCGAAGGGGGCGGTGTGCGACGATGCCGATGACCCGAGACAGGGAGGGGACGACCCTCACACCCGATGGTCTTATTATCTTTGATCAATGGTTCAGGTTCCTTCTTAGCCTTTCTAAATATAAAAACCTTTTACTCGAACCCTTGTATGTGTAATGTGTGTGTCATATTGTTAAAATTAAAATCACAAACTATATATTATTCAATCTAACATTATATTTTCTAGATATATTGATATGTACCACTTTGGGACAACTAGAAACAAAGAGAATATAACATAACAGGGGAGTTTAGAGACTTAGTTTATAATATCATTCATTCATTCATAAGTAAAACATGAGTAAATTACAAGTTTTGTCCTTTATGTTTGTCCAAAATTTCAGGCGCTGTCCTTTGTCTTTAAAATTGATGAGTTTTGTCCTTAATGTTTGCAAATCTTGCACGTTATGTCCTTTATGGCAAACTCAGTTAAATTTTTTGGTTAAATTTGGTCATGTGCAAGGCACATGAGGGTAGTATTGTCATTTCAACTTCCCAAGGACTATCCTGTAAAACAACTTATATTGAGGGACCATTACGTAATTAATAAAACACTAACTATATCATCATCACCAGATCTCTGCAAAACACACTCATTCAACAATTTCATCACCACTAGGGTTTCTTTCTTCCATATCCCCCCATTTCAACCACTGTAATTAGGGTTTCAGTCACAAACCTCCAATGGCACCATCAATGGCAGCAGCACAACCACTACCCTCTTCCAATGGCACCATCAATGGCAGCACCATCAATGGCAGACGCCGTCCGCACATCTGTGGTAAACGGTGGTTGGAGTCAAAAGAGGGGAAGAATGCGGTGGCGCTGGGGTTGGGGTTAGGGTTCTGGTGGTTGGAGTCAAACCGCACATCTGATTTTGGTTGTTGCAGGTTGGGGTTGGGGTTAGGGTTCCGGTGGGGTGTGTTGATGGAGGAGGTGGGTGAAGGAAAGAGACAGAATTGATGGTGGTGGTGGGTTAATCGATGGTGGTGGTGGGTCTGCAGAGAACGGGAGAGAAGAGAGAGAGTGGGAATTCAGGGAGAGAGAAGGTAGAGGATTGGAGGGGGTTTTGTGACGGTGGCGATGGAGGGTGGTGGTGACGGTGGAGGGTGGTGGAGATGGCGGTGACGGGTTGATTCACCCAACCAGATTCACACCAATTTAAACACTGGGGTTTATAAATCGATTTGAGGTTAGTTAGTTCGTCTGGATGTGTTTGTTTTTGTTGGGATTTTTGGATTTGGTTGTCTGTGGCGGCTGGTGTAGGTCGCGAGATAGAGTGGGTGGTGGATGGTGGTTGTAGGGGTGGGCGGTGGTGGCTGGTGGCGCCGGTGGTGGTTGGATATAGAGAGAGATAGAGTGGGGTGGTGGATGGTGGTTGTAGGGGTGGCCGGTGAGGATGGTGGCTGCAGTGGTGGATAGTGTGGTTGATGGTGGTAGAGATCGAGAGAGAAGCAGAGAGCTAGAGAGAGAAGCAATTGTAGAGAGAGAGAGGAGAATCATATGATGATATATATAAATAAATAATAGTAATAATAATAATAGTATTTTTTTTAATAATAATAATATTAAATATATAGGTAAAAAGACAAAAATACCCTTAGGTGATCAGATTTAACCAAAAAATTTAACTGAGTTTGCCATAAAGGACATAACGTGCAAGATTTGCAAACATTAAGGACAAAACTCATCAATTTTAAAGACAAAGGACAGTGCCTGAAATTTTGGATAAACATAAAGTACAAAACTTGTAATTTACTCTTAAAACATTAACCTACTTGGCCCTTTATAGGCTTACAATCAGGGAAGTTAGAACGTAGAAAACCATCCCATCATGTTAATGAAAGAAATAAAGAACCCATGTTGCACAATAGGGTATGCATGGTACGGTGACATGGTCAGTAGCAGAGCTTGAACGAAAACTCGAAGGAGGGCGGACTCTTAAGATCCAAATCGGTGAGGGCTGGGTGATGTGTTAAAAATGCAACATATGAATTTCATCAAATGAGGCATAAAACTAACCCTTTTTAGTACTAATGTTGGAAAAAGTGTGCTTTTGTCTTCCTTTTGTATTTTCAGGATTAAATGAGCTCAAATTAACAAAAGAAGCAAAAAGACATCAAAATCTAACATAAATACAAGAAAAGGAACAAGACGTGACATGCCCGACCCCACGACAGCATCTTCCCAAGCAAAACAAGAGATCAGAAGCCTGAACACGCCCCGTGCTCAGCCAGCACGGGGGCGTGCCCAAGTGTCAGCAGAAAAGACAAAGTGGTAGAAGCTTCTATTGCCCACCACGGGGCCGTGCTCAGCGGACACGGGGCCGTGGTCAACTATAAGATTCGCACAATCCAGCAAATCTGCATAGTACAAAGATTCTTCTGCACCATGGGGTCGTGCTCAGCGGACACGGGGGCGTGGTCAACTAAAAAGACAAAACTGCATTAAACGAAGAAAGAGAAGGATGTGGACACGGGGCCGTGCCCACTGGACACGGGGTCGTGCCCGAGCTTCTGTTCAGCCTATAAATAGAAGTGCTTGGCTAAAGCTCAAACCATCCCTTGGCACACCACCTCTCTCACACTTCATCTACCACCCACCACCACCATAACACCATCATCCACCACCATCATCCATTGTCCATCGTAGAGTGTGTGAGTCGTCTCGGGATCCAAGATTGATCGTAAGAGTTCTTGACAATCAAGGCCATGTTTGCCTAAGTCTCTTACATCACTTGGTGAAGACAAAGTGTCTAGTGTAATACTTTTTATTTCTAATCTTTTCGCACTTTTTATTTGGTTTCGTATTAATGACTTTAATAACTAGTTGCTTATGTTGAAGGTGATCTTTCTTTATCGTTTGTCCTTGGTGTCTTGAAATTATTTTACTGTCTATATAAAATAAAAGATTTTCACCATTCATATCTCCACGGTCTATATGGAGGTATGTTGGCTACCTGGTCGGGGGTTAAGGGAACGGTTTGGTAAAGGTCTTGCCATTGTTCAGCGTTTAGAGGTCCTGCAATGGACCTGGGTCAAATTTAGTAGGACCTCCTTCAATACTTGACGGTATTGGATGGCGGGGGTCCAAACTCTTTGACCCCCTCATAAGTTAACTACTATTAATACTATAACCCGGCTATTTAGGACTGTATCCCTGCTGACTCAGACTACTTATCGAGGGTAACGTCACCTCCAAAAGAGGGGCCTACCATCATTTGCATTAATAACTTAATTAATTATCTTCCAATAATCCACCCTTTTAGGATTGTATCCTTGCTGACTCAAACTACTGGGGTGAGGGTAACGTCACCTTCAAAAGAGGGGCATACTACAATAACTAAGATAATCTCTTAAAATAGTGCAAAAGTGCGAAAATAATCAAAGGTTACACTAGATACGAGTCGGAACCAAGTGATTCATCTTGTCTATCTGTTTTTCTTTTTATTTTTATTTTTCAGCATTTTAGTTAGTTTTTATTTTTCTTAGTTTAAAACATTTTTCTAAACCTTTTGATTTGATTAGACGTTGAGGATAAACCAGTACTAAAAGCTCTTGTGTCCTTGGACGACCTCGGTATCTTACCAACACTATACTACGCTCACGATGGGTGCACTTGCCCATATGTGTGTCTAGTGTTAGTAAATATCGTGTTTTATAAATTTAAAACTTGACTAAAAAGTGTTAAAGAGGCTTAAAATATACACCTAATATATATAACACTCGACTACGCATCAAGTTTTTGGCGCCGTTGCCGGGGACACAAGGATTTTAAGAAAGTTAGGAATCAACGGCCTAATCGTTTTTCTTGTTTTCATTTTTTTTTAGGATTTTTTTTTTTAGTTTTTTTCTGTTTCTGCAGAGCTCAGCACGGGCCGTGCCTGGTCGGACACGGGCCGTGCCCAGCATCATCACTGACAGTTTTTATTTTCTGAGTTACAGAGAGCTGAACACGGGGCCGTGTCCAACTCCCAGTAACAGGGATCCAGAAAACAATCACTGTATCTCTGACCACGGGCCGTGTTCACCGAGCACGGGGCCGTGGTGAACATTCTGACCAACGTTCTTTTCTGTTTTTATTGCAGGACTTGGAACCCAGGCGTCACATTTGAACCTCCTACGTAGTGCATGAGCTCCAGTTCTAGTAGAGACATAAAAGAACCTCTAGAAGAACCCGAACGCTTTCTCAGAAAAAGACTTAAAGCTAAAAATCAAGAGAAAGTTTCGGGGGACCCACTTCCAATGGCGGACCAACGTACCCTCATGGATTACCTACGGCCCACCGTAGGCAATCTCGGCGCCGCTATCAATGCAACGAATGTCGAAGCCAACAACTTCGAACTTCGGCCGCATTTGATACAAATGCTCCAAAACTCCGCAACCTTTCATGGGCTTGCGGACAAGGATCCCCATCTACATATTACTAATTTCTTGGAAATATGTGATACTTTTCGGATCAATGGAGCATCAAACGACGCCATTCGCCTTAGGATGTTTCCATTTTCACTAAAAGACCGGGCTAAGGCTTGGCTTAACACCCTCCCAGTTAGCTCGGTAAACACCTGGGATGAACTAGCCCAAAAGTTTCTATATAAGTATTTCCCTCCTGCTAAAACGGATAAACTAATGACTGAAATTAATACATACTCACAAGAGGATGGGGAATCCTTATATGAAACTTGGGAAAGGTTCAAGGAGCTACTAAGAAAGTGTCCTCATCACGGTCTAGCAGTGTGGCAACAAGTATCCACTTTCTATAATGGGTTGTTGCCACACACAAGACAAACACTTGATTCAAGCTCCGGGGGACTTTTAGGTAATCGTCGCCCAAATGAAATATATAATCAAATTGAGGAAATTGCTCAAACCAATTTTCAATGGCACACTCCCCGAGGTAAAAAATCTATTGCCCCGGGCGCCCATAAGGTTGATGAAAGCACCTCTTTACAAGCCCAAATCGAGGCCCTCTCTTCGAAAATCAAAAGGCTAGAAATGACAAAAACGGCCTCGGTTATGGCTTGTGAAGGGTGTGGTGGGTCACATGAAAATTGGAGTTGTATGAAAGAATTAGATGAACAAGCAGAAACGGTAAACTACATTGATAATAGACTCAGGCTGTCGGGTCCTCCAACGGGTACCTACAACCAAGGATGGCGTAACCACCCAAATCTTGGTTGGAGAGATCCCGGCAATAGTAGTAACCAACAAAACCAACGAACTAATTTTCAACAACCACAAAATTTCTCTCAACAACAAGGTGGAAGAGAAAGGTTTGAAGATACCGTATCTCGCCTCATCTCCGACACCGAAAAGAAAAACTCGGATCGATTTCAACAATTGGAATCGAATTTTAGAAATCAACAAGCTAGCATTCAAAACGTTGAAAAACAATTAAATCAACTAGCTCAAAATTTCTCCGAGAGACCACAAGGCGCGTTACCAAGTAATACCGAAACCAACCCAAAGGCGCAAGTACACCTCATCACATTGAGAAACCAAACCGTGGGTCCCGAGGATGCCCCATTACCACCAGTTGAAGGAAGTCAATGCCAAAGCACGACTTCACCTACACCTCAACCAGAAAAGGCTTCTTCACCAAATCAGGAGCCCACCAAGACTCCTCCAATTCCGTACCCCGGTAGGTTAAATCGTCAAAAGACCGATGAGCAATTCGCAAAGTTCGAAAGTTTACTAAAACAATTGCATGTTAATATTCCTTTTATTGAGGTCCTAACCCAAATGCCTAAATATGCAAAATTCATGAGGGATTTCCTCACTCACAAAAGGAAAATTGAATCATTGCAATTAGTTAACTTAGGCGAAGAATGCTCCGCTTTAGTACTCAACAAACTTCCACAAAAGAAAATCGATCCCGGGAGCTTCAGAATTCCTTGCTCGATTAGGAAGTCCCCCGTTCGTAATGCATTAGCCGATCTTGGGGCTAGCATTAACCTCATGCCCACGTCAATGTTCAAACGACTCGGCCTAGGAACAACAAGCCCTACAAAGATTAGCATACAACTCGCCGACAGGTCCGTCAAATTTCCACAAGGTGTCGCTGAAAATCTGCTGGTCAAGGTTGACAACTTCGTTTTTCCAACCGACTTTGTCATCCTAGACATGGAAGAAGACACCGATGTCCCTCTCATCCTCGGGAGGCCATTTCTAGCCACCGCCCAAGCAGTGGTGGATATGAATGACGGAACGTTAACATTGAAGTTTGGGGATGAGGAAGTGAAGTTTGAATGTGGAAAGAAAGTAGAGGAAGAAGACCCGGTCAACTACATGAAGGCCATAGACTCAAGCTTGGATGACGCTCTCCGACGGTGTAACATGGGATGCAATACATCCCACTTGGGTAACATGTGACCAGGCTTTGGGTCTAGCCAAGGACCCTTATAAACGTGGCGCACCACGGAGGCATTCCGCGGAACTATCATTAGTTTAGTTTAGATTAATTTTCTTGTTTTCTAGTTAGTTTTAATTTTCAGGAATAAAACACACTTGAGATGGCAAAGGATGCAAGGGAAAATTGAACCAGCACTCCATGCAGGAAAAACAGAACCGTCCGACAAATTTCTTCGTTTACAGTAAGTTCGGCACGGGCCGTGTCCGCCCAACACGGCCCCGTGCTGCACAGTCTGCAGAAAAAGACCCAGTTCAGGTAACTGGACACGGGCCGTGTTCACCCAACACGCCCCCGTGTCCAGGCTTCTGTTTCTCTTGTTTTAATTTTGTTACTGGCACTTGAACACGGGGCCGTGCCCGGATAACACGGGGCCGTGTTCAGCGCCCAGTAACACAAAAATTTTTGCTTTTTCACACCTTTTACACATTCAATCAACCTAAAAACTTATTTTTGGGACACATTGAGGACAATGTGTAATTTAAGTGTGGGGGGGATGCTAAAACCTTGAATCTTGCAAGTCCTAAATACAAGCCTTACACAAAACTCTATTGGAATCGCTAATCACCCCAATTTTTTTCAAAAAATTTTCATTTTTTTTCTTGTCTAGGTTTAACTCGGGAATTTCAAGTTCTAAAAAGGTTATATTTTTACGAATTTACAACCGATAGCGTCGTGATAAAAAGAACCAACATAAGAAAATTATGAAAAGGCATGACAAACTTAGTTAAAATTTGATTATATATAATTGATCACATAAAAACCCATTCCCACAAAAGTGAGTTTTGAGCCTTTATTGAGCATACAATTACATATCATTAGACTAAATGCTCATTTTTCGTTTCTTGTGTGAATAGCCACTTGGTTCTTACGACTCTAGAACTTGCCATGACGATACATTCCCGGTCCTTACCGACTTAAACCCGAGTAAGTAAATGATGGAGGCATTAGGACTAACCCTTTTTATTTCTACACCATTATTTTTCTTTTTTTTTACCACCTACCCAAAATCCCCCTAGTTAGCCCCTTTGAGCCTAAACCTTTTCATTTCATAACCCAAACCAAACACCCTTTTACCCACCAAAACCTTTTTATTTTTAACCCTTTGTTTTAGTAACAAGTTCAGTTTTTCGTATGACTTTCAAAAAAAAAAATGTATTTTTGTTGATGATGAAGCAAAAGAAAATAAACAAACAAGTTCATCAAAAATAACTTTGTTTGAATAATAACTTCATCAAAATAAAAGTTACAAAAATAGAAAGTCTTACGAAAACCGACACTTGTTACGCTTTTTGCCCTTTTTCTACTAACCACTAACCACCAACCCAACCACCTACCTTTAACCCAAGCCTAACCCTTCACCCACAAAGTCCTCTTGATATTTACAAAGGTATATAAGTTAAAAAGGAGGAGAATTGATTGCTTGGCAAGCCTATGGTAGGAGTAAGTTCCATGCCGCTCTCGAGTGATCCACAAAAATACATTTTCGGCCGAGTGTTGAGTGATCCCCGTGAGGTATGTGAACTTGTATATAAATAGAATTTTAAAACGACATGTTATGCCCTAATAAGTAATTTATCTTATGAAAAGTTTTAAATAAATCATGACGAATAGGATTGTAAATAAATAAAAATAAAATTAAATAAAGAATCTTGGAAATCCCGACACTCTACGACAAGCCCAAAAACCTTCTTCTTTACCCATTCCATTTGGGAGTGTAATAGCCACATATTAAAGAGTTTTGCTTGAGGACAAGCAAAGATTCAAGTGTGGGGGTATTTGATGTGTTAAAAATGCAACATATAAATTTCATCAAATGAGGCATAAAACTAACCCTTTTTTAGTACTAATGTTGGAAAAAGTGTGCTTTTGTCTTCCTTTTGTATTTTCAGGATTAAATGAGCTCAAATTAACAAAAGAAACAAAAAGACATCAAAATCTAACATAAATACAAGAAAAGGAACAAGACGTGACATGCCCGACCCCACGACAGCATCTTCCCAAGCAAAACAAGAGATCAGAAGCCTGAACACGCCCCGTGCTCAGCCAGCACGGGGGCGTGCCCAAGTGTCAGCAGAAAAGACAAAGTGGTAGAAGCTTCTATTGCCCACCACGAGGCCGTGCTCAGCGGACACGGGGCCGTGGTCAACTATAAGATTCGCACAATCCAGCAAATCTGCATAGTACAAAGATTCTTCTGCACCACGGGGTCGTGCTCAGCGGACACGGGGGCGTGGTCAACTAAAAAGACAAAACTGCATTTAATGAAGAAAGAGAAGGATGTGGACACGGGGTCGTGCCCGAGCTTCTGTTCAGCCTATAAATAGAAGTGCTTGGCTAGAGCTCAAACCATCCCTTGGCACACCACCTCTCTCACACTTCATCCACCACCCACCACCACCATAACACCATCATCCACCACCACCATCCATTGTCCATCGTATAGTGTGTGAGTCGTCTCGGGATCCAAGATTGATCGTAAGAGTTCTTGACAATCAAGGCCATGTTTGCCTAAGTCTCTTACATCACTTGGTGAAGACAAAGTGTCTAGTGTAATACTTTTTATTTCTAATCTTTTCGCACTTTTTATTTGGTTTCGTATTAATGACTTTAATAACTAGTTGCTTATGTTGAAGGTGATCTTTCTTTATCGTTTGTCCGTGGTGTCTTGAAAATATTTTACTGTCTATATAAAATAAAAGATTTTCACCATTCATATCTCCACGGTCTATATGGAGGTATGTTGGCTACCTGGTCAGGGGTTAAGGGAACGGTTTGGTAAAGGTCTTGCCATTGTTCAGCGTTTAGAGGTCCTGCAATGGACCTGGGTCAAATTTAGTAGGACCTCCTTCAATACTTGACGGTATTGGATGGCGGGGGTCCAAACTCTTTGACCCCCTCATAAGTTAACTACTATTAATACTATAACCCGGCTATTTAGGACTGTATCCCTGCTGACTCAGACTACTTAGTCGAGGGTAACGTCACCTCCAAAAGAGGGGCCTACCATAATTTGCATTAATAACTTAATTAATTATCTTCCAATAATCCACCCTTTTAGGATTGTGTCCTTGCTGACTCAAACTACTGGGGTGAGGGTAACGTCACCTTCAAAAGAGGGGCCTACTACAATAACTAAGATAATCTCTTAAAATAGTGCAAAAGTGCGGAAATAATCAAAGGTTACACTAGATACGAGTCGGAACCAAGTGATTCAACTTGTCTATCTGTTTTTCTTTTTCTTTTTATTTTTCAGCATTTTAGTTAGTTTTTATTTTTCTTAGTTTAAAACATTTTTCTAAACTTTTTGATTTGATTAGACGTTGAGGATAAACCGGTACTAAAAGCTCTTGTGTCCTTGGACGACCTCGGTATCTTACCAACACTATACTACGCTCACGATGGGTGCACTTGCCCATATGTGTGTCTAGTGTTAGTAAATATCGTGTTTTATAAATTTAAAACTTGACTAAAAAGTGTTAAAGGGGCTTAAAATATACACCTAATATATATAACACTCGACTACGCATATGCTAAGTCGGGTCTAGTACATGTCATTAGATACATTAGACTACCAATGATCCTTGAGTACTCTAACTGAGAAACACTCTCGCCTCTATTCTTCCTTAGGCGTTGGGTATTATCAATTGGAGATCGAGCTATACTCGTATCGTCCGAATTGAATTTCCCAAGGATCTTTTCCACGTAATGAGATTGACTCAACACAATACCATTTTGGGTTCTAGTGATCTTAACACCAAGAATCACATCCGCGAGGCCCATGTCTTTCATGTCAAACCTCGCTTTCAACATGTCTTTCGTTGAGTTAATCATCTTATCATCACTCCCAATGATAAGCATATCATCTACATAAAGACATAGAATCACATAACCTCTTGGTGTGTCTTTAAAATAAACACACTTGTCGCACTCATTTATTTTGAAACCATTGTCAATCATGACATGATCAAACTTTTGATGCCATTGTTTTGGAGCTTGCTTTAAGCCATACAAAGACTTGACCAATTTACATACTTTACCCTTGTTTCCAGGGGCGGAAAAACCCTCAGGTTGTTCCATGTAAATTTCTTCTTCTAAATCGCCATTTAGAAATGCGGTCTTTACATCCGTTTGGTGAACTTCCAAATTTCTTAGAGCCGCAATTGCAAGAACCAATCGTATAGAGGTTATTCGCGTTACAGGCGAGTAAGTATCAAAGTAGTCTAGACCCTCCTTTTGTCCAAATCCTTTGATTACTAACCTTGCCTTGTATTTATCAATACTTCCATCGGCTTTCATCTTCCTTTTGAATATCCAACGATATCCAAGTGGTTTACAACCAGGTGGAAGATCTACTAACTCCAAAGTATGATTTTACAATATAGAATCAATTTCATTCTTAATTGCTTCTTGCCATTGAGGTCCTTCCGCGGAGGTAACCGCTTCGCGGTAGGTATTGGGCTCACCCTCAACCATGTAGCTCATGAAGTCTGGACCAAAAGATTTTTCAATCCTTTGTCGTTTGCTTCGTCTAAGCTCACCATCCTCGACCTCGGGTCGTTCATGTCTTTCATCTATCCTCGTAGATGAACTTGGTCCTGCTTCATCTAACCATGTAGACGAACTTGGACCTGCTTCATCAACCGCTCTTGATGAAGTCGCATGTGTTTGTCCTAACATAGGAAACACATTCTCAAAATATGAGACAACGTTAGGATTAGCCTCCATGATAGTGTGTTTATGTACATCGGGATTCTTGGACTCATGTACAAGAAAACGATGTGCGCTACTTTGATGTGCATATCCAATGAAAATGCAATCAATAGTTTTGGGTCCTATCCTAAGAGCCTTAGGAGGTGGTACAATCACCTTAGCTAGGCACCCCCACACTTTCAAGTATTTGTACGAAGGCTTCCTTTTTCTCCATAACTCATATGGAGTTTCGTCCCTATTTTTCAAAGGTATCTTGTTCAAAAGATAGTTTGCTGAGAGAATGGCGTCCCCCCACATTTCTCGGTCCCGAGCTTATCAACATGGCGTTCATCATTTCTTTCAATGTGCGGTTCTTTCGTTCCGCAACGCCATTTGATTGTGGAGAATAAGGAGGTGTACACTCATGTACAATGCCACTTTTTGCGCATAAATCCGCAAAAGGTGCAACATATTCACCTCCTCGATCGCTTCTCAATGCTTTTATCTTCTTTTTAAGTTGATTCTCAACTTCGTTTTTGTACAAGATAAACTTCTCTATTGCTTCGTCTTTACTCTTTAGTAAATACATGTAGCAATATTTAGTACAATCATCAATAAACGTGATGAAGTATTTGTTTCCTCCACGCGTGGGAACCGCTTTTAAATCACACACATCGGTATGAATTAAATCAAGGGGTTCGGTTATTCGATCAACCGATTTAAACGATGATCTCGTAAGTTTGGATTCAACACATGTCTCGCATTTGAGATTGGACTCGATATGGAATGTTGGTATCAAGTTTAATTTAATTAAACGTCGTAATGAATTAAAATTTACATGTCCTAGTCTACCATGCCAAACATTAGAAGACTCAACCATGTAAGTAGAAGTAGAAATTTCATTCATTTTCTTGTTTTGGTTAACAACCATTACATTCATTTTGAACATTCCATTTAGGGCATAGCCCTTTCCAACAAACATTCCACGTCTAGACAAGACAAAATTGTCCGATTCAAACACTAGACGAAATCCAAACTTGTTGAGCATCCATCCCGACACGAGATTCTTCCGTATCTCTGGGACATAAAGCACATTGGTCAAGGTAAGCTCCTTGCCCGAAGTCATCTTCAAAACGACCGTGCCTTCCCCCTTGATGCTTGCGATAGCTTTATTCCCCATATAAAGCTTTTCTTCACCCGACGCTTCCTTGAATGTAGAGAAAAGAGCCTTGTCTCCACAAACATGGCAGGTTGCACCCGTGTCAACGAACCATCCTTTTGGGTTTTCACCCATCGCGTTGACTTCTTCAATCATAGCCGCTTCCTCGGTTATCATTGCAATGAGAGGCATACCATCCTCATAAACCATGTGCGCACGCTCACGCTTAGGTTTATTGCATTGGTTAGCACGGTGCCCCATCTCGTTACAATTGTAACAAGTACCTTGGAAAGGCACAGGCTTCTTTTTCACAGCCCCCTTTTTAGGTCCAAGGTTGTTAACCTTTGCTTTCCCTTTGTTGTCCTTTTTACCCTTGCCTTTCTTGCCCTTTGAGGACTCCCCAACTTCCACCATGTTTGCTTTAGCCGAAGCTTGCAAAATGGTGCCTTTTTGGGCCACCCTGTTTTCTTCTTCTATACGAAGACGAAGAACAAGGTCCTCGACCGACATTTCCTTTCGCTTGTGTTTAAGATAATTCTTAAAATCCAACCAAGCAGGAGGTAATTTTTCGATCATGGCTGCCACTTGAAAAGTTTCGCTAAGTACCATTCCCTCAGCATGGATGTCATTTAGTATAATTTGCAACTCTTGGACTTGGTTCATAACAGACTTGTTATTAACCATTTTAAAGTCCAAGAAACGGGCGACAACAAATTTCTTTGTTCCCGCATCCTCCGTTTTGTACTTTTTCTCTAAAGACTCCCATAATTCTTTGGAAGTCTTGATATTATAGTACACATTATACAGCGCATCCGATAGACCGTTGAGTACGTAGCCTCGACATATAAAGTCCGAGTGCTTCCACGCCTCTACCGCGCTCAGAGCCTGAGCATCGGTCTCCCCTTCCGCCGGTTGGGGAGCGGTCTCCGTTAAGAACCTCGCAAGGTTCATGGTGGTCAAGTAGAAGAACATCTTCTGTTGCCACCGCTTGAAGTGGAGACCCGAGAACTTCTCGGGTCGTTCAGCATGATTCGCCACTGTGGACACTCCCACAGTGTTGGCAGGGGTACCGACAACAACGTTGACGTTGGTATTTTCAGTCGACATTCTGAAAAATTCCACAAAACCAAGTTAATAAAACTGTTAGAATAATAAATGTGCTGATTTATTATTTTACTAACAAAATCGATGAGTAACAAAATAAGTCTCGTAGCTTCTAAGTCCAACTTTGAAGACTACAAGAGAAGATCTTAGAACCCAAAGACAAAGAAGGAGTAGAAGAACAGAGTTCTGTTTTGACAAAGTCGCTACTTTGAATCAAAACAGAGAAAAAAAAAACCTGTTTTTAAAACACAACTGTATGAATTCAAAACTGGTTCGAATTCACAGCAGAATATGTTTGTGTTTCTACACGAACGGTGTTTTAAAAATTTGTTTTAAGATTGTAGGAATCCGTTCGTGTAAAATACAATAAACCTTTTATTAACTTGAAATACAAAAAACTAAACAGAATTACAACTGAAAGAAAATTACAATTACAACTGAAAAAAGAACAACAAGAACAAGAAAATGAACAGAAACCCTGTTCTTGGCTGAGGATCGTGTTAGACATGGGTCCCTTAAAACAAATTTCTTGTCTCCCAGGAGAACACGTTTGTTTCCAGGATACAACAGCCGCAAGCAGTTGCACTGCCGGTCTTGACTCCAACTCGAATGAGTACCTTGAGCACTTAAAGAAGATGAAGTAATTCAGACAAGAGAATGTAGTTGCTGTGTAATTCGGTGTATAGAATCTGCAATAGGAACCTCCTATTTATACAGCAGGTCTTGAAGAAACTGAAAAACGAATTTAATGGGAGAATTAAACTGCATTAAACGTCTTCAATGCACTTTAATTCGTCATTAAATTCTCAGTCAAACGCATTAACTACGTCAGTTTCTAATGCTGAATGTAACTGCACTGGCATTAACTGCAGCTGGAAGCTTCTGCGCGCGCGCGTGCACGACACACTGTTGCGCGCGCATGTCTGCACCCTCATGCGCGGTGCGTCCATTTGGCTCACTGCCATGCGCGTGTGCGCCCCATTGGCTCAATCCCATGCGCACCTATGCCTCTACGAGCACGCCACACAGTCGCGCCGTTTTGGCTCACTTGGTGCGCCGCGCACGACACCTCAGTGCCCATGCTCCATGCGCGAGAACGCGCCACAATGCCACGTGTACTCGCGTGCGGATGCGCATGACTGCCACGTCATGCACCACCCCGCGCGGACCCATCTGGGTCACATGCCTGCTTGCCACGTCTGCAGCCACTTGGTCCTTGCAGCCCCTGTGCTCCACCACACGCATGTGGTCAAAAATACAAAGGCGGCTCTCGGCGATGCGAGCGAAGTGCAAAGTGCGCCATCAAAGCGCCACATTGCGCCTCATCGCCCACGCCACGCGTGCGCGCGTGTGCGAGGGCGAGTGCGAGTTAGGGTGCTCCGCACCCTTCGCGAGTACACTAGTGAGTGCTTCCATGAAACAATAAGGATGGAGAGCTCCCACTTAAATACCCCTTTAAGTTTCATCTCTCATCCGATGTGGGACAAGATGCCACTTTCCCACTTATTTCAGCATTTAAGTTTCAAACACCAAACTTTGAACATCGATATCTCATTCATCTTAGCTCCGTTTTTGACGTGGTTTAGTTCGTTGCGAATCCCTTCCGACATAGAACACAAACCCACAAATAAATATATAAAACCCGCTCATTTTATTATATTTATTTCTAGTCCAAAATAGGAAAAATCATTTTCCTATATTTGTGAAAATGCTATTTTCACAAAATTTCCAACAACAATTGTGTTTTAGGTGTAGTGTATGGTCGTAGATATGCATCTATGTGTATAGGTTGTTTGTGTTGTTATATTTATCTTGTTTACCATGTACTCTGTCACCACTCATGTTATATTGGTAGCTTCATACACACACACCTCATGTTCTATTTATTTCTTTTGTTACGGGTCAAAATAAGTAAAGGGGGCTAGATGTAATTGTTCAATAGTTTGGGGGTCAGGTATTAGTTGGTTAGCTTCATATAGGAGTTAGTTGTAATCAATTGGGTATCGATTGAATTGAGTTTTCCTCTTCTCTTGTGTTCTTCTTCTCTATCTTTCGATCATCTACTGTTATTACGAAACTGTTCGTAACAATGGTATCAGAGCAGTTCTTTCCTCAGGACGTGCTCAGTTTCTATCAATAATTCACTGTTGTGATTCTTGGTGATTGAATTCATAATCACCATTGATTCTAATCAACTAATCAAGAACATCGGCAATTAGTGGGTAACTGGAATTGGGTAGCGGATACCAGCTGGAGTGTTTTTACAATTCCAGAGAGATTCAACATAACAATTAGGGCCACGCAGCAGCAAGATTCAAGAATCGTTGCAATTCAAGTTGTTCAACCGAAAAATCAACAACAAAGAAAAAGTACAATGGAGCAGTTAATGGCATATAACCAGGGAGGTACCGTTAAAGATTACTGTGATTCGTTTCAAATCTTATTTGACCAGGTTAGAAATCTTGAAGAAATTTCTGAATTCTATGCTATATACCTATTCATATGTGGTTTGGAACCGAAAATTGGGAAAATCTTGGCTAGATGGCATCAATATAGTTGCACTAAGGTGAAAGATGTGATTTCGTTAGCTTTAAAAATTGATTCTAATGGCTTGCAAGATTTTTTCTCTCCATTTGATCCAAATTCTTCTTTTTATAACAAAGAATTGGAGTTTGATATTAACATCACTCTTGAGGAATTGATGAAAGACAATGAGTTTTTTAAGAATGAAAAAATTCAAGAAGTTGATATTGTTCAAGAAACGACTGACGATGAAGTATTTGATGAGTCTGTTACTATGTTGTTTTTGTTCATAAAAGCATATTTGGTTTCAAAGTATTTGATATCAATGATTCAATGGAAAATGAAATGGTAATTGATAGAGATGTTTTAAGAGAAAATGGAAAAGATAATAAGAATGCACCCAAGGTGTTTGATGAAATGCTTGGTAGGTTTAAAAATGAGATTCGAGAAATGAATTGCGAATCTGATAATGGGAATGATATTCAAGCTAAAGAATCATTCGATTGTGATCTATTGTTTGATGAAATGTCTAAGTATGTTGGTAATGTGATAATTGAAGATAGGGGGTGATGTTTCAACAAAGGGTTTCGAAGAAAATAAAAAGGGTAGCTCACGGAAGACAATTATAAACAAGATTATGGTAAGGAAAAAGGGGCATGAGAAGTTACCTGAAGTTTTGGATTTAAGACATGTGGTTCTTAATCTAGTGGTCAATAAAGAAGTGGAATCATGTCTAGCATCCAACGGTGTCAAAGTGGCAGTAAATAAAGGAACAAATACAGAACACTGGTACAAAAAAGAAGGTGCAAATCGATGGCTAGTTCAATCGAGATGGAAAAAGAAGGTGCAACAACTTGCTAAAATGAGCTCACAATTGCTGGTAACTTTTAGAGTTGATGAAGCTTTTGTAGAGTTGTTCACTGAGTCAGCATTTGTGGTTATTTTTTGTAACGATAATACGAGTGTCAAGTTAGGAGTGTGTCACCAGAAGATGATTGATTTCCTTCATAATGTCATAGACAAGAATCTGAATGATTTTGAAGTTTTATGTTGGGGTGCTACAACATGTGTAGTAAAAAGATGTTTAAATGAGAAAGAAGCTAATCTCCCTTGTGAATGTGTCAATCTGATTCACACTTTTGCACACTTTGAAGAATTTAAGTACAAATTGAGGAGAGGGAGAAAACTTTACAGCCAAGTGCAAGAAGTTGAAGATAACATTAGAGTGTTCTGCAGCTTTCGACTGTTAGATAAACTTGAAGTTGTATATGTCATTGCATTTCTCTTAGCCAAATACAAGGATGTGGAAATTTACCTTGTCTCGTCGAAAGTTGTAGAAATAAACAAAAATTTAGGAACAGAAGATAGTGCAGTAGATTCGTTTTTTATGTGCTTTGGGTATGTTGGTACTGGTAGAATTTGTAGTGGACATATTAAATATCAGGAAGTTACTCCCTTGAAGGAAAATTCATCACACCTGATCGACAATATTACAGTCACACAACTTCGTGTTGGTTCTTCTCTTAGTGACTCTTCTTTCACTGGCTTTCAATTCAGGTTCATGGCCTCCAGCAGATCAAAGGATTCCTTTCGAATATTGTCATGACATGAGTCATGATGCACTTTTCAAGGGTTCCATGAGAGAGTTTAGTTCAGCAATTGATCTTCGAGTTTCCGGCCTAATAAATCTAGTAGAGTTGATTAAAGGGTCGGTTCCGAACAGAGATGTGACTGTGTGGGTTCGGGATCTGGGTTCCATAATCCAAATTCTGGGAATTTCTTTCATATGTGAACTTTTGAGGACAAAAGTCTTTGAAGGGGAAAGGCTAAGTAGAGGAGGTGGTGGTGAAGTTTGGTCGATATATCATCAGAGGGTTATTGGTTATTGTTCTTTGGATTCTCTTTTGGTTATCAGATAATTATTGAATAGTTGGTACAGTAATGCAGATGGTACAATGGACAAGGAAGGAGCTGCTCGATTTTTTCTTCGAATGTTTTTTGGGACAGCACTGCAATGGGGTAGCAACCAGAATTACAAAATGTTCGAGATCATTGGTCTTCACTGTTGGAATAAAGCACAGGCATTTGTTTTTGATACTTGTGATTAGTGGGTCTCTTATTATTATTTTGACTTTTGAGGTCAAAAGTCTTCTAAGGGGGGAGTATTGTTACGGGTCAAAATAAGTAAAGGGGGCTAGATGTAATTGTTCAATAGTTTGGGGGTCATGTGTTAGTTGGTTAGCTTCATATAGGAGTTAGTTGTAATCAATTGGGTATCGAATGAATTGAGTTTTCCTCTTCTCTTGTGTTCTTCTTCTCTATCTTTCGATCGTCTACTGTTATTACGAAACTGTTCGTAACATTACAAACTTTCATTCATACTTGTCAAGTTACATCAAAACAGAAGGTAGACGGGCAACAAGCTGCGCCGCCACCCCTTTCTGAATTGCAAACCCTAATCTACCAAAGACAAAACCCCGTCCCCCTGAGGCTGAGCAATTGTTATGGATGACCCGTTGGACCCTGTTCAGGAATTGGATAGCTTCTGGCGCTAGGGAGCCAAATGTGTCAAAGGCAAAAGGGACAAAAACATGTTGGTTCTCTGCACAAGCTTTAGCGTGCTTATCAACTTTCTTCGATTCAGCCTTTGTTGTTGCTTGTCCAGCTACAAACCCGTTTTCCCTTAAACCAACCAGAGGGGAAACCCCCGTGAGGTCCACACAAGCATGTTTCCCCCTAGCCCAACCAAAGACGAGAAGATCTGCTGGTCGCAGAGTAGATCTCCCTTCCATAGGGTCTGTAAGGAAATTCACAGGAGCCTCTTTCTTAGCCGAAATCCCCGCTCTTCTCAGGATGTCCCACAAAACATCTCGCACCCAGTCATGCCGATATTTGAACCCAAGTAGCTCTTTACAATGCACTGCGTGCTCTCCGTATTTATCCATACAAGCTTTACGACATATCGGGCATGTTTCATCTTCTGGGTACATAGGGATCATCAGCCGGTATTTAAGGATTGCTCTGTATTCTACTGCTGACATACATTGTCCCAGCCCCTCAATTGGGACAACAGTCAAAAAATCCTGAGCATGGGAACCCTTCAGGCACTCCCACACCGCCTTCTGGCGAGATGACAAATCAAAATTTTCTCCCAGGCTTTGAGTGATTTTGCTAAACAGAGCATTTTTCTTGTGTGTTTTGGAGCCGAGGGTCTCACTGGAAGCGTTCTCTCTATCCCTAGGGGTATAGGTAAAGTGTGCATACATCCCACCTTCCCCAGACCTTACCAATAGCTTCACTATTTATGAGATTTTACTGGGCATGATTGATTGATTGAAAAGGACAACCCACTATTTCATATGTTTCAAGTGTTAAAAAACTAAAAAAGTATCCAAAATTATTTACGATCTTTAAAATCGTTTTTATTCCAGACAACTTCATTATTTTTATTGTTGCTATGGTTGTTATTATTATTATTGTTAGAAAATAGCTTTTTTTTTTCCTTAGTCCGACCCAGTTCTTGTATGGACGATAATGGTTTTATTCATATTATTTGTTTCTGATAAGGGCTTAGTTACATTTTTTGTTCAAATATACATAAGTTTACTAATTTACACAATTAAGCACAGCCTGAAACCCCAATGAATGAAAAACACCCAACACTGACACTGTTCAAAACGTTTGAGTTTTAATAGTATATGATAATAATTAAAGAAAGAACGGAACAACTAATAGTGACCCAATTTACATCTATTTTTGTCAACCATATAAAAACTATCCATTTCAATTCACTCATTATAATTATAACCCGTTAATAAAGTTTCTACTTTTGTTAACTCCATTTACTTGAGGCAAATAAAAGGCACAAAAAAAACAATGCAAGAAATGCCTACATTGAAGTTGTCTTCAACACAAGGCCTTATGAGCCCTCTATGATTCTTGGTTTCTCATGGATTTATCTTCAAACAAAACATCATCTATCCAAGCAACAATATTGAATGCCAAACCTTCCAACACCCTTGAATAACTCTCCAATATTGCTTGTCCCACATCCTACACAAATTTAAAACATTTAACAAAATCACAAATATATCCATATAAATCCAAAGTTTGTATATTTGTTTTTTATGAAGTTACCATATTGTATTGGATCTTGCTTGTGTCTAGTGTCGTTTGCGAGAGCTCCGGGTACCGTTGCTTTAAGGAAAACAACAAACTGTCGGCTCGTTCAGCTAGTACAACATTCTTGTCAACACGTTCTGTCTCGGCCACATGTTGTTTAACCTTCTCCCATGATGATTTGGAATAGCTTGCACATGCTTTTCGTCTCCATGTATACATAGAGGCCTCGACTCGATCAGCCAATTCTAGTGCCTCGTGTTCCGAGCTTATGTTGAGACAGTCGAGAAGGTATTCGGGTGAAAACTTCCCTCCGGAAGTCATATATCGGTATATTGTATCCCCCACACTTGTTCGTCCACACTGAAAACAAAAACAAGCAACATGTTATCGTGTTTAAACCCGAGGTGACAACTTTGACTAGGGCTGTAATCGAGCCGAGCCGGTTGAGCTCAAGCTCGTGCTCGAACTTAAACGAGCCAGCTTGGCTCGGCTTGGCTCGTTTATTTTATCGAGCTGAAAAGTCGAGCTCGAGCTCGACTCGTAAAATGTTCGAGCCAGCTCAAGCCAAATCGAGCCGACTGGTTAATTTTTTATTTGTTTTTTTTTTTTAGTATTGATAACATAAAAAACAAAACAAAAAAATTACACATATCCATATCCATATGTATTATTTTTATTTTTCCAACATTTTAAAGACTGAAAGACATATTAAAAGTATTATATGTATAATTTTTGTTCATTTTTCAATATTTTGTATGTTACTGATTAATTACACTTAAAATGTTAACACATCAACCCTCTCCTACATAGTTTTCTATTTTAATACATTTAAATTCAATATAATATATATAAAAAAATAATCCGAGCCGGTTCCCGAGCTCACGAGCCGAGCCAGGCCTAGCTCGAGCTCGACTCGTTTACAAACCGAGCCAAGCCGGCTCCTTTACGATCGAGTTTTTTCCGAGCGAGCCGTGAGCTGCGAGCTTTTTGAACACCCCTAACTTTGACTTATTAATATACAAACGGATCGATTTGGGTTAAGTGTTATCTCCAAACTGACCAAACCCATTTTGACCTGATAAAAATGAAGTTGAATGATTGAAAAATTGTAAACCTTAGGAAGAGAAGTGATGTATGTATGAGGAATTTCCATTTCTGCTAAAATGCTGCTATTGATGGCCATTGCTGCTTTGTGGATTTGATTAGCGGAGTCACGTTTTTGTCTCAAATGCTTTCGGGCTTTTTCCGAGAGTCCTTCGGGGCTCACGCAAGGAATGGGCAACCACCATTTCTCGTCTTTTCTCTGAGGCAGAGGAATTTTTCGAAATGACCCCGATCTTGAATTTCCCGACATGTTTCCTTGCTCCACATACCAAAATTCTGTCTCTTTGAAGCTATCCAATATTTCCTGTAATAAACAAAAAAAAAAAACGGAATTTTGTTAACAATCACAAATTTAAAAAAGAATCATATCTTGATGAGAGGAAAAGGGTGTTTTGGTCTTACCAACAGGAGCGCGTCGAGCTTCTTTAACGCTGGAAGGTTGATATAAATATCCGATCTTGGTCGGCTAGACATCACCTCCATGGCTTTTCCATTCTGTAAACTATGTGACGTTGGTATAAATTCAACGATGTAATCACAAACCGAGAGCAAGCAGTTCATCTCCCGTTTCCACATCATCTTCTTCTCGGGATGCAACGGCTCTAACTTTTGATGTTGGCCAAACATAGAAGCTACAAAGATTGAAACAAACAGCTTATAAACACATGAATACGTTTTAGCGCGTCGCAGTGTACAAATCATTAACACATCAGATAGAAAATGTGTACCGTAAAGATTTGTGATGGCATTAGAAACAGTAACCGCAGTAGAAACTCCTTTGCCGCTGCCAGACATGTCTTCTCCCAATAAAAGTTTTGCGAATCTTTCTTTCATCATTTCGAGCTCTGTTTCAAAAATATATCAAGAACAAAACCTTAAAAAAATGGATTTTGTTCTCATTTCAAGGGGTTTTTGAATGTATGCTTGAGTTTTATTATAGTGATTTAAAGTTGCTATAGAAAGTAAACTAATAATTACATTAAATTTCGCAACATATAATGCCAATTGAATTAAAAAGAAATTAATTTTGAAATTCAAGCAAAATTCATATCATCTGAAAAGTCAAAGCATTTATTTCCTGTTAATGGGTCATAACTCATAACTAACATGATTTTGTGATGATTTTGTGATGATTTTGTAACCAAAAACTGCATATAAACTAATTCTAATGCAATAAAAACTCACCCAAATCCATAGGTTCATGACTCTCAAGCTTATCTTCTTCGGTTTCAAACGTGTGAGTCAGTTTCTTTACTCCAAATCTTGACAGGGTGGGCCGGTAAGGGGATCTCCCGGAAGCCGGCCAGCATAGCGGAGACTGCGTCTCCGACGAACAGCTGTTAAGATCATCCGTTAACTGCTCAGAGAAAGCTGAAGTCTCCGAGTTAGTTCTATAGTACGCAAACGAACGACCACTGAGTGTCGAATTTATCGTGGGTGATTGATCATGTTCATGATCATGATCATCATCAACTGCTCCTTGATCCAATGAAGAAACTGTTGAAGACTCAAACCCTTCTTCAAAATCCTCTAATTTCTCCATTTCACGGTTTTCACCACTCTTTTTCCCTACAAAATTCAGTCAGGCATTTATACAAACACTTGGTGTGCACTATAAGCTTTCAATACTTTACAACAATAATATGAACATATATAATTATACCGAATCAAGGAATCAAAAATACCGGGAAAAACACTTGAAGTTTAAAGAAAAAAAGCAAAAAAACAAAAAGAAATGTTGTACAGTCACTGTTATTGAACTTATAAATCGCTAATTCGTAACAAAAAAAGCGAATATTTTGAAACGAAATTAAAGCTAACGGTTATATTCATTCATTCAAAAAACTATTCAAAGTTGAAACTTTTGCAGAGTTTATTACCTTTTATACAAATCAATACGTTCGAATTTGAAACAGTTCCCTCTTAATCGCAACAATAAGAATACCAACAACAATAATAATATTAAAAAGTAGAATTGCCCTTTTTCTTTTTCCCAAAAAGGGGTTCAGAGAAGAATCAGAGGCGTGCTATTGGGAACAAAAAGGTGACAAATTGTAGGTGTTTGATAACAAATGCGAACATTTTGAACGAACCCAGATGGGAATTGAGTGGAATTAAAATGTATGAAGAAGAGTAATGATTGATTGACTAAACGAATGCATTCAATTGGTGGTAGCAAGAAGAGGTAGAAGAAGAAGAAGGTTCTATACAGCTTAAAAGGGGTGTCATTATGTTAAAATAAAGATTCTTGCTTTTTACAGAGATAGAGATGAAGTTGACGAATCTTGGCCTAAATTAAATTTTCCATTAATATGTTGAAATCAAATTATAGCTTTTTTGGGGACAATGATTGGGTAGTTGATGATAATGTTTTTTTTTTTTTTTTGAAAGGAGACTTTCACTGTACAAAACCGAATTGGTCTCCGGGGTCATGTCAAAGACATTCCCCCATCAGCCCCGCTCTTCCGGACGCAATGTTCGATCGGGGCCCGGCCGTTACGCAAGCTGACTTCCGCCCGGAAGATATTTTTAGTTTAAAGGTTTGGGTTTTTGGTTGTCAAATATTAATGTTTTTGGTTGGCAAATATCAGATAATGAAAATAGAACCTAGTGTAAAATAGTTTTTTTTTTTGAATGGCTAACGTTGTACACCATGGGGATTGAACCCCTGACCTCTCATATCCTAAGCTCTATCTAAACTCACCAACACCACTGGGCTATTTGCCAAGTGGATTAGTGTAAAATAGTTGGATTGCTCTATACGGTTTAGAACCGGATAATTCTAGTGTTTTCTAGCACCGTTAGTTTTTTCATTAAATTTTATATAAAAAGACTAAGAGCATTCACATCCAACCTATCATATTTTCACCCTAAATTACACTAAAAACACTACATTTTATCTCTCTTTTTCAATTAAATAATACTTTTTTATACCTTTATCATTACCTTTTCTCTCTCATCCACTCACAACCACTTTCAAAATATATTAAATATTATAGGGGGTGAACAGTGTTCCCCCAAATATACAGATGAACAGTAACATTTTCTCTCTCATCTACTCAACCACTTTTTATACTCTTTATATTTTAAAACCAACACACACATATTTAGATTCCTTGGATGTGAATGCTCTAAGATAGTTTTTATTATTGCAAAATGAAATATATTAAAGAGTTAATTAAGTTTTTCGTCCCTGTGGTTTATCAAAAATCACTATTTCAGTCCATTAGTTTAAAAATTGCGAAAACAGTCCCTGTGGTTTCATTTTCGTAACTATTTCAGTCCAATCACTTAACACCGTTTAATTATTCTGTTAAGTTTTAGTGAAATGGCCAAATTGCCCCTGTTGACCCAACTGGCATTTAATAAAAAAAACGCTGGTCACAGGATTCGAAACTGTGACCTTTGCTTTAGAAAATAATTTTTAAACCACTAAGCCATGTATTCAACTTGTAATTAAGCACATATTGTTTTCTTTTGTATATCAACAAAACCTATTCTTATTTCCCCACTACAAATTAACCATCTTCTGTATATCAACAAACACAGACACAACTCTCCAATGGAGTCTCTCAGCCACCTGAGAGCCACCGTCTGCATACCATTAACCACCCTATTCCCCCCCATCAACCACCACCAAAAATACTCAAAACCTAACGCCATCGGTAGCACTAACGGCTCTATATCCGGCAATTTCTCTGGCAGCAAATGGGCGAACCGCCTCCTCTCCGACTTTCAATTCCTCCCTACAACCACCACCACTCCAGGCCTACCGGACCTAACCACGCCGCCGTATCCTCCACCACCGGCCGCTACATTGCCATGTCGATTGACTTCTACCGAGTGATCAGAGCGCAGCCGCACTTCCTAGGGGACGGAATTAGGCGGTGTTATGAAGCTAGGGTTTTGAAACTGCCGTTGTATGGTTATAGTGATGATGCGTACTCGCATCGATATTATCTCCATTGTGGCTTACCAAATCACAATTCTGAAAAAATTATTGTTTCTCATTCTCACATTGTAACACCTCGAAAATTCATCTCCAATAAAGTATTGACACGTGTCATAAACTTTAAACGTGTAAAGGATTACCTTAGAAGGACTAGAGTTGACAAACAAGGAAAGTATGTGAATATAAGGGTTCAGAATGTCAACAATGGATAAATATACTTTACAATGACCCTACATGATGTTTATACCTTTAAACGAATGAATCATGGATCATACGAAGCTGATTGTGAAAGAAAGTGAGAGATTACAAACTACAGAGGTTAAATGTGTCAACATGTTTAAAGTATACCTCTGAATGACCTTTTAACAAACCCGGAGCTTTGTAACGGTTAATTATGCTCACTAGAATGCATGATAAAAATTTACCAAGTTTCGTCATCGTATGAGAAAGTTATGATAAAATTCGTACACGAGGGATTAAAAGCGTCGACATGTAAATGCATACCTCTGAGCGACCAATGTATAAATCCCAAACCTTAACCTGTGTTGTAAACATCTGATAAGCATCCTAATCCGGTTAATTCTTGTAATAATTGATCCAAATTATGAAGATAGGATTCTATAAAAATGTGTTCGACAAATCTTCGTTTATGGCCTTTTCAAAAGCATCCAAGACCACTTTAGAACATGGCAAGGTGGTCATAACTGTTCAAGCATGATATAAAGGTCCCATACTGATAATTCAAGCCCCAAAATCGTAATATAAAGGTTGCCTGTTCGAAGCTTGAAAGGTCACAAGTTTTTGCCCTCTGGTAAAGGCTTACGGACCGTAAAGGTCATGCCTTACGGTCCGTAAGGCATCCCCAGCGAACAAAATGTTGACAGCTGCCTGTTATGAGCGAGTAACCGACTTACTTTGATATTTTTCACTTCCATGAGCGACCCCTACTGACTTTTAGACCTTAGGGACACTTGTGAATGATCCATGATCAGTTATAGCATTGTTTGTCATAATCACAAGCAATTAAAAGCACTATATAAAGGACCACATTATGCAAACTTTGATCATTCATCCCCAACTCAACTTCTGCTCATTTCTGGAGCTCAAGGCCTTTCCCTAAACATCTCTGGTCGTGCATTAGACCTTGGTAAGTATCCTTGACCTTCCTTAATCGAGTTTTACTTAGTTATTAGCTTAAAAGTCAAACCGTCGTAATTAAGGTTTGACTTATCGATTAATCACTAATGGTCCAGTGATTTGTCAAACTTAAAGTAGTTATAAGTTGGTAATTATGTGGGCAATAAACCCTTAAAAGGGCACCCTCTGATTCCCGCTCTAACTAGATCAAATGCCGGGTCAAAGTTGTTTATAAAAAGTCAACAGAACCATAATTTTCGATTTAACGCATAATTAGCAATGCAGAAGGCGTGTAACCTATTTTATCACTCATATAATTTGGTAATAAGTATAAGAACTGGTCTAAGCTTGTTTGATCCGACAATTTTCTGTTTAGACCCGGTTCGGAACCGAAAGTCGCAAAACTTTGACTTTTGCTTTGACTTCAGTTCTAACCCGATTTAGATGGGTTTAGAAATGCCTTAGAGCTTCCTTAGGACCAGGTTACATGTTGGTATAACCCTCTGTGGTTGGTTCATTGTTTGCCCGACTCGTTTACACATTTCCGTTAATTGCTTAATGTTGACCAAAATGCCCTTTTGACCATAAAACGAGAATTTTGGAAATGTGAGAGGACAATAATCTTTGTTACTGATTTATAAACATGTCCCTAAGATTTCACATCAGTTGGAGGTCTAGATTAGGAGTTATGCTCAATAGCGTAATTTGAAAGCTTTTTGTTAATTAAAAGGCATAATTAGCGTAAAGCCTTTCTAAACCAAATTTTTGACACCAAACCTTTTACCCACTGATGTAATATAATATTTTGAGATTTTTGAAGATTTTTAATTATTTTTAACCTGATCATAACCTAAGGTTATGGCCTTGATTCGGTAAATACCGATTATACCTTTTTTGTGTATAAAATGAGTTTTACATAGTATTTTGACACCAATCCAATTACTACTGATTTTATATAATAAATGAAGTATTTTGAACTTTATAACCTGATCAGAAAACTCAGATTTCCTGTATAACCCGGAAATCGCTTAAAACGGCTTTTTACGCGTATTAAACACCTAGTATGGGTTTAAAACCATTTTGGCATATAAGACTTATCACCAACTGATATAACCTATTAAATTAAGTTGTTTTACTGTTTATTTCAGACCCGAGCCTCAGAATTAAAATTAATCTCTTTTATAATCTTTTAAATGACCAAAATACCCCTACGGGGCTTAAATTGAGATTAAACTCGTTTTGGGCATAATGGAAAGTATCCTACTGATATCACAACATATTTAAAGCATATTAACTTATGGAACTTGTGTATGACTCATTCGGTTACCCGTTACGCATATACGCGCCCGGTACGGTTTATGTAACTAGTTTACATAAATTAACCGGAACGGGTCGAACCTTATCATTTTCATTTCAAAATCCGGAATGTATTTAGTTACCCATTTTATACAAGTCTTCATACTTTTTGGGTCTAAATCACATTCTAATCCGACCTCCGCTTAATCTAGCGTGTCGTACCGTTGTTCTGTTGAAAAACTAACCGGTCTAAGTCTATGACATAATTGAGACCCGTTAGTATTCTAATTGGTTATTTAAACCATCATTCCAGACTAGAGCCTTCCGGTAAATTGTACCTACGCTTACTTAAGTGAATACGGCTGAGTTATTATAATTCTTGCTATTTAAGACAGGAGCTAGCTCAGGTAAATATTCTTAACCTATTTTCCTTTATACGGGCTTGGGATACGGTAATATAAATACCGCATGGTCAGGTATGGGATTCAAAGACCAATAAGTCGGGAAATCCAAATAACTTGTTTTAATTCGTATTGCTTGACTGAAACATTGGGGGATAATGCGACCGTGTCCTGGATATCCTTGACTCATTAATTGCAATGGCCACGACCTAAGCACGGGGTGTAGGCATACACCTGACAGATGCAATATGCTTATTAATTAATTATACCCAATATGGGATTCCCAATAAGGGAATAAGTGGTGTGTCGGTTAATCTTGAACCAGCATAGAACCGGGCCCCGTATATAGAGCAAGTTATGTAAAACTGATAACATGAGATATAGTTTGTCCCAAGTATAAAAGATTAATTTTGCCTTGTGCATTTTAATCAAAGTGTCAAAATATTTTCGTGCCTTGTGCACCTAAACCAATTTTCATAAACATTTTCAAATGTGTCGGTTGAGTGTATTTACCAGTGAAAACTGACGTATTTTCCAAAGTCTAAGTGACAGGTACAAGTACGTAATAGGCTGGAAGCTGCTCAGGACTTGTTAGTTGAGGACTTTGCAACTCCTTCACATAAGCCATTAGTCTGATAACTTCTTTTGTTGATTTGATCCGCCTGTGGATTATTGCAAGCTAGTCTGTACGGAATACTTTTATATTATCAGACATTTCTGTTTGTAATAATATTTTATATTTCAAGAATTCCGCTGTGCATTTAAATTGTGTTGTTTGACTATGATGATATCAACTACGTCACGATACTCCCCACCGGGCCCACCGGTAATACGTGGAAATTTCGGGGTGTGACACACATCTAACGATAATAGGCTGCAAATTACACACATCACACATAACACATAAGTGTTCTCATATGGCGTTGGGACAGTGGATTTGCAGAATGAACATCGCGGTTATCGCCGGAGAGATGGTGAACTTTGGTGGAGGATGGGGATGAAGAGGGTAGGATGTTTAGGGTTGCTAGAAGACATGTTAAAAAGAAAACAATATGTGCTTAATTACAAGTTGAATACATGGCTCATTGGTTTAAAAATTACTTTCTAAAGCAAAGGTAACATGTTCGAATCCTGTGACCAGCGCTTTTTTATTAAATGCCAGTTGGGTCAACATGGGCAATTTGGCCATTTCACTAAAACTTAACAGAATAATTAAACGGTGTTAAGTGATTGGACTGAAATAGTTACGAAAATGAAACCACAGGGACTGTTTTCGCAATTTTTAAACTAATGGACTGAAATAGTGATTTTTGACAAACCACAGGGACGAAAAACGTAATTAACTCTATATTAAATAAACGAGTTAATTAGTTAGGACCCACACCACCACCTCGTTTTTTTGGTGTTTTAACATCCACCCTGGTTCACGCTTCTCTTTCGTTAAAAACCACCACAATGATCACCCTTTTGTCCAATAGAGCTCCGCCATCGTCTTTCGTCCATCTTCGATTTTAACCTTCTTTTATCATCATTGAATTGAAGCTCCACCACGAGTCAACCTTGTTATCACTATTACACAAATTCAACATTTTGTAGTGTAAAAAACTAAAAATGTTACACAAATCCAACAATTGTAGCATAAAAATGTTTACTTCTTTCACGGTTTTGATTCGCTCTCTGAAGAGATCTGATCTAAAGGGGTTTTCTGATCTGAATACGTCGATATCGTGTATGGCAAATGATGGTGATCTAGCAAAAAAAAAAATGATTTGGCCAAAGGTTTTATTCAAGGGGGAATGGGTACTTTTGTGGCGAGAAGATAACGAGGAGAAAGATGTGGCGATGTTGCTTTTAAGGCGACTGGACTTTGATTTTCTCATGTTTTTTAGGCTGTTAAAATGTCAATGAGGATGAGCGTACTCTCATCCAAGATATTGGTGTTTAATACTCTTATATGTTTGCATGCATTCGATTTTTATGCTTTGGATTTACTTAACAAGAGGAATAATATTTTTCGCTTAAATGGGTTTCGCAGATTGTTTTTTAGGGTTGTTAGAACCTCAACGCCTGCTTTGATGATTTGATGGCCTAGAAGTAATTGTTGGTGGTGTTTAGTTTGGGCTTCTATGTGGCTCTCATGGTACTTATTTTATAGGTAACTTGATAATGTGGGCAATGATGATCATTGACTCATTATGGCTAGGCAACTTTATATTGCAGTCATGAGTCTTGAACCCATATGTTGTTATTGCTGCTACTATTGGCTTGACTTGTTATTATCTACAATATTAGAAAAACTAGAACTAGATTTACAACCCTCCTCGGCGTAAAATCGTGCCGAATAGCACCAATACCACACCACCGCAAGCGACGACCAATACTAAAGTCACGATGTATTAATGTAAAGAAATTAGACTGCAACGTAAAAACATAGAAAATAATAATTAAGTCGATTTAGGACCCCGCACGTTGTAACGAACCTGTCAAACAGGGAAAAGATAGACGACATAAAAAATGTTGAACCACACATGCACATTGAGCCGTGTTAACTCGCAAAATCTAGTACGAAGCGTAAAACGAAATGTTAAAACGTTGAACCAGGCACACGTTACGCCATGTTAACTCACAAAATTTAAAACGAAAATCAGCGAAGTATGAAAAGTGTGGAGACCAAAGTTGAAAGTACAAAGTTGTAAGGTTGAATTGCAAGATATGAAAACTTTTTGTGTTATAAGTAGAAAAACAAATAGCTTTGGGTTAAAAATAAAACATCAATTTTTTTTTTTTTTGAAAACCACCTTAAACATAAGGTGCACACCTATATGCATACAAATGTTGCTTATTTATAGTTTGTTAATTCGTTTTAGTGGTTTGTACTCTTTATCTTATACTTTAAATGTATATTAATTTATACTTGTATTTAGTTATGTAAATTAAAATTTTATGGTGTTCAGAATGACTATTTCGTGGGGAAATGAGAATATGCATAAGCGACTTAAAAATTGTTGCACGAGATGACGATGTCCGATCGTAGGATATCATTAAGGTTGGACGATCTCATGCAAAGGGTAACTAACATTCGTCAAGAGTAAATTGCCATTTTAGTCTCTGAGTTTTTGTCTAAATTGTCATTTTAGTTCAAATAGTTTTTTTCTTCTATGGGTCCCTGACTTTTCCTTTTTCTTGCTATTTTGATCACATTGCCTAAATTAGTCTAAAAACAGCTTATAATCAGGGGTATTTTTGGCATTAAATTATTATGAGGTTTATAAATTATGTTGTAAACTACCCCTGGTTATCACTACACAACAGTTATGCCACAAATACCCCTGGTTATAACCAGATTTTTAGACTGAATTAGGCAATGTGATCAAAATGGCAAGAAAATGGAAAAGTCAAGGACCTAGAGCAGAAAAAAACTATTTGGACTAAAATGACAATTTAGACCAACTCAGTGTAACACCCCGAAAATATAAAACTTTATATTAGAATTATAAAGTATAAATAAATGAGAATTTACTAACTAGGAATTTTTAGCCTAGTTAGATACAAGACTAGAAATAGTTTATAATAGGGTTAAAAGCTACTAAACAATATGTTGAACAAAGTAGAGGGGCCTTAGTTGTTAAAATTGAAACTAAATTAGATAAAACAAATAAAAATAAACCAAACACCCCATATAGAGGTGTCTGGTCGATCAAGAAGAAGCAGGGGGCGACACCCCATCCTCAAACTCTAAACATTCACCAAAAATCAATCAATTGAAGGCCAAATCTTATCCCAAATCAAAATCCAAACATAGATTATTGATCCTCATCACAAGGGGATTACAAGGTATGTAAAATTTTGAGAAATCTCTCAACTTGAAATTCTCATGAATTGGGAAAAATCTGAAATTATGGTTGCATGTGTGTATTATGATGATTTAGGAACAACTATAGTGTCTAGGGATAAACCCTAGACAAATACAAGTTGAAATCATATGAAATTTTAGTGAAACCTATGAACACCATTGTAGGTGATTAGTGGGTTATGTATAAATTGATGAACACTAGGAAATAGATTGTTGATCTAGTGTAATTTGACAATTTTGGAGTGATTTCAGAAGATTAGAAGTTAACAATCATGTAAAAAGGTTGAATTATGTGAAATTAGGGCTAAGAGATAAACTAGAGATTTGATGTTTAATCATGTAAAAATCTGCCCTTGAAGTGTTTGTTGAAATGCCTCAAAGAAGGCTCGAAACTAGAATTTTGTAGTTAAAACACTTAATTGTGATGTTTTGGCTATTATGAAAAATGTGATTACAAGGAGTTCTAAATGTGATAAAATTGAACTCTATAGGAAAGGATACCGGAACGTCAAGTGGACAAGCCGGTGGTGATTTGCGGTTGAAGGGCGTGCACTAAGGTATGTAACTTGACCCGTTACATTTGATGAATTATTGTTAAACTATGCGTTGTTGATTAAAAGTTGTGTTGATTATAGCGACTTTGTTCGTTACTTAATTCGTAGGTTAAGAATTGGTTTGTAGTCGTTTGGTAGTCATCAAAATGGAGGATTTCCGTAGATGAACCAAACGGGTCAAATAATGATACATTGTAATAATAATATTGTAAGTAGATAGAGATGGCGAAAATGATCACAAGAGCACGAAGCCATAGTGTTGGTAATGAAGTGCCGGCGATCATAAGCCCCGGAAGTTGGGTAACAAGCGCCTTAGGCTTACTAGTCAAATGGTAGTAAAATAAGTAGAGTTATAATGGGTCGAATAAATGCATAGCGACATTTAGTTGTTCGGTCCGTAAGTTAAATTTTCGGTATCAAAATTTTATTAGTTATGTCGGTAATGAATTTACAGACGTATAGGAAAAAGAATCACCTAAAATGGACTTACGAGTCAAAAGTTATGGCCAAATAAAGTTAAAACTTTGAATTTCCGGAGCTGGCAGAAAAATGCAGCTCAAAAACATCACCTGCTGGAAAACCGTTCCTGCCGCGCCACGCGACAGGATCATCATGATCCTCCGCGACACGCGGAAGCCGCCGCGCCATGCGACGCGTTGAACAAAACCTGCCGCGACACGCGGCAGGGTAACTTCTGAAAAATTGTTTGTTTTCTCATGTTTTGATACTAGGACTTGTTTGTATTATACAAATTGTTGTCAAAACTAACGTTTTGGATGGTTTTGACCTTAGGTAAAAAGTTGGGACTATCCGGATGGCGATCAAGCTAATGTCGAAGAACCGAACACTCATTTTGAAGCTTCCGCAATGTTTTGAATCTTTAATAGACTTTGTGTATGGGTTGTAAACAATTTCTAAACAACTTTTGGAACCTTTTAACTTAGTCATTAGTTGACTAAGGTTGATGCTACTTATGAACTTCTTTAATGAAAGTTATGTTACTTAAGCAATATTTCATTTGAAATGGTATAATCTAATATTAAAATCAAATGAAATTTTAAGGGTGTTACAAGTTGGTAATCAGAGCTTAAGGTTGTCAACAAAGTGTTCGGTTCAAGCTTGATCGATCGTCCGGTAAGAATTAACTTATTTATGTTAGTAGATTATACCTTATGTAAGTATGAGAAATAAATTGAGATGCATGGGAAGAGTGTGTTAACACACTCAAACCCGGAAAGTGCATTAAATGTGAACGGTTAAAGCAAGTTGGGAACTTGGCTAAACCGAAACAAATGAAGCAATATTATAAATGAAATGTTTAACGTTTAAATGTAAACATTTCAGCTTCAAGATGTCTGATGGGAATGATGATAATCCGGTGCAAACGAGCACCGAACAAATGAAAGAGACAATTGCCGAAGAGGTAGGAAAGGCAATTGAAGGAAGTCTATCCGGGTTTATAGACAAAATTCAAAACACGGTGTTGTCGCTTGTTGAAGAGCGAGTTAAAAGGTTGGAGGATATTGTCAACCTTATGAAGGAGAAAACGGGAGAACGCAAAGGATGTTCGTACAAAGAATTCATGGCGTGTAGACCGCCAATCTATAACGGGGAGGTTGACCCGATAATTTGCCAAAGATGGATAAGTGATGTTGAAGGAGTGTTTGAACGAACCCATTGTGACGTAGGTGACTTTGTTGCTTACGGAATGGGTCAATTGAGAAATCAAGCCAAGGATTGGTGGGATAACAAAAAGAAAGAAATGGGAGCCGAAGCGGCGAGGGTTATGACTTGGGACGAGTTTAAGGTACCATTCCTTAAACACCACAGTCCCAAAGCGGTTATTAACAGAATCAAAGAAGAATTCATCCAGCTGAGACAAAAGGGTGAAACAATTGATAAGATCACGGGCATCTTCATGGATAAGCTGAGATTTTGTGACGAGTTAGTCACCACTGAAGAGCAAAAGATATACTACTATTACAACATGCTGAGTGCCGAGTACCGGGAATTTATGACTCCGTCAAAATACGAAACCCTCACGGAGATTATCAACACCGCCCGGGAGCGGGAAATCGAGTTAAAGAAACAAGTGGAAAGAGGTGAACGAAGGGCACAGGATGTGAATCCAAGCCCTACAAAGAAAGCTAGAACTGCTGAATCGGGAAAGAAAGTGGATGCTAAAGGCGGGTCGCCGAGTTGCAAAGTGTGTGGAAAAGGGCACAAAGGTGAGTGCCGCTTCAAAGACAAGCCGTGCCCGGTATGTGGGAAGACGGGACACACCACATCACTATGTCCCGGGAAGGTTTATGTTTGTTACAAGTGTTATCAACCCGGTCACAAGAAATCTGAATGCCCCGAGTTGGTGGGAAAGAGAGACACAAAAGAGTCTCCAACAGAAGCTCCTAAAGCGAAGGCTAGGTCCTTCCAACTTACCGCGGCTGAAGCAAAGACAGAACCCGATGTGGTCTCAGGTATATTCACAGTTAACTCAATTCCAGCACGTGTATTGTTTGATACGGGTGTGAATAAATCCTTCGTTTCACATGGATTTATTCGACATCCTTCATTTGTATTGACGAAATTATCTGTGCCCTTAGAAGTTGAAATAGGGGACAACAAAAGTTTTATAGTTTGTGATGTTTGTCGAGGCTGCAAATTAAGCATCGACGATGAGGAATATTTAATAGACTTAATCCCGATGTCAATGGGAGAATTTCAAGTAGTCGTTGGGATGGATTGGCTATCTCAGCACCATGCAAAGGTCGTGTGTTTTCGTAAAGAGATAAAACTAACATCTCCGAGCGGAAAACACGTCACCATCTATGGCGAGAAAGGAGGCAACCCCATAGTATGCTCAATGTTGAAAGCTCACAAGCTTATGAAGCGAGGATGCAAGGCATTCATGATATACGCAAATGAGCCCGAGAAGGAATCACGAAAGATTGAAGATGTACCGGTAGTACGGGATTATGAAGATGTGTTTTCGGAGGATTTACCGGGGATACCGCCTGAACGAGAAGTAGAGTTCGGGATCGAATTGATTCCAGGCGCAAAACCCGTAGCAAAAGCTCCGTACCGACTCGCACCGTCGGAATTACAAGAGTTAATGTCCCAAATTCAAGACCTGCTTAACAAGGGATTCATAAGGCCGAGTGTGTCTCCTTGGGGCGCACCGGTATTGTTCGTGAGAAAGAAAGACGGAAGCATGCGCATGTGTATCGATTACCGTGAATTAAACAAACTCACGGTAAAGAACCGATACCCGCTTCCGAGGATAGATGACTTATTCGACCAATTACAAGGCGCGAATTGGTTTTCAAAAATTGACCTTAGATCGGGGTACCACCAATTAAAGGTCAAGGAGGAAGATGTGCCGAAGACGGCTTTTCGTACGAGATACGGACATTACGAATTCCTTGTGATGTCATTTGGGCTAACAAATGCACCCGCGGCTTTCATGGACCTCATGAACCGGGTTTGCAAGCCAATGTTGGATAAGTCGGTCATTGTGTTTATCGATGATATTTTGGTGTATTCAAAAAGCGAAGCTGAACATGCACACCATTTGAAAGAGGTGTTAGAGACACTTAGACGAGAGAGATTGTATGCAAAATTCTCTAAATGTGCCTTTTGGTTACGAGAGGTACAATTTCTTGGCCACATCATAAGTGCCGACGGAGTGTTGGTGGATCCGTCAAAGATCGAGGCCATGTCAAAATGGGATCCCCCGAAGAACCCTTCGGAAATTAGGAGCTTTTTGGGGCTCGCGGGATACTATAGGAGATTCATTCAAGATTTCTCCAAGATTGCGTCACCGCTAACAAAGCTAACCCGGAAGAAAGAAAAGTTCATTTGGGGTGTCGACCAAGAAAAAGCGTTTCAAACGTTAAAAGAAAGGTTAACTCAAGCTCCGGTACTGACATTGCCAGACGGAGTCGAAGACATGGTGGTTTATTCGGATGCTTCACTATTGGGGCTCGGATGCGTGTTGATGCAACCGGGCAAGGTAATAGCCTATGCCTCAAGGCAATTAAAGATACACGAGAAGAAATATCCCACGCACGATCTCGAGTTGGCTGCGGTGGTATTTGCATTAAAAATATGGAGGCACTACTTGTATGGGGTAAAGTGCACCATATTCACCGACCACAAGAGCTTGAAATACTTCTTCGATCAGAATGAGTTAAATATGCGACAAAGGCGATGGCTAGAAACAGTGAAAGATTTTGACTGTGAAATACACTACCACCCCGGAAAGGCAAATGTGGTGGCGGATGCTTTGAGCAGAAAAGCGGATTATGTCCCAATAAGAGTAAGGTCGACGCAGCTCGTGGTGACCTCGGGTATACTTGAACGTATTCGAGAGGCGCAATTAGAAGCAGTGAAAGAAGAGAATTGGAAGAAAGAACAATCGGTCAGTTGAAAGATTTGTCGGATGGGAATAACGGGTTGAAGACTCGATCCGGAAGGATATGGGTTCCAAATACTTGTGGGCTGAAGGCGCTTCTACTTGATGAAGCTCATAAATCCCGATATTCAATTCATCCGGGTGCGACCAAGATGTACAATGATCTGAAACAAAATTATTGGTGGCCTGGAATAAAGAGGGATGTGGCGAAGTATGTGGAAAAATGCTTGACATGTTTACAAGTCAAGGCGGAGCACCAGAAACCATACGGCAAACTCCAACCGTTAGAAATTCCGGTTTGGAAATGGGAACATATTACAATGGACCTATTAACCAAGTTGCCTAAGACAAATCGTGGTTTCGATGCCATATGGGTAGTGGTGGATAGATTGACGAAAAATGCTCACTTCATTCCGATCCGTGAGACTTATACGTCAGAAAAGATGTCAGAAGTTTACACTAATGAAATAATAGCACGTCATGGGGTACCGGTATCCATCGTGTCCGATAGGGATACCCGGTTTACTTCAAAATTATGGCGAGATTTCCAAGAGCAAATGGGAACCAAATTGTTCATTAGCACTGCGTACCATCCTTAAACAAATGGACATAGTGAAAGAACAATACAAACACTGGAGGACATGCTACGGGCGTGTATAATTGACTTTGGAGGAAGTTGGGATGTTCACCTACCGTTAGTCGAGTTTTCGTATAATAATAGCTACCAATCTAGTATTAAGATGGCACCGTACGAAATTCTCTATGGTAGAAAGTGCCGAACCCCGGTATGTTGGGGTGAAGTGGGTCCACGTGAACTTGCTCACCAAGATATAGTACAAGCCACTAATGAAAAGATTGATGTGGTTCGGGCACATTTGAAAGCGGCTCAAGACAGGCAAAAGGCGTATGCTGATAAAAGGAATAGGCCAATCGAATTCCAGGTTGGCGACATGGTTATGCTAAAAGTTTCCCCATGGAAGGGCGTTATTAGATTCAGAAAAAGGGGGAAGCTAAGCCCGAGGTTTATTGGGCCATTTAAAATCATTGGAAGGGTCGGCAAGGTAGCTTACCGCCTTGAGCTACCAGAGGAACTAAGTGGAATTCATAGCACGTTTCACGTGTCACAATTACGAAAGTGCCTAGCGGACGAAACAGCCTATATCCATTACGATGATATCGAAGTGGATAATAGTCTGAATTATGTTGTGAGACCGGTGGAGATTTTAGATCGAAAGGTCAAACACTTACGAAATAGATAAATCGACCAAGTCAAAATTAAATGGGAGCATAGAAAAGGCTCGGACACTACGTGGGAGTCCGAGGAAGAGATGCGACGACTCTACCCTACATTATTTGGTAAGTACTTCGGTTTCGGGGACGAAACCCTTTTTAAGGGGGTGGACTTGTAACACCCCGAAAATATAAACTTTATATTAGAATTATAAAGTATAAATAAACGAGAATTTACTAACTAGGATTTTTTAACCTAGTTAGTTACAAGACTAGAAATAGTTTATATTAGAGTTAAAAGCTACTAAACAATATGTTGAACAAAGTAGAGGGGCCTTAGTTGTTAAAATTGAAACTAAATTAGATAAAACAAATAAAAATAAACCAAACACCCCATATAGAGGTGTCTGGTCGATCAAGAAGAAGCAGGGGGCGACACCCCATCCTCAAACTCTAAACATTCACCAAAAATCAATCAATTGAAGGCCAAATCTTGTCCCAAATCAAAATCCAAACATAGATTATTGATCCTCATCACAAGGGGATTACAAGGTATGTAAAATTTTGAGAAATCTCTCAACTTGAAATTCTCATGAATTGGGAAAAATCTGAAATTATGGTTGCATGTGTGTATTATGATGATTTAGGAACAACTATAGTGTCTAGGGATAAACCCTAGACAAATACAAGTTGAAATCATATGAAATTTTAGTGAAACCTATGAACACCATTGTAGGTGATTAGTGGGTTATGTATAAATTGATGAACACTAGGAAATAGATTGTTGATCTAGTGTAATTTGACAATTTTGGAGTGATTTCAGAAGATTAGAAGTTAACAATCATGTAAAAAGGTTGAATTATGTGAAATTAGGGCTAAGAGATAAACTAGAGATTTGATGTTTAATCATGTAAAAATATGCCCTTGAAGTGTTTGTTGAAATGCCTCAAAGAAGGCTCGAAACTAGAATTTTGTAGTTAAAACACCTAATTGTGATGTTTTGGCTATTATGCAAAATGTGATTACAAGGAGTTCTAAATGTGATAAAATTGAACTCTATAGGAAAGGATACCGGAACGTCAAGTGGACAAGCCGGTGGTGATTTGCGGTTGAAGGGCGTGCACTAAGGTATGTAACTTGACCCGTTACATTTGATGAATTATTGTTAAACTATGCGTTGTTGATTAAAATTTGTGTTGATTGTAGCGACTTTGTTTGTTACTTAATTCGTAGGTTAAGAATTGGTTTGTAGTCGTTTGGTAGTCATCAAAATGGAGGATTTCCGTAGATGAACCAAACGGGTCAAATAATGATACATTGTAATAATAATATTGTAAGTAGATAGAGATGGCGAAAATGATCACAAGAGCACGAAGCCATAGTGTTGGTAATGAAGTGCCGGCGATCATAAGCGCCGGAAGTTGGGTAACAAGCGCCTTAGGCTTACTAGTCAAATGGTAGTAAAATAAGTAGAGTTATAATGGGTCGAATAAATGCATAGAGACATTTAGTTGTTCGGTCCGTAAGTTAAATTTTCGGTATCAAAATTTTATTAGTTATGTCGGTAATGAATTTACAGACGTATAGGAAAAAGAATCACCTAAAATGGACTTACGAGTCAAAAGTTATGGCCAAATAAAGTTAAAACTTTGAATTTCCGGAGCTGGCAGAAAAATGCAGCTCAAAAACATCACCTGCTGGAAAACCGTTCCTGCCGCGCCACGCGACAGGATCATCATGATCCTCCGCGACACGCGGAAGCCGCCGCGCCACGCGACGCGTTGAACAAAACCTGCCGCGACACGCGGTAGGGTAACTTCTGAAAAATTGTTTGTTTTCTCATGTTTTGATACTAGGACTTGTTTGTATTATACAAATTGTTGTCAAAACTAACGTTTTGGATGGTTTTGACCTTAGGTAAAAGTTGGGACTATCCGGATGGCGATCAAGCTAATGTCGAAGAACCGAACACTCATTTTGAAGCTTCCGCAATGTTTTGAATCTTTAATAGACTTTGTGTATGGGTTGTAAACAATTTCTAAACAACTTTTGGAACCTTTTAACTTAGTCGTTAGTTGACTAAGGTTGATGCTACTTATGAACTTCTTTAATGAAAGTTATGTTACTTAAGCAATATTTCATTTGAAATGGTATAATCTAATATTAAAATCTAATATTAAAGTTATGGTTAAATGGTCCTGAATGTAACGCCAAGCGTTTTCATACTTTCTATATTTGGAAACCCTTGCTTGAAATCCTATTTTTGGAAACCTTGTTCTATCTTGGTAATCTACTTTCGTTTCATTTGTAATTCGAGACTATTGATCAAAACAAAAACGAAGCTATTTTGTGTATTCATATTAGTCTTATGTGCATCTGATAATCAAATTCTCAGATTCTTGATTCGTTAATTATCGACACTTGATACACGTTAAACTAATTGAAACTATTAAAATGATGAGATTCGGATCCTAATTCTCGAAACCCGAAAGCTTCGTGAAATGAATAATCGTTTAAAAGATTTTTATTCGTTATAAATATAGTCATAATTCAAATTATTTAAATTAATTAAATTAATTAATTTTGTTATTTAAAAGTTTTATTCTTAATAATCTAGTTAGTCTCGTTAGATTTTAAAGTTAGAAAATACAAACTAACCTAGTTAGTTTAATTGTAAAGTTAGTTCTTTTAAAAGCATCATAACATGAGTAGTTAATTAAAGTCAAGGGTTGGTTTGAGTAATTTACTGAAAGTATAATCTTTTAAAATATAAAAATAAATAAATAAATGAACACCAATCCACAACAGTCATTCCAATTTCACACTTTAGTCTAGTAATTATTATACACTAATATTTCATGCATTATTATATCAACAAGTTGCCTAAAAGGAGATTTTTTTTTAACGTTGATCCATATAGGCAGCCAAAACACAAATTTATGTTGCAATTAATAAAAAAAATAAAAAGATTATAAGGGGCAGAATTGGCGACCAGCTAGGTGGCTGTTTTAAAGTTGTTTGTTTTTTTTCCTAACCACATAATATTACTTGTGATAAAGTGGATAGTATGTGATAAGTTAATATAACCTAACATAATTTAGTTGGTGCCATATTTATTTCTTCACAAAACAAGAAAAGAAAAAAAAAAGGAAACAAATGGCTGTCCATATCCCCTTCCGTCCGCAGCTCCTAGAGAGTTGTTTTTTTGGTTTTGTTTTAATTATTTATCAACCAACTAATTGTATTTAATTGCCAACCACCTTAACCCTAATCATTTCCTATATAAACCCAAGTGCCTCCAAGCCATTGACACTTTTGAAATCACTCTAAACTCCCCCAAATCAGTCTATAATCAGCTACAAATCTCAAGTTCGAGTAGAAGCATCAACCTCCACTAAAGTGAGCATAACTCACTCATTTCTTATCCGATTTAGTCCATTCTGTTTCCTATGTGCTTGGTTTGACCTTAGCTTCGATTCCATGGGTTTTTCACAGTAAATAAGTCCCTAGAACTCCGGCAAAAAGGCTCCAAAGTCCACTGATTGTTTTTGTTTTCATGTAATCTTTGTTAAACTTAACCAAACTTGAGTTTTCTCATCTCAAACATATGTCCTAATACTTATAACCTCATCTATGGTTAGTTAAGCTTAAAAACAAGGTTGAGACATGTTAAATCAGAGGTTAAAACCTCATAAACATTCTGTTTTAGTTAGGGTTTTACCCACAAGAAGTGTTCAAGCTTGAAGCTTGATGTAAGTGTGATTGTTAGACTAGCTTGGGCTATCTTTCATAAAAATCCACTCACTTCTTGATGTTTTCTCATAGATTAGTTGTTGTATTTCATTATCTTTGTAAGTTCATGACCCTCCTTGGTTGTTTTTACATCAAGTGTAGTGGTGAACACTTAAGAGGTGCCTAAATGGAAGCTTGTTCTTCCTACCTCCTACATGATTTCCATGATACTTAGAGGTACCTAAATGGAGACATTAATCTCCTACCTCATGCTTGAACCATAGGACCCTGTAATCTATATATTATCTAATTATTCCATATGTATACCTAAGTAACTAAACTTGATAATAACTTAATAGTTACTTGTCAAGAATATGTTACATCATCTATGACCATGCCCTTGCTTACGACTCTAATGGACCTTTGAATCCATGAAATCATACAAACTCTTTTGAGTTTTAATAGTGTCAAGAACAAGAGTTATGTGTACAAGATGATTATTTTCACTTATGTTATTTTCCATACATTTTAGACTCCGAATCTATAATCTTCCGATTTCCCCAAACACACACACCTATGTTTTCCTCGTGTAGAAGGACTAGGTGCTCCAAACTAATCCATCCATCAAAACCACTCGCGGGATTTCAAGTAGGAAAGCTTGCAAAAACCGTGAGTATACTCGATCCCTTTTCCCTTTTACCATTTTGGGATGCAACGTGTATATTATACAAATGACACTTAAACTATTTTACACATACTCTATCCATGCTTAACATGAAACTATGTGTGATACTTGTTATTCTCGTATGCTATGTAAACTATTTGGTCATTATATGCTCATTAACTTTGCTAGCCTCCCTTAACAATTATAGCGCTATAGGATTAACGCACTGCCCGTTAGACTTGGGGTATTGTTAAGTTAAACATGTTACCTCCCGCTACTCTATTGGGATTAGGCTATTTTAACGCGTTGTATACTCGGGTTTGAACATATTGTACGTCATATTTGCATACTAGTACTCACGTATTATGAATCATGTTGGATATGAGCACTTTTTATTCTATTTATGCTATGTAACAAAACTTGTATACTCGCCTTTGCTTTTGCATTGAACTCTATTTTAATACATGTTGCAGGTTAATTGATGAAGTGATGTTACAAGATGAAACAAGATTTAGGGTGGACTGGATACACACCTAGATTAATCTATCTTTTGTTGTTCTGTTACAATTTGAAACAATGTTGTTATTTTTATTTGAATCTTGTATGACAATTAGTCTTGAAATGAAATTTGAATTAAATTAATATTGTCACATAGTGTTATGAAGTCTCTTGCAATCTACGCATTTCGTCTCATCCAGATGTTTCCGCCATCGGTTGGGGTGTGACAGATTGGTATCAGAGCCATAACTATAGGGAATTAGGAAAAGTAGGAATGCTTTTACCTAGTCTATAGTTTTAGAGCCTTATTTTTACGTTTTGCTCGAAACTAATTGCATGCTACTTTAATTACTTCTTATTTATCATCTTTTTATCTTTTAAACATATATGCCACTTATGTGTTGATACTTGATATGCCATTCTTATGTGTTAATACTTGTTTCATTATGTGATAATACTTGTTTTAATATTCCATTCCTTATATGCTATTCTTGACATGTTTATACTCGTTTGTCTAATCTTTAACATACGCTTTTCCTCATACATTTTACTCGACTATTCTAAATCCGCAAAACACTCGTATTATACAAACGAGACAACTTCACCAAAATAGGCGTGAAACCCACAATTTGGTGAACGAATCTCAATCTACCTAATTTTTTTACACGAGATTCGTCATCAAGTTAGGAGTGAAGTCCTCAACTTGATGAATAATTTCAATTTCAAATTCTAGTGGACGCTCGTTAACGTGTCGAAATTAAATTTTGACCCGACGAGTACCAATCACACTTAGGGCACGAAATCGTCAAGTTAGGGGTGAGACCCGCATCTTGTCGACTAGTCCCACTCCTTGATTTTTCATAAATCCCGCCAAGTCTCGAATTTTCGATTGAATTGGGACATGTAGTAACCGAAAGGGTGAATACCGTTAATCGACATGTCGGCGAGAGTACACCACCTATTAGGCCAAAGCATGCTTCTCAAATTCAAAAGACCTTTCGACCACTTTGGTGAGTCAACGTTCCGTTTTGGAACCATCCAAGTTGTAATCGAACTACGTTTTATTATTCTCGATCGTTTATGATACAATTCCCTCTTTTCAAATTCGAATTATTTTTGAAATTTCACATTTACGCATATATCGTACAAATACCTTTTCATACATTTATACATTATTCTCATATATGATTTCACATAATTTTATTTATATTCCTTGTAACAATAAATGGAGGCATATCATCAAGATAGGAGTGATTTCCTTACCTTGACGACTAACTCCGTTTCTTTCTCATCTTACAAAGACCTCACCAACGAGTTAGGGGTGATTCCCTTACTTAGGTGATCGTTACCAATACTTACTTTTAATAGACTTTATTATGTACACACTCTCACGTTTATACCCAAATTGATCATTATTAGTCAAATTATTATTTATCTCAATATGCATTGCCTATTTAAACCTTCTTCTTATCCTACAATCTATTTTCACATTCTCTCACATCCATGAAATTCTTAAAACTATCATAAACACTCATTTCTTGATTTTCAAAATTTCATGAAATGCTACTTATCAATTTAGCCGGCCCAATAAATCTATTGCCCACAAAATTTCATATTCCGCGTAATTACTAAAACACACTCATCTCGCATCATTATACTAAGGATCGTTATTTTTCAATCGAGAATCAAACCAACTTTTCATACAAAATATTACGAATATTATTCGATCGTTTACCAAAACTCTTTTCAAAATCAACAAAGTATTTTATTGAGGACACTTTTCACGATCACTAAGCTCATATACCAAATTCCTTTTTCTAAGGATCAACGTTTTCAAAATAACCTCATTAACTTCTAGAACCTTTTCAAACGTTACTCGATACGCCAAATGAATTTAAAACATCTGGGCAATGAAACTTCATAAGAACAAATAATTTTTCAACTTATGTAAGTTCTTTAAAAAAAACAAGAGTAGCATTTCATTCTTTTACAAAGTACCATTTCATGCAACCAATGGATGTTTTATATCCTCTTCACTTGCACAAACTAGACTCTACATTCCCAATTCGACTTATTCTATTTTGATTCAATTATGCTCAAGCGACTACAAGCACATATCATATTACATGTTCTAGTCGATATCACACAACAATCTCATGCATACCACTCGCTTTCCTTCTTACTCAAACCTTCTTAATCTTCTACGTGCTTTAATTTGTAAATTTCGATTAATGTTACAAACAAAAGCATTATTTCTTACACTCATATTTATACATTTTATGTCTACACTTATATACATACTTACACATTTATGTTTATAATTCATACATCTACGTTTATATCCACACTTATACAATTTTGTTTGTATCTATATTCATACCCATATACACATTCATGCATTATACGTTTACGTTTATACTATTGATCACATTCATATTTCCACTCATACATTTTTCATACTTAAACATGTTTTGCACCTATAGTCATACTCACATTCATCTCATACACTTCACCTACACCTACACTTATACAATTATGGTTACACTAATATTCACAATCATGTTTTACTCATATATATTCAATTATGCTTACAATTATCTTCACGTTCATACACCTTGTTCTTACTTATACAATTAATCCTACACTTATATTCATACTCATAAAATCTATTCATACTCGAACATCCATGTTTTACACTTATATTCACGTTCATATTCATGCTCATGCATCCTATGTTTATACTTATATTTATACACGTATTCATACTCACGCAATTTGTGCATTGTGCTTATACTTGTACTCATATTTGTGTTCATATTTATACTCGTACTCGCATTCATGCTCTCATTTATACGTTTTATGTTATACTCGTACTCGTATTCATACTCACCTTTATACGATTTCTGTTGTTGTAACACTCTTAATATTTGGACGGAATTTAATAAATAATTATATTAACTTCATACTAAACAGAGTTTACAAAAACTTTTCGTGTTTAAAGACCATACATAATTACGATAGTACCCAAAACAAAGCCAAGATAGTACATAACAAGTTTTAAGTTAACCCTTGCTAGTCAACTAACAACTAGTTTTAAGGATTCAAAACACGGTTAACAACCATTTACAACACGATTAAAGTCTAGAGAAAATTAAGTTTGGTGCGGAAGCTTCAAAATGCGTGTTCGGTTCTTGACAATGTACTTGATCACCATCCGGGAGGACCTCGTCCATACCTAGGGTCAAACAACTAAAGACATTAGTTTTGACTTTAGTGTAGCATATATATATACAAATTCCGACATCGAAAAGTGAATAAAATACAAATTTTCTGGGCCCCACCGTAACTTACGGTGTCTACCGTAAGTTACGGTAGACCCTGAATGACTTTGGTTCTGCCGAAACACAGAGATAATCCACCGTAACATTTTTTATTTCCACCGTAAATTACGGTGGAGACCGTAATTTACGGTGGACGCTGGGATTTTACCATTTGACTATTTTGTGAATTTCGCTCCAATTCGCATACCGATTTAGGCTATTTCCTTCCTGTATGTCTGTAAATTCATTACGGACATGTTCGTTTTGTTTATCATACCAATATTTATCTCGTCGATCATTCGGCTAAAAGTTACTATACTTGCAATTATTCGACCCCTTCTATCTATAAGGGTATATTTCAAATTTCTTATTCCAACCTTTTAGATGCCATTACCCAAGTTCCCGGGCTTGTACATCTTGGTGTGTTTACTTTATTCATGGCTTCATGTTTCCTTGGAACTAGAAGCTCGTTTCTTCGGAATTCAACATTCCGTTTCAAACAACACATCTAATTGACCTCTAGCGTTTGACCCGATATCACGGGTTCGTAGACTTAAATCAACATAACCAATTTATTGGTGTGGTACAATTCATCACCTAGCGAGGTATGAAACTTTCAAGTCTCTACCCACATGATTCCTTTACAAGTCTCATTTCGACCCGTTTGGCTATCTAGTGAAGACCATCACTTTATTGACAAGCCAAACCCAATTCCAAATATTTATTTTGACTCGTTTGATGGTCTAGTGAACTTCGCCACTTATGCAACACATCAAACGCATCCATTACACTACGACATCATTTATACAGTAAAACCAAACATTTTTACATAATGTAACAAGACTAAAGTCACGCACCTTTAAAGCACACCTTTTCCGCGTGTATCTCCTCCGGCGTGTCCACTTGACGTTCCGGAATCCTTGCCTAAAGAGTTCAATTCATAACAAGTTTAGAACTCTTTCATAAGCTTTAACGCATTATTTCTTAATATATTCAAATCTGCGTTTTACCCAACATTTAACATTTTAACCCTCATTTAGGCGTTTTATCAAACACCTAGCGGGTCAGATTTCTACATGATATAAACCAAGTTCATGACTTGAGTTTATCACCCTAACTAACTTCAATTAGACTATATACACATATTTTAACATCAACAATTTAGAGATTCCCTCATAATTTTCAGTTTACACTAGAACAAGAGTTTTAATCCTAGTGTTTATCAAGTTCTACTAACATACTAATAACCCACTATGGTGATTTTGATCTATACAATTATCATGCAAGAATTTGACAAGAAATCATCTAGGGTTTGTCCCTAAACCTTATATCACTTCCAATTTCATGCTTATAACACATAATCAAGCTCTACACTCGATTTCAATCACATGCATGAACTTTGAATTGAATGAAAATGACCTAATTCGACATACCTTATGATCCCTTTGTCGAGGTGATCATGATTCTATGTTCAGATTTCGATTTCAACTTGATTTTGGCCTTCAATTTGATAGTTTAGTAGAAGTTAGGGTTTTGGGAGTGAGGGTGTCGCCCCCTCCTGCTCTTGATCGACCAGACCCTTCTAATGGGGTGTTTGGTTTTGTTTTAATTAAAACTAATAATATAATTTTCAATTTTAACAACTTAGGCCCCTCCACTTTTGTTTAACATATAGTTTGATTATTTTAACCATCTTTCTAGTTACCACCAAACTTGTAGTTAACTAGGTTATAGTTTCCTAGTTAATTAATTCTTGTTTATTTATACTTTATAACTCTAATATAAAGTTTTATATTTTTGGGATGTTACAAGTCCACCCCCCTTAAAAGGGGTTTCGTTCCCGAAACCGAATTTACGTACCAAATAGTATGGGGTAGAGCCGTTGCATCTCTTCTTCGGATTCCCATGTGGTATCTGCACCCTTCCTATGTTCCCATTTAACCTTCACTTGGTTAATCACTTTGTTCCTCAAACTCTTCTCTTTACGATCTAAAATCGCGATTGGTTTTACTACATAGTTGAGGTTGTTATCCACCTCGATATCATCATAGTGGATATGAGCAGTTTCGTCTGCTAAACATTTTCGGAGATGTGACACGTGGAAAGTGCTATGAATCCCACTCAACTCCTCGGGTAGTTCGAGACGATATGCCACTTTACCAACCCGTTCGGTGATTCTAAATGGCCCAATAAATCTTGGGCTCAACTTCCCTCTTTTTCTGAACCGTATTATTCCTTTCCACGGCGATACTTTCAGCATTACCTTATCGCCCACTTGAAACTCAATCGCCCTCTTTCGTTTGTCCGCGTACGACTTTTGTCGATCCTGAGCCGCTTTTAGGTGAGTTCGGACCATGTCGATCTTCTCGTTCGTAGTTCGAATTATATCAGTAGGTGCTAGTCCTCGTGGACCCACTTCTCCCCAACATACCGGGGTTCGACACTTTCTACCATATAACATCTCATATGGGGCCATTCTAATGCTCGAGTGATAGCTATTGTTATATGAAAATTCGACTAAGGGTAGATAGACATCCCAACTACCCCCGAAGTTAATAATGCAAGCCCGCAGCATATCCTCCAACGTTTGTATTGTTCTTTCACTTTGTCCATCCGTTTGTGGATGGTAAGCGGTGCTAATGAACAGTTTAGTCCCCATTTGTTCTTGGAAGTCACGCCAAAAATTCGAAGTGAACCGAGTATCTCTGTCTGACACAATGGATATCGGTACCCCATGACGTGCTATGATTTCATTGGTGTACACCTCCGACATCTTCTCGGATGTATAAGTCTCACGAATCGGAATGAAGTGAGCACTTTTTGTCAATCTATCCACGACTACCCATATAGCATCAAACCCGCGGTTGGTTTTGGGTAATTTGGTCAACAAATCCATGGTGATTTGTTCCCATTTCCAAACTGGGATGTCCAATGGTTGCAACTTACCATATGGCTTTTGGTGCTCCGCTTTGACTTGCAAGCATGTCAAACACTTCTCCACATATTTCACGATCTCTCTTTTCATTCCGGGCCACCAATAATTCTGTTTTAAATCGTTATACATCTTGGTCGCCCCCGGATGTATCGAATAACGAGATTTATGGGCCTCGTCAAGTAGAAGTGCCTTGACCCCACATGAGTTTGGAACCCAAATTCTCCCAAATCGAGTTTTCAATCCTTGGTTATTATCCGCCAGGTCTTTTAACTGCCCAACTATTCTTTCCCTTTTTACATTTTCTTCCTTTACTGCTTCAATTTGAGATTTCCGGATTTGCTCAAGCAAACCCGATGTCACAATTAGTTGCATCGATCGTACTCGAATAGGCGTATAATCTGTCTTTCGGCTCAACACGTCTGCCACTACATTAGCCTTCCCGGGGTGGTAATGTATTTCACAATCAAAGTCTTTGACGGTTTCTAACCACCGCCTCTGCCTCATATTTAATTCCTTCTGATCGAAGAAATACTTCAAGCTTTTATGATCGGTAAAGATAGTGCATTTCACCCCATACAAATAATGCCTCCATATTTTCAAGGCGAACACCACCGCCGCCAACTCGAGGTCATGGGTAGGATATCTCTTCTCATGGGTCTTTAGCTGCCTCGAGGCATAGGCTATAATCTAGCCTCGTTGCATCAAAACGCAGCCAAGCCCCGAATGTGATGTATCTGAGTAAACTACCATGTCGTCTGTTCCATCCGGTAATGACAATACCGGTGCATGGGTTAGTTTTTCCTTAAGCATTTGGAACGCCCTTTCTTGATCTTCACCCCAAATAAACTTTTCGTCCTTACGGGTTAATTTGGTTAATGGCATAGCAATTTTGGAGAAATCCTGTATGAATCTTCGATAATAACCCGCAAGCCCCAAAAAACTTCTGATCTCCGAAGGATTCTTCGGTGGATCCCATCTTGCCACGGCTTCTATCTTTGACGGGTCTACTAACACCCCGTTTGCACTAATGATGTGCCCGAGAAATTGTACTTCTCGCAACCAGAAAGCACATTTCGAGAACTTTGCGTACAATTTCTCTTTTCTGAGCGTCTCTAACACTTCAAGCAAATAATTTGTGTGTTCCGCTTCATTCTTCGAATATATCAAGATGTCATCAATGAACACTATTACCGACTTATCTAGCATAGGCTTACAGACCCGGTTCATGAGGTCCATGAAAGCCGCGGGTGCATTAGTTAACCCAAAGGATATCACAAGGAACTCGTAATGTCCATACCGTGTACGGAAAGCCGTCTTCGGCATATCTTCCTCCTTGACTTTCAACTGATGGTATCCCGACCTAAGGTCGATCTTGGAGAACCAACTCGTGCCTTGCAATTGATCAAATAAATCGTCGATTCTTGGGAGTGGGTATCGATTCTTCACCGTGAGTTTATTTAACTCTCTGTAATCAATGCACATACGCATGCTCCTGTCCTTCTTTTTCACAAATAGCACCGGTGCGCCCCACGGAGACACACTAGGCCTGATAAACCCTTTGTCTAACAGATCTTGAATTTGCGACATCAATTCTTGTAATTCTGATGGCGCGAGTCGATACGGCGCCTTGGCCACAGGTTTCGCGCCCGGAACCAATTCGATCCCGAACTCTACCTCCCGTTCTGGCGGTATTCCCGGTAGGTCCTCCGGAAATACATCGGCATAATCGCGTACCACTGGTACATCTTCAATCTCTAGTGATTTCTTGTCTGGTTCGTTCGCGTATATCATGAATGCCCTACAACCGTGCCTCATGAGCTTGCGAGCTTTTAGCATTGAACACATAACGGGATTACCCCTCTTTTCACCGTATATGGTAACAGATTTTCCACTTGGAGATGTTAATTTTATCTCCTTGCGGAAACATACGACTCTCGCATGGTATCGGGATAGCCAATCCATTCCGGCTACTACTTGGAATTCCCCCATCGACATAGGAATCAAGTCTATTAAATATTCTTCATCGTCAATGTTTATCTTACAATCTCGACAAACATCACACACAAGGAAACTTTTGTTATCACCTATTTCTACTTCTAATGGCATAGGCAATTTTGTTAGTACAAAAGAAGGATGTCGAATAAATCCATGTGAAACAAAGGATTTATTCTCACCCGTATCAAATAACACATGTGCAGGAATTGAATTTATGGCAAATATACCTGAGACCACATCGGGCTCTGTTTTTGCCTCCACTGCTGTTAACTGGAAAGATCTTGCCTTTGCTCTTGGTGTCTCAGTGTGGGTATTCTTGTCATCTTTCTTTCCGATCAGCTCTGGGCACTCAGATTTCTTGTGACCTGGTTGGTAGCATTTGTAACACACCGACACCTTTCCCGGGCACAATGCAGCCGTGTGCCCCATTTTCCCACATATAGGACACGGTTTGTCCTTGAACCGACACTCACCCTTGTGCCCCTTCCCGCATATCTTGCAGTTTGATGACCCGCTTTTCCCTTCTTGTTTCTTTGAGGATTCTGTTGTGCGCGCATTTTTCGTTGGGCTTGGATTGACTATCAGCGCCCTTCTTTCACCTCTTTCAATCTGTTTCTTCAACTCTATCTCACGTTCCCGAGCAACGTTTATAATCTCGGTGAGAGTTTCGTACTTTGAAGGAGTCATAAACTCCCTATACTCGGCGCTCAACATATTATAATAATAATATATTTTCTGCTCCTCATTCGTTATCAATTCATCACAAAACTTCATCTTATCGATGAACATTCCCGTGATTTTATCAATAGATTCACCCTTGTGTCGAAGCTGCATGAATTCTTCCTTGATCTTGTTAATGACTGCCTTGGGACTGTGATGTTTAAGAAACGGCGTCTTAAACTCATCCCATGTCATAGCTTTAGCCGCTTCGCTTCCAATTTCTTTCTTCTTGTTATCCCACCAGTCTTTCGCTTGACCCCTTAACTGACCCGTGCCATAGGCTACGTAGTCGTCTGGATCACAATGAGTCCTTTCGAATACTCCATCCATATCGCTTAGCCACCGCTGGCATATTATCGGGTCAACCTCCCCATTTTAAATTGGCGGCTTGCACGCCATGAACTCTTTATATGAGCAAGACTTTCGTCCTCCCGACTTTTCCTTTGCTAAATTGGTATTATCTTCCAATTTCTTGATTCTTTCTTCCACCACTGATAATACCGTGTTTTGGATTTTATCAATAAAACTCGACAAACTGTTTTCGATTGCCTTCCCTACCTCTTCAGCAATCACTTCTCTCGTTTGCTCGGTGACTCTTGGCACCGCATTATCATCACCTTTATCTGTCATCTTTAACTGAAATGTTTACATCAAGCGTTAAACATTTCATCCATAGCATATGGTTTATTTACTTCGGTTTATTCAAGTTCATAACTTGCTTTTACCGCTCTTATTTAATGCACTTTCCGGGTTTGAGTGTATTAACACGCTCTTCCCATGCATATCTATTCATCATTCCCCTTTTTATACTTAGTAACTCTACTTAGAACAATTAATTCTTACCGGATGCTTGATCAAGCTTGAACCGAACACTTTGTTGACAACCTTAAGCTCTGATGCCAACTTGTAACACTCTTAATATTTGGACGGAATTTAATAAATAATTATATTAACTTCATACTAAACAGAGTTTACAAAAACTTTTCGTGTTTAAAGACCATACATAATTACGATAGTACCCAAAACAAAGCCAAGATAGTACATAACAAGTTTTAAGTTAACCCTTGATAGTCAACTAACAACTAGTTTTAAGGATTCAAAACACGGTTAACAACCATTTACAACACGATTAAAGTCTAGAGAAAATTAAGTTTGGTGCGGAAGCTTCAAAATGCGTGTTCGGTTCTTGACAATGTACTTGATCACCATCCGGGAGGACCTCGTCCATACCTAGGGTCAAACAACTAAAGACATTAGTTTTGACTTCAAAATGCGTGTTCGGTTCTTTACATAATGTAACGAGACTAAAGTCACGCACCTTTAAAGCACACCTTTTCCGTGTGTATTTCCTCCGGCGTGTCCACTTGACGTTCCGGAATCCTTGCCTAAAGAGTTCAATTCATAACAAGTTTAGAACTCTTTCATAAGCTTTAACGCATTATTTCTTAATATATTCAAATCTGCGTTTTACCCAACATTTAACATTTTAGCCCTCATTTAGGCGATTTATCAAACACCTAGCGGGTCAGATTTCTACATGATATAAACCAAGTTCATGACTTGAGTTTATCACCCTAATTAACTTCAATTAGACTATATACACATATTTTAACATCAACAATTTAGAGATTCCCTCATAATTTTCAGTTTACACTAGAACAAGAGTTTTAATCCTAGTGTTTATCAAGTTCTACTAACATACTAATCACCCACTATGGTGATTTTGATCTATACAATTATCATGCAAGAATTTGACAAGAAATCATCTAGGGTTTGTCCCTAAACCTTATATCACTTCCAATTTCATGCTTATAACACATAATCAAGCTCTACACTCGATTTCAATCACATGCATGAACTTTGAATCGAATGAAAATGACCTAATTCGACATACCTTATGATCCCTTTGTCGAGGTGATCACGATTCTATGTTCAGATTTCGATTTCAACTTGATTTTGGCCTTCAATTTGATAGCTTAGTAGAAGTTAGGGTTTTGGGAGTGAGGGTGTCGCCCCCTCCTGCTCTTGATCGACCAGACCCTTCTAATGGGGTGTTTGGTTTTGTTTTTATTAAAACTAATAATATAATTTTCAATTTTAACAACTTAGGCCCCTCCACTTTTATTTAACATATAGTTTGATTATTTTAAACATATTTCTAGTTACCACCAAACTTGTAGTTAACTAGGTTATAGTTTCCTAGTTAATTAATTCCTGTTTATTTATACTTTATAACTCTAATATAAAGTTTTATATTTTTGGGATGTTACAGTTATACTCGTACTTATGTTTATACTCTCATTTATACGATTTATGATTATACTCACATTCTTTCGTTCATGCTCAAATTTGTACTCACATTTATACTCGCTTGTCATACACATTATACTTATGCTCATACTCTCGACATGCGTTTTGTGTTTATGCTCACATGCATGTTCATATCTAAACTCATACTTTGTTCATGCTTTTTACTCAAAGTTTATACACTCGCACCTGTACGCGAGCGAAAACCGAGGGATTCGCTTACGTTGGTCTTATACTATTTGGGAACGCAAACATGCTAATATGCTACATTTCTTTACACACACAATCTTATGTTCAAAATTTATGTATACCTTAATTCATACGCAACTATTACAAACTATGCGGATCATGCGACGATCAATATAATCGCGGGTGCACACGGGATTATGATGATAGACGTATGAGAACCATAAAGTGTACTACTGCGTATGGTAAGACACGGAATGTAACATTGCACCGAATAACGAAACGGACGTAACATGATCGAAACATGGTGGATACGCCGCTGGTACATCCTATATATAAGTGTTTCCGCCATATTACCAAACTTTCGTAACACGTGCCATGGGAAATTCGGTGTTTTGCAGACCTTTTTGGACCTAATACAAACTTTAAACAACTCACAAACGCATTATAACTGATTATCCACGATGAGACTTCATCCTTAAGCACGCTACTTTCGTCTATCCAGCACTTATGCTATTTCTGACACTCGCATTCATGTAATCAACATCAGTCGTTCACTTTTATACTCTCATTATTCTCCATTAATCTTTTCTTCTATACGAACCTCAAGCCTGTTTAAACGTTCGAATCCTAACTTATCTCCCTACCTTTAAAACCATCTTCCTATTCTTTATTTTTTTTTTGTAAACATATTCAGTTGGCTGTTATCACTTTATTTGAAGTACAAAACCTTCTCGCTCCTCTCAATAAACAATTTATACAAATGTGTGATTTTATACTATCCTTAAAACTTTTTACACAAACTACCCCACTTTCATCAAATACAACCTGTTTTAATACAAAGACCTCCTTCGTAAATATGAGACATTTTTGAAACACCTCCAAATGTAGTTATTCAAACTCGTTTAAACTCACTTTACCCATATACGCACCTATACGTTTTCAATTATGTTTTGTACCTCAACCAATTTAGACAAACGAACTCCTTTACAAATTTATCTTGTCGTTCTTTGAAATTTCTTACTTTTTACGTGTAGAAATTTTCAAGTCTCAGTTTTGAATAATCACTCTTTTGCCAAAACTCTTCAAATCTTCCTCTTGAATAAATTTCGGGACGAAATTTCCTAAAGGATGGGAGACTGTAACGCCATGCGTTTTCAAACTTTCTATATTTGGAAACCCTTGCTTGAAATCCTATTTTTGGAAACCTTGTTCTATCTTGGTAATCTACTTTCGTTTCATTTGTAATTCGAGACTACTGATCAAAACAAAAACGAAGCTATTTTGTGTATTCATATTAGTCTTATGTGCATCTGATAATCAAATTCTCAGATTCTTGATTCGTTAATTATCGACACTTGATACGCGTTAAACTAATTGAAACTATTAAAATGATGAGATTCGGATCCTAATTCTCGAAACCCGAAAGCTTCGTGAAATGAATAATCGTTTAAAAGATTTTTATTCGTTATAAATTTAGTCATTATTCAAATTATTTAAATTAATTAAATTAATTAATTTTGTTATTTAAAAGTTTTATTTTTAATAATCTAGTTAGTCTCGTTAGATTTTAAAGTTAGAAAATACAAACTAACCTAGTTAGTTTAATTGTAAAGTTAGTTCTTTTAAAAGCATCATAACATGAGTAGTTAATTAAAGTCAAGGGTTGGTTTGAGTAATTTACTGAAAGTATAATGTTTTAAAATATAAAAATAAATAAATAAATGAACACCAATCCACAACAGTCATTCCAATTTCACACTTTAGTCTAGTAATTATTATACACTAATATGTCATGCATTATTATATCAACAAGTTGCCTAAAAGGAGATTTTTTTTGAACGTTGATCCATATGGGCAGCCAAAACACAAATTTATGTTGCAATTAATAAAAAAATAAAAAGATTATAAGGGGCAGAATTGGCGACCAGCTAGGTGGCTGTTTTAAAGTTGTTTGTTTTTTTTCCTAACCACATAATATTACTTGTGATAAAGTGGATAGTATGTGATAAGTTAATATAACCTAACATAATTTAGTTAGTGCCATATTTATTTCTTCACAAAACAAGAAAAGAAAAAAAAGGAAACAAATGGCTGTCCATATCCCCTTCCGTCCGCAGCTCCTAGAGAGTTGTTTTTTGGTTTTGTTTTAATTATTTATCAACCAACTAATTGTATTTAATTGCCAACCACCTTAACCCTAATCCTTTCCTATATAAACCCAAGTGCCTCCAAGCCATTGACACTTTTGAAATCACTCTAAACTTCCCCAAATCAGTCTATAATCAGCTACAAATCTCAAGTTCGAGTAGAAGCATCAACCTCCACTAAAGTGAGCATAACTCACTCATTTCTTATCCGATTTAGTCCATTCTGTTTCCTATGTGCTTGGTTTGACCTTAGCTTCGATTCCATGGGTTTTTCACAGTAAATAAGTCCCTGGAACTCCGGCAAAAAGGCTCCAAAGTCCACTGATTGTTTTTGTTTTCATGTAATCTTTGTTAAACTTAACCAAACTTGAGTTTTCTCATCTCAAACCTATGTCCTAATTCTTATAACCTCATCTATTGTTAGTTAAGCTTAAAAATAAGGTTGAGACATGTTAAATCAGAGGTTAAAACCTCATAAACATTCTGTTTTAGTTAGGGTTTTACCCACAAGAAGTGTTCAAGCTTGAAGCTTGATGTAAGTGTGATTGTTAGACTAGCTTGGGCTATCTTTCATAAAAATCCACTCACTTCTTGATGTTTTCTCATAGATTAGTTGTTGTATTTCATTATCTTTGTAAGTTCATGACCCTCCTTGGTTGTTTTTACATCAAGTGTAGTGGTGAACACTTAAGAGGTGCCTAAATGGAAGCTTGTTCTTCCTACCTCCTACATGATTTCCATGATACTTAGAGGTACCTAAATGGAGACATTAATCTCCTACCTCATGCTTGAACCATAGGACCCTGTAATCTATATATTATCTAATTATTCCATATGTATACCTAAGTAACTAAACTTGATAATAACTTAATAGTTACTTGTCAAGAATATGTTATATCATCTATGACCATGCCCTTGCTACGACTCTAATGGACCTTTGAATCCATGAAATCATACAAACTCTTTTGAGTTTTAATAGTGTCAAGAACAAGAGTTATGTGTACAAGATGATTATTTTCACTTATGTTATTTTCCATACATTTTAGACTCCGAATCTATAATCTTCCAATTTCCCCAAACACACACACCTATGTTTTCCTCGTGTAGAAGGACTAGGTGCTCCAAACTAATCCATCCATCAAAACCACTCGCGGGATTTCAAGTAGGAAAGCTTGCAAAAACCGTGAGTATACTCGATCCCTTTTCCCTTTTACCATTTTGGGATGCAACGTGTATATTATACAAATGACACTTAAACTATTTTATGATGGGTTTTTCACATGTTTATCAAAGTAATTTTATCCAAATAAAATAAAAACGCAGCGGAGTATTTATTTAAAACATGTTACTTTTAAAAGATATAAACCCATTTATATGCAAAATCCCAAAACCCGGATCCATATATGAGATGTATACTATCAAAACACAACCATAGGATGTTTAGAAAACTACCTTCTTGAAGTACAATGAGTAATGGATATGAAGAAGGTGATGATTCTTGAAATGGTTGTCTTCAAGAGTAGAAGACCTCAAGCTTGTATACCCCAAGCTTCCAACAAACACCTTGCGTTTAGCTAGGATTTCTACACTTATGAACTCACTAGAAAACCCTCTTGAAGACCATCTCATGGCCGAAAATATGAGGGCCTTTTGTTGAGTTCTTGCACTTGAAATGTGAACTTGAAACTCACCAATAGATCAACCATACATGACCCGATTATTAGAGAGTCTTACACTTGATTTCTCAACTTGAAAAACTCTCTTGGATGAGCATGATGAGGACGAAAATTGGCAGCCATTTTCAGCCATTTTCTCTAGTTCTTTTCAAGTTTACTACTTCAAATCTTTATAAAATATGTGAGAGAATAACCACACCCTTTCCCCAATCAAGTGCCATCTAGTTATGACAATTGCATGCATGTTCATAGGACCATATTCTCACCCAATCAAGTTCCTCCTACACATGCAAGTAATTTTATTGGCCACCTTTTTGTCTTGGGAAGGGGGGGGGGGGGCGGCCCTAGCTTTTATATTTAAAAAAAATTCAAATCTTTTATAAAATATAAGTCTTTGTTTATTTTATAACCTTTTATAAAATATAACATCATATGTTATAAGACTTATGCTATTTTTTATTATGTTATTTAACCCATTAAATAACAAAATAAAATATTCTCTCAAAATAAATTATCCATATAATTTATTAGTTTGTCAAGTGCAATTATTTAGAAAACCAATTTCTAAATATTCTAAGTGTTGATATTTATTTATTTGATCATATCATAAATAAATATTGTAAGTGTTTGTCTAGCTTGTTATTGGGTATGACTCGACTTGGATCATAACGTACTAGCCACATCAATTTAATATGTGTCTTGGGCATACAGAGTCCAACAATCTCCCACTTGCACAAGATACATAGAAGATTGATGCAAGTAGTAAATAACGCCTAACTACGGTTTACTACCCCCCAATACGTATGACTATATGTGCCATTCAATAACATCATCCTCTTCAAGTCCCTTACTTGAAAATGATTTAGGTGAATCTATCATTTATCCTTTCGTTACAGATGTCATGTCAAATCCAGAGACACAGTGTGATCACTCTCTGTTGATTTAACTTTTGCAGGCCTTAGACATCTTACTCTCAACGAATAAGAGGAACAAATCCCATCTTGACTACATACGTCTCTCACAATCACCTTGTACCACACCTGAGCTTAGCCTTATGTACTGTCATATTATTGACAGCGAAGAAAAAGTCAAGGTATAATATTTGGTGAATATCAAGACCCAATATGTATCTCAGGTCTGAGGATACTATGATATTCTCCTTTACTCAAATTTACTTATGACCAATCACAAATGATTCCATGCAGTAATATTTGAGAGCGAGTCAGTCCAATATTTGTATCCCACAAATATCTATGAACCTTGGCAGCAACGCCTTGCTCTATATTCATACTTCATGAATATCTACCAATCCAAGTTCATAATAGTCTTACATTCATATTTGTTCCCACAAGTATGATCGACTACGGACATTTAGAATAAGTAACTTATTCACGGATTTAAACATGCTAATATGGAACATAACTCAAAATACCATAATGAGTTATAATAACAGTTGTTCCAATATCCAAATACAAAATAGATCAAATCCAATCACTAGAATATCGAAGTCCTAAGGCACAAGTATGACCCTTTCATGCTTTGCCCATTCAAGGAGCTTCGTGAGTGGATCCGCAATATTTTGATCAGTGTGAACTTTGCGAATACATATCTTTCTCTTTTTCAACTTCATCCCATATGTAGTTGAAACTCCGCTCAATGTGCCTAGTCTTTTGATGTACACGAGGTTCCGTGATTTAAGCAATCACACCATCGTTATCACAAAGATCTCTAGGGGTCCTGAATGGTAGGGACTTCCCCTAGATCGGCAATAATTCAAGTGGCAGATCCATATGAATTATCACAATCAATGAAGCGGCGATGTATTCTGATTATGTAGTGGACAATGTTACCCTGATTGTGATCGAGAACCATCTTGATCAGTTTGGAAACTCGTATCCATGTAACCCTTTACAACGAATTCCAAAACTCGCATCCTTGTAACCCTTTACAACGAGTTTTTCTTCACCAGATCTATATATTAGAAATGTATCCTTAGTCCTTCTAAGGTATAACAGTCACCCAATGACTGTTACTTACTGGTATCTTTTCGTCATGCCAAAAGCGCATGACATGTTCGTTCCAGTGCATATCATTACATACATAATGAATCCTATAGCTATCGCATATGGGATTCCTTTCAATCTTTCTTGCTCATCCTTTGAGCTTGGACATTGAAACGCTTTCAATATTGTCCTCTCTTTGAATAGGTACCAAACCTTTCATAGAGTTCTTCATCTTGAACCTTTTCAAGACTTTGTCAATGTATGCACTTTTGTTTAAACCTATCTAGCGCCTTGACCTATCCTTATAGATCTTTATTCCTAAATATAGGCGACTTCACCAAAATCCTTAATGGAAAAATAACTTTCAAGCCAGGCTTTTACACCCTCCAAGGTTGGAATGTTATTTCCAAATAGTAGAATGTCATCGACATATAATACAAAGAAAGTAATAATGCTCCCACTAGCCTTCTTATTCACACAAGCTTTATCAACGTTTTTGATAAATCCATATTCCCTAATCTCTTCATCAAAACGGTGATTTCAACTTCTAGATGCTTGTTTCAATCCATAGATTGATATCTTTAACTTGCATACTTTGTTAGGATGTTTTTGGATCGACAAAACTTTCAGGCTTTAACTATATAGACATCTTCCTCAAGATATCTATTAAGGAAAGCCGTTTTGACATCCATTTTACAAATCTCATAATCATATTATGCAGGTATGGCAAATAATATCCTTATTGACTTTAGCATCGCCACAGGCGAAAAGGTCTCATCACAATCAACCTTTGAGTTTGATTGAAACCTTTTGCTACAAGTCTCGCTGTACAAGTATCCAAGTTTCCATATATGTTTTCTTCATGAAAACCCACTTACTTCCAACCATTTTTGGAGTTAAGAGGTTGCATAACCAATTCCTATACTTGGTTGTTATACATGGATCGCATCTCTACGTTCATAGCCTCAAGCCATTTGTCGCAATCGAATTTCGACATTGCATCATGGTATGTGGTTGGTTTATCTGAATCTACCACATAGCATCCATCCATAAAAAATCCATATCTTTCAGGTGGATTACTAATTCTACCAGATCTGCGAACGTTTTGTGTATGTTGATCAACCATTTGATCATCTTCAACAACCTCTTGTTGAGTGCTAGTTTCAACCAAACGTGTATCGGCTTTTGGTTCCTGATCCTCATCAAGTTCCACTGTTCTACTAGTTCCTTCCATTAGGAACTTATCTTCCAAGAACTTTGCCTTTCGAGCAACAAATACTTTTGCTCTGTTGGATCGTAGAAATAATATCCTATATCATCTTTAGGATATCCTACGAAGATACACTTAGTGGATCGTACTTCCAACTTGTTTGGGGTGTATTGCTTCACATAAGCTTCACAACCCATACTTTTAAATATGATAATGATGGAGCCCTTCCATGTCATATTTCAAAAGACGTCGTATCCACTTTCTTGGTTTGGGCCATATGGGCCACGGAGAGCAAAGCGTAACCCCAAAGTGATAGAGATAATGCGCTCCTAGCCATCATAGATCGAACCATATCTAATAGAGTTTGATTCCTCCTCTATCAAAACGAAGAATTTTAAAAGAGTTGATTTTGTACTTCTCCCTTTTGAAGATTCTGAACGTTTCAAAACTTCTTCTTTGTGTCAAGTACACATAACCATAACTACTATAGTTGTTGGTTAAAGTAATGAAGTATCTTTCACCATTCCTAGTTATTGGCTTAAAAGGATCACATACATTCGAATGTATGATGCCTAATAAATCTTTTGCCCTTTCCCACTAAGGGATTACTTGGTCATTTTACTTTGTAAATAAGATTCGCATGTATCAAATGAACCAATTTCATTTGTTTCCAAAAGACAATTCTTTTGAAGTGTTTATATGCGACATCTGTTTATATGACCAAGGCGATAATGCCAAAGATAGGTCTTACTCAAATCCATTTTGAGTTTCTTGGTGATTCATCGGTACATTAAACTATCAAATGATGTGTTATTTATGAACCAATTCATAACTACCATTTGAAGGCATAGTTTTAAAGTAAAACATGTCATTCATCGAAATATAAATGTCATTGTTTACAAACTTTAAATCAAAACATATTGTCTCAAAAGGGAAACTTAAATAATGTTCCTAGTCAAACTAGGAGCATTCAAAACATTTTAAAACAATTTCCAAACCATTTGGAAGTTTCAAAACATAGTCTCCTTTCTTGTAATGTTTATTTCTTTTGAACCTTTTGCAACGAATTGCAAACATGAGTTCCACATCCGGTATCTAATACCCATGTGTTAGAAGAGATAACATTAAGGTCAATATGTATTATTAAGATTGTACCTGAGGTTTGCCTAGCATCCCTCTTGTTTTTTCAACTCTTTGAGATAGATTGGACAATTCCTATTTAAATGCCCTATCTCACCATACTCAAAGCATGGATCGTTCATGGCAACCTTTGCCTTCTTTTCTATTGGTTTCGTTGGTTCCGCTTTTAGTCTTTCTTTTTCTTTCCCTTTGATGTGCCCCTTTCCTTTGGCAACATTTGCTTTGGTGTCGGGGTGATGCCCTTTCTTTGTTGCCACCCTCATTGATCGTTAGAATGGATAAAATCCTTTTATCCATATCGAGCCTTTCGAGATGATCAATGTGGCTTTTCATCTTAAAACATAAGATGAGTCCGATTGGGTTTCCTCCATTCGACATGCATGAAGCGCTCGAACTGTTTCGAAGTGTTCTACCCTTAGGAACATTTCCTACAATTGGGTAATCATGTCGTATGCTCATGATGTTCAAAAACCTTTTGAATCTCGGAAATCATAATTCCTAACATGAGGCAAGAGGCTTGCATAGTATTCTCGATATACTTAATCCAATCGTTATAGGCATCCTTATCTTCCATAAGATGTTCATCGGGATTAGGATCGTTTTCTAGTGATAGGTTACGGACGGTTTGGGTAATATTGTTAGCGACCATCTACAAAATTTAACAAGGTTCAATTTTAGTATTTTCGATATTATTATATTTTAATCATTAATACCCTTTGTGTCTCATAGACAATTAATAATTAAAATCTAGAATCCAACGTTACATTTAAATATTGGTTAGGTGACCTTTATCCCTCTATTTAAATTAACAAGGTAGTCAACGTTTGACAATTGCAACTCTTTGCAACTTCTAGCCATATGGGATCGGTTAAACATCTTTATGTTTAGTTGGCATGTTTAATCCCATCAACACCGTTTGTTCGCCATGCTTTGGTGACCCTAAGTTCATGGTTTCCAAATCAAGTCGTCCAACTTACACACACGTGTGAGTTTATACACATAAGTGGTTAGGTGACCTTTATCCCACAAACATGGTAAACCCACCTCGAACATACAAGTTCCCTCAAATGTGGTTAGGTGACCTTTATCCCACAATAAGAGTTCCCAAGTGTTTCGAGTGTTGTATAAAAGGATGGTGTTTGACTTGTTGTATAAAAGGGATTTTGAGTTTTCAAAATTCTAGTTTAGAAAACTTTATGTACCATATATTTGCATGCATTCAAATCCTTGGTACTTTTGTGAAAATAAATTTTCAAGGTTCTTTCTAATAAAACCCATTTTATTATAAAATCATTAATTTTTTAATAACCTTTTATTAACCAATTTTAATGATCTTTTAAAGAACCAATTTTAAGCTTGTTGTTGATTATTAGTTTGTTAAGCATGCATATCCAAATATCATCAAACAACAAAATAAACAACCACACAAGCACAACACATATCATTAGGTGCATAACCATAGCCAACTATTTTGACCACACTTGTTAGCCGAAACAAGTGTGCCAAAAGGTCCTTCCTAAAGGGTGAATATTGACACAAGTATTGTGTCGGTGAACTCCCACTTGATCCCGCATCCAAATGCTTCAAGTCTTCATCTTGTGTTGTGATTTCTTCACATTTTTTGAGCTTCCAAATGTCTTTTAAATTCAGCTCCAAACTCCTTTGGACTTCAAAAATGTGTTTTGGTTATCGGGCTAAAATCCCGTTAAGAACTATGAAGTCCTTTTTGCCCGAAATTGGCAAAAACCAAAACCGCATTTTTGTGTGCATCTTCTTTTACATAAAAGTATCCTAATACATTTTTCTAGTAAAATAAATGCATCTAATCTATTTACTTACATACCAAATGAAAATAAATAAATTACATATTTTTACAAATGGAAGACAAAATAATAATTATTACAACCCATTGAATAATTAACTAAAATCACAAACACAAACATATTCATACAAGGTCATGGCTAGGTTATGAACACCAAAATATATATCCAAATATATATAAATATTAATTTCAAGAAGCATAAAAAAATGGTTCCCTTTTAATAACCATTTTCGGCTATGTCCAAAAAACCGAAAAGGTTAGTTTTGTCCAAACAAACAAATCATCCATATGAAATAATTTTTCAAGATTCATTTATGCATGTAAGAATATAATCTTGAAAAAACAAAGGGATAACCATACTTAAAATTTCGGCCATAGGGTTTTTCACCAAACCCGAAACCCGAAAATTTTAAGTCCATTGAAGCATGCACTCATATAAGCGGCTCTAGATGCCATTGATGGGTTTTTCACATGTTTATCAAAGTAATTTTATCCAAATAAAATAAAAACGCAGCGGAGTATTTATTTAAAACATGTTACTTTTAAAAGATATAAACCCATTTATATGCAAAATCCCAAAACCCGGATCCATATATGAGATGTATACTATCAAAACACAACCATAGGATGTTTAGAAAACTACCTTCTTGAAGTACAATGAGTAATGGATATGAAGAAGGTGATGATTCTTGAAATGGTTGTCTTCAAGAGTAGAAGACCTCAAGCTTGTATACCCCAAGCTTCCAACAAACACCTTGTGTTTAGCTAGGATTTCTACACTTATGAACTCACTAGAAAACCCTCTTGAAGACCATCTCATGGCCGAAAATATGAGGGCCTTTTGTTGAGTTCTTGCACTTGAAATGTGAAATTGAAACTCACCAATAGATCAACCATACATGACCCGATTATTAGAGAGTCTTACACTTGATTTCTCAACTTGAAAAACTCTCTTGGATGAGCATGATGAGGACGAAAATTGGCAGCCATTTTCAGCCATTTTCTCTAGTTCTTTTCAAGTTTACTACTTCAAATCTTTATAAAATATGTGAGAGAATAACCACACCCTTTGCCCAATCAAGTGCCATCTAGTTATGACAATTGCATGCATGTTCATAGGACCATGTTCTCACCCAATCAAGTTCCTCCTACACATGCAAGTAATTTTATTGGCCACCTTTTTGTCTTGGGAAGGGGGGGGGGGCGGCCCTAGCTTTTATATTTAAAAAAAAATTCAAATCTTTTATAAAATATAAGTCTTTGTTTATTTTATAACCTTTTATAAAATATAACATCATATGTTATAAGACTTATGCTATTTTTTATTATGTTATTTAACCCATTAAATAACAAAATAAAATATTCTCTCAAAATAAATTATCCATATAATTTATTAGTTTGTCAAGTGCAATTATTTAGAAAACCAATTTCTAAATATTCTAAGTGGTTGATATTTATTTATTTGATCATATCATAAATAAATATTGTAAGTGTTTGTCTAGCTTGTTATTGGGTATGACTCGACTTGGATCATAACGTACTAGCCACATCAATTTAATATGTGTCTTGGGCATACAGAGTCCAACATTTTAAACATACTCTATCCATGCTTAACATGAAACTATGTGTGATACTTGTTATTCTCGTATGCTATGTAAACTATTTGGTCATTATATGCTCATTAACTTTGCTTGCCTCCCTTAACAATTATAGCGCTATAGGATTAACGCACCGCCCGTTAGACTTGGGGTATTGTTAAGTTAAACATGTTACCTCCCGCTACTCTATTGGGATTAGGCTATTTTAACGCGTTGTATACTCGGGTTTGAACATATTGTACGTCATATTTGCATACTAGTACTCGCATATTATGAATCATGTTGGATATGAGCACTTTTTATTCTATTTATGCTATGTAACAAAACTTGTATACTCGCCTTTGCTTTTGCATTGAACTCTATTTTAATACATGTTGCAGGTTAATTGATGAAGTGATGTTACAAGATGAAACAAGATTTAGGGTGGACTAGATACACACCTAGATTAATCTATCTTTTGTTGTTATGTTACAATTTGAAACAATGTTGTTATTTTTATTTGAATCTTGTATGACAATTAGTCTTGAAATGAAATTTGAATTAAATTAATATTGTCACATAGTGTTATGAAGTCTCTTGCAATCTACGCATTTCGTCTCATCCCGATGTTTCCGCCATCGGTTGGGGTGTGACACTGAATGCTTTCCTAAGTGTCGGGAATCAAAAGTATCACAAAAAGTACATAAAGCACACTAAACTGCAAAGTTTAGCACCTTAACGAACCAGTAACCAACCGAGCAGCCGGACACTACCCGAAACACCAAATTTACACTAGAAGCATTGTTTTAACATTACCAAGCTAGTTATGGTCTCCGAACATCATAACACCCCATACAAATATCTAATAACTAAAACACGTAACTTATACTTGGATTTCAACTAGTAATTAACTAGTTTAGTTCAAACCTATTCTAATACCCCCCCTCTATGTCTATGGCCCCAACAAGGGCCCCACTTTGATGATTTGTTTCCAATATTATAATAGATATGCTTATACGTTCCTAAACATGTTATACAAAGGTTAACACTTGAAGTTGGATTATAAGAATGCACCATGAGTTCTAACTTCATTTTACACACACTCAAAACACACACTTTCTCTTCCTCTTCTCCTCCTTGTTCTCGGCCGACCCCAAGCACCCACACATCCATCATCATTCATCCATTCTCATACAATGCAAGCTTATACAAAGGTGTTAGAGGTCACATAAAGGATCTAGGAGCTTTCGGAACTTCAAGGACCTCTCTTATTTGCTTTTATCCACTTGTTTTCTTCTCTTGATCATCCCTAGCCTTGTGCTAGTGGTAAGAACCTTGATCTTGCTATTTTACTTCTATTTTAAGTGGTTAAAAGAAGAATCATAATGTTGATCATGAAAAACACTAAGAATCATAAGAATGAAACTTGAACATAAGCTTAAATCATGAAGAAACTAAGTTGTTTATGTGTTGATTTGCTTGATGATTGTTGATTGTTTGTGAAAATAATGTTGATCATCATATGATCTTGCTAGATCATGATTAAAAACATAATCTAGCAAGCTGAGAGGATGAACATGTTAGAAGTTAATGGATCATCCTCATGAGAAGCATGAACTTGAATGAATAAAGTTGTTTCTTGAAAAGTAATGATCAAAGTGAGTAGTAATACTTGTAGATCTAAAGATTTATGGATGATTTCTAAAGAAACCAAGTTAAAAATATAACTCTTACTAAATCTTGGTTCTTACATAAACAAGCCTTATTTTTGGTGGTTAAACAAGTGTAGAAACACTTGTGTAACAAGAAGAATTCATAAAGAAATATTTTTAGAAAACATGATCATAAGTTGTAAAGATCCATATTCTATAAAAATGAAGTTTTTAAAGAATCACTCACACTTTAAAGGATAACAAGGCTTACTAATAACACTAGTAAGTTACTACAAATTTTTGTGAAATTTCAAGTTCATGAAGTAGTAGATTATACTTGTTTTTGGCAAAATTTGTAAGTAAATGTTGTTTATTATTGTTTGTGGATTGATTGTGATGGTTTTTACAAAAGAAAAAGATATGCTTGAAAGCATGGAAACCTCCATTTTTAGAGGAAACTATGGCAAAATTTTCTAAAAATTTAAACACTTAGAAAAATATTTCTAAACAAGTATTTACAAGTGTATTTTAAACCATAAATTGTTACAAAAACTTTGCCATAATTTTTTGTTACAAAAATATAAATATTGGAGGTAGGTTTTTATAACTAAAAGTGACTAAATATGTATTTAGGAAATATATATTTAGAAGACACCATGTGTGTGATTAATTGTATATTTTGTGTATTAGTTATATTATTCTAGGACATGAAATAATATAACACATCAAAATACCAAGAATTACAATCCAAAATATTACCAAAATTCCAAGAAATAAATATACACATTTCACACAAAATATTGGTGAAACCGAACTAAGGAATATAACTTACAAAATATTCCGGAAAATTTATTCACAAAGTATATTTTGGTAAATAATATTTTGGACACCAAGAAAATGAAAATATGATTTTTACAATTACTACAAGGATATATCATATTTTTGACAAGGGAAAAATATATTATTTTTGGCAAGTATGAATATATATTTTTTTCTTGAAATCTTTGGAAGATATATTATTTAAGAAATATATATTTTCTTACACAAACATGAAGTACAATATTTTTTGGGTGAAAGATATATTTTCTCAGATAAATATGAAATATATCATTTTTGAAGAAAAATGAGTTTACATATATATTATCCAAGTTAGACATGAAAATATACTATTTTTGAAGCTTATGAGAAAATACAAATTTTTTTGCCAAAAGAAAAATTATAAATAATTTTTCTAAATAATATTTAGTACAATATATATTTTGGAAATATATATCGATGGACTTTTATTAAGGATATTATTTCGGAAAATTAATACAAAATTAAGTATATGGATACTTAATGAATACGATAAAAATACGTATGCTCATACGTATAAATACATACCGGAATACGACTCTAATACATGGCAAAAATATACAAATATAAGAATACAAATACAAATACACCCATCCTTGGGAAGGATATACAAGTATAAATACTTGGGAAGTATTAAGTTAAAATAATTGTTTTAACAATTATTCCAAAATTTAATAAATATAATTTAAGTTAAAATATTAATTATTTTAACAAATAATTATATAACTTGGAATAATATCGAAGACACAAAAGAAACGTAACTCAAAGACATTAATACTATGTCAAGGCACGACCCGCCCGTCTAATAGATCATAGTACGTTGTAGGTAGTCGTGTTTACCCGAAGGAGCTTGAGTTACGGTGGTTGAAGACGTAAGACTGTGAGTTCATGTCCCCTTTTCTTTAAACTGTTTTGTTTTATAACTTCGGGGGTGAAGTGCATGTTACAAAATGATTACAAACAATTACAATTGGTATGGTTAGCTATGGAAAGTACAGTAGATCATGTGAATGGGTAGGCGCACTCCTAAGACCATTAATCCTCGTGTTAGGACCGAGGGGCATGAGTGATAGATCTATTTGGGTGTAGCGAGCCCACACCCATGTGGACCGGGGTTTAGCCCATGAGGTGACTATGTCTTACAGCCGGAGGCCCGGTACAAAATCTGCTAGGTTTGAGCCTTCCTACGTCGTTGCACGCATGTTAATGGCCTTGCAAACCATTAATCAATTTGTTTACTTGTTTTGCTTTCATACCGGGATTTACAAAACATACATACAATGATTTCAAGGTTTCATTTATACACACAAATAAACACATGAACTCGCTCAACTTTTGTTGATGTTTTTAAAACTACATGTATTTCAGGGAATTAAAAGTGGATCTGGCGGGCGTTGGATGTTTCAAGTTGCGTTAAGAATAAAGGATGTCATCCGTTGTCCTAGGCCTTGGTTAGTGTGTCTTATCCCTGGAAGAGACACATCTTCCAAGCCTGATTTTATTTAGAGTCTTTTGATGAGTCCTTAGGGAACTCTAAACAATTCGTATAGTTTGTAAAATTTGAATTTGAAGTCTATATTTAAACAATGATGTTTGTAATGTTTTTAAATTTAATTAATGGATGACCATCCATGGTTTTATCATATAGTTGTTATGATTGAATGCAATGATATTAAGCAAGTCACACATAATCACGATTCCGCAAAAGACAGGGTGTGACAATTTATATACATTCAACTATTATATTGAGTTATAATAATTACTAATAATACTAATAAATTAAACTCGAGATATCAAAGTGGACGTTTTCATATAGTTACCGTATCACTGCTACATAATACTTCAAATTATCTACTCGATATTTATAGTGGGCTCGCGGTGCATCGCTCGCATGTCATAATACTACTCTACTAGTTTACTCTAAAAACTAAGAAAAGCAAAAAAAAAAAAAAAAAAAGTGGAAAAAGAAAAAAAAAAGTTGGATGTTAACTGAAAAGTCTGACCAGATTTTGATTTTAGATGAAAATAGCAACAAAATTGAAACTACATGGATCGAGATTCAAAATGTTTGATTTTAGACTAAAGTGACAGAATTGACCAAACCTGAGAGGTCATTATGGCAGTTTACTCTATATTTTATTAATCTAAAACCAATATTGATAAAAGTACTTTATTTCTTATCATAATAAAATAATAATTTATTTATAATAAATAATGGTTTAATTTACATTGTTTACCCCACATCCACACAAGCTCATTACTCATACTCACTGGTTTGCATTTCTTTTTGGTCCCTCAGTTTTAACTATATATCATGGCAGTATATTTAAGAACACTTTTAATGGTGCCAAATTGCCAAAACAAATCGGATAAAAATCGGTCCACGTTTAAATATGCTATAAATAAACAGTTGTACATCATATCGTAATAAAAGTATAATTAGTTAGGCCTACTACTCAAAACGTAATAAAAGTATAATTAATTAAATTGGGCCTACTACTCAAAATATATCTATAAACCTATAACATATTATTTGAACGTTTTTCTCTCCATCCATCACTTGCCTTCACAGCCCCCCTTGTTACACATCTATAAATTTAGTGTATTGTTTTGTGACAAATAAATGTTCATTCTTGTAACACTGAATCAAAGTTACATATACAAATATATAGATTTTAGTAACTAAAACTTACTGTGAGTTTTAGGGTGATTATGTAATAGGTGGTTGACTTACTAACCATTTGTACTTTTGAATCTTTGGGGTGTTGAATAAAAGTTGTTGTTTACCGTCAAAAAAAAACTTACGGTGAGTTATATCAATATAAACTCTTGTAACTTAAGTGTTAAAATTACTATAATTAAAAAATATTCAATTATATTTATGTGTTTAAAAGAATGGAAATTGAATGCTATAAAAATAAAGATTAGAAGATAAAGTTATTTTAACAACATATGGATGAGAAATAACAAATAAAAACCGACATACTACATACACAACGTGGTTATAAATAAAATATGTAGATCACATAGACGTGCTTACCATCAAGTTTGAGTTTACCGGAAAAGAAAATATATAATTTAATTATGGATACATTGAGTTATGCTCTTGTGATGGAATTTAATATAATAAATTAAGGAACGCATTTGAATGATGACTTGACAAAAATATTAAAAGAATATACAGATAGAGTGATTGTATACATTTTTAATTAATATACGTCTTCATTATTGAGTTAATTTTTAATCTTGAACTAATTAGTTGTAGTTTCCCTAAGCATATTCAAGAATGGAATCATCGTGCAAATGAAAGCCCAGGATAACGTTGAATATACTTTAAAGAATAAGTTTGTGTTATATTTAAGAGTTAAATGCAATTTTAGTCTATGTGGTTTGGATTATTTTGCTGGTTTAGTCCAAATGTTTCATTTTTTGTCTGTGGGTCCAAAAGGTTTACCGTTGTCATTTTAGTCCACTGGGTTAACTTCATCCATTTTTTCTATTAACGAGAAGGGCAATTCGGTCATTTTATATGTAATTCTGTTAAGTAGAAGGGCAATTTGACCATATAAAATGACTGAATTGTCCTTCTCGTTAACAGATATAATGGATGAAGTTAACATAATGGACTAAAATGGCAACGGTGAAACCTTTTTAGACCCACAGACGAAAAATGAAAACCTTTAAATTAAACTGACAAAATGTCACATACCACATAGACTAAATTTAACTCTTTAACTAATAAGGGACTTTAAACAAGCCAACAAAAGAGTCTAGATCTTGAGAAATATTTTTTCTATGCTTTACTCTTACATCTAGAGATGGGCATAATACCCGGTTCCAAACTCGACCTGGTAGAACCTACCTAGAACCGGTTCCAGTTCCTACCCGATGTATAGAAGAACTGATTCCGGGTTCAAAAAACCCGTAGGTTCGTACACCGTTCCACAATTTGTAAAAAAAAAAATAGGGTCCTATCCGGTTCCGCTATAAACACAAAGAACCGGCATGATCTAAATGAAACCAAATACATTAAAAGTTAAACCCAAACATCACAAGTCACAACCAAACATTACAACCAGTGAACCAACCATAAACCATTACCTACCTACCATACATTAAAACCAAAGATTATACCTAAACACATAAACACAACCAAACTAACATCACATAAACACACTAAACCTTCGAAGAACCGGTTCCGGATGATTCGCCGCCTTCACTTTTCTTCGCCGCAACCTTTGTCACCGGACAATGACGGTCAATGTGTTTTTTGAGGGTCGAGTTCGCTGTAGCCTTCATGAACTTCCCACAACCTTTGCAACGTGCCATTTCATGGCTATCAGACATCAGGCACAGATCAAAGTGCTTCCAAACTTGGGGGTTTCTTTTGGTTTCCAAAACCATTACCACTTCGTCGTTGCATGCCATAACCGATTTTAGTTGTAACTTGTAGGGTGAAACCCATTTGAGTGGGATTAAGTTTTGGTTGAAGGTGATGTTCTTATATATAATAGAAACCGATTTCAAAATTTTAATGGCAATTAATCGATTCCAACGGATATAAAGCCGTAAAGAATCGATTCCGGCAGGCTTTTTGTAGCTTTTTCTGGAAGATACCCGGAGGAACCGGTTACAAAATACCTGAACCGATTAGGAACAGTTCCGGTAACTGTGGTTTGAAACCGGGTACTAACCGGAACCGGGTCCTAGAAGAATCGGGTCCAGTCAAACTCAGCAAGAACCGGGTACGGGTTGGAACTGGTTCCGGGTATACAAAAACCCGATTTGCCCATCTCTGCTTACACCCACACTTGACACTTAGGGTGTAAATCTAGTTTGAACGTGTTGAAAAATATAAATTGCGTGTGCTTGCAACAAAGTAACGCAAGTGGTCAAGTGTGAGACCAAAATTCTTGCGTAGCCTGGTTATGCTATGCTATATAGCGTTCGACCTGATTTTCTGAGGTGTAATAACGTATGACCCGCTAAGTAAGACATTTACAATGTTAAGTTCATTCTTTAGTACAAAAATAATGATTTGTAAACTACAATACAAATCCTACCCATTTTTTGTTCACTTAATTTTACACTCAATTAGTGTTAAGCCCATTCTTTAGTAAAAAAATGATTTGTAAACTATAATACAAATCTACCCATTTTTGTTCACTTAATTTTACACTCAATTGAATAAATATATAATAACTGATATGACTTTATTTTATCATATTATTTGACAGGAAAACCCATAAATTATATTTTATCAAGTTTGAATGCATGTATCTACTTTTGTAAACGGGTCATTTTGACACTTCAAAGAAAACAAAAGGCCCAGTCCATTTCCCAATGTTGAAAGGTCCGTTACAACGAGTATTTTATCATTGATACAACTTGCTCTCTCTTTTTGGTCCATTGTGTTGGTGATGGCTTTGAGTTTGAACTTTCCCAAAAAGGATCAAATTACCACTTTACTATTTAAAATTGCCTATGACATTATAGTCTAATTGCATCTTAGAGGTGAGATAAGACTTAATGACCATTAGGTGTTGGGTTCGATTCCCACAAGGGGGTTTTTCCCAGATATATTGTTTGCACGATGATACTCCAGTGTTTCGTAAGTGATCCAAATTTTCCGTTAAAAAAATGCCCAAAAAAGAGAGAAAAAAGATAGCACATAAGAAGCAAATCATCATGTAAGTTTAATTGTACCTATAAAAAAACGATTCTTAAATCATACATATATCTAATTACGCTTATGCTCATCCGGATTAAGTTTTCTACCATAAACAGAAAGTCTCCACCATGACATTTTACAGAAGTCCACAAACTTGCTCCATACCGTCTCCTCATAACCACTGTCCATAGTAATAATATCTTTTCCCCCATCCTTAATAACTGCCTGTCATGTAATGGTGACACTATAAAAATTTAAACTCGTTTAATCAATAAGAATAAGATTTACCTTCTACCACTTTGAAGTATTAAGATACTTACATTTGGGATGAACTTGAGTCCAATTTTGATCTCTCCTTTATACGTTTCATCGTCAAGGACCACATTGTATGCCTTTGGTGCTAATTCAACAAGTCCTTTTTCATTTCCCTCGACGAGTATTTCATCAAGGTAAACTCTGAAAAAAATTAACATTAGGACATAATATTTGTTTAACCGCATTGTAGTTGTTTAGTAAAATATTTGAATAAATTGTGGTGAAGAGTACCTAGCTTCGCCGACAAATCCAGTATCGTTGTGAAATAACTCTTTATCCATAATTCTCAACCCCAGGTGTGTGAGCTTCTCGCATTCATACATCGACAACTCAAATGTGAGTTTCTCATTCCAAGATACTTTGTGATGACTCCCCTTTGATGTTTTGCTTTTATGATGTTGAATACCACATTCAACAATGACATAATACTTTGGTTTACCTTTCAAATATACATACATGTAAGCCAATAACTTATTGTTCAAACTAGCAAAATTAAAAGTATAAAAATTTCGTGACACCTAATGCATAAGGAAGTATACCAATGATATTGGTGCGCCTAATGCCGTTGGCACTCTCAAGATAAACCTCCAATATTCCACCTTTCATGATGATGCAAAATATTGATCAAAGATGGGATTAAAATATTGATCATATATTATGTTTTTTTCTGGAGAATATTAACATAAAATTTTATAAATGATGTATTAAATACTACAATAATGACTTGTAACATACTAGTTATTAATGGTACAAAGAAGTAACTACTCTAGCAAAATACTACAATAATGACTTGTAACATACTAGAAATACTAGTTATTTTGGTTGGTATTTGTCAATTTGGATGTCATATTCCTAGAACACGCACTACTAAACGAATAAGTATCACCAAGGGATAACATTTGTTGAGAAATCGAACCGGTATCTATAAAATCTACATCCGAGCATGGGGTAAAATTCCTTGTTATATCAAAAAATAAATATTTTTTTACTTGTTAGTGAATACGGTGTTATAATTGATGTAATGAATACCAAATAGGCTAGACTGACCAATATTAAAACAAGACAATAACATAATTACGTTAAAAAAAATAAAAAGAGTGTACTATAACTAATTTAGACAGAAATCAGATAAAAATAAAAAAATATGATTTGCATTATATATTACTAGGTTATTGTTTGCGTGAATACGCGGTTTCACAAATGAAAATAATATTAAAAAGAATGAATGCCCATATATCTATTAACAATAGATCCATTATGCAACCAAAATGTTTCAGGTGAGTAATTTGTATTGAACAATGTAGTTTTGAACTTGCATTAAAAAGGATTCAGTTTGAAATTTTATAATAGATGATGATTATGAGAACCAAGTAACACAGAAAGCATAATTGTTAACCTTTAATAGGATGCAGGATAAGAAGAAACTATGGAATTTATCAAATTGAAACATAATAAACCAATACTTATTCTCATGTCAATTTGGATGATAACACACTATCTTATGCAGAAACCCTAAAACTAATTAAACAATACATGGCATACTAACAAATTAATTTAAACCCTAAAATATCAATTAACAACCAAATCATAGTTCTTACAGAAATAAAATTAACAAAAAAAACCGTCCAGAAATCAGGATCATTATTGCGGAGGTCCAAATAATTCATAAAGTTGGAATACTATTGTAATGACACAAATGGGTCCATAGCTCAGTGGTAGAGCAATTGACTGCAGATCAATAGGTCACCGGTTCGAACCCGGTTGGGCCCTTAAATTTTATTTTTCGTACCCCATTGCTTATTGGTATGTCCAAACATGGATGTTGGTCTTTTTTCTCATAGATGTTGGTCTTTGTATCAAGCCATTAACCTTATGTAAAGATTAAATAATTAAGGAAAGAACTTCATATAGCACTCTCTAAAACTTTTTAATTTCATACAACCATAGCAACTGTTACAACTTATCTACCATACTATTTATAAGTCGAGGAAAGGTTGTTGGCGTTGCTTTTAAGTTATAGAAGGTGGCGTACTAATGAGGCATTCGTCTTGTTTGTTGAAAATTGTGCTTTAATGGCATCCATCCTTGTGATATGGAAGGTACAGTCTGGACTTCTTTGCAGAATTAAAATTGATATGATTGCTTTTAGTCGCAAATTTTCTTTCGTTTGTGTTTAAGTGGACATCATCACGTCTAGCAAAAACATGATAGATGTTGAACCGGAGATAGCAACTCACCTTTGTTTGATTAGTCAATAAACTAGAGCTCTTATAGAGTTCACTATTTACAAACTTAAAATCCCAACACAGTATCCTTCTTTGATTGACAAAATGCCAACTTTCAAACATGTGGTTATAATGTCAACTGAAAGGGTATTTGACGAATAGAATGTTAGTTGTCGATGCATGTCAAGTGTGGGATTATGATTGACGTCTAATGTTGTTTGATGAATTGAAATGGATGAGAGGAACTTATTTTCTTGGAACATGATATTAGTAGAGTAGGTCTCCTGGATTATGTGGATGAATAATGCATTTAGGTTGTTTCTGTTTTGCCACAATGATGCCAAAACATGAGGAAATGGCTCAAAAACTACATGAAATGGACCAATGGTTTTGATGAGACCTTTGAAGTTGGAACTTCAGAATATGGTTCAAAAGCTACATGAAATGGGGTTTGATGCTTATAGCTTGGTATATATAAAATTATTAGAGATAGTATGTTAAGTATTAGAAAAAAAAAAAAAGATATATGAGTAATTTCAAACATATTTCTCGACTATTCTTGTATCGATAGGATTTAAACCTTCCTTTGCCAAAAGAAAATGAGAATTGTCACATAACTTAAAGTTATTATCTGTTTGCTGGTTTAACATTATCTGCTTGCTGATTTAATCAATCAACCATATACATGTTTTTTTTTTCAGCTTCTATAACCAACCCGAATTTCAATGGATCATACAACAGATGTATACATGAGTAATTTCAATGGAACATATGAATAATTCCAGTGGAACATACAACAGATGGAAATACGACGTACATGACGGAGTCATAGCTTCGATGTAGTCGTTGGTGGCTTTACTTTTCTTACTACGCCAACCTGCATTGCTGACAAAACAAGCTGCAATATGAAAAGATTAGTCCACAAGCCTTTTGCATGTCATGTAGGGTGGGGAGCTCTCTTATTGCTTTTTATTAAAATTTAAAATCAAAGAGTTGACATCGATCGTCCCAATAAAAGTCATGCCTCAAAATCAAACAATAAAACTATGAAAATTAGCTATAAATGGGAAACAGGTCAAATGGGTACGATGGTTTTGAGTATCACATGATTATATAAATAACTAGTTTTCATAATTATATTCATACAAAGCATTTAAAAAATAAAACAATGGATTATAAAGTGTTGACGGGTCAACAACATGACCGGCCTGTTTTGATCTGTACTTTAATAAATTACCCATTTTGACCCTCACCTCCGTTTTGCCACCTCTATGATGTGATAAGGCATGTAAGAAGTTAAGAAGTGGTTACCTCTCCTTTTCTGTTGAACATTTGACCACGAGAAAAGCCTCGTGCATTATAAGCAGTGGGACTATCAATCTGCGAAAAAATTATCAACAAATTAAGTGATAAAAAGAAACCAAGATGAAATCTGTGGAAACTATAAATGTTATAACGAAAAGATCATTTTCAAAAGTGTAATTATAAAATGAATGAATAAGTATCAATTAACATGTATATTCCATAACAAGTAAGGTTGTGAATTTATAATAACTTTTGGTGCTTGCCAGCGGTAGAAAGTTAACAAACATTACATAAGTAATGGTCTTCAACACTTACCACATATAACAACCACTCATCTGCTCTAAAATCTCTGTGAAACCACATCCTGAAACGGCAAGAAAAAGAGGTATTTCAGATGTGATGTACAAGCCAACATATTTTTTATTATCGTTAAAAAAGTTGCATTTTATTTCTCTATTAGTTATCTCCGTCTAGGAAAATAGTTATGCTTCAATCAGACAAGATCTTATCCTTTATGAAAAAGTTAATTTTTTGGCCATGTGTTTCTTTTATGATGTAAAACTTTAAGGAATGTATGAACTTACGAATGGTCCAGACTAATAGAAGATGGGAATACGCCCTCTCTACGGTGTGGATTCAGACTGATTTGAATAAATAGTAGATCTGAGAAGTATGCTCCTACACACCTGTTATTTGCAATCACAATTATCATAGCTACAAGATACCCACCTACCTACAAACTAGAAGTGGCAATTTCAACCCATTTACACGAGTGGGTCGATTTGGGACGTGTCCAAAATCTCAAACGGGTCAAATCAAAAGATTAGCAAAAAGAGAGGTTAAAGAATCTTACCTATGCAAAGCTTGGTCATCAGGAAGTCTACCTTTTGCTCTCAACCAGTAACTGATACTGCAATACGATATACACTTATCAGTTATCAAAGAAGTTGTCACGTACATACCATGCAATATAAGCACACACAAGAATACAAACTTGCTTTAATAACAGATTACAAGAAATAACCTCGGAGGCCGTGTAGTGTAGCGAGTATACTTTTTAGGATCCACCGGCCTGATTTCTGTAGGCCACGGGACAGATGTTGAGGTGGGAACTCCGATTCTGTTAATCATGATTTAAATCATAGTATGAGCACACAGTATAAAGAAACTATAGGCTAATTATTGAGTAAAATGCCATTTTCGTCCCTGAGGTTTGGTCAGTTTCATCCGAAGGTTTGTTTTTCCGCATCTGGGTCCAAAAGGTTTGAAATCTTGCCATTTTCATCCGGCTCGTTAACTCCGTCCATTTTTCTCCGTTAAGTCAGGGGTATTTCCGTCTTTTTTGTTAACTTAAAGGTAATTCGGTTTTTTCAGGGGTATTCGGTCTTTTTACACAAAGTGAAAAAGACCGAATTGCCCTTTAAGTTAGCAAAAAAGACGAAAATACCTCTGACTTAATGGAGAAAAATGGTTGGAGTTAACAAGCCGGATGAAAATGGCAAGATTTCAAACCTTTTGGATCCAGATGCGAAAAAGGAAACCTTTGGACGAGACTCGCAAAACTGGCCAAACCTCAGGGAATAATAAAATGACATTCTACTCCTACTTATTTCACTTGAATAGTGAATCGCTGAAAAATGAGTTAAGGATACAAAGTCTAACCTAGGATGGTGACGTGGAAGCTTAACACCCTCCTCCAATCCATGCTCTGGCAAAAGCTGCAACGGTAAGATTTTCTAATTAAACAAAACAGCAATTGACAAGAAAAATGATTATTCAACGTACAAATTATTTGGTTACCGTTTCTGGGTCAGGCACAGAAGGCATTGTTGATTCTTGGTGATCAAATCCTTCTTCTTCCCTCTGTCAGAAAAAGAACTATAAGTGGGAATCATTTATTATAAATCAGTTAAGTCATATATATACAAACATATACAAATTTCAAACATGAATCAGCTGACACATTGACATGTGAAGTGTAACTATTTGTCTACATCTTCTTACTAAGATTAATAAAGATAAGTACCCACAAATTTTAAGTTTCGTACTGAAGTGAAAGATAGCAAAAAAAAAAAGTGATAAGTGTTGGTGATAATCAATCAATCAATCATACCCAGTAAAATCCCACAAATAGCAAAGCTATTTGTGGGGTCTGGGGAGGGTGGGATGTAGGCACACCTTACCTCTACCCCTAGGGATAGAGAGGCTGCTTCCAGAGAGACCCTCGGCTCCAAAACACCCAAGAAATAAATAAATAGAGCATGAGGTGTGTGTGTGTGTGTATGAAGCTACCAATGTAGTATGAGTTGCGAAAAAGTGCATGGTAGAACAGAACAAATATGACAACACAAAACAGCCTATACACATAGTTACATTTCTACGACCAAACACTACACCTAGAAACACAACTGTACAAACCATCCTATACACATAGTTACTTATGTACGACCATACACTACACCTAAAAACACAATTGTACCCTCTCCTAGAAATCCTTAACCTTAATCCTACGTCTCCACGAGCTCCTATCATGGACCATGTTCTCAGAGAGGTGCATTTTTTGCAAATCCTGCCTAATCCGCTCATCCCAAGTAATTTTGGGTCTGCCTCTACTCCTCCTCCCCTCCACCTCGAGGGTTTCAACCACTCTAACTGGTTCTATCGTCTGCCTCCTCTTCACATGCCCAAACCATCTCAATCTTCCCTCCTTTATCTTATCTGATATACTAGCTACTTCTAACCTTTCCCTAAAAACATCATTTCTTATCCGGTCTAACCTTGTGTGGCCACACATCCATCTTAGCATTCTCATCTCTGCTACCTCCATCTTGCGTGCCTGTACTTCCTTAATGGCCCAACATTCGGTTCCATATAACATAGCAGGTCTAATTGCAACCCTATAAAATTTCCCTTTCAATTTTGTTGGGAACCTCCTATCGCACAATACCCCAGTGGCAGCTCTCCACCTACACCATCCGACCTGGATGCGGTGGGCAACGTCACTATCTATCTCCCCATCCCTCTGGACAAACGATCCTAGATACTTGAACTTAGTCACCTGCGGGACCACTTGATTGTCAATGGTGATCTGAATGTCCTCATTGTTGTCTACTCCACTAAAGTCGCAATACAAGTACTCAGTCTTAGATCGACTAATCTTTAAACCTCTTCCCTCTAAAGCTGCTCGCCACTCTTCTAACCTCGCATTCAGGCTTTGTTTACTATCGCCACTTAGTTGGTGATAATATGTACATGAAAGAATCAAACTAACCCAATTACAAGAGATAATAGTATTTGATGCATAGAACCCTTACATGAAAGGAAGCAATCAAAAAGAAGACAACACGCTCTTTTTGTAATGCGTTCACCCTTCTTGTAGCAATATTAGGCACATCACTTAGTCGGTCAACTTGATATATGATCGGAACTGCATACGCACACTAACTATCAGGGTAGCATATTGGTGTCATGGTGCATACGTTACAAAAAAAAGTTAACATAAGAATGTGCATGGTTTTGATTTTTGAATATGTGGTTTACATATTTTTACAATAGATTCAGGATGCATGCTTTTTGGAGAAAAATGAGAGTACAAAACTCAGAAGATTGGAAAACTACTATCATATGTTACATTCAGTTACATAGAAATCAACTTACTATTTACGTCCCCAGGAAGAAGAAAGTGAGCATGAAAGCTATGCAAAATCTTGTGAAAATGAACAGTTTTGGATGCCGCAGCCAGCGCCTGGATAAATTTGACCATCTACGTATGTAAGTATGCATGGAGAATCTCATTATATTATGTAGTGCAGGTTAGTTTAGATCTGTCAATTATGTTTACATAGAAAAAGATATTTAATCATAAGAACATGAGAAAGCAAATATATAACGATATTAGTTAAAGTTAAATGATCTTGGTATGTCGTGGAAGTAGGGTGATCATCATGGTGTACAAAATATCTTCATCATCAGCATATATATATTTTATATATGTAATGCTAGCAAATTCAAGTAGAAAAGCACAGAACGTCATGCCTGTCCCATAAACTGCCCTCCATACACTTTACCAGATTTGGGGGCTCCTTTCAACGTGATTCCTCTGAATGTGTTTACCTTCAAATAAACAAAAATGAACTAGATCAAAGCTCTATAATTTGAACATGATGCCAAATGAACAGTAGAAAAAATAAAGAAATTATGCAACTAAGCAAGTTTCCTAAGTAACTCGTATGGATAAATTCTCTAAGCAAGAAGTTCATGACTACCAACGTACGGCTGTAAAAGTCCTTTTTTTTCATAATTTTCTGTGAAAAGTTAAGAAAAAAGTCAAACTCCGGTTAAATACATGCACATGAGCATCTTGGGTTACGGCAAGATAAATTAGGTGACTGAAAATATGTAACAGAAAAGGTCCATTTCACAGTCGTTTCAGCTTTTTTCTTAATTACTTTTAAAAGTCAACATTCAGCATCTTATAGTTAGAAAAGATCTGAGTTCTTTAGCTACCAGAAACAATTGATATATCAATAGCAAAGCCTTTTAGATTGTTTGCAATATTAATAGTTGCATGTACCAAAAATAAACAAAAGGTACGCATCAAGTTCAATTCAAGAAATTTCTAATTTGACCGCAAAATGTCAAAAAGGTGTCTCTATTCTGCGGCATTAATATAAAAACCACAAGCAAATATACAAAAGATAGCCATCATGGATTGACAATATTGACTAGTATTCTGCAATCAAGAGAACTAGTGACATAACTGAAAGTAACCTTGAAATTTTAATAGATGCAATATGACTAATTTGGGTCAAGAGTACCACATACATCCAGTGGGTCCACGGACAATATGTGTTCCGCAGATGCACGTGTCATAAGATTCATATCCGCACTCCAAACTGAATATGGATGCATCAAGGGACTATATTTGTTTGGAAGCATTAAGCAGGTCAGCTGTAACCATAGTGGAATAAAGTTAATATTTTTTTGTGGCTGTACAAAAAAAAAAAAACATATGAACATACTCTGAAAAAAAACTTTACGCAAATCAGCATGCCATATAGAAAATTATGTTTGCATAAAGTGATAAAAGCACTATAGCAACTACCTTAGTCAATGCAATTATATTTTCCTGCCTATCAGATTCACCTGCAAAATAGACTTGGATCATGTTTACCAAAATTTCAATTTCCAAATGTATTGAGTTGAATAACAGAGACTAAAAAGGATGGAATGTGTGGCCGCTCACTTTGCGTGAAGTGATCAAATTTTCCCCACCGGAAAACTTGAGAATCATGGTTATCTGCATAAAATGAACAGGATACCTCGACCTGAAAAATGTAGATGTCGTCAAATAAACAATGGGTTACTTAAGGCTATGTGATTCAGTTAACGCGAGAATTAGTCAACTTGGATAAGAAAAAATTACCTCACCCTCCAGAATAAAGTAAATTCCACCACCAGGTTCCCCTTCTTGGAAAACGCGCTCACCAGGATCTTCAAAATAAAGCATACATGCAATCAGTTTTGTTGATAATAGTATAATACATTATGTCAATAGTGAGGACCACTTGGATGCATTTATATCACATATAAAGCACATTTTGAACAGCTGATTATAAACAATCATGTCCAGGATTGATTGGGCCAAAATACATCAGCAAAATCTTTCTAATTCTAACTATAAATAGCTATATGAACATGACTCACTCAGCATGTCTGGTTCTTTGCCTTAATAGTTAATATAGACACAACTGATTTTACTGGTAAGGTGATTATATGCTTCAGTACATAAAAGACATTCATGACAAACAATAAACAGTATTCAAAAACGAATTAGTTGTATCTGATATTTTTCGGAGTCTTAGAACGAACATTGGATTAATCTGAGAGTCATGTGAATCACTTTCAGATTGAAACAACTCGATGATTCACTCGAATTTCTCAATCGGATAAAACTTGGACAAAATTCTCAAAGAACAGTTTGTGATCTATACGAATTCGTGAACCAGAGAATATAACCAAAAGGATGTTTCCGTTTTTGATTATTGGGGACAGGTATTGAGCCAGTTACAGTTTTCCTTTTGAACTGTATTTTTCTTCAAAATTAGAGCCAATATTTTAAATCAAATTTTCAATGTAATTTTTCAGAAAGAGTTAACTGCCATTTTCGTCCCTGTGATTTGTTTACTTTTGCCATTTCAGGCCAATTTTTCAAAATGCACCAGTTTCCTCCCTAACATACTGGAAACGTGCCACTTCAGTCCAAAAATTAAAACCCAGTTAAGTCAGACAGGTTAAATGAAGGAAATTATTGTCAATTCATAAAATAAGATGAAAATAAAAGATATATGAATTGACAATAATACCCTTCATTTAACTTGTCTGACTTAACTGGATTTTAATTTTTGGACTGAAGTGGCACGTTTATGGTATGTCAGGGAGGAAACTGGTGCATTTTTTTAAATTGGCCAAAAATGGCAAAAGTGAACAAACACAGGGACGAAATGGCAGTTAACTCTTTCAGAAATAAAACTTTGATTACAATTACCATACGCTTTGGTCAACAAGTCAATCCAACTACACTAAAATAATCAACAATTTTTCACACCAAACCTAGAAAATCCGATTACAAAACACAACAATTTCTCTCAACAACTTTAAAATTCAATCAAACATATGCATTAACATCCAAAACTCACACTAATTCAAATCGAATAAACAAATTCAAAAAGTGATAAGTCTGGAGAATTAATTACTGTAGTGTTTAACAACAACGTGTTGAGCAATATCTCTAACAGACGAGCTCGGAAGTCTCTGGAGCACCGGCACGTCGCCTAGAAACTCGATAACTGCAAACAGAAATAGTAATTAGATAGATACATGTATATGTGAAGAATTAGGGTTTGAGTATTGAAATTACCTGCTTCAGAATGCATATTTTGAATTCAAAAGAAGGTCACGGTTGGAGTGCATGTGTCATTGAGGAGGAAATGGTCAATGGAGAACGTACCGGTGTCCTCTCCACTATGGCTTATAAAATGGCTGGAACAAGAGGTGGGTGATGGTTACTTTTTTCGTCAAACTTATTAAAATATAATATAATAAATATTTAACACAAGGTATATAAGTTTAATAATTTTTTAAAGGATATTTAACTAGAATATATTGGATTTAAATAACTCTAACTTTTACTAATTGGCTTATAGCACTCTAATAGGAACATAAAATAAGATGGATTGAATTACAGAAAACAAAGATAGATAGTCGGTTCGATTTCGAGAAGGGCGAGATATCCGATACAAATACTGGAACACTTTAAATCAAAATCAAAAGACACCCTAAATCTAAAACAAAACTCTGAATATATAGAGAAAATTCCTAAACTACTCGGTGGTTTTCTGCCCCACTCCTCCACTTCCTGATTTCCCGCTCTTTTCCCTGCACTCAGCATATTTCTCTCGCCACTCAACTTGTATCAGGTTTGACCTAACCCAGGTAGGCTTTCTGATCCACTCCAGCCCAAACCTAGCCCAGGTGGGCTTTCTAATCCAGTTCGGCCCAGCAGAGGCTTTGGGTTCGTATCAATACTGCCGGCCTCGAAAAACGACTTGTCCTCGAGTCGTTGAGGATGAGGTTCTTGTGCAGTAGGTACCTTTGAAATTTCCCAATATGGTTCGAGTTGGAGGTGACAAAAAGTAGTGGAAGTGCCTATATCCGGAGGCATTCCCTGCAGCGTAAATTCCCTACCATCGATAACAAAGCTAAGGAACATCTTGGTCCAGTTGGCTTGAACGGCGCCGAGTGTAGCTAACCACTGGACACCAAGCACCACATCTGCTCCTCCCAATGCAAACGGGTAAAAATCTTATGTGATTTGAAAGTTCACGATTTGTAACACAACTTCTTTGCAAATCTGATTGCACCCAATAACTTCACCATTTCCAATTCGTACACCAAAACAGACCACCTCTTGAGTTGGAAGCTTTGCTTTTTAACAAATGAATCGGCTATAAATTTATGAGTGGATCCACTGTCAACTAAAATTGATACCTGTTGCATATTGATGAAACCCTTGAGCATTAAGGCTGGAAAAGATGTTTTTCCCATGATAGCTTGAAGGCTGATTTCAGCCACATCTTCTTGATTAACTAGGCGAGTTTCTCCGGTGTCAACATCGTCAGCAGCTTCCAGTAGGTGATAGCGGCCTGTTTTACAACGATGTCCCGGGCCGTATTTGTCGCCACAGCGGAAACATTCACCCTTAAGATACCAAGACTGTTTCTCGGCATCTGAGAGAAGAGAAGGGGGGTTTTGCGGGGTAAGTAATGGGGGGATACCGTCGTAACAGAGCTGATTTGCTTGGATTCAGTTTTGGGCTGCGGAAAACTGGATGATTTCTCTTCGGTTTGATGGTGACTGATCCTGGACTCAAATTCAAGTGCAAGACTCATAGCATTGTAGATTGTTCGTGGCTTGTGAATCCGCACGTCGGCCCGCAATTCTTCCTTCAGCCCGTTTAAAAATACCCCGAGAAGACAATGATCCAGCCAATTGGACACCCTTGCCGATCTCTTAGCAAATTCCTGACGGTATTCCTGCACTGTTCCCGTCTGTTTAATACTGCATAAAAACTCATCCGGATTTTGAAACTCTGCTGGTTCAAAGTGTTTCTGCAGGGCATGGACCAGTTCCTCCCAAAAACCTATCGGCCGATCTTCCGATAGCCATGAAAAAAGGTCCAGCGCGTCGCCTTCCAGATGCATTGAAGCCACGTCGACCTTTTCGTCATCCGGGATGTTGTAATAACGAAAATACTTCTCGGCTTTCAGAGTCCACCCACGTGGATCACCCTCACTGAACTTGGGAAACTCGATTTTGTTGGATGGACGATAACGTCGGTAGTTGTTCTAGGAAGATTCTTCATCATCAAATCGATTAAACCCACTGCTTGATTTTTCTTTCCTTTGGGCTTGTGTTTTGAGTGCAGCAACTTCGTTTTGCAAGAATTCCATGGACGACGCGATTGCCGCCAGTTTAGCAGCCACAGGGTCAGGATTGGACGAGTTGATATCTGGGTTACTCCGGGTTTGAGGCGCCATGTTATTCCCGACAATGGAACCAGTTGATAGGAACATAAAATAAGATGGATTGAATTGCTGAAAACAAAGATAGATCAGCCCGATTTCGAGAAGGGCGAGATCTCCGATCCAAATACCGGAACACTTTAAATCAAAATCAAAAGACGCCCTAAATCTAAAACAAAACTCTGAATATATAGAGAAAATTCCTAAACTACTCGGTGGTTTTATGCCCCACTCCTCCACTTCCTGATTTCCCGCTCTTTTCCCTCCACTCAGCATATTTCTCCCGCCACTCAACTTGTATCAAGTTTGACCTAGCCCAGGTAGGCTTTCTGATCCACTCCAGCCCAAACCTAGCCCAGGTGGGCTTTCTAATCCAGTTCGGCCCAACAGAGGCTTTAGGTTCGTATCACGCTCTTAATTTTCGATTTGTACCACACCACTCTCATCTTTCAACTTATTGACCGACAACACTCTCAAACTAACCCAGTTTACTAACATTTGTTGTCATGACATCAAAAAGTCAAGTCAGATGCCACGTCATCAAAAAATTACACGTCAAATGTCATGTCAACACACAAGTGTCACATCAGCAAAAAAAAAAATATATGGGTGAGGGTTCAGTTAGGCTGGAGGGTGTGGCTAGAAGCTTTATCACGCCACCTCACCGCCATGTCACACAAGGGCTTTAAAGCCCCCTCATTTAACTTGGAGGGTGTGGCTAGGGGCATTATAGCGCCCCTCTTTAAAGCCAATCAACTTCGATGGAGCCCCCTTTCTTCCGTTACCATCTTGGTGAAACAACCATGCCCCCCCCCCCTAAAGATGACGGTATGGGTGGTGGAGCCCCATCGACGCCATTGAAGGTGAGGTGGCAGGGTGACGCCTCCACACCCTCCAGCCTTAGTTTGGAAGTGTTATCGGCTAATAAGTTAAAAGTTGGGAGTGGTGTAATACAAATTGAAAGTTAGGAGTGCTATTCAATTGCTGAAAGTTGAGGTTATTTAAATCTAATATCTCATTTAACTATAAAAATAAGGCGGGTCATTAGCCAAGGGGCGTCAAGTCGGCAACAATCCAAAGCGCAACCTCTTTGGCAGGGTTTTGGGAGACATGACATGTGGTGCTGACCAGTGGCGAAGCTTGGATTTTTCGGCCGGGGGGGTGAAAACATATATACCCAAAAATTTCTATAGAACCGGGGGGGGGGGGGGGGGGGGGTGAAAACGTATATACCCACAAATTTCTATACGAAAACTACATATATAACACTACTGAGCGAAAAATCCCGGGGGGCGAACGTCCCCCCCCCCCCCCCCCCCCGCCCCCATTAAGCTTCGCCCCTGGTGCTGACGTGGCTTCTACATGGGTGGTGGTGCCGTCGTGGGCATGAATCGACTACACTCGGTCTAAAATAAAAAATATATATATATTTACATGATACGTTTAGAGTGTGTAGTGTTTACTCAACTATAACAGTTTTTACCCTTGATTTTAACATATGCTATAGATTTTGTTAATTTTTAATATAATAATCATTTTAGTGTTGATACTTAAACATACTTGAAAGTTGAAACCAAAGAAAAAAGTTTGAAAGATATCTCTTTGGCACGTAATATTCTCTTACACGCTCTTTCAGTGGCGGAGCTTGATCAAAAGTTTCGAGGGGGCAGAAAGTCATGGGACCTAATATATATATTGTATAAATATTTAGGCAAAATAATTGGAGGGACAATCCTATATAATTTTAAAATTTTCGGACGAAAAATAGAAAATTTTACACTTCTAACCGAAACATTAGAGGGCGAGTCCCCCCCCCCCTCACACTAAGCTACGCCCCCACGCCCTTCTTCTGCCACTTCTCCAAGAACCACAATTAGGTTATAGTAAAATCAGCCATGGGCGGACCTACCCTTTGGCCAGGGTGGGCGGCCACACCCCTTGACAAAAAAAATTTAGTGTATATTTTAGGCAAAAAACCCGACCGCACCCCTTGAAAATATGGCTGAACAACTCATCCGCACCCCCAGCAAATAATTTCTGGGTCCGCCACTGAAATCAGCAAATGACGTCTCTGAATTTATGTACGATATTTAGCAAAATATAAGATGATTAACATTTGTTAATTGACTCCTGTAATATTACTGATAGTTAACTATCAAAAGAAATGGATATAGTAACTAAAGTTGGTGTCTATATGTAACACAAATGTCATCTAAGTTATGTATTTTGAACTTTAACTTGTGAGGCAAAGTGGAATGAAAATCATAAAAAGGAATGGAAAAATAAGGGTGGGGGGTATGGTTAATCACTCTAGGGTGATTGAGTGATTCTCTACCCAATAATATTATGCCATGTCAACTTCCCATTCCACTCCCAATTTTGCACTCAATAAGGGGTATGGTTAATCTCTCTAGGGTGTTTGAGTAGGTTAAAAAATAAAAAAATTTGATTGGTTCTTCTCTCCTCTCTCCTCCATCACTCCATCACTCACATTCGGTGACTACACGCCGATTTTGGTCACCGCATACCCACTCACCGATCAACTCAATCATGAGGGTATGGTCACCGATCGGTGACCCCCACTCAAACACCCACTCACCGAAGATTATACCCCCCACCCTAACTACTACAAACTTTAGGTACATGTACTCTTCAATTCGAAGTTGTGACATACTGACATGTCTAATTAAAAATGGCACACGGTAAGGAGTTTGTGGACAAGGATAATTACGTTTTTAAGAACAAAAAGATAACTATAAATTATAACAAGAAAGTCAGATAATTACAACTAATATATCCTAAAAATTTATCGACTAATGTAATACATAATTGAAAAAAAAAAAACAAACAAACTGTGTCAAGAGAGCTAGCATAAACTTCAAATTTGAGAGGAAATAATGAAAAAATACATGTCAAGAAAAATAAAATAAAAAATTGATGATAATGTGAAGATGCTAAATACAGGTTAATTTTGGTTTTGGTCTTTGTTAGATAGGGGTTTGATACTTTGATGGTTATGTGATAGGTTTTGAGTGGGTGTGTGTTTGATGTGTTCTAATTTTTTTTTTGTTTTTTTTTAACAAATTTGGATCACTGGAGTATTAATATGGAAAAAAACACCTTTGTGGAAATCGAAACCATGATCTATTATCACACCCTAAAAAACCACTAGGCTGTAAAGCCATGGAATATTCTAATTTTGTTAAATGCTTATGTGAAGATCTTTAAGATTATCACGGACATCTTTGTTTGAGTTTGTTGAATATGAGAGGCCCAACGAGTTTAAAGATCTTTTAAAATTAATGAAAAACATCAATAGCATAACACAATAGATTCTAAATTTTTCTATTCTAAAAAAATAGATTCTAATTTTTAAATTTGATATAATATTATAATAGAAAGAAATTCAAATAAAGATATCCGAGACGATTTTAATAAACTTTGTACAGAAAACTAAAATATTTTTATAAAATGTTTAATTAATGGATAGATTAGTAAATAATGTCGATTAAAAATAAATTAAACCAATATATAAATAACAAATACACCGTCAAACACACATATATATGAGTTTTAGAAAGCTTATTAATTTGAATGATTTATAAAAGAATAAATACGTTTAATGGTAATTATAAAAATAATGAATTTATAAAACAAACACAATTTGACTTTCTTAAAACCAATTTTTATTTTGGAACAATAAACCTATTGGAAGATGACATCAACTGCAACGCAGGCACACATGCTAATATTGTCACGTGCTTAAACAAATAAAAGAAGCCTTCTAATATTTTCTCACCTAGCTTATTTAGGTGTGCTCGATACAAAGTTAAAATTACACTCAATTTGATTTGATTATAAGAGTTAAAATTCGATTCAATTTGAATCTAAAAAATAGTTTATTATGAATACAATTTTGTTTCGAATACATTTTTTTATCATAATGTTTACATCCCTATTTTCTCAATGTTTTAAGAAGGGCTGAGCAGTTTACGGTTTCGAACCGCTAGAACCAGGAAACCGAACCGGAACCGCCAGATCCGAACTGTATTGTTGTATTTCGGGTCTGGTTCCGGTTCTTAAATATGGGAAAAAACGATTCCCGGTATGGTTCCGGTTATAACCGACGGGTCCGTTTAAAGAACCGCTAGAACCAGTTTGGGTTTAAACTTTAAATAATATATTCAAAAATCCTATTAATTTATTAAACTTTAAATATGATATTTAAAAAGTGTTTCTAGAATTAAAGAATATAAAGATAGTTTTTACATAATGTTTGAATGATGTTTTTGTGATGGTTAACTAAAAGTTTTTTTAAGTTAACTTTTGTTTTTTTAGATTGTATGCTTTCGTTTCATGGTTTGAAACATTTTATTGTTGCTAGTTTTACTTTGATTGGTTTAAACTTTTGACGAGTTATAGGTTTTAAACGGTTTGATTGTTTTAATAGTTTTTTTTTGTTGTTTGTTTTAGGATTTAAATGACAACCGGTTCCGACGAGAACCGCTTACGCAAGAACCGTTTACCCGGTTCCGAACTGAACTGGAACCGTTAAAATACGGTTCGGTTCCGGTTCTTATATTTAGCCTTAAACGATTCCGGTTCGGTTCCGATTTGGTTCGGTTCAGTTCGGTCCGGTTCTGAACCGTTGAACAGTCCTAATTTTGAGCATGTTTTGCAGGGAATGGGACTTTACTAGAAAACTTTTTTATAAAGCTCAAACAAAATCCTACAATCATTAAGTTGTATTAATGGTTTTTCATTCGAAATCAACCGATATAATATAGGGTTAGAAGTTGCAACACAATTAAAACATGTTTGTAACAATTGGCAATTGTTGCCATCTTAAGAAAACATGGTTGTAAAAGCTACTTTGATAGACATGTGGGGTCGGATGAAAAGCCCAACTTGTGTGAGCCTAATAGTTTTGGTCCAATATATGTGGTTGTAAGTATGGGTGTAAACGAGTCGAGCTGAGCCCGAGCTTGATCAGGCTCGAGCTCGAGCTCGATTAACTTATGAGAGCTCGAGCTCGACTTGATTCGAGCTTTGTTTTCAAAGCTCGACGTCGATTCGTTGGTATTTTCTCAAGCTCGAGTTCGGCTCGTTTATTATCTATCAACTAATATATTATATAAAAAATATAAATGATAGACTTTTCAGGCTCGTGAGCTCGATAATTGAAGCTCGGGCTTGAACTCGTTTACTAAATAAGCTTATTTTTAGATTCGGCTCGTAAACAAGTTTAAATAAGATCGGCTCGGCTCGGTTCTTTTACACTAAAGCTTGATAAGGCTCGACGAGCCTGACGAGCTTCACATGCCAGGCTCATAATTTCGAGCTTTTTCTCTAGCCGATTTCGAGTAGCTCACGAGCCGCTCAGCTCGTTTGCACCCCTAGTTGTAAGTTGCAAAGGCATATTAATTAGATTTTTCAAGCCATTAGAACCATACTTGCAACCCGTGTTGCATAGTTTTGTAAGCACGAAAGGTGTTTTTGTCAAGTATAATCTCTTTTTAAGTTTGACCTCTACATACATGTGGCAAACTTAGATATTTTTGTTATTTTGTTCCAAGTCTAACATTTCATTTGAATATAAATATCTTATTTGTCTTAAACTATGCTTTATTGTGAATTTTTATGTAGGGGATGTTTCTTTACCTTTTAACGAGACTCTTAATGGTTCAGACCTCTTACTGGTTCAGCACTTAATGGTTCAGACTGTTTGTTTCACGAGCAGATGTTTGAATGATTCAGACATTTGCATCTGAATGGTTAAGATCTCTAATCTAAATTGGTAAGACATTTGCTCTGAACGGTTAAGCATTATACATGCTCTTAATGGTTCAGACCTCTTACTGGTTCAGCACTTAATGGTTCAGACCTCTTACTGGTTCAGCACTTAACCATTCAGATGTTGTCAAACAGCCCCGTAATAGAAGAATACAATTCTATAACTATGCTTTATTGTGAATCTTTTATGTAGTAAAAGAACACAATCTTATAAGTGTGGCCGACAAAGAAAAAACATTCTCTCGTCCACTTCTCACGTTTAGTATATTAAGATTATTTGTAATATAACATTTACTTTACATATAGGGGAGAGTTCATTGAGGAACACTAAAAAAATGTGGAACCAGGGAACACTCTTAAAAATCAACTTAACATGTTAAAAATCATTTTTTTGTTAAAAAATTTCGACGTTTTTCTTATAAATACATCTAGAAACATTTTTAATAAAAAACTAAAAATATAAAAAATGTTTAAAAAACAGTTAAAAAGGCTAAAATATTTCTTTTTTACAAAAATAATTTTTATTGGAATAGTTTCTATCCATTTTTATAAGGAAAAGTGCTGAAAAGTTTAAAAAAAATTGAGTTTTAACATGTTAAGTTAATTTTATAAGATATTTTTATTTTAACTGTTTTTAAACATTTTTTTAGTATTTTTAGTTTTTTATTTTTTAATAAAAATGCTTCTACATGTGTTTATAAGAAAAAGTGCCGATATTAAAAAAATAGATTTTTAACATGTTAACTTGGATTTTTAAGATCGTTCCACGGTTCCTCACTTTTTAGTGTTCCCTGAACCTCACACTGTATAAAACTAAAATACAATAGTTGCAAAATATATACATATATATGTATATATATATAAACACAATCTCAAACAATCCTAAATACACAATGAAGATATGCTCACTTAAATTTTTGGTTAACAATAACACACAATGATGATATCCTCACTTAAATTTTTGCTGAACAAATCCTCACTTAAATTTTTGGTGAATGATAACACACAATGATGATATCCTCACTTAAATTTTTGGTGAACAATAACAAAAGGACCACTATAAGTTGCGTGGAAAACTTGTTTTCAAAAAGGTTAATGATTATATCCATTTTAGTTTCATCTTCTTTTTTGAATTTATAATTTTAGGTTGTATCCTGCTACCTACAAAATTAACCCAATGCTTTTGTTTACAATAACTCTAAATTGATTAGATCTAAGTTTCTACTACATGTACAAATTGTCCTCAATAAAATTAATGATGCCTTTTCACTTATTTTTTTTAATAAATGTTAAATTTGAAATTATAACCCTAAATAGATTAAATATAAATTAGTTAGTGAGTAAATTGCAAATTTTGTCCTTTATCTTTATACCTATTTGCAGGCGCTGTCCTTTATGTTAAAATTTGACAAGTTTTGTACTTAATGTTTTAAAATCCTACACGTTATCTCCTTTAGGCCTAACCCAACTAATTTTTTTGGTTAAATCAGATCACCCCAATGGTACTTTAGTCTTTTTACCATTTATATATACTAATTAACTATAAAACAAAAACAAAGTAATATAATATATTATATACTAATATAAATAATATGTATGTATATATTTTGCAGAGAACTTTACCATTTATATATTTGCAGAGAACCTCCACCAACAACTACCTCTCTCTCTTTCTTTCTCTCTCTCTCTCCCACACACGCACACAACCTTCATCCATCACCACCATATGCCACCACCCTTTATCACCTCCACCAAGTCACCTTAACCGTACCTAAAAGATCCACCGGAAATAATCCATCGGACATCTCTCTGCTACCGTCACACGTAGGGTTTTCCGTCAATCCTCTACACAATCTACCTGCTGTCATCACATCTCTCTTGCCGGAACTTGATTCTCAGTTCCTCCTCCATCATCAGATTCTCAGATCTGATTTTCCGGCCAATCTTATAGATAGTGTGGGTTGAACGGAGAAGATAACCATGTGTTTGTTCATTTATTTATGTGTTTATTCAGGCCTATTCTCTTCAATCATGTGCTTATTCATATAATTTGGTTTTATTGTCAAATCATGTGGTTAGCTAGATGGATGTTTTTGGGGATTTTGTATGTCTTGATGAAGGATTTGTGAATTGGGGATTTTGTATCATGTGTCTAGCTCAATGGAGGATTTGAGGAATTTGTATAGATTTGGGGTTAAAAAATGATTAAGGTGAGGTGAATGAATATGGCGGTGATGGGTGGTGGTCGCCGGAGGTTTTTAAGGTGATGTGGGTTGGGTGTGGTGGTAGTGGCAGGCGGTGCGGTTGTTGATGGTGGCTGTGGAGAGGGTAGAGAGAGGGGTATATACAGAGAGAGGATTTTTCTTATATATATAGTTATTAAAATGGTTTTCTTAATAAATAAATAAATAAAAAGACTAACTTGCCCTTCATTTAACAGAAAAAATTAACTGGGTTAGGCTTAAGGACATAATGTGCAAGATTTTAAAACATTAAGTACAAAACTTATCAAATTTAAACATAAAGGACATCGCCTACAAATAGCTATAAAGATAAAGGACAAAATTTGCAATTCACTCTTAGTTAGTAGAAGATAGTTGCGGTAGTAACAAAAATGAATATAAATGATAATGAACTGACAAAAATAGTAAAAGATAGCTCCAATAGTAGCAAAAATGAATATAAATGACAGTGAACTGACAGAAATACGTGAAAGATACTGTGATTGGAATGCATAAAAGTTAATGTATTCTTGTTGGGTCATGCTAATCACACACGGAGAAAATTATTTTCACATCCCAAAGCGCCGCGCTATGGGCAAAGCGCCGCGCTTTGCTTGACAAAAGTTGATTTGACTGACATAAAGTGATACGATGTTGCAGAGACATAAAGGTGATACGAGGTTGCAGTGGCCCGTGAACCCTAAGCGCCGCGCTATGGCCAAAGCGCGGCGCTTCGACCCCAAATTTTCATTATTTAAACCTGCATAGACAGAACATTTAGCATTCGAGGGTATTCGAGTGTTTTGTTGTTTGTTGATTTCTTTGCTGTATTAGTTACGTGTGTTGAAAAAACGATGTCGTGGTTAAGCAACTATCTTTTCGGTCAATATTCTGACGAGTCAGTTGTTCCTGATTCTTACGAGGGGACCGCTATTTCTGACTCGTATGAGAAACCGGTCTCGTCCAACTTGAGGGAGGCAGAGGTTGTATCTGGCATTCGTTATCGTGATAACACGGTGACGCTGGATTTGAATACCCCTGTGGAGGACCCTTACGCACAACAAGGTTATTCGAATTTCGGTTACGGTGGCGAGTACAACTTTGTACAGCAGGAGTGTTATCCAAACGACAGTTACGGTTGTCAACAGAGCTTACAAGGTTATTCGAATTTCGGTTACGGTGGCGAGCACAGCTTTGTACAGCCGGAGTGTTATCCAAACCACAGTTACGGTTGTCAACCGAGCTTTGAACATCAAGTATATTCGGACCTCGGTGACGATGGTGAGCCGGGGGATGTGTCTGTTGACGAGGAAGGCTGTTACCCGGTTACATTTTCGTTTGATACAACGCAGACCTTTTCGTCACGTAAAGAGTTGGTGCGTTGGGTACAAGACACGGCAAAAGACAACGGTTACCTCATTGTGATTAAGAGGTCGAATAAAAGAGGAGAGAATTACAAGATTTGGTTTCAATGTACTTTTGGTGGGGAGCATAAGAGTATAGCTACACAGAGGAAAATGGGTAGCAAGAAAATAGGCTGCCCGTTCGAGATGATCGGGTTTTCGGAATCATCCGGAAGTGTTTGGAGGATCGAGGTGACGAAGGCGAAGCATAACCACACTCCTATTGAAAACTTAGAGGGTCACGCGTATGCGAGAAGGCTTTCTTCGGAGGATAAAAAACTGGTTAAGGAGCTGGCAGAGCAAGATATTCCCAACCAAAGTATCTGGCGAACGCTGACAAAAAACAATCCGGCTAGAAAGCTTATTCCGAAAGATATACACAACGCTGTTCAGAAGATCAACGCCGAAAAAAATGTCGGTAAGTCTCCGATGCAAAAACTTGAAAACATTCTTCTCGAAAAAAATTACACTTATTACATGCGCACGAATGAGATATCGAACGAAGTTGAAGATGTCTTCTTTGTTCACGAAAAATCATTCACTATGTGGTGTGCCTTCCCGCATGTGCTAATGATTAACGCCACCTACAAAACGAACATGTACAACCTGCCATTTGTTCAGGTCGTAGGCATGACGTCGACAAACAAATGGTTTACGGCTGCTTGTGCGGTAATTTCCGCTGAGAAGTCAGAGAACTACCTATGGGTGTTGCAGAGGATCAAGTCTATGCTGGTAGGATGTATGGAACCGCGCGTGATTTTAACAGACAGGGATTTTGCGCTAATGAACGCGTGTGAACAAGTTTTTCCAAAAGCGCATAAGTATCTTTGTCGGTTCCATATTCAACAAAATATTAATAAGAACAGCAAGAAGAAATTCTCTGACAAGGAGTGGAAAGAATTCGTACTTAGATTTTGGTTATTGTGCGAGTCTACGACCGATGAAATATACAGGTATAACTTGGAAAACCTTGAAGCACAGCTGAAAGAAGATGACCGTGAACGTGGGTATTTCTTACATAATTATGTTCAAATTTTATATAATAACAAAAACTGACTATTTACGTTTTTTAATTTTAGAGGTTTTTGATTATTTGAAGAAATCCTGGTTGGATCCGTACCGTGAAAAGTTTGTATCTTGCTGGATTAACAAAACTATCAACTTTCACCAAACTACGACCAACAGGGTTGAGAGCATGCATGCAACACTAAAAAGTCACTTTCCAAGTCATCGCAACACACTGGATAAACTTGTATTGTATGTTGATCATGTTGTTGATAGACAATACGCCGAGATTAGTAGTAGCTTTGAAACAAGCCTCCGAAAAGTGATGACGCACCACAAGAATCAGCCCATGCTTGCATATATTCTCAGAAAGGTTTCAATATATGCGATTGAGCTTTTGAGTAGGGAACTAAAACGTAAGGAAGACGGGTTGAGAGCCTACGGTGCAAGCTGTGGTTGCCAACTTTTTACCAGCTGTGGTTTGCCATGTGCCTGTCGTTTGGAAAAGTTGGAAAATAACGGTAATTAATATCTTTGACCTTTCTCGTTATGATTTTGCCACCTAATTTGTTTTCATCCATAGGTCAGCAACTCCGGATCACACACATAGATGTGTTCTGGAAGAAGCTTGACTTCAAGCCTGCAAAGAAAAACATAGAGGATATCGATGTAGACGCGGAATTTGAAAAATTGAAACAACAGATCGATCCAACACCCCCTCAAGTGAAAAGGAGCTTCTTTGAAAAGTTTCAGCAAATCCTCAATCCAGGGAACAATAACAAAAAACCTCCTGCTGTTCTGAAGAAAACTCGTGGTCGCCCAACATTGAAAACGCAGGAAGAAAGAAAGGTTGAAGCCGCTAGAAAAAGCTCGTACATTCCGTCGGAAGAAACTTGGGTCGAGGCCTTAGACGATCTTCCCCGTCACAGCTCGTACATATCACCCGAAGATTCTAGAAGACAAAAGAATACCAAACCGATCAACCTACACCCTGATTTCCCGATGATCAAGCTCGGTCCTAAGACGGATATAGCGATCCGCAACTACGCATCTCAGATTCCCGAAGTGATCCATCCATACATCGTTAGAATAAAGGACGTGAAACCAGATGGTCATTGTGGGTTTCGATCGGTGGCTGTTGGGTTAGGAGTGAAACAAAATTCATATTTGATGATCCGGAAACAACTTATAAAGGAGTTACGTACGAACGAATCGCTTTGGAGGTAGGTCTTCGATCCGGAAAACATAGGACAATATGATGCACTGGTTAGACGGATCGATTTCAAGGGGGTGGGACGAGCAGATATCGAAAATTACATGACGATGCCTGAGACGGGTGTAACACCTAGAAAATTCGTGTTCAACGATTTAACGACACGTGTCATATAAGTCAAAACGCGTTGTAAACTCGGATTTAATAAAGATGTTTTGGCAGGATTTAAAAGCGGCGTCATGTTAATTTTTACCTCTGAACGACCTCATTTATAAATCCCAAGACCCAAGTATACGTACATTAAACATCTAGTATATTTAAAAATCCAGGAATGTAGTGTCAATAATTAAATTCATAGTGCTAGATGGGTTTCGATAGAATTCCTACGGTAAACCGTCGTTTAAGGCACTTTCAAAATGAATTCAAATGAAACAATTCAAAATGGTAGGGTATGTTACTATATAAGGCACTTCTTGGAGGTCCTTAGATGATAATTGAGGCCCCAAAGTCGGATATTGAGGTTGCCTTTTCGAAAGCATGAAAGAACAACATTTTTGGTCCCTGATGATTTGTTGCGCACCGTAACAAATAATTGTTACGGTGCGCAAGCACCTGCCCAGCACCAGAAAACAGGCAGCAGCCTGTTATGCGCGATTGTGACCATTCTAGCCGGTTTTTCTCACATGTGGACGACCCCTAGACACCCCCTAAGCACTAGGACAAGTGTTAGTCAGTTGTGGATGGGTGCTAGACTAAGATGTCAACATGTTGTGGTGTATCAAACACTATATAAGACCTCCTAAATTACAAACATTCCTCACAACTTCTCCTGCATTCTTGGATCATTTCTGGAGCTATCAAGCAGCCTCAAGTGATCATTTTTTCGTGCATTGGACTCTTGTAAGTCTGCTAGTCCTTCTTTAATTAAGTTTAGCTTAGTATTTTAGCTAAAAGTCAAACCGTCGTAATTACGGTTTGACTTCGAGATTAGTCAACAATGGCTCAGTCATATCTCGAATTAAAAGTAGTTATAGCTTGGTATTTATGTGGGTAATAAAACCTCAAAAGGGTTTCCCCTGATCACCACTCTAACCAGGTCAAAAGTCGGGTCAAACTAGTTTAAGAAAAGTCAACAGGAAGCTTAAATTGCAATTTATGCATGATTAGCTATCTAGAACATATACAACCTGTTGGATCATTGTTATAACTTGGTAATAAGTGTAAGAACATGTCTAAACATGTTCAACCCGACAACTTCCTGTTTAGACCCGGTTCGGAACCGAAAGTCACATAGTTTGACTTTCACTTTGACTTTCAGATCTGACCCGTTTAGGCATGTTTTAGAAATGCCTCAGAGCTTTAATTGGACTAGGTTACATGTTAGAACAACCCTCTGTGATTATACACCTTGGTTCATTAGTTATCCAATTAATATGCATGTTTCCGTTAATTGCTCATATGTTGACCGTTATGCCCTTATTACCTTAAAACGTGATTTATGAAAATGTAAAAGTGTAGAAACCTTAAATACTGATATATAAAATTGTATGCAAAGTTTGACATCAGTTTGACTTGTAGATTAAGAGTTATGCTCAGTATCGCAAATTTAAAGCTTTATGTTAATAAAATGGCGTAATTAGCGTATAGCCTAGTTAAGCCTACTTTTTGGTACCAAACTTAATACCCACTGATGTAATATATTATTTTGGGATTTTTAAAGATTTTTAATTAATTTTAGGCTGAGCATAACTAGTAGTCGTAGGCTTAATACGGTAATTGTCGATTTTGCCCTTACGGGCCATAAAATGAGTTTTACCGATCTAAACGACTCCAAACCTCTTACTACTGATCACATATGATAAAATAAAGTATTCTAAGCCTTATGGAAATATAAAAATATCAGATTTAAGTATCGAACCCGGAAATGGCCTTTAATCGCCTTATTAAGCGTTTTTAACGCATAGTATGTATTAAAATTATATTGAACATACCCGGGTTGATACCTACTGATATTTTAGGCAAATTAGAATGTTTTTAACAGTAAGCAAAGGTTGATTAACTCAGACTTCGGTTTTGAGCTTTTCGGCTTATGTGAAATTACCAAAATACCCCTACGGGGCATAGTTTGGTTATAATTGATAAATTTCACATATGTACCTTATCCTACTGTTATAACTCATTAATCTGAGTATGTTTACTGATTACATCAGACCTGTAACTCAGTTAAACACTTAAACCCTTTTACAACCTTTAAAATGACCAAACTACCCCTACGGGGCCTAGTTTGTGTTTAAACACGTTTCGGGCATAATGAAAGACATCTTACTGATGTCACAACATATTTGAGGCATAATTAACTTAGGAAACCTGTATATGGCTCTCATGAATACCCGTCACGCTTATTACGCGTACGGTTCGGTTTATGTAACAAGTTTACATAAATTAGCCGAAACGGGTCAAACCTTAACGGTTTTATCTCAAAATCCAGAATGTGTATGAAATACCCATATAAGACAAGTCTCTGAACATGTCGGGTTTAAATCACATTCTATTCCGGTCTTCGCTTAATTGTGCGTACAAACCGTATCTTCCCGTAAGACTAACCGGTTTAAGCTTAGGCTTAACTAAAGACCCGTTAGCATTCTAATTAGTTATTTATACCATCATTCCAGACTAGAGCCTTCCGGTAAATGGTACCTACGCTTACTTAAGTGAATACGGCTGAGTTATTAAATTCTTACTATTTAAGACAGGAGCTAGCTCAGGTAAATACTCTTAACTTATTTTCCCTATACGGGCTTGGGATACGGCACTATAAAAGTACCGCTTGGTCGGGTGTGTAGTTATTTAAATCGTATTCCGATTGATGTACTTACAACCCGTTTAATATGTATTATTTGGTGTATGGCCTTTGGGGGTTAATGACCATGTCCCGGATATCCTTGGCATCATTCGAAGTAATGGCCACGACTTAAGCACGGGGTGTAGGCATGCACCTGACAGCTGCATTATGTAAAAACTGGTAATCCACTCCGAGGTATCATCCTTGTGGGCATTATACCGGAACTGGTAATCCACTTAGAGGATGATAGCCTGTGGGCATTATACCTGTGGCGTGTTAGTTAATCTAGTCCGGCCCTACAAACCGGCCCCAACGGACAACAAATAAGTAAAACTGTATACAAGATTATATACAAATAATTTTCCCGAGTATAAAAGGTTAATTTTGCCTCTGTGCATTTTAATCAAATTATAAAAGATATTTTTGTGCCAAGTGCATCCAAATCAATTTTCTTAAACTCTTTTCAAATGAGTCAGTTGAGTGTATTTACCAGTGAAAACTGACGTATTTTCCAAAAAGGTTAAGTGACAGGTACTGAACGAAATTGGCTGGAAGCTCAGGGCGCTAATAAGGAATCTTGCAAGTTCTAGGCGTCTAAAGTCTGTTGAACAAATGATATGTTTAAAGATCCGCCTGTGGATCCTTTACTTTCCGTTGTAATACTAGATATTACTTTATATTCGGAATGTAATAATAATTATCTTTTGCTTCCGCTGTGCATTTATATAATTGTGTTGTTTGACTATTATGTTGCCAACCACGTCACGATACTCCCCACCGGGCCCACCGGTGACACGTGGAAATTCGGGGTGTGACAGGTTGGTATCAGAGCCAACTCTGAGTGAATTAAACACTAGCCTTTTGTGTTTAATCTCAGTTACACAATTGCACATTCTTGAGTCTAGACAAGAACATAAGACAAATCCAAATTCGTTTCATTGTCTTTTAATTACTTCCTTGTTATTTTTCTGATTAGCCTTTGCATGGGCAAGTCATTTTATCAGAAGTCCCGTTTAGGGCAACCATATACTTGTTTAAATTTTAAAGGAACGATTATGTTTAAAAATATCATTCCTATATTATAAGATCTACCATTATAATAAAATGGCAAAATCTAAAAAGGACGAGACCTAGCCATACGTCACATTAAGACAGGGCCAAGATGGTAGTTCCACAATTAGATTCAGATCCTTGTTAACAGTTCAATTTAGAAATTTTTCTGCGTTAATTATTAAAAAGAATCTAAAGGGTAAAACCTAGCTTAAGTGTCACTGCAGACAAGGCCAAGATGGTAGAACCTATTCAAGAGATTCAAATCCTTATTAAACATTTGAAAGCATATTAACATGCTTGACAAAGTGTGATGCGATAAAATCACATTAGTCATTTTTTTGGGATATTCTAAAATCCCTTATTTATATAATCATCCCTTATGGATGAAGTGCCCACGGGCTATAATTAACGTCCTCTGGGACTAAAGACAGTGGTAGCCTACAACTCCCAGTCAAGGAAAGGTAATGAACGTTGGTTCAAACCTCAAATGCTTCGATTCTCTGAAATCCTAGCATATAATTTATAATTGTCCATATGACTAGGCCCTTGGTGCCACGAATAAGACTGTTACTGTTTTATAATTAGGATAAATTATTATAGAAATCCTAAATAAATTTGATTAATAAATTAACCAAATATGGTCTCTGTTTACCATGGTTAATGAATTACCCTAAGGGGCAATTCCATAATAAACTCCCAAATAAACTATTGTCCTTGTTTTCTACAACAGTTCAATTGTAATGGCTAACTCAGACGAGGGTAATAGTCATCCAGCGGAGGTTAATAATGACGCCCGAATTAATCTAACTGGTGCGGAATTAAAAGCGATCATAGACGGCGCAGTTACACAAGCTTTGGAAAGGCAGTACGAGGAGTATAGTGGGACTCGTAGTAGGACCCTATCTACACAGCCTTCAAAGCCACCGTCCAATAACGACGACCCGAAGAAAAATGATGACCGACACTCCTCAAACCACAGTGCTCCATCTCAGCAGGTCATACTGAATAAAGGACCCCTTGCTAAGGGTTGCTCCTATAAATATTTCGTTTCCTGCAAACCCCGGGATTTCACTGGGGAGAAAGGAGCCATCGATTGTATGACATGGCTGGATGAGATGGATACGGTTGTTGATATCAGCGGATGCGCTGAGCGAGACGTGGTCAAGTTTGTGTCGCAGTCTTTCAAGGGTGAAGCTTTAGCATGGTGGAGATCTCTGATTCAAGCCACCGGGAAAATCCCACTGTACAATATGTCGTGGGATCAATTTGTTGCCCTTATCAGGGAAAATTTCTGCCCTCAGCATGAGGTGGAGAAGATAGAGTCCGATTTTCTATCCTTGGTGATGACAAACCTCGACTGTCAAGCTTACCTAACGAGCTTCAACACTATGTCTCGGTTGGTTCCATACCTAGTAACCCCGGAACCAAAACGGATAGCTCGTTTTATCGGTGGTTTAGCCCCCGAGATCAAGGCAAGCGTAAAAGCTTCCCGGCCAGCGACTTTTAGATCAGTAGCTGACATTTCCTTATCCCTTACTTTAGATGCGGTCAGATTGAGATCGCTAAAGAAATCTGAAGAAAGTAAGAGGAATCGTGAGGATGATAACTCACAAGGGTCAGAGAAGAAGCACAAGGGAAACACTGATTCTAAGAAGTCTGGGTTTGGAAGGAACAGTCAGCGAACAGAGGAGAAGCCAAAATGCACGACTTGTCAAAGACGCCACTTTCGAAAGTGCAGATCTGAATCCAATTCTAAGTCTGAATCACCTGCATGTGGGTTATGCAAGTCTAAGGAGCACAAGACTGTTGATTGCAGGAAGATTAAAGATGCCACCTGCTACAATTGCAATGAGAAGGGGCACATAAAGACCAACTGCCCTAAGTACGCAAAGAAGACTGAAGAGGCCAAGAAAGCAAACGCATGAGTCTTCCATACGAACGCCAAGGAGATGATGCAGAATGATAACTATATAGCAGATACCTTATCATATCAAACAGTTTAGGCATGAATTTTATTTGATACTGGCACACATGACTCTATAATGAATGATAAATGTTGAGAACTATTGTCTCCGCCTGATTAAGACTCCGGTCACTTAATGCGAGGTAGAAATTGACCGATGATACTTTAGAAAATGCTCCAACAAATCCTATATTGATATTTAATATCTATTAGAAATCGCTCTTTTCTGATACCCTTATGGCAAACTTTCAAACTATCCAAATTCATCAGTATATTAAAGACAGATGTGACATTTTGATCCCCTGTCAAAGAGGTGGTGGACTAGGTCCAACCCTCAAATGCCATTGATGGTCTTTTGTGACCTAGGCTAAGTGATATTAATATATTTTTAAAAATAACATTCATTAAGAATGATAATGCCTTTTTGGCCAGTATAGTTTGATGAAACCATGGTTAGTATATGTTAAGGCCATCAGGGTAATGAATAGCAGATGTTGGATTACAACTAAATAAAGGATTCACCTGGCAATAGGAACAAAAATCTCGAGTATGATAAACTCAGATAAGACAACCGTCAATCGCGCCATTGATAATGCGACGAATGTAAATAAAAACTACAAACGTAAACCTCAATACTAATGGAGTTAATCTCCAGGCTGTGGTTGACACAGCAGTTGGAGGGATCATGGGAAAAGGTCATGAGACAATCCAAAGAGCCGAATGCTTCTCGCTCTAAATCTCATTCAAAAACCATGTTTAATTGCTCATGAGGAGAGCTATATTCACACTTCAAATATGAAGGATGAACCAAAGAAGGAGGATAACTCCCAGAAATCTGGGAAAGAGAGCAAGTACAGGCCTAATAAAAAGCAACGTAAGTTCAGTAAGAAGCCTGTATACCTCAGAGACTGCTTCAGCATTATTATATCCATTAGGAATCAGTTTTTCGATATCCTAGTTTCGTTAAATATAAGGACTCAATATAGTGAAAAAAAAATCGATTGGTTACCTTAAAAATCAAGCCCATATTGTGGGTGATAAGAAGCGATTAATTATCAAGACTCCTTATGAGACAACCCTCATAATCACATGTATCCGTGCGATTAATTAAAAAAAATGGTGGAATTGGCCGTCCCCGGAATCGAACCTGGGTCTAGGCCGCACAGTTTCGCGCGCCTAGCCAACCGAGCTAGGTGCCTAGTTTGTGAAAATTTCCATTCTGATTAAATATAAGCACATATAGTTGATATCTCTTTAATCTCTATCGATTTCGAATACCAAATGGTATGACAAAAGCGCTATATGAGGATTGGTGTATCTTAATAAGTTCCATAGATTGCTTCCATGCCTGATCAGTATGGAGGTTTAATGCATGGGACCACAAAGATATCCCAATGATCATATGGTACTAAAGTCAACTAATGGTATTCAAAGAAGATATCCAGAATGGAATTGTCCAAATAAATATTCCCTGGTAAAGAAATATGTGAACTCGTAACATAAATGTGTCACTTATTAGACACGAGCGCTGATGAGTGAAATGGAGCCTGAGATATGGGAATCTCAATAATCTCCTTGTACCTTGATTAGCTTCTCCTAAGACTACCCTGTTTACCTCCCAAGAGGCAGTAGCGTTAAGATTTATATCCCATTAAGGCTGTATTATTATGAAATCTCCAAGACGGCTAGTACCATCATTGGGAGAACCGAAAACCTGATTAAGTAAAATTTTAAGATAGGAGATTCATATAGCCTAACTCGATATTCTGAGAGTTCGATGTTGTTAGGTAAGAAAGACGGATCATTTTGCTTATGCACTCATTACCGCAACCCTATTTTAACAACAATTAAGAATTTCCCTCAGCTACCCAGGATTGTCGAATTGTTCGACTAACGACAAGGATTAGCTATTCCTTAAAATTAGTTAAGCAATGGTTGGATAACCCTCTCACCTTAAACTAAGCTTTTCTATAATAATTGATATGTAAGTATTAAGGCTGCTCCTTGGGAGACCTTGTATAGATGGAATGTTAAACATCTATTGTTAGATAGGGAATTGGTAACTCCAATTAGCAAGACCAGAGATAATCTTTGAAACGACGGACAAGGCTGTCCAGATTCGTGACCGTCTCAAAGCTGCTCGAGATAGGCAGAAGAGTTACGCTGATCCAAAGCGTAAAGCTTTTCACTTCGAAGTAGGTGATAAAGTGTTGCTTAAAGTGTCACCCTAGAAGGGAGTGATGCGGTTTGGTAAGAAAGGCAAGCTAAGCCCGAGATACATAGGGCCTTTCGAGGTTATCGAACGTGTCGGGTCAGTTGCCTATAAGTTAAACTTACCGGAAGAGCTCAGTGGAATTCACAATGTGTTCCACATCTGCAATCTGAAAAAGTGCTTCGCTGACGAATCACTGGTTATACCGCATACAGATGTGCATATAGATGAGTGCTTGAAATTAGTGGAAAAACCTCTGTCGATTGAAGATCGACAGGTAAAGAAGCTTCGAAGGAAGCATGTACCTATTGTAAAGGTCAAATGGGATGCCCGTAGAGGTCCCGAGTATACGTGGGAGGTTGAATCCACCATGAAAGAAAAATACCCTTATTTGTTTCAGTAAATCTCGGGTCGAGATTTATTTTAAGGGGGTGAGGATGTAACACCTCGAAAATTCATGTTCAATGATTTAACGACACGTGTCATATAAGACAAAACGCGTTGTAAACTCGGATTTAATAAAGATGTTTTGGCAGGATTTAAAAGCGGCGTCATGTTAATTTTTACCTCTGAACGACCTCATTTATAAATCCCAAGACCCAAGTATACGTACATTAAACATCTAGTATATTTAAAAATCCAGGAATGTAGTGTCAATAATTAAATTCATAGTGCTAGATGGGTTCCGATAGAATTCCTACGGTAAACCGTCGTTTAAGGCACTTTCAAAATGAATTCAAATGAAACAATTCAAAATGGTAGGGTATGTTACTATATAAGGCACTTCTTGGAGGTCCTTAGATGATAATTGAGGCCCCAAAGTCGGATATTGAGGTTGCCTTTTCGAAAGCATGAAAGAACAACATTTTTGGTCCCTGATGATTTGTTGCGCACCGTAACAAATAATTGTTACGGTGCGCAAGCACCTGCCCAGCACCAGAAAACAGGCAGCAGCCTGTTATGCGCGATTGTGACCATTCTAGCCGGTTTTTCTCACATGTGGACGACCCCTAGACACCCCCTAAGCACTAGGACAAGTGTTAGTCAGTTGTGGATGGGTGCTAGACTAAGATGTCAACATGTTGTGGTGTATCAAACACTATATAAGACCTCCTAAATTACAAACATTCCTCACAACTTCTCCTGCATTCTTGGATCATTTCTGGAGCTATCAAGCAGCCTCAAGTGATCATTTTTTCGTGCATTGGACTCTTGTAGGTCTGCTAGTCCTTCTTTAATTAAGTTTAGCTTAGTATTTTAGCTAAAAGTCAAACCGTCGTAATTACGGTTTGACTTCGAGATTAGTCAACAATGGCTCAGTCATATCTTGAATTAAAAGTAGTTATAGCTTGGTATTTATGTGGGTAATAAAACCTCAAAAGGGTTTCCCCTGATCACCACTCTAACCAGGTCAAAAGTCGGGTCAAACTAGTTTAAGAAAAGTCAACAGGAAGCTTAAATTGCAATTTATGCATGATTAGCTATCTAGAACATATACAACCTGTTGGATCATTGTTATAACTTGGTAATAAGTGTAAGAATATGTCTAAACATGTTCAACCCGACAACTTCCTGTTTAGACCCGGTTCGGAACCGAAAGTCACATAGTTTGACTTTCACTTTGACTTTCAGTTCTGACCCGTTTAGGCATGTTTTAGAAATGCCTCAGAGCTTTAATTGGACTAGGTTACATGTTAGAACAACCCTCTGTGATTATACACCTTGGTTCATTAGTTATCCAATTAATATGCATGTTTCCGTTAATTGCTCATATGTTGACCGTTATGCCCTTATTACCTTAAAACATGATTTATGAAAATGTAAAAGTGTAGAAACCTTAAATACTGATATATAAACTTGTATGCAAAGTTTGACATCAGTTTGACTTGTAGATTAAGAGTTATGCTCATTATCGCAAATTTAAAGCTTTATGTTAATAAAATGGCGTAATTAGCGTATAGCCTAGTTAAGCCTACTTTTTGGTACCAAACTTAATACCCACTGATGTAATATATTATTTTGGGATTTTTAAAGATTTTTAATTAATTTTAGGCTGAGCATAACTAGTAGTCGTAGGCTTAATACGGTAATTGTCGATTTTGCCCTTACGGGCCATAAAATGAGTTTTACCGATCTAAACGACTCCAAACCTCTTACTACTGATCACATATGATAAAATAAAGTATTCTAAGCCTTATGGAAATATAAAAATATCAGATTTAAGTATCGAACCCGGAAATGGCCTTTAATCGCCTTATTAAGCGTTTTTAACGCATAGTATGTATTAAAATTATATTGAACATACCCGGGTTGATACCTACTGATATTTTAGGCAAATTAGAATGTTTTTAACAGTAAGCAAAGGTTGATTAACTCAGACTTCGGTTTTGAGCTTTTCGGCTTATGTGAAATTACCAAAATACCCCTACGGGGCATAGTTTGGTTATAATTGATAAATTTCACATATGTACCTTATCCTACTGTTATAACTCATTAATCTGAGTATGTTTACTGATTACATCAGACCTGTAACTCAGTTAAACACTTAAACCCTTTTACAACCTTTAAAATGACCAAACTACCCCTACGGGGCCTAGTTTGTGTTTAAACACGTTTCGGGCATAATGAAAGACATCTTACTGATGTCACAACATATTTGAGGCATAATTAACTTAGGAAACCTGTATATGGCTCTCATGAATACCCGTCACGCTTATTACGCGTACGGTTCGGTTTATGTAACAAGTTTACATAAATTAGCCGAAACGGGTCAAACCTTAACGGTTTTATCTCAAAATCCAGAATGTGTATGAAATACCCATATAAGACAAGTCTCTGAACATGTCGGGTTTAAATCACATTCTATTCCGGTCTTCGCTTAATTGTGCGTACAAACCGTATCTTCCCGTAAGACTAACCGGTTTAAGCTTAGGCTTAACTAAAGACCCGTTAGCATTCTAATTAGTTATTTATACCATCATTCCAGACTAGAGCCTTCCGGTAAATGGTACCTACGCTTACTTAAGTGAATACGGCTGAGTTATTAAATTCTTACTATTTAAGACAGGAGCTAGCTCAGGTAAATACTCTTAACTTATTTTCCCTATACGGGCTTGGGATACGGCACTATAAAAGTACCGCTTGGTCGGGTGTGTAGTTATTTAAATCGTATTCCGATTGATGTACTTACAACCCGTTTAATATGTATTATTTGGTGTATGGCCTTTGGGGGTTAATGACCATGTCCCGGATATCCTTGGCATCATTCGAAGTAATGGCCACGACTTAAGCACGGGGTGTAGGCATGCACCTGACAGCTGCATTATGTAAAAACTGGTAATCCACTCCGAGGTATCATCCTTGTGGGCATTATACCGGAACTGGTAATCCACTTAGAGGATGATAGCCTGTGGGCATTATACCTGTGGCGTGTCAGTTAATCTAGTCCGGCCCTACAAACCGGCCCCAACGGACAACAAATAAGTAAAACTGTATACAAGATTATATACAAATAATTTTCCCGAGTATAAAAGGTTAATTTTGCCTCTGTGCATTTTAATCAAATTATAAAAGATATTTTTGTGCCAAGTGCATCCAAATCAATTTTCTTAAACTCTTTTCAAATGAGTCAGTTGAGTGTATTTACCAGTGAAAACTGACGTATTTTCCAAAAAGGTTAAGTGACAGGTACTGAACGAAATTGGCTGGAAGCTCAGGGCGCTAATAAGGAATCTTGCAAGTTCTAGGCGTCTAAAGTCTGTTGAACAAATGATATGTTTAAAGATCCGCCTGTGGATCCTTTACTTTCCGTTGTAATACTAGATATTACTTTATATTCGGAATGTAATAATAATTATCTTTTGCTTCCGCTGTGCATTTATATAATTGTGTTGTTTGACTATTATGTTGCCAACCACGTCACGATACTCCCCACCGGGCCCACCGGTGACACGTGGAAATTCGGGGTGTGACAGGTTGGTATCAGAGCCAACTCTGAGTGAATTAAACACTAGCCTTTTGTGTTTAATCTCAGTTACACAATTGCACATTCTTGAGTCTAGACAAGAACATAAGACAAATCCAAATTCGTTTCATTGTCTTTTAATTACTTCCTTGTTATTTTTCTGATTAGCCTTTGCATGGGCAAGTCATTTTATCAGAAGTCCCGTTTAGGGCAACCATATACTTGTTTAAATTTTAAAGGAACGATTATGTTTAAAAATATCATTCCTATATTATAAGATCTACCATTATAATAAAATGGCAAAATCTAAAAAGGACGAGACCTAGCCATACGTCACATTAAGACAGGGCCAAGATGGTAGTTCCACAATTAGATTCAGATCCTTGTTAACAGTTCAATTTAGAAATTTTTCTGCGTTAATTATTAAAAAGAATCTAAAGGGTAAAACCTAGCTTAAGTGTCACTGCAGACAAGGCCAAGATGGTAGAACCTATTCAAGAGATTCAAATCCTTATTAAACATTTGAAAGCATATTAACATGCTTGACAAAGTGTGATGCGATAAAATCACATTAGTCATTTTTTTGGGATATTCTAAAATCCCTTATTTATATAATCATCCCTTATGGATGAAGTGCCCACGGGCTATAATTAACGTCCTCTGGGACTAAAGACAGTGGTAGCCTACAACTCCCAGTCAAGGAAAGGTAATGAACGTTGGTTCAAACCTCAAATGCTTCGATTCTCTGAAATCCTAGCATATAATTTATAATTGTCCATATGACTAGGCCCTTGGTGCCACGAATAAGACTGTTACTGTTTTATAATTAGGATAAATTATTATAGAAATCCTAAATAAATTTGATTAATAAATTAACCAAATATGGTCTCTGTTTACCATGGTTAATGAATTACCCTAAGGGGCAATTCCATAATAAACTCCCAAATAAACTATTGTCCTTGTTTTCTACAACAGTTCAATTGTAATGGCTAACTCAGACGAGGGTAATAGTCATCCAGCGGAGGTTAATAATGACGCCCGAATTAATCTAACTGGTGCGGAATTAAAAGCGATCATAGACGGCGCAGTTACACAAGCTTTGGAAAGGCAGTACGAGGAGTATAGTGGGACTCGTAGTAGGACCCTATCTACACAGCCTTCAAAGCCACCGTCCAATAACGACGACCCGAAGAAAAATGATGACCGACACTCCTCAAACCACAGTGCTCCATCTCAGCAGGTCATACTGAATAAAGGACCCCTTGCTAAGGGTTGCTCCTATAAATATTTCGTTTCCTGCAAACCCCGGGATTTCACTGGGGAGAAAGGAGCCATCGATTGTATGACATGGCTGGATGAGATGGATACGGTTGTTGATATCAGCGGATGCGCTGAGCGAGACGTGGTCAAGTTTGTGTCGCAGTCTTTCAAGGGTGAAGCTTTAGCATGGTGGAGATCTCTGATTCAAGCCACCGGGAAAATCCCACTGTACAATATGTCGTGGGATCAATTTGTTGCCCTTATCAGGGAAAATTTCTGCCCTCAGCATGAGGTGGAGAAGATAGAGTCCGATTTTCTATCCTTGGTGATGACAAACCTCGACTGTCAAGCTTACCTAACGAGCTTCAACACTATGTCTCGGTTGGTTCCATACCTAGTAACCCCGGAACCAAAACGGATAGCTCGTTTTATCGGTGGTTTAGCCCCCGAGATCAAGGCAAGCGTAAAAGCTTCCCGGCCAGCGACTTTTAGATCAGTAGCTGACATTTCCTTATCCCTTACTTTAGATGCGGTCAGATTGAGATCGCTAAAGAAATCTGAAGAAAGTAAGAGGAATCGTGAGGATGATAACTCACAAGGGTCAGAGAAGAAGCACAAGGGAAACACTGATTCTAAGAAGTCTGGGTTTGGAAGGAACAGTCAGCGAACAGAGGAGAAGCCAAAATGCACGACTTGTCAAAGACGCCACTTTCGAAAGTGCAGATCTGAATCCAATTCTAAGTCTGAATCACCTGCATGTGGGTTATGCAAGTCTAAGGAGCACAAGACTGTTGATTGCAGGAAGATTAAAGATGCCACCTGCTACAATTGCAATGAGAAGGGGCACATAAAGACCAACTGCCCTAAGTACGCAAAGAAGACTGAAGAGGCCAAGAAAGCAAACGCATGAGTCTTCCATACGAACGCCAAGGAGATGATGCAGAATGATAACTATATAGCAGATACCTTATCATATCAAACAGTTTAGGCATGAATTTTATTTGATACTGGCACACATGACTCTATAATGAATGATAAATGTTGAGAACTATTGTCTCCGCCTGATTAAGACTCCGGTCACTTAATGCGAGGTAGAAATTGACCGATGATACTTTAGAAAATGCTCCAACAAATCCTATATTGATATTTAATATCTATTAGAAATCGCTCTTTTCTGATACCCTTATGGCAAACTTTCAAACTATCCAAATTCATCAGTATATTAAAGACAGATGTGACATTTTGATCCCCTGTCAAAGAGGTGGTGGACTAGGTCCAACCCTCAAATGCCATTGATGGTCTTTTGTGACCTAGGCTAAGTGATATTAATATATTTTTAAAAATAACATTCATTAAGAATGATAATGCCTTTTTGGCCAGTATAGTTTGATGAAACCATGGTTAGTATATGTTAAGGCCATCAGGGTAATGAATAGCAGATGTTGGATTACAACTAAATAAAGGATTCACCTGGCAATAGGAACAAAAATCTCGAGTATGATAAACTCAGATAAGACAACCGTCAATCGCGCCATTGATAATGCGACGAATGTAAATAAAAACTACAAACGTAAACCTCAATACTAATGGAGTTAATCTCCAGGCTGTGGTTGACACAGCAGTTGGAGGGATCATGGGAAAAGGTCATGAGACAATCCAAAGAGCCGAATGCTTCTCGCTCTAAATCTCATTCAAAAACCATGTTTAATTGCTCATGAGGAGAGCTATATTCACACTTCAAATATGAAGGATGAACCAAAGAAGGAGGATAACTCCCAGAAATCTGGGAAAGAGAGCAAGTACAGGCCTAATAAAAAGCAACGTAAGTTCAGTAAGAAGCCTGTATACCTCAGAGACTGCTTCAGCATTATTATATCCATTAGGAATCAGTTTTTCGATATCCTAGTTTCGTTAAATATAAGGACTCAATATAGTGAAAAAAAAATCGATTGGTTACCTTAAAAATCAAGCCCATATTGTGGGTGATAAGAAGCGATTAATTATCAAGACTCCTTATGAGACAACCCTCATAATCACATGTATCCGTGCGATTAATTAAAAAAAAATGGTGGAATTGGCCGTCCCCGGAATCGAACCTGGGTCTAGGCCGCACCCTTTCGCGCGCCTAGCCAACCGAGCTAGGTGCCTAGTTTGTGAAAATTTCCATTCTGATTAAATATAAGCACATATAGTTGATATCTCTTTAATCTCTATCGATTTCGAATACCAAATGGTATGACAAAAGCGCTATATGAGGATTGGTGTATCTTAATAAGTTCCATAGATTGCTTCCATGCCTGATCAGTATGGAGGTTTAATGCATGGGACCACAAAGATATCCCAATGATCATATGGTACTAAAGTCAACTAATGGTATTCAAAGAAGATATCCAGAATGGAATTGTCCAAATAAATATTCCCTGGTAAAGAAATATGTGAACTCGTAACATAAATGTGTCACTTATTAGACACGAGCGCTGATGAGTGAAATGGAGCCTGAGATATGGGAATCTCAATAATCTCCTTGTACCTTGATTAGCTTCTCCTAAGACTACCCTGTTTACCTCCCAAGAGGCAGTAGCGTTAAGATTTATATCCCATTAAGGCTGTATTATTATGAAATCTCCAAGACGGCTAGTACCATCATTGGGAGAACCGAAAACCTGATTAAGTAAAATTTTAAGATAGGAGATTCATATAGCCTAACTCGATATTCTGAGAGTTCGATGTTGTTAGGTAAGAAAGACGGATCATTTTGCTTATGCACTCATTACCGCAACCCTATTTTAACAACAATTAAGAATTTCCCTCAGCTACCCAGGATTGTCGAATTGTTCGACTAACGACAAGGATTAGCTATTCCTTAAAATTAGTTAAGCAATGGTTGGATAACCCTCTCACCTTAAACTAAGCTTTTCTATAATAATTGATATGTAAGTATTAAGGCTGCTCCTTGGGAGACCTTGTATAGATGGAATGTTAAACATCTATTGTTAGATAGGGAATTGGTAACTCCAATTAGCAAGACCAGAGATAATCTTTGAAACGATGGACAAGGCTGTCCAGATTCGTGACCGTCTCAAAGCTGCTCGAGATAGGCAGAAGAGTTACGCTGATCCAAAGCGTAAAGCTTTTCACTTCGAAGTAGGTGATAAAGTGTTGCTTAAAGTGTCACCCTAGAAGGGAGTGATGCGGTTTGGTAAGAAAGGCAAGCTAAGCCCGAGATACATAGGGCCTTTCGAGGTTATCGAACGTGTCGGGTCAGTTGCCTATAAGTTAAACTTACCGGAAGAGCTCAGTGGAATTCACAATGTGTTCCACATCTGCAATCTGAAAAAGTGCTTCGCTGACGAATCACTGGTTATACCGCATACAGATGTGCATATAGATGAGTGCTTGAAATTAGTGGAAAAACCTCTGTCGATTGAAGATCGACAGGTAAAGAAGCTTCGAAGGAAGCATGTACCTATTGTAAAGGTCAAATGGGATGCCCGTAGAGGTCCCGAGTATACGTGGGAGGTTGAATCCACCATGAAAGAAAAATACCCTTATTTGTTTCAGTAAATCTCGGGTCGAGATTTATTTTAAGGGGGTGAGGATGTAACACCTCGAAAATTCATGTTCAATGATTTAACGACACGTGTCATATAAGACAAAACGCGTTGTAAACTCGGATTTAATAAAGATGTTTTGGCAGGATTTAAAAGCGGCGTCATGTTAATTTTTACCTCTGAACGACCTCATTTATAAATCCCAAGACCCAAGTATACGTACATTAAACATCTAGTATATTTAAAAATCCAGGAATGTAGTGTCAATAATTAAATTCATAGTGCTAGATGGGTTCCGATAGAATTCCTACGGTAAACCGTCGTTTAAGGCACTTTCAAAATGAATTCAAATGAAACAATTCAAAATGGTAGGGTATGTTACTATATAAGGCACTTCTTGGAGGTCCTTAGATGATAATTGAGGCCCCAAAGTCGGATATTGAGGTTGCCTTTTCGAAAGCATGAAAGAACAACATTTTTGGTCCCTGATGATTTGTTGCGCACCGTAACAAATAATTGTTACGGTGCGCAAGCACCTGCCCAGCACCAGAAAACAGGCAGCAGCCTGTTATGCGCGATTGTGACCATTCTAGCCGGTTTTTCTCACATGTGGACGACCCCTAGACACCCCCTAAGCACTAGGACAAGTGTTAGTCAGTTGTGGATGGGTGCTAGACTAAGATGTCAACATGTTGTGGTGTATCAAACACTATATAAGACCTCCTAAATTACAAACATTCCTCACAACTTCTCCTGCATTCTTGGATCATTTCTGGAGCTATCAAGCAGCCTCAAGTGATCATTTTTTCGTGCATTGGACTCTTGTAGGTCTGCTAGTCCTTCTTTAATTAAGTTTAGCTTAGTATTTTAGCTAAAAGTCAAACCGTCGTAATTACGGTTTGACTTCGAGATTAGTCAACAATGGCTCAGTCATATCTTGAATTAAAAGTAGTTATAGCTTGGTATTTATGTGGGTAATAAAACCTCAAAAGGGTTTCCCCTGATCACCACTCTAACCAGGTCAAAAGTCGGGTCAAACTAGTTTAAGAAAAGTCAACAGGAAGCTTAAATTGCAATTTATGCATGATTAGCTATCTAGAACATATACAACCTGTTGGATCATTGTTATAACTTGGTAATAAGTGTAAGAATATGTCTAAACATGTTCAACCCGACAACTTCCTGTTTAGACCCGGTTCGGAACCGAAAGTCACATAGTTTGACTTTCACTTTGACTTTCAGTTCTGACCCGTTTAGGCATGTTTTAGAAATGCCTCAGAGCTTTAATTGGACTAGGTTACATGTTAGAACAACCCTCTGTGATTATACACCTTGGTTCATTAGTTATCCAATTAATATGCATGTTTCCGTTAATTGCTCATATGTTGACCGTTATGCCCTTATTACCTTAAAACATGATTTATGAAAATGTAAAAGTGTAGAAACCTTAAATACTGATATATAAACTTGTATGCAAAGTTTGACATCAGTTTGACTTGTAGATTAAGAGTTATGCTCATTATCGCAAATTTAAAGCTTTATGTTAATAAAATGGCGTAATTAGCGTATAGCCTAGTTAAGCCTACTTTTTGGTACCAAACTTAATACCCACTGATGTAATATATTATTTTGGGATTTTTAAAGATTTTTAATTAATTTTAGGCTGAGCATAACTAGTAGTCGTAGGCTTAATACGGTAATTGTCGATTTTGCCCTTACGGGCCATAAAATGAGTTTTACCGATCTAAACGACTCCAAACCTCTTACTACTGATCACATATGATAAAATAAAGTATTCTAAGCCTTATGGAAATATAAAAATATCAGATTTAAGTATCGAACCCGGAAATGGCCTTTAATCGCCTTATTAAGCGTTTTTAACGCATAGTATGTATTAAAATTATATTGAACATACCCGGGTTGATACCTACTGATATTTTAGGCAAAAATTAGAATGTTTTTAACAGTAAGCAAAGGTTGATTAACTCAGACTTCGGTTTTGAGCTTTTCGGCTTATGTGAAATTACCAAAATACCCCTACGGGGCATAGTTTGGTTATAATTGATAAATTTCACATATGTACCTTATCCTACTGTTATAACTCATTAATCTGAGTATGTTTACTGATTACATCAGACCTGTAACTCAGTTAAACACTTAAACCCTTTTACAACCTTTAAAATGACCAAACTACCCCTACGGGGCCTAGTTTGTGTTTAAACACGTTTCGGGCATAATGAAAGACATCTTACTGATGTCACAACATATTTGAGGCATAATTAACTTAGGAAACCTGTATATGGCTCTCATGAATACCCGTCACGCTTATTACGCGTACGGTTCGGTTTATGTAACAAGTTTACATAAATTAGCCGAAACGGGTCAAACCTTAACGGTTTTATCTCAAAATCCAGAATGTGTATGAAATACCCATATAATACAAGTCTCTGAACATGTCGGGTTTAAATCACATTCTATTCCGGTCTTCGCTTAATTGTGCGTACAAACCGTATCTTCCCGTAACACTAACCGGTTTAAGCTTAGGCTTAACTAAAGACCCGTTAGCATTCTAATTAGTTATTTATACCATCATTCCAGACTAGAGCCTTCCGGTAAATGGTACCTACGCTTACTTAAGTGAATACGGCTGAGTTATTAAATTCTTACTATTTAAGACAGGAGCTAGCTCAGGTAAATACTCTTAACTTATTTTCCCTATACGGGCTTGGGATACGGCACTATAAAAGTACCGCTTGGTCGGGTGTGTAGTTATTTAAATCGTATTCCGATTGATGTACTTACAACCCGTTTAATATGTATTATTTGGTGTATGGCCTTTGGGGGTTAATGACCATGTCCCGGATATCCTTGGCATCATTCGAAGTAATGGCCACGACTTAAGCACGGGGTGTAGGCATGCACCTGACAGCTGCATTATGTAAAAACTGGTAATCCACTCCGAGGTATCATCCTTGTGGGCATTATACCGGAACTGGTAATCCACTTAGAGGATGATAGCCTGTGGGCATTATACCTGTGGCGTGTCAGTTAATCTAGTCCGGCCCTACAAACCGGCCCCAACGGACAACAAATAAGTAAAACTGTATACAAGATTATATACAAATAATTTTCCCGAGTATAAAAGGTTAATTTTGCCTCTGTGCATTTTAATCAAATTATAAAAGATATTTTTGTGCCAAGTGCATCCAAATCAATTTTCTTAAACTCTTTTCAAATGAGTCAGTTGAGTGTATTTACCAGTGAAAACTGACGTATTTTCCAAAAAGGTTAAGTGACAGGTACTGAACGAAATTGGCTGGAAGCTCAGGGCGCTAATAAGGAATCTTGCAAGTTCTAGGCGTCTAAAGTCTGTTGAACAAATGATATGTTTAAAGATCCGCCTGTGGATCCTTTACTTTCCGTTGTAATACTAGATATTACTTTATATTCGGAATGTAATAATAATTATCTTTTGCTTCCGCTGTGCATTTATATAATTGTGTTGTTTGACTATTATGTTGCCAACCACGTCACGATACTCCCCACCGGGCCCACCGGTGACACGTGGAAATTCGGGGTGTGACAGGTTGGTATCAGAGCCAACTCTGAGTGAATTAAACACTAGCCTTTTGTGTTTAATCTCAGTTACACAATTGCACATTCTTGAGTCTAGACAAGAACATAAGACAAATCCAAATTCGTTTCATTGTCTTTTAATTACTTCCTTATTATTTTTCTGATTAGCCTTTGCATGGGCAAGTCATTTTATCAGAAGTCCCGTTTAGGGCAACCATATACTTGTTTAAATTTTAAAGGAACGATTATGTTTAAAAATATCATTCCTATATTATAAGATCTACCATTATAATAAAATGGCAAAATCTAAAAAGGACGAGACCTAGCCATACGTCACATTAAGACAGGGCCAAGATGGTAGTTCCACAATTAGATTCAGATCCTTGTTAACAGTTCAATTTAGAAATTTTTCTGCGTTAATTATTAAAAAGAATCTAAAGGGTAAAACCTAGCTTAAGTGTCACTGCAGACAAGGCCAAGATGGTAGAACCTATTCAAGAGATTCAAATCCTTATTAAACATTTGAAAGCATATTAACATGCTTGACAAAGTGTGATGCGATAAAATCACATTAGTCATTTTTTTGGGATATTCTAAAATCCCTTATTTATATAATCATCCCTTATGGATGAAGTGCCCACGGGCTATAATTAACGTCCTCTGGGACTAAAGACAGTGGTAGCCTACAACTCCCAGTCAAGGAAAGGTAATGAACGTTGGTTCAAACCTCAAATGCTTCGATTCTCTGAAATCCTAGCATATAATTTATAATTGTCCATATGACTAGGCCCTTGGTGCCACGAATAAGACTGTTACTGTTTTATAATTAGGATAAATTATTATAGAAATCCTAAATAAATTTGATTAATAAATTAACCAAATATGGTCTCTGTTTACCATGGTTAATGAATTACCCTAAGGGGCAATTCCATAATAAACTCCCAAATAAACTATTGTCCTTGTTTTCTACAACAGTTCAATTGTAATGGCTAACTCAGACGAGGGTAATAGTCATCCAGCGGAGGTTAATAATGACGCCCGAATTAATCTAACTGGTGCGGAATTAAAAGCGATCATAGACGGCGCAGTTACACAAGCTTTGGAAAGGCAGTACGAGGAGTATAGTGGGACTCGTAGTAGGACCCTATCTACACAGCCTTCAAAGCCACCGTCCAATAACGACGACCCGAAGAAAAATGATGACCGACACTCCTCAAACCACAGTGCTCCATCTCAGCAGGTCATACTGAATAAAGGACCCCTTGCTAAGGGTTGCTCCTATAAATATTTCGTTTCCTGCAAACCCCGGGATTTCACTGGGGAGAAAGGAGCCATCGATTGTATGACATGGCTGGATGAGATGGATACGGTTGTTGATATCAGCGGATGCGCTGAGCGAGACGTGGTCAAGTTTGTGTCGCAGTCTTTCAAGGGTGAAGCTTTAGCATGGTGGAGATCTCTGATTCAAGCCACCGGGAAAATCCCACTGTACAATATGTCGTGGGATCAATTTGTTGCCCTTATCAGGGAAAATTTCTGCCCTCAGCATGAGGTGGAGAAGATAGAGTCCGATTTTCTATCCTTGGTGATGACAAACCTCGACTGTCAAGCTTACCTAACGAGCTTCAACACTATGTCTCGGTTGGTTCCATACCTAGTAACCCCGGAACCAAAACGGATAGCTCGTTTTATCGGTGGTTTAGCCCCCGAGATCAAGGCAAGCGTAAAAGCTTCCCGGCCAGCGACTTTTAGATCAGTAGCTGACATTTCCTTATCCCTTACTTTAGATGCGGTCAGATTGAGATCGCTAAAGAAATCTGAAGAAAGTAAGAGGAATCGTGAGGATGATAACTCACAAGGGTCAGAGAAGAAGCACAAGGGAAACACTGATTCTAAGAAGTCTGGGTTTGGAAGGAACAGTCAGCGAACAGAGGAGAAGCCAAAATGCACGACTTGTCAAAGACGCCACTTTCGAAAGTGCAGATCTGAATCCAATTCTAAGTCTGAATCACCTGCATGTGGGTTATGCAAGTCTAAGGAGCACAAGACTGTTGATTGCAGGAAGATTAAAGATGCCACCTGCTACAATTGCAATGAGAAGGGGCACATAAAGACCAACTGCCCTAAGTACGCAAAGAAGACTGAAGAGGCCAAGAAAGCAAACGCATGAGTCTTCCATACGAACGCCAAGGAGATGATGCAGAATGATAACTATATAGCAGATACCTTATCATATCAAACAGTTTAGGCATGAATTTTATTTGATACTGGCACACATGACTCTATAATGAATGATAAATGTTGAGAACTATTGTCTCCGCCTGATTAAGACTCCGGTCACTTAATGCGAGGTAGAAATTGACCGATGATACTTTAGAAAATGCTCCAACAAATCCTATATTGATATTTAATATCTATTAGAAATCGCTCTTTTCTGATACCCTTATGGCAAACTTTCAAACTATCCAAATTCATCAGTATATTAAAGACAGATGTGACATTTTGATCCCCTGTCAAAGAGGTGGTGGACTAGGTCCAACCCTCAAATGCCATTGATGGTCTTTTGTGACCTAGGCTAAGTGATATTAATATATTTTTAAAAATAACATTCATTAAGAATGATAATGCCTTTTTGGCCAGTATAGTTTGATGAAACCATGGTTAGTATATGTTAAGGCCATCAGGGTAATGAATAGCAGATGTTGGATTACAACTAAATAAAGGATTCACCTGGCAATAGGAACAAAAATCTCGAGTATGATAAACTCAGATAAGACAACCGTCAATCGCGCCATTGATAATGCGACGAATGTAAATAAAAACTACAAACGTAAACCTCAATACTAATGGAGTTAATCTCCAGGCTGTGGTTGACACAGCAGTTGGAGGGATCATGGGAAAAGGTCATGAGACAATCCAAAGAGCCGAATGCTTCTCGCTCTAAATCTCATTCAAAAACCATGTTTAATTGCTCATGAGGAGAGCTATATTCACACTTCAAATATGAAGGATGAACCAAAGAAGGAGGATAACTCCCAGAAATCTGGGAAAGAGAGCAAGTACAGGCCTAATAAAAAGCAACGTAAGTTCAGTAAGAAGCCTGTATACCTCAGAGACTGCTTCAGCATTATTATATCCATTAGGAATCAGTTTTTCGATATCCTAGTTTCGTTAAATATAAGGACTCAATATAGTGAAAAAAAAATCGATTGGTTACCTTAAAAATCAAGCCCATATTGTGGGTGATAAGAAGCGATTAATTATCAAGACTCCTTATGAGACAACCCTCATAATCACATGTATCCGTGCGATTAATTAAAAAAAAATGGTGGAATTGGCCGTCCCCGGAATCGAACCTGGGTCTAGGCCGCACCCTTTCGCGCGCCTAGCCAACCGAGCTAGGTGCCTAGTTTGTGAAAATTTCCATTCTGATTAAATATAAGCACATATAGTTGATATCTCTTTAATCTCTATCGATTTCGAATACCAAATGGTATGACAAAAGCGCTATATGAGGATTGGTGTATCTTAATAAGTTCCATAGATTGCTTCCATGCCTGATCAGTATGGAGGTTTAATGCATGGGACCACAAAGATATCCCAATGATCATATGGTACTAAAGTCAACTAATGGTATTCAAAGAAGATATCCAGAATGGAATTGTCCAAATAAATATTCCCTGGTAAAGAAATATGTGAACTCGTAACATAAATGTGTCACTTATTAGACACGAGCGCTGATGAGTGAAATGGAGCCTGAGATATGGGAATCTCAATAATCTCCTTGTACCTTGATTAGCTTCTCCTAAGACTACCCTGTTTACCTCCCAAGAGGCAGTAGCGTTAAGATTTATATCCCATTAAGGCTGTATTATTATGAAATCTCCAAGACGGCTAGTACCATCATTGGGAGAACCGAAAACCTGATTAAGTAAAATTTTAAGATAGGAGATTCATATAGCCTAACTCGATATTCTGAGAGTTCGATGTTGTTAGGTAAGAAAGACGGATCATTTTGCTTATGCACTCATTACCGCAACCCTATTTTAACAACAATTAAGAATTTCCCTCAGCTACCCAGGATTGTCGAATTGTTCGACTAACGACAAGGATTAGCTATTCCTTAAAATTAGTTAAGCAATGGTTGGATAACCCTCTCACCTTAAACTAAGCTTTTCTATAATAATTGATATGTAAGTATTAAGGCTGCTCCTTGGGAGACCTTGTATAGATGGAATGTTAAACATCTATTGTTAGATAGGGAATTGGTAACTCCAATTAGCAAGACCAGAGATAATCTTTGAAACGATGGACAAGGCTGTCCAGATTCGTGACCGTCTCAAAGCTGCTCGAGATAGGCAGAAGAGTTACGCTGATCCAAAGCGTAAAGCTTTTCACTTCGAAGTAGGTGATAAAGTGTTGCTTAAAGTGTCACCCTAGAAGGGAGTGATGCGGTTTGGTAAGAAAGGCAAGCTAAGCCCGAGATACATAGGGCCTTTCGAGGTTATCGAACGTGTCGGGTCAGTTGCCTATAAGTTAAACTTACCGGAAGAGCTCAGTGGAATTCACAATGTGTTCCACATCTGCAATCTGAAAAAGTGCTTCGCTGACGAATCACTGGTTATACCGCATACAGATGTGCATATAGATGAGTGCTTGAAATTAGTGGAAAAACCTCTGTCGATTGAAGATCGACAGGTAAAGAAGCTTCGAAGGAAGCATGTACCTATTGTAAAGGTCAAATGGGATGCCCGTAGAGGTCCCGAGTATACGTGGGAGGTTGAATCCACCATGAAAGAAAAATACCCTTATTTGTTTCAGTAAATCTCGGGTCGAGATTTATTTTAAGGGGGTGAGGATGTAACACCTCGAAAATTCATGTTCAATGATTTAACGACACGTGTCATATAAGACAAAACGCGTTGTAAACTCGGATTTAATAAAGATGTTTTGGCAGGATTTAAAAGCGGCGTCATGTTAATTTTTACCTCTGAACGACCTCATTTATAAATCCCAAGACCCAAGTATACGTACATTAAACATCTAGTATATTTAAAAATCCAGGAATGTAGTGTCAATAATTAAATTCATAGTGCTAGATGGGTTCCGATAGAATTCCTACGGTAAACCGTCGTTTAAGGCACTTTCAAAATGAATTCAAATGAAACAATTCAAAATGTAGGGTATGTTACTATATAAGGCACTTCTTGGAGGTCCTTAGATGATAATTGAGGCCCCAAAGTCGGATATTGAGGTTGCCTTTTCGAAAGCATGAAAGAACAACATTTTTGGTCCCTGATGATTTGTTGCGCACCGTAACAAATAATTGTTACGGTGCGCAAGCACCTGCCCAGCACCAGAAAACAGGCAGCAGCCTGTTATGCGCGATTGTGACCATTCTAGCCGGTTTTTCTCACATGTGGACGACCCCTAGACACCCCCTAAGCACTAGGACAAGTGTTAGTCAGTTGTGGATGGGTGCTAGACTAAGATGTCAACATGTTGTGGTGTATCAAACACTATATAAGACCTCCTAAATTACAAACATTCCTCACAACTTCTCCTGCATTCTTGGATCATTTCTGGAGCTATCAAGCAGCCTCAAGTGATCATTTTTTCGTGCATTGGACTCTTGTAGGTCTGCTAGTCCTTCTTTAATTAAGTTTAGCTTAGTATTTTAGCTAAAAGTCAAACCGTCGTAATTACGGTTTGACTTCGAGATTAGTCAACAATGGCTCAGTCATATCTTGAATTAAAAGTAGTTATAGCTTGGTATTTATGTGGGTAATAAAACCTCAAAAGGGTTTCCCCTGATCACCACTCTAACCAGGTCAAAAGTCGGGTCAAACTAGTTTAAGAAAAGTCAACAGGAAGCTTAAATTGCAATTTATGCATGATTAGCTATCTAGAACATATACAACCTGTTGGATCATTGTTATAACTTGGTAATAAGTGTAAGAATATGTCTAAACATGTTCAACCCGACAACTTCCTGTTTAGACCCGGTTCGGAACCGAAAGTCACATAGTTTGACTTTCACTTTGACTTTCAGTTCTGACCCGTTTAGGCATGTTTTAGAAATGCCTCAGAGCTTTAATTGGACTAGGTTACATGTTAGAACAACCCTCTGTGATTATACACCTTGGTTCATTAGTTATCCAATTAATATGCATGTTTCCGTTAATTGCTCATATGTTGACCGTTATGCCCTTATTACCTTAAAACATGATTTATGAAAATGTAAAAGTGTAGAAACCTTAAATACTGATATATAAACTTGTATGCAAAGTTTGACATCAGTTTGACTTGTAGATTAAGAGTTATGCTCATTATCGCAAATTTAAAGCTTTATGTTAATAAAATGGCGTAATTAGCGTATAGCCTAGTTAAGCCTACTTTTTGGTACCAAACTTAATACCCACTGATGTAATATATTATTTTGGGATTTTTAAAGATTTTTAATTAATTTTAGGCTGAGCATAACTAGTAGTCGTAGGCTTAATACGGTAATTGTCGATTTTGCCCTTACGGGCCATAAAATGAGTTTTACCGATCTAAACGACTCCAAACCTCTTACTACTGATCACATATGATAAAATAAAGTATTCTAAGCCTTATGGAAATATAAAAATATCAGATTTAAGTATCGAACCCGGAAATGGCCTTTAATCGCCTTATTAAGCGTTTTTAACGCATAGTATGTATTAAAATTATATTGAACATACCCGGGTTGATACCTACTGATATTTTAGGCAAATTAGAATGTTTTTAACAGTAAGCAAAGGTTGATTAACTCAGACTTCGGTTTTGAGCTTTTCGGCTTATGTGAAATTACCAAAATACCCCTACGGGGCATAGTTTGGTTATAATTGATAAATTTCACATATGTACCTTATCCTACTGTTATAACTCATTAATCTGAGTATGTTTACTGATTACATCAGACCTGTAACTCAGTTAAACACTTAAACCCTTTTACAACCTTTAAAATGACCAAACTACCCCTACGGGGCCTAGTTTGTGTTTAAACACGTTTCGGGCATAATGAAAGACATCTTACTGATGTCACAACATATTTGAGGCATAATTAACTTAGGAAACCTGTATATGGCTCTCATGAATACCCGTCACGCTTATTACGCGTACGGTTCGGTTTATGTAACAAGTTTACATAAATTAGCCGAAACGGGTCAAACCTTAACGGTTTTATCTCAAAATCCAGAATGTGTATGAAATACCCATATAAGACAAGTCTCTGAACATGTCGGGTTTAAATCACATTCTATTCCGGTCTTCGCTTAATTGTGCGTACAAACCGTATCTTCCCGTAAGACTAACCGGTTTAAGCTTAGGCTTAACTAAAGACCCGTTAGCATTCTAATTAGTTATTTATACCATCATTCCAGACTAGAGCCTTCCGGTAAATGGTACCTACGCTTACTTAAGTGAATACGGCTGAGTTATTAAATTCTTACTATTTAAGACAGGAGCTAGCTCAGGTAAATACTCTTAACTTATTTTCCCTATACGGGCTTGGGATACGGCACTATAAAAGTACCGCTTGGTCGGGTGTGTAGTTATTTAAATCGTATTCCGATTGATGTACTTACAACCCGTTTAATATGTATTATTTGGTGTATGGCCTTTGGGGGTTAATGACCATGTCCCGGATATCCTTGGCATCATTCGAAGTAATGGCCACGACTTAAGCACGGGGTGTAGGCATACACCTGACAGCTGCATTATGTAAAAACTGGTAATCCACTCCGAGGTATCATCCTTGTGGGCATTATACCGGAACTGGTAATCCACTTAGAGGATGATAGCCTGTGGGCATTATACCTGTGGCGTGTCAGTTAATCTAGTCCGGCCCTACAAACCGGCCCTAACGGACAACAAATAAGTAAAACTGTATACAAGATTATATACAAATAATTTTCCCGAGTATAAAAGGTTAATTTTGCCTCTGTGCATTTTAATCAAATTATAAAAGATATTTTTGTGCCAAGTGCATCCAAATCAATTTTCTTAAACTCTTTTCAAATGAGTCAGTTGAGTGTATTTACCAGTGAAAACTGACGTATTTTCCAAAAAGGTTAAGTGACAGGTACTGAACGAAATTGGCTGGAAGCTCAGGGCGCTAATAAGGAATCTTGCAAGTTCTAGGCGTCTAAAGTCTGTTGAACAAATGATATGTTTAAAGATCCGCCTGTGGATCCTTTACTTTCCGTTGTAATACTAGATATTACTTTATATTCGGAATGTAATAATAATTATCTTTTGCTTCCGCTGTGCATTTATATAATTGTGTTGTTTGACTATTATGTTGCCAACCACGTCACGATACTCCCCACCGGGCCCACCGGTGACACGTGGAAATTTGGGGTGTGACAACGGGGTTTCTTATTGCCCAACGATACGGTGTGATTGTTCACACCTTCGACATGCGTGGGAGCGATACAATTTTCCCTCTGCTGGGCGGGCCAAACGAAGCTGAGGAATCTCACCTGGTGGTTGCGGTTGTGTTCGTCGACCATGGGCATTTCATACATGTAGAGCTTGGAGGTTGTTATCCAATGCCTCCCCCAAACTGTAACACCCTAGTTTCTATTTAACGGTTTTACATGTAAATACCAACAATTAGATGTGTAGTTAAGACTACACATATTATAAATATACGGGTTTATTAAAACTTTTACAAATCATAAGTTATTCTACATAGCGTGATCAAATTCGTTGTTTAAAATTTACAACGTGGCAAAGTGCGGAAACGTGTATCTTTATCGTGTTCGGTTCTTCGCTGAGCTTGATCGTCTTCCGGCATCCAAAATGTACCTACATTTCATAAAAACATGAAATGCTTTAGTCATACGGGGTTTAAATCATGTCCGAACGATGTCCGGGAAACAATTGATTTTTCAAATGAAAAACAAAATATATAAAAAAATCTCCACCGTAAATTACGGTGGGACCGTAATTTACGGTGGCCCCTGGGTTCATGCTTTTCTACCGTAAATCAGTGGGCCACCACCGTAAATAAATCATCTCCACCGTAAATTACGGTGGGACCGTAAATTACGGTGGACCCTGGGTTCAGCCTTTCCATTTTGCCGTAATTTGACACGAAATCTTTCGTATCTTTCAAACCGCTTATCCGTTTGACCTACCGTTTCTTCCTACATGTTTGTGATTTGATTCTCCATCATATGGAGTTAAAATCCGACATCCGGCTTGATAAAATTCAAGACTTCTAAGTCTTCGGCTTATTACCCTTTATACCAAATTTTGACCCGGTTATGCATTTTATCAAACAAACGTATTTATTTGATTCCTATATTTCATACACTTCATCAAATAATTGTGATATACCATATTAGGTTCTAATCATAGGTTTATTACACAAATTAAACCCGTTTTCACTAGTATGCTTATTTTGACCCGTTAAGGATATTTTAAGCACTTTTAAGCTCAATTTCGCTTTCATTCTAATCTAGCGTTGTAACCTATATCTCTTATCTAGAACTCTTCCATCACAACTAAATGTGTGTGGATTTAAAGTAGATATCTATGTGTTCCGAATTTATACTTCTTGAAATATCATTTTACGGCAAAGACTCATATGGAGTCTTTTGGCCCAAGAATTACATCTTTCACTACCCGTACTCGTTCTAAACTTTTGTTTAATCATAAGACTCCTTTCCAAACAACCTCTAAGAGTTGTTTGTTCAATTTAGCCTACAAGGGCGTTTTGGTCGATTTTGGTCCTTCTTTTACAATGAAGGGCTATCACCAATTATTTGACCAAATTAGCACTTTTACATACATCATAAATAAGCGTACCTGGCTCGGATCAACAAATAGACCCGATTTTAATACCTTGCTTTATATTCGCTAATTAAGAACGATGCGAATATCCATTGGATATCTATTCCTGTAAGCATATGACTCGACAAAAAAATCATTAGTCTATATAGTCAAAAGGTGTTGTCTACACCTTTTGACCCGTTTGGCCGAATTGACCATTTATCTTTGCGAAATGATATTTATTATCATCTCCTCTACATGACTCTTCCCGTTTAACACCGTACGGTAATTTTAAATATAAACCGTGTATTTCTTTCGACATAATATGACCAATTTATCGATTTACTTCTTTTTATCCATTATTATGGTTTCTATCATCTTTGATTTTCTTGTTCCGTTCGACTACACGACGGAACATCATATTTCAATTGTTTAGATATCTCATTCATAATTTATATGATAAGAAAACATTCCACAATTTAAGACTAGTGTAAGCTATACTTACCTTGCATCCGAATTATGCTTTTCCGCCATTCTTGCTTCGTTTGACCCGCTTCCTTTCCAAGCCTCCACCTAGCTTGTCAAGCGTCAAACTATCATCATAATTCGTAAGACGGTTATATTAGTCATCATTAATTATGACTATTCCATCTTACATATTTTCTATCACAATTACCATTCGATCTTATTAATGGTCGGTTTGACTATTTAAAAGTCAAATCACCAATTAACACATATGATTGCACTATCAAGTTCACAAGACTCAATTAGGCACATTATCAACACTTAGTTCTCATTTAGGCATTTTAACAAACACCTAATGTGCATGATTTTACATATTTACTAACTAGTTCCTAACTAGTTATTTTTACCAAGATTAACATCAAAAATCACCACTATCACTTATGATCAATTACTCAAACTTGCAAATTGTTCAAGTATCTTGTTCCTACTAGCAACTATGATGTTTTTAAACATGTGTACATCATCATCTTTACTACATAATCAAAACCCACTTGACACATGAGTGTATGATCATGGATTCACAACCATGAACATCAATTCAACAAGTACATGACTAGGGTTTACTCCTAGGCATAGTTTCATCACTAATTTCATCCAAACAACAAACATGCAAGTTCAGATTCGAGTTCTCTAGGTTTGCTCAGAATTTCAACTAGAGATTTCTCAAGAAATTTACATACCTCATGACTCCTTTTTCAATGGAGATCACTAATTCATACTCGGATTTTGATTTGGACTTGATTTGCCCCTTCAATTTGATGAAATTGTGTTGATTAGGGTTTGACCCTTCTTGGTCGCCCCTGAGCTCGATCCAGAACACACACTGTGTGTGTGTTTGTGTTTGTTTTTATTAAATAACTTTTCTAGTTATCCCGCTTTAACCCCTCGTGTTTGGTTCGTTATTAAGTAGGCCACAACCTACTTATTTCTTTTAACAATTTTCCCACTTATTAACTAGGTTAAATATTCCTAGTTAACTTAGCGGGTTCGGGAATATTTATGACTAAGTTTATTTTAGGTCCCGTTAACTCGGGCCTTCTAAGCTTTTATTTCTTAAAAGCTTTTATTCACTTTTTATTTATTATTAGGATTAATTATTTAAATCCTAATATTTACCGGGTAAATTTTTACCACTAAAGGTATTTTACCCGTCCTTACTATTAACGTGGTTTGATTACCAAAGCCGTTTTCGGGGTGTTACAAGTCTACCCCCCTTAAAGAGGTTTCGTCCTCGAAACCTTTTCTTACTTAATTTATCGAGTTCAACTCCATGTATTTGCTCTCGATAATCAATTAAGCATTTCTCATATCTTAACTGATTGTTAGTATTACCAGAAAAGTATGGTAATATTCTTTTGGTTATTAACCATCTACGTATCTTACATGACATAATGCGACTGGAAATAACGTAATCTCGTTATTTCCACTAGTTTAATTAACTTAGTGATATTCCTCGCTTTCATATACTATCGAATTCTTTATGAATCCATTACTTTGACCCGTTTAAAGGTTTCTAGTGAAATCTTTCACTTCTAGCAACTATTCCTTTTATTTTCAAATTTACTTATTCGGTTTAGTTATACCGAATTTACCGTTTACAAGCTAACCAAATTTCTTAACTTAAATTGCTGACTTTAACCGGTTTCATTAACTAGACTTATTTGTCTAGTTCCTTTTTACCGCTTGCTTGGTTATATTGTGATTCTACTTCACATTACATTTCTTGACCGTGATTGTGTTACATCATGTTTAATTTATATCAACCTTTCATTTTTGAGAATATCACTTTTCGAATATATCATCTTGCGCCTATCAGTGTCAAGACTTGTATCTTTCATGCTTACTATTTAAATTCCTATCAGAATTTATGTTTGTAAAAACATTATTTCTTACTAAAACCGAAGTTTTAGTTTTAGGATCTTTTCTTTAACTTGTGTCAATCATCCATACTGGGATATTGACAGTCCGTAATTTAATCCTTTACAGTCTTAGTTTTTATGCGGGGATTCTTAACTGATTTCCTCGCTTTATTCCATCTAACCCGTAGGTTTTATCACTTAGCCTTATGGGCTATTTTTGATTAGACATTCACCTCTTTAAGGCGAAGTCCTTATAACTTCTTTCTAATCATGACCCGTGGGTCGTTTTAGTCCGTATATCTCTCATTTGTTTATAACCCTAAAGGTTATGTTGATCCCGTAGATCACTCTTTTTACTCGTGTCTTATTAAAATATATATTTGGTGTCAAAGCACTCTTTTTACGTTTGAAATTCATTTGTCTCAAGCTTACCGTTATCCGGCTTGCGCTTACTTACGCCTTCAAGCATTATACTTTATTCAACCCGTTCAATCTCAAAATAGTTGAATATAATTATCAGAATTTCTGTTTACGAAATTTTTATGGTCTTTTAGTCATAACTCATAATCCGAGTCTTTTGACTTTAAATTCATGTTCTCGTTTCTCGGTTTACGCATGTGTTTAATTCTTGCCCATCAACCGGGTGTTTTACCAAAGTCGTTATTATGGCAATCCTCCCGGTATGCATTAAGACCTCGCTTCATTTTTATATTCTGACTTTGTCTTTAAGTTCGACGTTTTACAAAAATGACCCGTTAAGGGACATATTTGCATTTTCCGGGTTCGAGTGCAAGTACACTCCCTCCCATTGCTTGTCTAAATCATTTTTCATGTTTGCGTTTTCTGGGTTCGAGTGTAAGCACACTCCCTCCCATTGCTTGTCTAAATCATTTTACTTGCTTGCGTTTTATGGGTTCAAGTGTAAGTACACTCCCTCCCAATACTTGTCTAAATCATTTTACTTGCTTGCGTTTTATGGGTTCGAGTGTAAGTACACTCCTTCCCAATACTTGTCTAAATCATTTTACTTGCTTGCGTTTTATGGGTTCGAGTGTAAGTACACCCCCTCCCAATACTTGTCTAAATCATTTTACTTGCTTGCGTTTTATGGGTTCGAGTGTAAGTACACTCCTTCCCAATACTTGTCTAAATCATTTTACATGCTTCTTTGTCCCTTCGCTCTGGCTCATTATCCTGATGTAATACGCTTCAGTCACTCGGTTGTGCGTTTACATTATTATCAAATATTTTGCTTATCTGATTCATTTGGGTACTTTTTAATTAGTCCCATTTACTCCGCCCTTACTACATCGGATGTAAATGTGTCCGCTATAAGAAACTCGTGGTATCATATGCCACTACTTACTTGGCCAGAGTAAGCGATTTAACACATGACGTACACGACCTTTTTATAGTTTTCACATCACGCCCTATGTAAGTAACGCCTCTATTCAGTTTTCTTGGAAATTATATCCTGGATATGTATTTCTGTTCAGGCTTTCCAAGTTTCTAATTTACCCATGCAACGATCATTCTCTACGTGTTTGTTGCATATTGCTAATTGTGCGATTATTTAAAATGTGCACCTTGTAATGTTTGCCCCTACGGGCGTTCCTTGCTATTAACCTTGTTCGCGACCGTTACGCGATTTTGGTCCTTGATGAGTATGCTCTTCCTGTCATACCTCGTACCGTTCCATCATCATATCCATAATTCGTTCAACTCCCGTCATCTTCAGACGCGAGTGTCCTTCAATTAAAACATTCACAAGAGTTAGTAATGTCAACTTCAATAATCGCCCGTATTATAATACAAGGCTTTTTCTACTATACGCGTCAACGCGCGTATTTCCGTCAACCATATCAATCATTTAAATTGGGGTAACATATACCACACGATAGCTCTATGTGTTGTTTACAACACTTTAGCATACTAACTATTAACGTACTTGTACTTACCGGATTTGCGATCAAGCCTCGAACCGAACACTATTCTTTGTCAAGAGCATAAGGTTTAAGTCCAAGCATGGTTCCTCCCCACCATACTCGAATATCTTAAACCAAGGCTCTGATACCAACTTGTAACACCCTAGTTTCTATTTAACGGTTTTACATGTAAATACCAACAATTAGATGTGTAGTTAAGACTACACATATTATAAATATACGGGTTTATTAAAACTTTTACAAATCATAAGTTATTCTACATAGCGTGATCAAATTCGTTGTTTAAAATTTACAACGTGGCAAAGTGCGGAAACGTGTATCTTTATCGTGTTCGGTTCTTCGCTGAGCTTGATCGTCTTCCGGCATCCAAAATGTACCTACATTTCATAAAAACATGAAATGCTTTAGTCATACGGGGTTTAAATCATGTCCGAACGATGTCCGGGAAACAATTGATTTTTCAAATGAAAAACAAAATATATAAAAAAATCTCCACCGTAAATTACGGTGGGACCGTAATTTACGGTGGCCCCTGGGTTCATGCTTTTCTACCGTAAATCAGTGGGCCACCACCGTAAATAAATCATCTCCACCGTAAATTACGGTGGGACCGTAAATTACGGTGGACCCTGGGTTCAGCCTTTCCATTTTGCCGTAATTTGACACGAAATCTTTCGTATCTTTCAAACCGCTTATCCGTTTGACCTACCGTTTCTTCCTACATGTTTGTGATTTGATTCTCCATCATATGGAGTTAAAATCCGACATCCGGCTTGATAAAATTCAAGACTTCTAAGTCTTCGGCTTATTACCCTTTATACCAAATTTTGACCCGGTTATGCATTTTATCAAACAAACGTATTTATTTGATTCCTATATTTCATACACTTCATCAAATAATTGTGATATACCATATTAGGTTCTAATCATAGGTTTATTACACAAATTAAACCCGTTTTCACTAGTATGCTTATTTTGACCCGTTAAGGATATTTTAAGCACTTTTAAGCTCAATTTCGCTTTCATTCTAATCTAGCGTTGTAACCTATATCTCTTATCTAGAACTCTTCCATCACAACTAAATGTGTGTGGATTTAAAGTAGATATCTATGTGTTCCGAATTTATACTTCTTGAAATATCATTTTACGGCAAAGACTCATATGGAGTCTTTTGGCCCAAGAATTACATCTTTCACTACCCGTACTCGTTCTAAACTTTTGTTTAATCATAAGACTCCTTTCCAAACAACCTCTAAGAGTTGTTTGTTCAATTTAGCCTACAAGGGCGTTTTGGTCGATTTTGGTCCTTCTTTTACAATGAAGGGCTATCACCAATTATTTGACCAAATTAGCACTTTTACATACATCATAAATAAGCGTACCTGGCTCGGATCAACAAATAGACCCGATTTTAATACCTTGCTTTATATTCGCTAATTAAGAACGATGCGAATATCCATTGGATATCTATTCCTGTAAGCATATGACTCGACAAAAAAATCATTAGTCTATATAGTCAAAAGGTGTTGTCTACACCTTTTGACCCGTTTGGCCGAATTGACCATTTATCTTTGCGAAATGATATTTATTATCATCTCCTCTACATGACTCTTCCCGTTTAACACCGTACGGTAATTTTAAATATAAACCGTGTATTTCTTTCGACATAATATGACCAATTTATCGATTTACTTCTTTTTATCCATTATTATGGTTTCTATCATCTTTGATTTTCTTGTTCCGTTCGACTACACGACGGAACATCATATTTCAATTGTTTAGATATCTCATTCATAATTTATATGATAAGAAAACATTCCACAATTTAAGACTAGTGTAAGCTATACTTACCTTGCATCCGAATTATGCTTTTCCGCCATTCTTGCTTCGTTTGACCCGCTTCCTTTCCAAGCCTCCACCTAGCTTGTCAAGCGTCAAACTATCATCATAATTCGTAAGACGGTTATATTAGTCATCATTAATTATGACTATTCCATCTTACATATTTTCTATCACAATTACCATTCGATCTTATTAATGGTCGGTTTGACTATTTAAAAGTCAAATCACCAATTAACACATATGATTGCACTATCAAGTTCACAAGACTCAATTAGGCACATTATCAACACTTAGTTCTCATTTAGGCATTTTAACAAACACCTAATGTGCATGATTTTACATATTTACTAACTAGTTCCTAACTAGTTATTTTTACCAAGATTAACATCAAAAATCACCACTATCACTTATGATCAATTACTCAAACTTGCAAATTGTTCAAGTATCTTGTTCCTACTAGCAACTATGATGTTTTTAAACATGTGTACATCATCATCTTTACTACATAATCAAAACCCACTTGACACATGAGTGTATGATCATGGATTCACAACCATGAACATCAATTCAACAAGTACATGACTAGGGTTTACTCCTAGGCATAGTTTCATCACTAATTTCATCCAAACAACAAACATGCAAGTTCAGATTCGAGTTCTCTAGGTTTGCTCAGAATTTCAACTAGAGATTTCTCAAGAAATTTACATACCTCATGACTCCTTTTTCAATGGAGATCACTAATTCATACTCGGATTTTGATTTGGACTTGATTTGCCCCTTCAATTTGATGAAATTGTGTTGATTAGGGTTTGACCCTTCTTGGTCGCCCCTGAGCTCGATCCAGAACACACACTGTGTGTGTGTTTGTGTTTGTTTTTATTAAATAACTTTTCTAGTTATCCCGCTTTAACCCCTCGTGTTTGGTTCGTTATTAAGTAGGCCACAACCTACTTATTTCTTTTAACAATTTTCCCACTTATTAACTAGGTTAAATATTCCTAGTTAACTTAGCGGGTTCGGGAATATTTATGACTAAGTTTATTTTAGGTCCCGTTAACTCGGGCCTTCTAAGCTTTTATTTCTTAAAAGCTTTTATTCACTTTTTATTTATTATTAGGATTAATTATTTAAATCCTAATATTTACCGGGTAAATTTTTACCACTAAAGGTATTTTACCCGTCCTTACTATTAACGTGGTTTGATTACCAAAGCCGTTTTCGGGGTGTTACAAGTCTACCCCCCTTAAAGAGGTTTCGTCCTCGAAACCTTTTCTTACTTAATTTATCGAGTTCAACTCCATGTATTTGCTCTCGATAATCAATTAAGCATTTCTCATATCTTAACTGATTGTTAGTATTACCAGAAAAGTATGGTAATATTCTTTTGGTTATTAATCATCTACGTATCTTACATGACATAATGCGACTGGAAATAACGTAATCTCGTTATTTCCACTAGTTTAATTAACTTAGCGATATTCCTCGCTTTCATATACTATCGAATTCTTTATGAATCCATTACTTTGACCCGTTTAAAGGTTTCTAGTGAAATCTTTCACTTCTAGCAACTATTCCTTTTATTTTCAAATTTACTTATTCGGTTTAGTTATACCGAATTTACCGTTTACAAGCTAACCAAATTTCTTAACTTAAATTGCTGACTTTAACCGGTTTCATTAACTAGACTTATTTGTCTAGTTCCTTTTTACCGCTTGCTTGGTTATATTGTGATTCTACTTCACATTACATTTCTTGACCGTGATTGTGTTACATCATGTTTAATTTATATCAACCTTTCATTTTTGAGAATATCACTTTTCGAATATATCATCTTGCGCCTATCAGTGTCAAGACTTGTATCTTTCATGCTTACTATTTAAATTCCTATCAGAATTTATGTTTGTAAAAACATTATTTCTTACTAAAACCGAAGTTTTAGTTTTAGGATCTTTTCTTTAACTTGTGTCAATCATCCATACTGGGATATTGACAGTCCGTAATTTAATCCTTTACAGTCTTAGTTTTTATGCGGGGATTCTTAACTGATTTCCTCGCTTTATTCCATCTAACCCGTAGGTTTTATCACTTAGCCTTATGGGCTATTTTTGATTAGACATTCACCTCTTTAAGGCGAAGTCCTTATAACTTCTTTCTAATCATGACCCGTGGGTCGTTTTAGTCCGTATATCTCTCATTTGTTTATAACCCTAAAGGTTATGTTGATCCCGTAGATCATTCTTTTTACTCGTGTCTTATTAAAATATATATTTGGTGTCAAAGCACTCTTTTTACGTTTGAAATTCATTTGTCTCAAGCTTACCGTTATCCGGCTTGCGCTTACTTACGCCTTCAAGCATTATACTTTATTCAACCCGTTCAATCTCAAAATAGTTGAATATAATTATCAGAATTTCTGTTTACGAAATTTTTATGGTCTTTTAGTCATAACTCATAATCCGAGTCTTTTGACTTTAAATTCATGTTCTCGTTTCTCGGTTTACGCATGTGTTTAATTCTTACCCATCAACCGGGTGTTTTACCAAAGTCGTTATTATTGCAATCCTCCCGGTATGCATTAAGACCTCGCTTCATTTTTATATTCTGACTTTGTCTTTAAGTTCGACGTTTTACAAAAATGACCCGTTAAGGGACATATTTGCATTTTCCGGGTTCGAGTGCAAGTACACTCCCTCCCATTGCTTGTCTAAATCATTTTTCAGGTTTGCGTTTTCTGGGTTCGAGTGTAAGCACACTCCCTCCCATTGCTTGTCTAAATCATTTTACTTGCTTGCGTTTTATGGGTTCGAGTGTAAGTACACCCCCTCCCAATACTTGTCTAAATCATTTTACTTGCTTGCGTTTTATGGGTTCGAGTGTAAGTACACTCCTTCCCAATACTTGTCTAAATCATTTTACATGCTTCTTTGTCCCTTCGCTCGGGCTCATTATCCTGATGTAATACGCTTCAGTCACTCGGTTGTGCGTTTACATTATTATCAAATATTTTGCTTATCTGATTCATTTGGGTACTTTTTAATTAGTCCCATTTACTCCGCCCTTACTACATCGGATGTAAATGTGTCCGCTATAAGAAACTCGTGGTATCATATGCCACTACTTACTTGGCCAGAGTAAGCGATTTAACACATGACGTACACGACCTTTTTATAGTTTTCACATCACGCCCTATGTAAGTAACGCCTCTATTCAGTTTTCTTGGAAATTATATCCTGGATATGTATTTCTGTTCAGGCTTTCCAAGTTTCTAATTTACCCATGCAACGATCATTCTCTACGTGTTTGTTGCATATTGCTAATTGTGCGATTATTTAAAATGTGCACCTTGTAATGTTTGCCCCTACGGGCGTTCCTTGCTATTAACCTTGTTCGCGACCGTTACGCGATTTTGGTCCTTGATGAGTATGCTCTTCCTGTCATACCTCGTACCGTTCCATCATCATATCCATAATTCGTTCAACTCCCGTCATCTTCAGACGCGAGTGTCCTTCAATTAAAACATTCACAAGAGTTAGTAATGTCAACTTCAATAATCGCCCGTATTATAATACAAGGCTTTTTCTACTATACGCGTCAACGCGCGTATTTCCGTCAACCATATCAATCATTTAAATTGGGGTAACATATACCACACGATAGCTCTATGTGTTGTTTACAACACTTTAGCATACTAACTATTAACGTACTTGTACTTACCGGATTTGCGATCAAGCCTCGAACCGAACACTATTCTTTGTCAAGAGCATAAGGTTTAAGTCCAAGCATGGTTCCTCCCCACCATACTCGAATATCTTAAACCAAGGCTCTGATACCAACTTGTAACACCCTAGTTTCTATTTAACGGTTTTACATGTAAATACCAACAATTAGATGTGTAGTTAAGACTACACATATTATAAATATACGGGTTTATTAAAACTTTTACAAATCATAAGTTATTCTACATAGCGTGATCAAATTCGTTGTTTAAAATTTACAACGTGGCAAAGTGCGGAAACGTGTATCTTTATCGTGTTCGGTTCTTCGCTGAGCTTGATCGTCTTCCGGCATCCAAAATGTACCTACATTTCATAAAAACATGAAATGCTTTAGTCATACGGGGTTTAAATCATGTCCGAACGATGTCCGGGAAACAATTGATTTTTCAAATGAAAAACAAAATATATAAAAAAATCTCCACCGTAAATTACGGTGGCCCCTGGGTTCATGCTTTTCTACCGTAAATCAGTGGGCCACCACCGTAAATAAATCATCTCCACCGTAAATTACGGTGGGACCGTAAATTACGGTGGACCCTGGGTTCAGCCTTTCCATTTTGCCGTAATTTGACACGAAATCTTTCGTATCTTTCAAACCGCTTATCCGTTTGACCTACCGTTTCTTCCTACATGTTTGTGATTTGATTCTCCATCATATGGAGTTAAAATCCGACATCCGGCTTGATAAAATTCAAGACTTCTAAGTCTTCGGCTTATTACCCTTTATACCAAATTTTGACCCGGTTATGCATTTTATCAAACAAACGTATTTATTTGATTCCTATATTTCATACACTTCATCAAATAATTGTGATATACCATATTAGGTTCTAATCATAGGTTTATTACACAAATTAAACCCGTTTTCACTAGTATGCTTATTTTGACCCGTTAAGGATATTTTAAGCACTTTTAAGCTCAATTTCGCTTTCATTCTAATCTAGCGTTGTAACCTATATCTCTTATCTAGAACTCTTCCATCACAACTAAATGTGTGTGGATTTAAAGTAGATATCTATGTGTTCCGAATTTATACTTCTTGAAATATCATTTTACGGCAAAGACTCATATGGAGTCTTTTGGCCCAAGAATTACATCTTTCACTACCCGTACTCGTTCTAAACTTTTGTTTAATCATAAGACTCCTTTCCAAACAACCTCTAAGAGTTGTTTGTTCAATTTAGCCTACAAGGGCGTTTTGGTCGATTTTGGTCCTTCTTTTACAATGAAGGGCTATCACCAATTATTTGACCAAATTAGCACTTTTACATACATCATAAATAAGCGTACCTGGCTCGGATCAACAAATAGACCCGATTTTAATACCTTGCTTTATATTCGCTAATTAAGAACGATGCGAATATCCATTGGATATCTATTCCTGTAAGCATATGACTCGACAAAAAAATCATTAGTCTATATAGTCAAAAGGTGTTGTCTACACCTTTTGACCCGTTTGGCCGAATTGACCATTTATCTTTGCGAAATGATATTTATTATCATCTCCTCTACATGACTCTTCCCGTTTAACACCGTACGGTAATTTTAAATATAAACCGTGTATTTCTTTCGACATAATATGACCAATTTATCGATTTACTTCTTTTTATCCATTATTATGGTTTCTATCATCTTTGATTTTCTTGTTCCGTTCGACTACACGACGGAACATCATATTTCAATTGTTTAGATATCTCATTCATAATTTATATGATAAGAAAACATTCCACAATTTAAGACTAGTGTAAGCTATACTTACCTTGCATCCGAATTATGCTTTTCCGCCATTCTTGCTTCGTTTGACCCGCTTCCTTTCCAAGCCTCCACCTAGCTTGTCAAGCGTCAAACTATCATCATAATTCGTAAGACGGTTATATTAGTCATCATTAATTATGACTATTCCATCTTACATATTTTCTATCACAATTACCATTCGATCTTATTAATGGTCGGTTTGACTATTTAAAAGTCAAATCACCAATTAACACATATGATTGCACTATCAAGTTCACAAGACTCAATTAGGCACATTATCAACACTTAGTTCTCATTTAGGCATTTTAACAAACACCTAATGTGCATGATTTTACATATTTACTAACTAGTTCCTAACTAGTTATTTTTACCAAGATTAACATCAAAAATCACCACTATCACTTATGATCAATTACTCAAACTTGCAAATTGTTCAAGTATCTTGTTCCTACTAGCAACTATGATGTTTTTAAACATGTGTACATCATCATCTTTACTACATAATCAAAACCCACTTGACACATGAGTGTATGATCATGGATTCACAACCATGAACATCAATTCAACAAGTACATGACTAGGGTTTACTCCTAGGCATAGTTTCATCACTAATTTCATCCAAACAACAAACATGCAAGTTCAGATTCGAGTTCTCTAGGTTTGCTCAGAATTTCAACTAGAGATTTCTCAAGAAATTTACATACCTCATGACTCCTTTTTCAATGGAGATCACTAATTCATACTCGGATTTTGATTTGGACTTGATTTGCCCCTTCAATTTGATGAAATTGTGTTGATTAGGGTTTGACCCTTCTTGGTCGCCCCTGAGCTCGATCCAGAACACACACTGTGTGTGTGTTTGTGTTTGTTTTTATTAAATAACTTTTCTAGTTATCCCGCTTTAACCCCTCGTGTTTGGTTCGTTATTAAGTAGGCCACAACCTACTTATTTCTTTTAACAATTTTCCCACTTATTAACTAGGTTAAATATTCCTAGTTAACTTAGCGGGTTCGGGAATATTTATGACTAAGTTTATTTTAGGTCCCGTTAACTCGGGCCTTCTAAGCTTTTATTTCTTAAAAGCTTTTATTCACTTTTTATTTATTATTAGGATTAATTATTTAAATCCTAATATTTACCGGGTAAATTTTTACCACTAAAGGTATTTTACCCGTCCTTACTATTAACGTGGTTTGATTACCAAAGCCGTTTTCGGGGTGTTACAAGTCTACCCCCCTTAAAGAGGTTTCGTCCTCGAAACCTTTTCTTACTTAATTTATCGAGTTCAACTCCATGTATTTGCTCTCGATAATCAATTAAGCATTTCTCATATCTTAACTGATTGTTAGTATTACCAGAAAAGTATGGTAATATTCTTTTGGTTATTAATCATCTACGTATCTTACATGACATAATGCGACTGGAAATAACGTAATCTCGTTATTTCCACTAGTTTAATTAACTTAGCGATATTCCTCGCTTTCATATACTATCGAATTCTTTATGAATCCATTACTTTGACCCGTTTAAAGGTTTCTAGTGAAATCTTTCACTTCTAGCAACTATTCCTTTTATTTTCAAATTTACTTATTCGGTTTAGTTATACCGAATTTACCGTTTACAAGCTAACCAAATTTCTTAACTTAAATTGCTGACTTTAACCGGTTTCATTAACTAGACTTATTTGTCTAGTTCCTTTTTACCGCTTGCTTGGTTATATTGTGATTCTACTTCACATTACATTTCTTGACCGTGATTGTGTTACATCATGTTTAATTTATATCAACCTTTCATTTTTGAGAATATCACTTTTCGAATATATCATCTTGCGCCTATCAGTGTCAAGACTTGTATCTTTCATGCTTACTATTTAAATTCCTATCAGAATTTATGTTTGTAAAAACATTATTTCTTACTAAAACCGAAGTTTTAGTTTTAGGATCTTTTCTTTAACTTGTGTCAATCATCCATACTGGGATATTGACAGTCCGTAATTTAATCCTTTACAGTCTTAGTTTTTATGCGGGGATTCTTAACTGATTTCCTCGCTTTATTCCATCTAACCCGTAGGTTTTATCACTTAGCCTTATGGGCTATTTTTGATTAGACATTCACCTCTTTAAGGCGAAGTCCTTATAACTTCTTTCTAATCATGACCCGTGGGTCGTTTTAGTCCGTATATCTCTCATTTGTTTATAACCCTAAAGGTTATGTTGATCCCGTAGATCACTCTTTTTACTCGTGTCTTATTAAAATATATATTTGGTGTCAAAGCACTCTTTTTACGTTTGAAATTCATTTGTCTCAAGCTTACCGTTATCCGGCTTGCGCTTACTTACGCCTTCAAGCATTATACTTTATTCAACCCGTTCAATCTCAAAATAGTTGAATATAATTATCAGAATTTCTGTTTACGAAATTTTTATGGTCTTTTAGTCATAACTCATAATCCGAGTCTTTTGACTTTAAATTCATGTTCTCGTTTCTCGGTTTACGCATGTGTTTAATTCTTACCCATCAACCGGGTGTTTTACCAAAGTCGTTATTATTGCAATCCTCCCGGTATGCATTAAGACCTCGCTTCATTTTTATATTCTGACTTTGTCTTTAAGTTCGACGTTTTACAAAAATGACCCGTTAAGGGACATATTTGCATTTTCCGGGTTCGAGTGCAAGTACACTCCCTCCCATTGCTTGTCTAAATCATTTTTCATGTTTGCGTTTTCTGGGTTCGAGTGTAAGCACACTCCCTCCCATTGCTTGTCTAAATCATTTTACTTGCTTGCGTTTTATGGGTTCGAGTGTAAGTACACCCCCTCCCAATACTTGTCTAAATCATTTTACTTGCTTGCGTTTTATGGGTTCGAGTGTAAGTACACTCCTTCCCAATACTTGTCTAAATCATTTTACATGCTTCTTTGTCCCTTCGCTCGGGCTCATTATCCTGATGTAATACGCTTCAGTCACTCGGTTGTGCGTTTACATTATTATCAAATATTTTGCTTATCTGATTCATTTGGGTACTTTTTAATTAGTCCCATTTACTCCGCCCTTACTACATCGGATGTAAATGTGTCCGCTATAAGAAACTCGTGGTATCATATGCCACTACTTACTTGGCCAGAGTAAGCGATTTAACACATGACGTACACGACCTTTTTATAGTTTTCACATCACGCCCTATGTAAGTAACGCCTCTATTCAGTTTTCTTGGAAATTATATCCTGGATATGTATTTCTGTTCAGGCTTTCCAAGTTTCTAATTTACCCATGCAACGATCATTCTCTACGTGTTTGTTGCATATTGCTAATTGTGCGATTATTTAAAATGTGCACCTTGTAATGTTTGCCCCTACGGGCGTTCCTTGCTATTAACCTTGTTCGCGACCGTTACGCGATTTTGGTCCTTGATGAGTATGCTCTTCCTGTCATACCTCGTACCGTTCCATCATCATATCCATAATTCGTTCAACTCCCGTCATCTTCAGACGCGAGTGTCCTTCAATTAAAACATTCACAAGAGTTAGTAATGTCAACTTCAATAATCGCCCGTATTATAATACAAGGCTTTTTCTACTATACGCGTCAACGCGCGTATTTCCGTCAACCATATCAATCATTTAAATTGGGGTAACATATACCACACGATAGCTCTATGTGTTGTTTACAACACTTTAGCATACTAACTATTAACGTACTTGTACTTACCGGATTTGCGATCAAGCCTCGAACCGAACACTATTCTTTGTCAAGAGCATAAGGTTTAAGTCCAAGCATGGTTCCTCCCCACCATACTCGAATATCTTAAACCAAGGCTCTGATACCAACTTGTAACACCCTAGTTTCTATTTAACGGTTTTACATGTAAATACCAACAATTAGATGTGTAGTTAAGACTACACATATTATAAATATACGGGTTTATTAAAACTTTTACAAATCATAAGTTATTCTACATAGCGTGATCAAATTCGTTGTTTAAAATTTACAACGTGGCAAAGTGCGGAAACGTGTATCTTTATCGTGTTCGGTTCTTCGCTGAGCTTGATCGTCTTCCGGCATCCAAAATGTACCTACATTTCATAAAAACATGAAATGCTTTAGTCATACGGGGTTTAAATCATGTCCGAACGATGTCCGGGAAACAATTGATTTTTCAAATGAAAAACAAAATATATAAAAAAATCTCCACCGTAAATTACGGTGGGACCGTAATTTACGGTGGCCCCTGGGTTCATGCTTTTCTACCGTAAATCAGTGGGCCACCACCGTAAATAAATCATCTCCACCGTAAATTACGGTGGGACCGTAAATTACGGTGGACCCTGGGTTCAGCCTTTCCATTTTGCCGTAATTTGACACGAAATCTTTCGTATCTTTCAAACCGCTTATCCGTTTGACCTACCGTTTCTTCCTACATGTTTGTGATTTGATTCTCCATCATATGGAGTTAAAATCCGACATCCGGCTTGATAAAATTCAAGACTTCTAAGTCTTCGGCTTATTACCCTTTATACCAAATTTTGACCCGGTTATGCATTTTATCAAACAAACGTATTTATTTGATTCCTATATTTCATACACTTCATCAAATAATTGTGATATACCATATTAGGTTCTAATCATAGGTTTATTACACAAATTAAACCCGTTTTCACTAGTATGCTTATTTTGACCCGTTAAGGATATTTTAAGCACTTTTAAGCTCAATTTCGCTTTCATTCTAATCTAGCGTTGTAACCTATATCTCTTATCTAGAACTCTTCCATCACAACTAAATGTGTGTGGATTTAAAGTAGATATCTATGTGTTCCGAATTTATACTTCTTGAAATATCATTTTACGGCAAAGACTCATATGGAGTCTTTTGGCCCAAGAATTACATCTTTCACTACCCGTACTCGTTCTAAACTTTTGTTTAATCATAAGACTCCTTTCCAAACAACCTCTAAGAGTTGTTTGTTCAATTTAGCCTACAAGGGCGTTTTGGTCGATTTTGGTCCTTCTTTTACAATGAAGGGCTATCACCAATTATTTGACCAAATTAGCACTTTTACATACATCATAAATAAGCGTACCTGGCTCGGATCAACAAATAGACCCGATTTTAATACCTTGCTTTATATTCGCTAATTAAGAACGATGCGAATATCCATTGGATATCTATTCCTGTAAGCATATGACTCGACAAAAAAATCATTAGTCTATATAGTCAAAAGGTGTTGTCTACACCTTTTGACCCGTTTGGCCGAATTGACCATTTATCTTTGCGAAATGATATTTATTATCATCTCCTCTACATGACTCTTCCCGTTTAACACCGTACGGTAATTTTAAATATAAACCGTGTATTTCTTTCGACATAATATGACCAATTTATCGATTTACTTCTTTTTATCCATTATTATGGTTTCTATCATCTTTGATTTTCTTGTTCCGTTCGACTACACGACGGAACATCATATTTCAATTGTTTAGATATCTCATTCATAATTTATATGATAAGAAAACATTCCACAATTTAAGACTAGTGTAAGCTATACTTACCTTGCATCCGAATTATGCTTTTCCGCCATTCTTGCTTCGTTTGACCCGCTTCCTTTCCAAGCCTCCACCTAGCTTGTCAAGCGTCAAACTATCATCATAATTCGTAAGACGGTTATATTAGTCATCATTAATTATGACTATTCCATCTTACATATTTTCTATCACAATTACCATTCGATCTTATTAATGGTCGGTTTGACTATTTAAAAGTCAAATCACCAATTAACACATATGATTGCACTATCAAGTTCACAAGACTCAATTAGGCACATTATCAACACTTAGTTCTCATTTAGGCATTTTAACAAACACCTAATGTGCATGATTTTACATATTTACTAACTAGTTCCTAACTAGTTATTTTTACCAAGATTAACATCAAAAATCACCACTATCACTTATGATCAATTACTCAAACTTGCAAATTGTTCAAGTATCTTGTTCCTACTAGCAACTATGATGTTTTTAAACATGTGTACATCATCATCTTTACTACATAATCAAAACCCACTTGACACATGAGTGTATGATCATGGATTCACAACCATGAACATCAATTCAACAAGTACATGACTAGGGTTTACTCCTAGGCATAGTTTCATCACTAATTTCATCCAAACAACAAACATGCAAGTTCAGATTCGAGTTCTCTAGGTTTGCTCAGAATTTCAACTAGAGATTTCTCAAGAAATTTACATACCTCATGACTCCTTTTTCAATGGAGATCACTAATTCATACTCGGATTTTGATTTGGACTTGATTTGCCCCTTCAATTTGATGAAATTGTGTTGATTAGGGTTTGACCCTTCTTGGTCGCCCCTGAGCTCGATCCAGAACACACACTGTGTGTGTGTTTGTGTTTGTTTTTATTAAATAACTTTTCTAGTTATCCCGCTTTAACCCCTCGTGTTTGGTTCGTTATTAAGTAGGCCACAACCTACTTATTTCTTTTAACAATTTTCCCACTTATTAACTAGGTTAAATATTCCTAGTTAACTTAGCGGGTTCGGGAATATTTATGACTAAGTTTATTTTAGGTCCCGTTAACTCGGGCCTTCTAAGCTTTTATTTCTTAAAAGCTTTTATTCACTTTTTATTTATTATTAGGATTAATTATTTAAATCCTAATATTTACCGGGTAAATTTTTACCACTAAAGGTATTTTACCCGTCCTTACTATTAACGTGGTTTGATTACCAAAGCCGTTTTCGGGGTGTTACAAGTCTACCCCCTTAAAGAGGTTTCGTCCTCGAAACCTTTTCTTACTTAATTTATCGAGTTCAACTCCATGTATTTGCTCTCGATAATCAATTAAGCATTTCTCATATCTTAACTGATTGTTAGTATTACCAGAAAAGTATGGTAATATTCTTTTGGTTATTAATCATCTACGTATCTTACATGACATAATGCGACTGGAAATAACGTAATCTCGTTATTTCCACTAGTTTAATTAACTTAGCGATATTCCTCGCTTTCATATACTATCGAATTCTTTATGAATCCATTACTTTGACCCGTTTAAAGGTTTCTAGTGAAATCTTTCACTTCTAGCAACTATTCCTTTTATTTTCAAATTTACTTATTCGGTTTAGTTATACCGAATTTACCGTTTACAAGCTAACCAAATTTCTTAACTTAAATTGCTGACTTTAACCGGTTTCATTAACTAGACTTATTTGTCTAGTTCCTTTTTACCGCTTGCTTGGTTATATTGTGATTCTACTTCACATTACATTTCTTGACCGTGATTGTGTTACATCATGTTTAATTTATATCAACCTTTCATTTTTGAGAATATCACTTTTCGAATATATCATCTTGCGCCTATCAGTGTCAAGACTTGTATCTTTCATGCTTACTATTTAAATTCCTATCAGAATTTATGTTTGTAAAAACATTATTTCTTACTAAAACCGAAGTTTTAGTTTTAGGATCTTTTCTTTAACTTGTGTCAATCATCCATACTGGGATATTGACAGTCCGTAATTTAATCCTTTACAGTCTTAGTTTTTATGCGGGGATTCTTAACTGATTTCCTCGCTTTATTCCATCTAACCCGTAGGTTTTATCACTTAGCCTTATGGGCTATTTTTGATTAGACATTCACCTCTTTAAGGCGAAGTCCTTATAACTTCTTTCTAATCATGACCCGTGGGTCGTTTTAGTCCGTATATCTCTCATTTGTTTATAACCCTAAAGGTTATGTTGATCCCGTAGATCACTCTTTTTACTCGTGTCTTATTAAAATATATATTTGGTGTCAAAGCACTCTTTTTACGTTTGAAATTCATTTGTCTCAAGCTTACCGTTATCCGGCTTGCGCTTACTTACGCCTTCAAGCATTATACTTTATTCAACCCGTTCAATCTCAAAATAGTTGAATATAATTATCAGAATTTCTGTTTACGAAATTTTTATGGTCTTTTAGTCATAACTCATAATCCGAGTCTTTTGACTTTAAATTCATGTTCTCGTTTCTCGGTTTACGCATGTGTTTAATTCTTACCCATCAACCGGGTGTTTTACCAAAGTCGTTATTATTGCAATCCTCCCGGTATGCATTAAGACCTCGCTTCATTTTTATATTCTGACTTTGTCTTTAAGTTCGACGTTTTACAAAAATGACCCGTTAAGGGACATATTTGCATTTTCCGGGTTCGAGTGCAAGTACACTCCCTCCCATTGCTTGTCTAAATCATTTTTCATGTTTGCGTTTTCTGGGTTCGAGTGTAAGCACACTCCCTCCCATTGCTTGTCTAAATCATTTTACTTGCTTGCGTTTTATGGGTTCGAGTGTAAGTACACCCCCTCCCAATACTTGTCTAAATCATTTTACTTGCTTGCGTTTTATGGGTTCGAGTGTAAGTACACTCCTTCCCAATACTTGTCTAAATCATTTTACATGCTTCTTTGTCCCTTCGCTCGGGCTCATTATCCTGATGTAATACGCTTCAGTCACTCGGTTGTGCGTTTACATTATTATCAAATATTTTGCTTATCTGATTCATTTGGGTACTTTTTAATTAGTCCCATTTACTCCGCCCTTACTACATCGGATGTAAATGTGTCCGCTATAAGAAACTCGTGGTATCATATGCCACTACTTACTTGGCCAGAGTAAGCGATTTAACACATGACGTACACGACCTTTTTATAGTTTTCACATCACGCCCTATGTAAGTAACGCCTCTATTCAGTTTTCTTGGAAATTATATCCTGGATATGTATTTCTGTTCAGGCTTTCCAAGTTTCTAATTTACCCATGCAACGATCATTCTCTACGTGTTTGTTGCATATTGCTAATTGTGCGATTATTTAAAATGTGCACCTTGTAATGTTTGCCCCTACGGGCGTTCCTTGCTATTAACCTTGTTCGCGACCGTTACGCGATTTTGGTCCTTGATGAGTATGCTCTTCCTGTCATACCTCGTACCGTTCCATCATCATATCCATAATTCGTTCAACTCCCGTCATCTTCAGACGCGAGTGTCCTTCAATTAAAACATTCACAAGAGTTAGTAATGTCAACTTCAATAATCGCCCGTATTATAATACAAGGCTTTTTCTACTATACGCGTCAACGCGCGTATTTCCGTCAACCATATCAATCATTTAAATTGGGGTAACATATACCACACGATAGCTCTATGTGTTGTTTACAACACTTTAGCATACTAACTATTAACGTACTTGTACTTACTGGATTTGCGATCAAGCCTCGAACCGAACACTATTCTTTGTCAAGAGCATAAGGTTTAAGTCCAAGCATGGTTCCTCCCCACCATACTCGAATATCTTAAACCAAGGCTCTGATACCAACTTGTAACACCCTAGTTTCTATTTAACGGTTTTACATGTAAATACCAACAATTAGATGTGTAGTTAAGACTACACATATTATAAATATACGGGTTTATTAAAACTTTTACAAATCATAAGTTATTCTACATAGCGTGATCAAATTCGTTGTTTAAAATTTACAACGTGGCAAAGTGCGGAAACGTGTATCTTTATCGTGTTCGGTTCTTCGCTGAGCTTGATCGTCTTCCGGCATCCAAAATGTACCTACATTTCATAAAAACATGAAATGCTTTAGTCATACGGGGTTTAAATCATGTCCGAACGATGTCCGGGAAACAATTGATTTTTCAAATGAAAAACAAAATATATAAAAAAATCTCCACCGTAAATTACGGTGGCCCCTGGGTTCATGCTTTTCTACCGTAAATCAGTGGGCCACCACCGTAAATAAATCATCTCCACCGTAAATTACGGTGGGACCGTAAATTACGGTGGACCCTGGGTTCAGCCTTTCCATTTTGCCGTAATTTGACACGAAATCTTTCGTATCTTTCAAACCGCTTATCCGTTTGACCTACCGTTTCTTCCTACATGTTTGTGATTTGATTCTCCATCATATGGAGTTAAAATCCGACATCCGGCTTGATAAAATTCAAGACTTCTAAGTCTTCGGCTTATTACCCTTTATACCAAATTTTGACCCGGTTATGCATTTTATCAAACAAACGTATTTATTTGATTCCTATATTTCATACACTTCATCAAATAATTGTGATATACCATATTAGGTTCTAATCATAGGTTTATTACACAAATTAAACCCGTTTTCACTAGTATGCTTATTTTGACCCGTTAAGGATATTTTAAGCACTTTTAAGCTCAATTTCGCTTTCATTCTAATCTAGCGTTGTAACCTATATCTCTTATCTAGAACTCTTCCATCACAACTAAATGTGTGTGGATTTAAAGTAGATATCTATGTGTTCCGAATTTATACTTCTTGAAATATCATTTTACGGCAAAGACTCATATGGAGTCTTTTGGCCCAAGAATTACATCTTTCACTACCCGTACTCGTTCTAAACTTTTGTTTAATCATAAGACTCCTTTCCAAACAACCTCTAAGAGTTGTTTGTTCAATTTAGCCTACAAGGGCGTTTTGGTCGATTTTGGTCCTTCTTTTACAATGAAGGGCTATCACCAATTATTTGACCAAATTAGCACTTTTACATACATCATAAATAAGCGTACCTGGCTCGGATCAACAAATAGACCCGATTTTAATACCTTGCTTTATATTCGCTAATTAAGAACGATGCGAATATCCATTGGATATCTATTCCTGTAAGCATATGACTCGACAAAAAAATCATTAGTCTATATAGTCAAAAGGTGTTGTCTACACCTTTTGACCCGTTTGGCCGAATTGACCATTTATCTTTGCGAAATGATATTTATTATCATCTCCTCTACATGACTCTTCCCGTTTAACACCGTACGGTAATTTTAAATATAAACCGTGTATTTCTAAATCATTTTACTTGCTTGCGTTTTATGGGTTCGAGTGTAAGTACACTCCTTCCCAATACTTGTCTAAATCATTTTACTTGCTTGCGTTTTATGGGTTCGAGTGTAAGTACACCCCCTCCCAATACTTGTCTAAATCATTTTACTTGCTTGCGTTTTATGGGTTCGAGTGTAAGTACACTCCTTCCCAATACTTGTCTAAATCATTTTACATGCTTCTTTGTCCCTTCGCTCAGGCTCATTATCCTGATGTAATACGCTTCAGTCACTCGGTTGTGCGTTTACATTATTATCAAATATTTTGCTTATCTGATTCATTTGGGTACTTTTTAATTAGTCCCATTTACTCCGCCCTTACTACATCGGATGTAAATGTGTCCGCTATAAGAAACTCGTGGTATCATATGCCACTACTTACTTGGCCAGAGTAAGCGATTTAACACATGACGTACACGACCTTTTTATAGTTTTCACATCACGCCCTATGTAAGTAACGCCTCTATTCATCGCTAGGTTGCGCACCATAGAGATTGGGAGAGGCCGCGACCAAGGAGTATCTAGTCCAACTATATCACGCGGGCGCGTGATATAGTTGGACAGAACCTAGCGATGGAGGACTCGCGGGCGCGTGATATAGTTGGACAGAAACTCGCGGGCGCGTGATATAGTTGGACTAGATACTCCTTGGTCGCGCCTATTTGAGATAGCGATGGAGGACTCGTACCCTGAGCTTACGGTCGAGTTTCTTTCCACGTTTACATACGCGCCGCATCCAGCGGATTACGTGGAGGACCCGGATTTTCCAGTCCACGAGGTTACATTCCGTCTCGCCGGTCAGCACTTTCAGATGAGTGTGCGGCAGTTTGCTGTCCATACAGGTTTGTACACAGAGCCCGAGCTTGATACTGATTTATATACGCAGGCGGTTACGGCGATGGACAGGCAGACGCTTATCAGTTTCTGGAGGGCCATTTCCAGGGTTCCCTTTGGGAAATCCTGGCAAAAGGCCACCACCATTAGAGACCCCTTGTACCGATACCTGCACCATGTTATCGCGGCAACTATCGTGCCGCGGGGTGCCAGCAGGGAGAATGTCAACCTCAGTGACCTTTTCTTTCTACACTGCCTACTGCGCCGCCAGCCCTGCGATCTAGCAGCCTGCCTGGCAGATTACTTTGCCACATCATACCACCGGCAGCTCCGCGGGTACGTGCACACTGGCTCATACATCACCGCCATTGCACGTTCGCTAGGGCTCGTGCCCGAGCATGATCCGGAGCTGTCCGATCCGGTCCCGTCTACCAGGTTGGGCCGCGCGTCAGTATCTTCCATGCAGATCACCCGTGTCTTTGATGTTGGTATGAGGTTTAAGGGCCGTGACGGGCTGATTTGACATCCAGAGGTGATGTCGGAGGTCATCCCGGTTGTTATTGAGTTGAGGGCTGGAGTGTTAGCCCCTCCTGATGTTCAGGAGGCCACTCGGCAGGCTCAGCTACAGGCTCTGGGCCTCGATCAGTACCCGGGCCAGCCTTAGGCTCAGGCTCAGGCTCAGGATCAGCCTCAGGCTCAGGCTCAGCCTGTATTCGAGGATCCGGCTTAGGAGGAGCATGTCGAGGAGATCCCGGTACCACCAGTTCAGCCAGCTCCTGAGCCGCCACAGTACCCGCAGCACGTTTACGCTGACCTGCCTCCGGTAGCGCGTGAGGTGGCTCGGGACTTCGACCGGCGCCTCAGACGCCAGGGCGCACGCATTGACTGGATCGTCGAGACGCTCGTTGCTTTACGAGAGCTCGCTGGGTTGCCTCCACTTCCCCTCCCACCGTCCCCACCGCACGAGGATTAGTACATTAGTTTGTTTGTATAGTGTTTTGTTATGTATTATGTACTCAGTTGTACCTTTTTGTTTTGTATGTACAAACTGATATATATAAATATATATATTGCAGTTAATCTTCTATTTACATCACGTTGGTTTTGGATTGTTTACGTTTAATTCTTATGGCTTTCTATACATTTTATTTAACGTGTTCGTTTAATTTAACAAAATAAACTAGGTTAACAGTTTATAAAGACACACTTATATTATATACGTTCAATAAAAATAATGACGTAAAAAAACGTAATTATAAAACAACTATGAATTATATGTAACTAATATTTTATAATAATAATAAAACTCAAATACAATTTTTTCCTCCAAAAAACACTACCAAACTAACCCACATCCTACCTATTTCAAAAAAAAAAAAAAAAACAACACAAACTCCTGCCCACGCTCTTTGTCTTTTTGAACACTCAAAGCGCCCCGCTTTGGCCATAGCGGGGCGCTTTGAGTGTGCAAAAAGACAAAGAGCGTGTGTGAATAGACCCAGCCTTCTTGTTTTGTCTGACTTAAATGTATTGATTAATTGACATATATAATATTTAGAAGTAATTTTTATAGTACTTTAAAAAAAATTAATAGCATACCAAGAAAAGAAAAAGTAAATTAAAATGAATCATTTATATTCGTACAATAGAACATAACTAACTTGATATACCAATTACTTACACCACTCTCCCTTGTCAACTTCAGTTGTGATCCACTACAACAATGCAAGTGCAACAATACTAGTGCTTAATTTAACTATATTTATATTACGTATTTTAACTAAAAAGCGCAATAACGTTTTGTTACAACACTGTCATGTGGGTTTTAACTAACCTATCTTTTAACAAGTGCGTTATGATTTAAGTAAAGAATTAAATAAAATAAAAATAAATGTGTATGTATGCACATGTGATTGGTGGAGGATAATGAACCCACCCAATCTTTGTGTTAACATGCGTTAAGGGGGTAACGTGTCCCCCCTTACGCCCCCCTTTAACCACCATGTTTTGACGTTTGGTGTTGGTATTGGGTGGGATGGTATTGAACACCACTCCACAACAAGTAGCCTTGTAAAGCAATATTTTTAATATTCATGTTCATATCTGGAAAAAATCAGGTAGAATTCTTAGCTCTAGTCACAATATGATCACGTTTCACCGATGCTTGTAGAATTCTTATCTCTAGCCACAATATGATGACGTTTCACCGATGCTTGCCTACGTGCTTGCAAGTTTGAATCTTTCTTGTCACCTAAATTCGTCTCTTTTCTAAAAACTATAAGAAAAAAAAAGTGATGCGTAACACGCAATGAAGTCAAGACAGGATTGGGATGGTAATGTGGCAGCGGGGTGACGAAGGGAACACCATCCCATGGTTTACGACGGTGAGGATATATTAAATGTTTTTTTTTTAATTTATTTAAAATGGTTTTGAGGGTAATAAGGATGGATTCATATGATTAAAGGATGGTGAGGATAGGATGTAAAAGTGGTGGTGTGAGACTAAAGTAGTCATGGATAGTGACTAGTGAGAATGGATTCCTTTCAACCTCCGACCGACCAGAAAATTCTGGTCCAAACCAATACCACTTTCAAGGTCTTTCTTTCTATGAGCTCGGTCTTCCAGCATCTCAACCGCCGTGCCACGCTGACGAAACCCTGACGAAACTAGTATTGGGAGTCCTTGGTGGTGTTGATTATGCACATAACATATTTCATAAGGGATAACCCCCCTAACTTTTATTAATGATCTCGTAGTGAGACTACCCGTTGTGGCTCACTTGACAACCCGGATTCATCCTCTAATATTGCGACACATGGCGCTGACTAGACGCCTACTCACCACCTTGCTCACTCGCGCCTCTCCTCACTTGAGCCTTTTGTGGTTAACCTCTGCTCGCCCAAGCTACCACACCTCCAAACACTCCCAAAACAGCCGCTCGCCCAAGCGACCATGCTCACCCCGGCGCTCATGTGTGACCGCTCGCGATCCACCTGGCCGCCTACGTGGTTCACCGTGGCGCTAACGGGTGCCACAACGCACAGTCTGAGTAGAATGATATAACTATAGCAAAAAAGTACTTTCTTGAAACACGATAGCTACAGAATAAATCATCATACAACAGGAACACAATTTTAAATGCAATACCTCATTTCGTTCAGATTCATTCTATGCATACCATATATAGTCAGTCCTCTATTACATAAAGATTAAAGAAAATGCCAAAAGAATGATAAAGACCCTACCCGAAACTAAGGTTTTGGGATCTTTAAGGCTTGATTTGGACAGCAATTTCCTTTGTTTGAAGATTTAGATATCCAGAATAACTGAACCTACAGATAGTGTAACTTCAAATCGACTTGTGTCCACGAAGACGAATTTGTTATTTGTAAAAGTCGACCTTTACAACTTTGATACTGCAGGCGAGGGAGGTGTTCTCGCTTTCCTTATTAACCCCTCTTGAGTTATAGATGCAACGAGCTGAATACAAACATACATAAATTATCCTAAATTTACATTTGGTCACACTTGATTGGTTCATCAAACAGATGAATATTAAGATGGGTGTGTGTAAGTTCTTTTTCAAAGAAAACATATTGTGACGTACCTCGCCTTTTCTGTTGAACATTTCCCCGCTAACAAATCCACGGGCATTGTATGCAGTAGGGCTAGATATCTATATAACAAAGAGTGAATTTTAAAATCGAAGAGTAAACACAGAAGCCAAACGCCAAGAAAAAAACAATAAACCTGATTTCTAGTTGGCACTTACCACAAACAACAACCACTCGTCAGCTCTAAAAGACCGGTGAAACCACATCCTATAAAAAAGTAAGATTACCAAGACAAGATCAACATTATTAAATAAGAATGCCGTAACATCTATAGTTATACACTAGGAAGAGGTAAATATAACAATCTGTTTCATTAGTTAAAGCTCTTCAAGTACTTACGAGTGATCCAAGCTAATAGAAGAAGTCTTCAATCCCTTTTCACGGTGAGGATTCAAACTGACATTTAAAAATATGAGATCTGAAGTGTATGCTGCAACACATCTGCAGAATATATCATTCGCAGATACTTCAATATTTTTCACATTATAGATACATATATATGTTTCACATGAACCTTTATCACCAGCTTAAGTATATACGGAACAGTAAACGTTACTACTCACCTATGCAAAGCCTCATCGTCTGAGAGTTTTCCCTTTGCTCTAAACCAATACTTCAAACTGCAGTTATAAAATAAGATACCAGATAACCATAAAGTCAACGCAGTAGGTAAAACTTAAAAGGTTTGTTATGCTTTCATGAACAGCGCTTGACCTTGCAGGACGTTTATCAAAGTTGGTTGAATTACTAGGCTCACAAAACCTTATCTCGATAGGCCACGGGATAAACTTTGCTGTCGCAACTTTATTACGATAAGTCCTGTAACAATAAATTTAGTTATTATACACCTTATTTCCAAACTGGAGCTATGCACAACGATACAGGCGGAAATTTTGACCCATTGACTCTTGAATAGATAATGGAATCTACCTGGGAAGACGGGGATCAATAAGGCGTCTATCCCGCAAATCTTCCATTGATAAAAGCTGCAAAGTGCAAACATTGGAGTTAATCGAAATAGCAATTTTAAGTAGTGGTCATTTTAGTTCCGGTACCAATTCTGGATCAGGGACAGCTGGCATTGAAGGTAACTGGTGATCAAATCCTACTTCTTCCTTCTGTAAAATATCAACCCATACTTGATCAATATAAAAAAAAACTTATTAATTGATGTTTCTAGCTTTGGCTGTATACAGATGAATAGTCAACAGTACCTGAAATGATGCAATCATTGTGAAAACCACCACTCCCTTTTGTATTGCATCTATCCTTCGGGTAGCAAAACTATTGCCATCACGTACGCGATGTACATGATATATAATTGGAACTGCAAACATATAGAGATTGAAAGAAAACGGTTTAATATATTGCAACAACCATTCCACTTATAGGTATGGAACAATGTATAACATACATGATAACAGTTTTATAAGCTAACAGAGTTAGTTATTATCCCCAAAAGACGAAGAGCAGGACTTACGCTCAAGATCCCCAACAAGAAGAAAGTAAACGTGCAAGCTATGAACAATCTTGAGCGAATCAACAGTTTTTGATGCCGCAGCCAATGCCTGCATCAAGTCAATTTTTTAGAAAATATAAATTTGCATTTGCGTTTTAAATATTATAAAGAGTAAAATGCCATTTTCATCCCTGAGGTTTGGCCACTTTTGCGACTTTCGTCCAAAGGTTTGTTTTTTCACACATCTGGATCCAAAAGATTTGAGATCTTGCCATTTTCAACCGGCTCGTTAACTCCATCCATTTTGCTCCGTTAAGTCAGCGGTATTTCCGTCTTTTTTCGTTAACTTAAAGGCCAATTCGGTCTTTTTCAGGGGTATTCGGTCTTTTTACATAAAGTGAAAAAGACGGAATTGCCTTTTAAGTTAACAAAAAAGATAAAAACACCCCTGACTTAACGGAGAAAAATGGATGGAGTTAACGAGCCGGATGAAAACAACAAGATTTCAAACCTTTTGGATCCAGATGCGAAAAAACAAACCTTTGGACGAAAGTCGCAAAACTGGACAAACCTCAGGGACGAAAATGGCATTTTACTCTATTATAAATGATACATTGGCATGAAACTATTTTCTATATTATAAAAGAGTATACGCACATATGAAAGTACTTTCCCAAATCATAAAGAATGAAAACAAGGTTGCATATGCATATGATCCTGTAAACTATTGATGAATGAAAATAGTACCTGTCCAATGAACTGTCCTCCAAACACTTTCCCGAATCGTGGAGCATCAGGCAATGTGATCCCTTTGAATATGTTGACCTTCATAGATATCATTACAAATATTAGTTATTTTTGTTTGATGAACGTACTGCACAGACACATGTTGATGCTGCTAAGAGGATAACATACCCTAGCCTGCTAAAATCATTAAAAAAAAACTGAACTTTTTGAAATCTAGCTTACATACTTCTATAGGCTCAAGATGCAATATGCTCTCAACAGGTGAGCATGTTTCAACAGTTTGTTCTGCACTCCATATTGATTTTGACTGCAACAAATTGCAATGCTCATGGGGCAGCACTAAGCAGGTCAGCTGTCACAACAAAGGAAATATCAGACGCTTTGAGCAAGGGTTCCTTCAAAATACCAGTTACTACATTTTTATGACTAGAAGTGGCGAAATGGCGGGTCGGGTAAGATCAGTAACGGGTCAAAACTGATTGCGGATAGAACGGGTCAACCGCATTGGATTGACCCCGTAACACTTTTTGTCCAAATTGTAACAGCAATTTATGAACAGCTAGTATCTCAAATATGATTAGAATATGATATTACTCATTAATAGTTAACTTTTTAAATAAAATAATTATGAAGGTTTCAAGAATTAAAAATACTCTATGGGAGACTTTTAACCGTTCCCTTTTCATCGATTTTTATGTTTACCCGTTAAAGATAAAACATATAACCCAAATTAACCCATCTATAAATAACTGTGTAGAAATTAGCATCTCTAATGGAAGCTATCTATTAAGGCAACATCAGACCGATTAAAGGGGGAAAATATATAAAAAGGAAGAAAAAAACTATGCAAACACCTTAGTGAGGGCAATGACATCTGCTTGTTGCGCAGAGACAGCTACACCTGCAATACAATTAAAAATAGCCTAAGTACTCATTTATCTTTATGTGCAATCTTGTTTAGTTGTTCAATAGCTTTGCTATTTGTGGGATTTTACTGGGTATGATTGATTGATTGATTGATTGATTGTTTAGTTGTTCAATAAGGAACAACCTATTGATGTTTACAATGATTGCGAATGAACAGAAATCCTAAACAATTTATAAGCAAGAATATGACGATGGAATCAGGCGTTCACCGTTGCCAAAGTAGTCAAAACGTTTAAGTTGGAACTCTGGCCGATTATGCCCATCTTCATGTATATGGCCAGAGACCTCCGCCTGCAAAATTTAGTTAAGTGTAAACCGAACTGAAATATGCATCTAAATTCTAGAATAACAAGTCACATGTTGCACAAGGGTAAAGTTACCTCGCCTTCCCATATGAAGTAAATTCCATTTGCGGCCTCTCCCTCTCGAACAACATATTCTTGAGGATCTTGAAAAGGGGAAATTACGACTAATAAGTCAATAAACATCTAAGAGATTTTTCTTCATAAAAAAAGATACCCATATGACCATATCCATTGTGTTTTCTATGATTCTGCTATGTAAATTCATATATATTTTAAGTATTTCTTTTCACTTGTAATATGTGAACCCTTATGCTGCAGATGTGGAGTATTTGGTTACAAGTTTCACTGTATCAATCAACCATATAATCATGTGAGTTGTTAAATGATACCGTGTACTGTAAGAACACAAGATGATATCTAGAACTCTAATTTGAAAGTGATAATTATTCATGAACTTCAATGGCTATTATATAGCCTGAACTTACAACGGAAACAAAAACGGTAAACCAGAAAAATAGGAACGAACCACTGAACTCGTTCAAAGCTACGACTCAATAAAAACCCTACCTATTAAGTGCAGTGGGCTCAGCCCTATTGAAATAAACCCAAAACCCAAACATAAAATAAGCCCATCAAATCCTCCCCTTAAACAAAAATTGCATCAGCCATCTTGTTTAATCTCTTGTACGCCAAGTTGTTTTCTGAGATGAATGAAAGCATCAAGCTTCAGAGGCTTTGTCATAATATCTGCTATCTGGTCTTCAGTTCTGCAAAACTCCAGCTTCACAACTTCTTGATTTACAAGATCTCTAAGATAATGGAACCTCACATCTATGTGTTTAGTTCGCCTATGCATTACCGGGTTCTTTGATAGCTTGATTGTGGAACTATTATCACATATGATCTCCAAAGTCTCATTTGACTCTATTCCCAGATCTGTAAGAAGTCCCTTTAACCATACACAATGGCACACACAAGCTGTAGCTGCTACATACTCCGCTTCGGTTGACGATAAGGTTACAATATCTTGTTTCCTTGAACTCCAACAGATCGCTGCTCCACTTAATAGACATACATAACCTGAGGTGCATCGCCGGTCTTCGGTATCTCGAGCATAGTCACTATCGGTGTAAGCTCGAAGCTTCATCACCGAGTGTTTTCCATATTGCAGCCCATAATTTAAAGTACCTTTTATGTACCTTAAAACACGTTTTGCAATCAGCAAGTGTTCCTTTCTTGGATTTCCCATGAACCGAGAAAGCAAACCAACCACATACGATATATCGGGTCGGGTAACAGTCAAATACATGAGACTGCCAACTAACCTTTTATATGCAGTGGCGTCAACTTCCTCCCCTACTCCAGCCTTCGTTAGAACTGTTCCTGTGACAATTGGATTATTAACTGAGTTGCTCTCCCATATCGTAAATCGTTCCAGCACCGCCTTTGCATATTGGCTTTGACACAAAGAAATTCCCAAGTTACTTTGATGCACTTCAACTCCAAGAAAAAACCGCATCTGCCCCAAATCCGTCATCTCGAATTCACGTTGCATCGATTGTTTGAAACTTTCACACATGATGATATCATTTCCAGCATAAATTAAATCATCTACATACAAGCTTACAATGATTATTTTCTCCCAAACGGTTTTGATAAACAGAGTATGATCATAACTACTCTTCTTGAAACCTTCCCGCTTGAAATAGTTCTCGATTCGATTAAACCAAGCTCGTGGAGCTTGTTTTAATCCATACAAAGCTTTCCTTAATCTGTAAACCTTTGCTTCTTCGCCCGGTTTAATAAATCCTTGTGGCTGATTTACGTAGACAATTTCTTTGAGTTCGCCATGCAAGAACGCACTCTTAACGTCCATTTGAAACACGCTCCAGTCCTTTTGTGCAGCCATAGCAAGAAAAGATCTAATCGTGTCCCATCGAGCTACCGGAGCGAACACTTCGTTGTAGTCTACGCCTCTCTTTTGTGCATAGCCTTTCACTACGAGTCTGGCCTTGTACTTGTCCACCTTCCCCTGTTCATTGAGCTTTGTTTTAAATACCCATTTGACACCTATCGGTTTTACCCCAACAGGTGCCTTAACTAATTCCCAGGTGTGGTTTTGTTCAATAGCTGCAATTTCATTTTCCATAGCCTTAATCCACCTTTCTTCTTTACATGCTTCTTCATATGTTGTGGGATCATCCAGAGAACTATACATAGCAAAACCTGCTTCATCTTCAGTCGTCTCTTCCTCTAACAGTTCCTCACCAGTCTGATAATCATTCATCCAGACCGGAGGTTTTCGAATGCGTGAAGAAGGTTCAGCTTGACTAGACTGTTCAGCCATGGGTGCACTAACACAACCTCCTTGTTCTGGTGAATTAGGCGAATCTGCTTGACTTGGAGTGCTTTGCATTTGATCTATCAGAGGTGAATTTACTTCTTCAGCATGTATCTCATTTGCTGATGTACTTGCCTTTTCTTCCCCAATGATTAACTCTGTAACTTTAGTTTCCTCAGTTTTCCAGTCCCATTTTCCTTCTTCATCAAACAGTACATCACGACTAATAACAATTTTCTTAACCACTGGATCATAAAGACGATAAGCCTTCGATTCTTGACTGACCCCAAGAAATACACACTTGTGACTTCGAGCATCAAGCTTAGTTCTTAGCTGTGCAGGTATGTGAGCATACACTACACAACCAAAAACCTTAAAATGCTCTACACTCGGCTTTATTCCCGTCCACATTTCCTCTGGTACATTATCATCCAAGCTTCTACTTATGCATCTGTTCAACACATGACAAGCCCACTGTGCCGCCTCCGACCAAAAATATTTAGGCATTGACTTCTCAGCTAAGAGACACCGAACCATGTTCATTATGGTACGATTTCGGCGTTCCGCCACTCCATTTTGTTGTGGAGTGTAGGCTGCCGTCAATTGTCTCTTAATGCCATGAAGTTCACAAAACGCTTTGAACGAACTAGAAGTGAATTCCCCTCCCGTATCACTTCTTAAGCATTTGATTTTCAGCCCAGTTTCATTCTCAACTAAACTTTTGAAAGTTTTAAATAATTCAAAGGTCTCTCCTTTATGAGATAGGAAATAAACCCATGTCTTTCGGGTAAAGTCATCGATAAAGACTAATACATACCTTCTACCACTGTGAGAAGCTGGAGTAATAGGCCCACATAGATCAGCATGAATCAGTTCCAGTCGTTCTTTGGCTCACCATTCACTCTTCTTTGGTATTGCTTCTCTTTGTTGCTTTCCAATAGCACAAATCTCACAAACCTTGTACTTTTCAACTATTGTAGGCAAGTCTTTTACCATCTTCTTGTATTGCATTGTTCGAATTGCTTTGTGACTCACGTGGGCAAATCTCCTAGAGACTTCTGATCTTCACTAACTTGTAGGCACTCTGTTTGAGGTAAACTTCTTGCACCAATCACAGGAAACATCCTATTCTTTGACATCTTGGATGTGAAAATCAATCCCTTTTGGGGATGAAACACTTCACATTTTCCGCCTTGAATGATAAAAGTCACAGCTTTGTCTTGAAGCTGCCCAACACTAATCAAATTGGAAGTTAACTGAGGCACAAAGTAAACATTAGTAATGACCTGGGTTCTGCCTTCCACCTCCAACCGAATATCACCCACCCCTTTGACTTCTAATCCGAGATCGTTTCCAAGTCGTACTGAGTGCTTATAGCTTTCATCCAAATGTATAAACCAATCCCTTGTGCCTGTCATATGGTTTGAGCACGCTGAGTCTAGAAACCATATGTTCTCTTTCCTAAGCTTTCCATCATCCACCGAGGCCATCAACAAAAGCGCTTCCTTTTCATATTTCTCAATATCCACTGCAGCCATTAGAAGAAGTTCTTCATTGTCAGCATACTCAGCATAATTCACAGCTCGATCACCATTAGGACACTCGTATTGGAAGTGTCCCTTTTGGTGACATTTGTAGCATTCCACCAAGGCTTTATCAAACTGAGACCGACCACGTCCTCGTCCTCTACCTCTGTTAGAGACACCTCTTCCCCGACCTCTGCCTCGTCCAACACTCGAGTCATTTTCTACTTTCAATACCTGCTCTTCAACAACAGCCTTACATTTAAGCTTATGTTCATGAACTAACAGAGAGCTTTGTAGTTCATCGAATGACAGAGTATCGATGTCTTTAGATTCTTCGATCGAGCAAACAACAAAATTGAAACTCACTGTTAGTGATCGAAGAACCTTTTCCACTATTTTCACATCCGGCATATTTTCTCCACAGTTGCGCATGTCATTTGCCACAACCATCACTCGACTGAGATACTCTGCCACGCCTTCACCATCCTTCATCTCTAGGGTTTCAAACTCACGTCTGTGCCGCTGCAATTGGGCTTTTTTTACCCTAGCATTGCCGTGGTATTTCACCTTTATAGCATCCCAAATCCTTTTTGCCGAATCCTTCTGAGTGATTGTCTTGAGTATTTGCTTGTCAGTTGACTGGAACAAATAATTTCTGGCCTTCAAATCCTTCAACCGCATCACCTCCAAATTGGTTCTCTGTGTGGGCGTCAATTGTTCGCCTTCCCGTGGCTCCTTAAACCCATTCTCTATCACAACCCAATACTCTTTGGATCGAAGAAGGGTTTCCATGACCAGACTCCAATGGTCATAATCACCATCAAAACGGGGAACACTGGGAGCTTGGAAAGTGTGTGTCTCTTCTGCCATTTCTCTCACGAATTGCCCTCTCAAAAACTTAAATGTTCGCTCTGATACCACTTGTAAGAACACAAGATGATATCTAGAACTCTAATTTGAAAGTGATAATTATTTATGAACTTCAATGGCTATTATATAGCCTGAACTTACAACGGAAACAAAAACGGTAAACCAGAAAAATAGGAACGAACCACTGAACTCGTTCAAAGCTACGACTCAATAAAAACCCTACCTATTAAGTGCAGTGGGCTCAGCCCTTATTGAAATAAACCCAAAACCCAAACATAAAGTAAGCCCATCATGTACTTCTCTTAATGATTTTGTCGATTAACCCCCAAATACAGATTATTTAGCTCGCTCCCTCACATCCCATTCCTTACACTCATTCCATCCTTAAAATTTAAGAAAACTACCTAAAACCACCACTCCATCCCATTCCTTATCCTTATATCTTATCCCATTCCTTATTCTTATATCCTATCCACTCCTTATCCTTATTTATATCTTATCCAATCCTTATCCTCCTATCACACCCCATTCCGTATCCTTATATCCCATCCCATTCCTTAACACTCATTCCATCCTTAACTAAAAAATGAGAGAAAAATTTCTGGAATAGTGATGTTTTTTAGTTATATTATATAGATAGGGATAAAACGCCCCGCTTGCAGTGTGCACATACAATGTATATATGTGTGGGCCCTCAAGGGGGCCAAAGTGAAAGTGCACTAATTTTAACGTTATTTTACTAATTTCGTGAAAATAATGTTAAAAGAGGGGGATGGTTAATCTATTGAATAACGGATTACAATATATTGGATATTAGGGTTATTATTATGAGCCCACGGGCTCATAAAGTATCTAGGGTTTGCATTACATTCTCTATATATTGTAATCCGTTATTCAATATAATCATGCATCATGTGGTGACGTTGATAGCCGAAAGACAAGGGAGTACATGCACTAATTGGCCTTTGTCTTAATTGCCGGGTGTTATGTGCCTTATGTCCAAGGCTTGATACAAAACTACAATCGAGTCGGGGGTCTCATTGGAAGCATATTCCTATGGGGTAGAGGTAAGGTTGTCTACATCTTACCCTCCTTAGACCCTACCTTAGCTTTGCTATTGGTGGGATTTACTGAGTATGATGATGATGATGATATGGATAAGGATAAAGAATGGGATGTGAATTTATAACCATATATTCAAACTCTTATAACCTCCAAATCTATGTTTTTATACTAAATGTCATAGTTTGACATCGTTCGTTGCCCATCAACCCTGCATTTCCACAGTTAAGTCTCTCTATCCATCCATCAAAAACACACACTAACCAAAAGTCAAGGTATCATTAATATATTACTCAAAATTCAACAACATCAAATTAACCTAAACAATATCAATCCCTTTCTACCAAATCAATGCTTATCAGAACATCAAATTAACCTAAACAATATCAATCACTTTCTACTAAATCACTGCTTACCAGAACATCAAATTAACCTAAACAATATCAATCACTTCCTACTAAATCACTGCTTATCAGAACATCAAATTAACCTAAACAATATCAATCAATAACAACATCAGCTAATAATATTACCGTAATGTTTAACAGTTACAACTTGTGCGATTTTCCGGAGAGATAAGCTCGGAAGCCTCTGAAGCAACGGCACGCAACCCAAAAACTCGATAACTAACAATCAAATATCATCATATTAACAAAATCAAGTTGTTGATTGATAATACATTAACAATTGGAAGAAATTAGGGTTTGGAAACTACGTAGAATGATTACCTGCTTCCGAACTCAACATGTTGAATGTTGACCACAAATTTTGCGATGATCTGGGACCAAAATAGTTGTTGTGATTTTAGGTATTTATAATATAATATTTTATAGTGTCGGTTATGTGTGAATGATGATACTAAAGAGGAGAAAAGATACGGTAAGAGTCTACGACTCGGCTGTATATTGTTTTGAAATAGTTGACCATAGGTTTAAATATATTAATCACGTGTATTTTTGGGACATTCTTGACAATTGAAACTAGTTTTGTACAACATTTGTGGTCCTTGAAATGAAGAGGGTCAAACGGTAGTTTTCTTACTTGAATTTATATTTCATTGAAACTTGGTTCTTGTTCAGCACATGCTTGGTTGGACCAACTTACGATGAGTCTGTATAAGCAGTTATTCGTCTCGTTACATTGAGAGTAAGGGCGCAACTTTGTGGGGGCGGGAGGGGGCGGCCGACCCCCCGAACTTTTCGCTCAGTAGTGGAGAGTATGTAGTTTTCGTATAGAAATTTTTGGGTATTTACGTTTTCGACCCCCCGGTTTTATAGATTTTTTTTGGTATTTACGTTTTCGACCCTCCAGTCGAAAATCTCAAGCTTCGCCACTGATTGAGAGGTGATTTCTATATACAACTAGATTTCTAGGTTAAAGTATTTGTATATGAGGATGTAGTATGAGATGTGATTGAACAAGACTTGTATATATGCACCTCTAGAGCTACTTTTAAATTATTCTTTGATAGTTACAGTATTAAATTAGATGTTGTTAAGGAATATGGTGTGGTGGTAAAGTATGTTTTTTTCCATTTAAGAGTGTATGATTCAAATCTTGTAAGGGATAGTATGTGATGTATTTATCTAATAGATCTTGAAGTTTTGTTAAAGAAAAGTAATTTTTTTTAAGCCTATAACACTACTATAGTGTAGTTGGGCTCATAATGGTACCTAACACAATTATCAAATAATTTGATAATGTTCAACCTTTCAATTCATGTAAAAAGTTGACACCATCCATTTATATTGATAATTGAATAGTTAGTGGGCCACCAATGATTGGTCAGATTAGAGTTCCTGCCCGGATTGATCTTATTGTGTGTTAACTGATGTCTTCGAAACCAATTGTTCTTGCCGTCAGAAAAATAAATAGTTAGTGAACTGGTTTCTTTTATGCAGATACGTTACCAAGTTGCTAGTCATTTACATTGATAGAAAGTAGCCATTTACACTATAGAAAGTAAAGGGAATTTCGACTTTTGAGTTTTCATGCTTTTCTAGCCTTACAATATTTAAAATTATTTTTTTAATCTAAAATATCTTAAACAATAAAAGATAAACAAATGGTATTAAAACAACTTTCTAGTCATTTACATTGAAAGAAGTATTTTAATGTTTCATCTTTATTCACCATGCCTATAGAAAATAATCATAACCTCAATATACATGTCCTTCAGTTCACCACAAGCTTAAAAATGTCATATTTATCATAAAAATACATATACTTTTATTATCAAGATTCAAGACGTTCTCCCATCACCAAGGGCGTAGGATAGTGGGGCGGGAGGGGGCGGCCAACCCCCCGAACTTTTCGCTCAGTAGTGGAGGGTATATAGTTTTCGTATAGAAATTTTTTGGTATATACGTTTTCGACCCCCCGTTTTATAGAAATTTTTGGGTGTGTACGTTTTCGACCCTCAGGTCGGAAATCTCAAGCTTCGCCACTGCCATCACACCATCTAAACTAAACTTTTCATCTTCTTGGAAATCTTAACGTCCCCCTAAGCTAGATTCGGTTATGAAAAATTACATAGGATCGAAAGAGAAGAAATACAAACTTACCAACATGCAACAAAAATTTAATTCTTCCTTATTTGTATATAATCATGACAATGAACCATTGGGTGTTATATATTATAAATATATAGCAATTAAATCATAAAATATTTTGGTTATTCTATAAAATATATTAACAAATTAAAAACTTGTTGAGATTTTTGTATTGTTGTTATTTAAACTATATACTAACTAGGTTAGAACCCCGTGTATTACACGGGTTGAATAAATGTAATTTTATATATTAAATAATAAAAGTTATATCTTTATGAACCATGTATATTGTACGGGTTAAATAAATGTAATTTTATATATCAAATAATAAAAAAGTTATATCTTTAAAAACCATGTGTATTACCAAGGGCGGATCTAATGGTATTCCAGGGGTTGCCCGGGATACCCCTCAACTTTATTTGCGAAGTGCAATTTTTGTTTTCCTCTTTTTAGGTTTATGTATCGGATACCTCTGAGTAAACATTAGGATACCCCAAAACAATTGAAGAGAAAAGTAGAGATTAAACTTAAAAAAAAAAACATTCAGGCCAGCTGTGGTGGTGGTGGTGGCTGCTCCTCAGTGGATAGCATTGGGGTTTTGGAGAAGACAATGAATAAGATAAAAGATAAGAGTATTTGTTTGTGTTTGTTTGGACCTTATATAAATTAAACCCATGTCTTTAAAAGCCCACCCTAATAAAAACTTTTGTGTTTGTTTGGGCTTATCTAACTTGTCCAATGCCATAACTATGTATACAAGTATTATTGGGAAAGTGTATTTTTGTTTTTGATATAGTTTAGTATCATTATTGTTGGATCTGTTTTTTTTGGAATATTGATTTCTTATTTAGTTTACTTATTAATTGATTTAGTCTAAAGGATAGGAGTTGGCCAGAAAGTCCAAATTTCCTAAAAAGTGTAAAAAGTCATAAAACACCACAATGTCAACCATAAAACACACCAAAAACCCACAAATAATATGATGAAGATTACTAAAACATCATGTATGTGGGTTTTGTGTTGTGTTTTAGATGTTAAGGCTCTGATTGTGGAATGACAAATATTATTGTGTTTTATGTTGTTTAGCATTGTGTGTTTTATATTCATAGTTCTACGATGGTGTGTTTGAAGTTTTTATGGACTATTAGAGTTTGAATATGGTGTTTTAGTAATATTCATTCTATTATTTGTGAGTTTTAGGTGTGTTTTATGCCTGAAATTATTGTGTTTTATGACTTTTTACACTTTTTAGGAAAAACACACTTTCCGTAGGATCCCCACTCTAGTCTAAAAACACATTATCTTATTTCACGATTTCTCATTTCAATATGTAAAAAATTAAATATGCATGAAAATTGAAATAAAAATTGTTGAAATGAAAGTTAAACTATTGAATGTGAAACTTTTAACGGTTTGTCTTTGTTTAAACCAATTAATAATTATCCTATACATATTTGAGAGTAAGGAGACAATAAGTAACAAGACCCCTCCATCCCCTTTGTGCTAAGCATTTAATTAATATACACTAACAAATGTAAAATATTATATTACAACATTCTAGCCGGAAAACTTTTAGTTCCGCCACTATATTTAGGGGCCTATTTTTATACTCGCACAGGGCCTTAAGGGCCCACAAATTCTCAGGAACGGACATGCCCCGAGCAAAGGTACTCTAGCACAAAAGCAACGGAATTGGATTTTAGGTTAGGGTTTACTTACTAATTTTAGTTTTATTTTGTAATTGATCGTATGAAGGTACGGTAAAATAAATTGGGACACCCTCACTTTTTCTTCTAGTTCCGCCACTGTGTATTACACAGATTAAATAAATGTAATTTTGTATACTAAATAATAAAAATGTCGTATCTTTAAAAAACCCGTGTATAATCGGGTTGAATAAATCTACCAAATAATAAAAAAATTACATCCTTAAAACCCCGTATATTACACGTGTTGAATATATCTAAAAAAGCTATATCTTTAAAAACCATGTGTATTACACATATTAAATAAATGTAATTTTGTATATTAAATACTAAAAACGCCGTATCTTTAAAAAACTCGTGTATAGTCGGGTTGAAAAATCTACTAAATAATAAAAAAAAATTATATCCTTAAAAACCTCGCGCTTTACACGAGTTGAATAAACATAATTTTGTATACCAAATAATAAAAAACGTTATATTTTTAATAAATTAGGATAACATTTAATATAAATTTATTATTTATATATTTAATATAAGATAAGTAGATTAATAAATTAGGATAACATTTAATATAAATTTATTATTTATATATTTAATATAAGATAAGTAGATAAGAGAGGTATTTGTTTTAAAAATATATTAAATTAACAATTTAGATTTGAGGATAATATTTTATTAAAGTATGATAAGATTTAATATTAATTTATTATTTATTTATTTAGATAAATATAGATTTGAGAATACATTCAATGAATGACACGTGTCCAAAAATTGGTTAATTTTGTATACCAAATAATAAAAAACGTTATATTTTTAATAAATTAGGATAACATTTAATATAAATTTATTATTTATATATTTAATATAAGATAAGTAGATTAATAAATTAGGATAACATTTAATATAAATTTATTATTTATATATTTAATATAAGATAAGTAGATAAGAGAGGTATTTGTTTTAAAAATATATTAAATTAACAATTTAGATTTGAGGATAATATTTTATTAAAGTATGATAAGATTTAATATTAATTTATTATTTATTTATTTAGATAAATATAGATTTGAGAATACATTCAATGAATGACACGTGTCCAAAAATTGGTTTCTTTTATTATAGTAGTTAGATTTTGAAAATCGGATTAAGTTTTGGAGACAAATCAAAAACTTGTTGAGATTTTTGTATTGTTGTTATTTAAAGTGTGTACTAATTTTGAAAATCGGATTAAGTTTTGGAGGGATATGAACACATTCATTAATGAGATAAAATACTCAAGCGTTGGTTGACAAGTTGCATAGCTAGAAAATACATATGTTAACAACTTTTTCTTCGAGAACAAGTGTTATAATAATGACTTTAACTTTTTTCTTCTTCTTTTTGGCTAAATGAAAGTTAAAGTTATGCTCCCATAACTTTAACAAGATAAATTATGATCAAATCCTTTTTGTTTATCTAACGTAGAGTCAAAGTTATACACCTACCGCTAAATCATACCCCCGAGTCCTTCACATAGAACCATTGCAAACAACTATCAAAACCCATGAAAAACCACAACAATCCCCAACTCTATCGCCATGAATTAAGGGTACCTTCTTTATTCAATAAATTAACGAGACGTAGGGGCTGTTTGTTTACCTCTTAACAAGTCTCTTAATGGTTCAGACCTCTTACTGGCTCAGCACTTAATGGTTCAGACTGTTTGTTTCACAAGCAGATGTCTGAATGGTTCAGACATTTGCCTATGAATGGTTAAGATTTATACAAAGTCTGAATGATTAAGACCTCTAATATGAATTGATCAGACATTTGCCTCTGAACGGTTAAGCATTATACAGGCTCTTAATGGTTCAGACCTCTTACTGGTTCAACACTTAATGGTTCAGACCTCTTACTGGTTCAGCACTTAACCATTCAAATGTTGCCAAACAGCCCCGTACTTGCTCAAAGCGCTAAAACACGATCAAGGCTTAACACCGATGTAAAGATGGTTTATTGATTAGTGGTGGAGTCTAAGCCCAATAAAACACTTCTCTCTAGCTTTTATTCTCTAGAAAACCTTCAATATACGTTATCGAGTTATCGATTTGAGCACTAACTCATCTTTCTATTTATAATTATAGCAAAATAGCTATAATAGTCTTTACGACGTATTTGATTGAACTAAATATGTTATTTAAGGACTAAAATTGAAAAAAGAAAGTGATTTTTAAAACAGAACGGTTACTAAAGGCTTGGTTCCAGTTTGATCTTACTATTTGGACTTTAACAGGACTTTCTATAAATGCGTAGCATATAAAATTAAAAAAAAAAAAACCATGTGCTCTTGTCCTCTTAACTAAATTCTTTGTTGAATAAAATGCTAGTTTTTATGGTATATTTTTTTATATAAATAATAACATATGAAAAAGTTATATCTGTTCAAAAATTGTGGGGGAAATTAGTTTAAAAATCAACAATATGTTGTTGGGATTAAACCAGTGGCGGAACTAACTCAAAAGGCTAGGGGTATCCTAATTTTTTTTTTAGGATCAGGGGTAGCCTTTATATAATGGAAACGAAGTTGAGTGGTATTTTTACACTACCGAAATAGAGTTAAGGGGTATTTTTACACTACGTAGACGGGGTTGAGGGGTAGCCCGTGCTACCCCTCCTAACACTTTAAATCCGCCACTGGATTAAACCATATGTTTTGAAAGTTGTAATTACTTAAACTCTTAACATTATATATATTACTTAAACTCTTAACATTATATTAAATTACCTTTTTGTCATCCTTATATAAATAATAATATAGTATAGATATAGATATACTGTAAATACGTCCTAAATTTTGATAAAAGTATCATACGAAAACGGCCTCTTCGAACTATCAGTGTTGACAGTTGACCAAACAAGGCAATATGTATCTTTATTTTGCAACTTTGTGTAGGGGAAGGTTCAAATGAAAACCACTAGTTATTGTGAAAACTCGAAAACTAATTAAAAATCACTAAAAGGGGGGGGGGGGGGGGGGACTTTTAATGAAGGAGGGGTAAAATTGGAAAAAAAAAATATGTAACTTTTCAAACATTTCCCATTTCTCCATACGTTATCATTTTAAAACAAAAATGGCACCATAAGATCACAAATTTTTGTATCTTTCATTCAAGTATATTCGAGCATATTTTTTATGACATAAAAAAAGATTTATGGTGTCGTCTTGTTTTCAATACTATTATTATAGTAGTGCACATGTGCAATATAACATGTACTACAATTGTATTACATGCTTAAAATTATCTTTTTGAGTCTAGTTTAGCTTTTAGGGTTAGTTTTTTTGGAGGTTTATGATTAGGATTAGGTTTTTGGGTGTGGGGGGGAGGGGGGTTTAGGTTTTTGGGGTGTGGGGGTGAGGGGTTTAGGTTTTTTTCGGGTTTATATTTAGGGTTTAGTTTTAGGTTTTCGGGAGGGTGGGGGGTGGGGGGGGGGTTTAGGTTTTTGGGGGGTTAGGCTTTTGGTGTGAGGGTGAATTTAGGTTTTTGGGGGGTGGGGGGTTTAGGTTTTTGGGGGGTGTCGGTGGGGGGTGGGTTAAGTGGTTTAGGCTTTCCGTATTAGTGTACTACACATGTGCAGTACAACCAAAAAAATTTTTTTTTTTTTTTTTAATTTTTTTTTTCATATATAAAAACCAGCGAAATTTATAAAAAAATTGAAAAAAAAAATTGTGTGTTTTTTAGGCTTTTTTTAGTTAGTTTTCGAGTTTTTACAATAAAAGTGGTTTTCATTTGAACCATCCCCACTTTGTGTAATGGCCTGAGTACTATATAATATAGACAGAAGACGAAATGAAAAATCTGTTTAAAAGGAAAACTTGTCAAATGATTCACACGGGTTCAAAGTTACCCAAAGCCCATTGTTTAATTTATACAACCTCCTAAACCCTTGTATTCATGATTTAGATTAATAATAGAGTAAATTACGTTTTTGGCCCCTGTGGTTATATCACTTTTGCTATATTAGCCCAAAATAAGAATTTTTAACACATCTGTCCCCATGGTCTCTATAACTAACCATTTTGGCCCCTAAGTCTAACCATTTTAGCCCCCATAGTCTTTATAATTAACCATTTTGGCCCCCATGATCTCTAGACTTAGGGGCCAAAATGGTTAGTTATAGAAACCATAGGGGCATATATGTTAAAAATTCTTCTTTTGGGCTAATATAGTAAAAGTGATATAACCACAGGGGCCAAAAACGTAATTTACTCTTAATAATATTATTTTCATAATCAAAATGAACAAATGTTTATTTTTAGAAAATGGACAAAAAAGTGTTTGTGAGTTTATCAATCGTGTTCAGTTGAAGTTTCAACACAAACCCATTACGCAAATTGCGCATCTTGCTATTTCCAGGTATCTAATGTGTTTGTTTTGTGGGGTTTCTTTTGTATCTAATGTGTTTGTTTTACAGTTTTAGATTCTTAAACTTTGGGTTTAATTACCGAAAAGGTTACATGGGCGTAGGATTTACCTTAAGGGTCTGTTTGGTATGGGGTAATGGAATGTACGAAGTAATGGAATGGACGAGGTAATGGAATGGACTAGGGAATGCAATGGATCATTACCATTCCATCTCTTGTTTGGTTACCATGTGTGAATGGAATAAATTATTATTATATATTGTTCGGTAGGCAAGAAAAACGGAGTAATAAAATCAGCGGTGAGTGGTGGTGGTGGTCGGTGGTAGTGATTGCGGGTGGTTATATGTGGCGGTGGTGGGTGTCGGTGGCGGTGGCGGCGATGGGTGGTGGTGGCGGCGATGGGTGGTGGTGGCGGTGCGACAATGACAACGAGTGGTGGAGGCGGCAAGGTGGCCGTTGGTGGCAGCAGATGTGGCGGTGGGTGGCGGCGGCGGTTGGTGGTGTCGGTGGTGGTTGTGGTGGTGGCGTCGACGATGGTGGTGGGCGGCGGTGACGAGCGGCGTTGGCGCTTGGTCGCGACTGTGGGTGATAACGGTGGCGAGTGGGTGGCAGCGGCGAAGGTGGTTGTCGGGGTGAGGTGGTGGCGGGTGGCGGGTGGCGGCGATGGCGTCGGTGGTGGGTGGTGTTGGTGGTGGTGGGTTGTGGCGAAGGTGGTGGGTTGTGGTGTTGTTGATGAATGGTGTAAGAGGGATGGAATAGAAAAAAAACATGGGGTGTGGAAGGAATGATTTTGAGGGAATGGAATGCCTTTTGGAATTGGTGATTTCATTCCATTGACCAACCAAACACCCTTTTCTTCATTCCCTCGTAATCATCCATTCCATTCCACCTCTCATTCCTTCATACCAAACACTACCTAAGTAAGTGTTAAACGGAGGTTATTAGACGTTCAAAAGAGTTGGCTACATTTTAGGGATTATAATTTAAGGCGAGTTCTTCGAAGATCTACTTATGAGTTTTAATGAACAAACTTGTCTCTTCAAATATATTATTTTTCATGTCGTGTTTGGCGTATTATGTGAATAGACTCTTCAATTCTGGTCTTAAGTCAAGAAACTAAAAGTTAAACTTGCTATGTATTCAGGTAAGAAGAGCAACTTGAGTGGCACAATATTTACATTTGCCCCTTGCTATACTTTCTCACTTTCTTCATTGACACTAGCAATCTCTTATTTCCCCTAGGCGTTTTTTATGAAAAAAATCGTGAGGCGTTTCATATAAAAGGCCTGATTGACAAATTTGTTGGCCAATGGATCGTTGGCAACAGTCACTTTAACGGCTACATTTTTTATACTCTTTTTTTTTTAATTCAAAATCCATATCTATATATATACACACTCACAATCCATATACCACAACTCACAATACCACTAAAGATAAACACGACCCCACACCATCTTCTACAAAAATGGATTCCCCCATGTTTTCGTCATCTGTTGCCAATTATTATTACAAAGAGTTTTTAGCCGATGCGGATGAGTCGACCGACGAGGAGTATTATTTGTTTGTGTTTTAGTATTTATGTAATTTTTATTTATTTAGTGAAATATTATTTGTTTTAATTTTCAATATATATATATAGGGTAAGGATAGTGTAAAAAGTGCTCAAAGTGTATTATAACACTATATATAATACTATATAACACCATATAAACACCGTATAACAATATGTAACACCATATAATACCATATAACACTATGTAACACTATATATCATTATATAACAAATATAACACTATACATCTATCATAGACATGCTATCAGACAACCTATAGTGTTATATTTGTTATATAATGATATATAGTGTTACATAGTGTTATATGGTATTATATGGTGTTACATATTGTTATACGGTGTTTATATAGTGTTATATAGTATTATATATAGTGTTATAATACACTTCTCACACTTTTTACAGGATCCTCTACCTATATATATATATATAAAGTAAAATTATGTAGTGTAGAATGTATCACGTTGATTAATTTGTACTTAGAGTCGTGTTATGAATTTACATCTTATAATAACCTATGATGACACACATATACATTATATTCAATGATCATACAGCATCGTACTATCAAACTATTCTTGATACAATAGTATGACGTCCACCTTGATCACTATTTAAATTTCAACAAAACCAATGTTTCTGGGAACAAAAAACATGATAGATTGATCGATCATGCATGGCTCTACCACTACAATGAACTGCGGCAACGCGACAATGGTCGTGCTATGGAGAAAAAAAATGATGATGCGTATGACCTTCTATCGGGGGAAAGACGCTTTGATTCTTTTTAAGGATTGGCCCGAGACCAATACGGGCATGTATGTGTTGACACTTGTTTTCGTGTTCTTTGTGGCTCTTTGGTGGAATGGCTAGCTCAATGCAATTTTAAAAGTAACGAATTCCAATGATGCATGTTCAGGTTTGGCTCGAGCGTTGGAGTATCCTTTGTGGGTCACGTTGGGGTTCATGATGATGTTGGCGTTGATGTCGTCTAATGTTGGGGTGTTTTTGGAGCCCGTGTCATTACATATTTTAGGGGTTTTTCTCTTTGGAGTGATAGTGAAACCGGCTAACAATAATACTGATGGCATATCGAATGCTTCTTAGTTTATTGTTTTTTCTTAGCTATTTTAATGTAATTATCACCAATATTTCAATCTTATTGAAATACCAGTGATAAGTAGATTAAAAAATATCAGCTAAGAAAAAAAGCAATAGACGAAGAAACATTCGAAATGCCATCAGTATTATTGTTAGCCAGTTTCACTATCACTCCAAAGAGAAAAACCCCTAAAGCATGTCTCGACACAGCTTGCCAAAAACACCCTAACATCAAACGAATTATCGCCAACATCACCATGAACCCCAGGGCGACCCGCAAAGCATACAACAACGTTTGAGCCAGATCGACCCGAACATGCATTGTTGGATTTCGTCATTTTATTTTGCATTGAGTTTGAAACTCCACCAATGAGAGCCATAGAAAACACGAAAACAAGCGCCAACACATACATGCTATATTGGTCACGGGCCAACCCATAAAAAGAATCAAAGCGTCTTTCCGCCAATAGAAAGTTATGTGCATCATCATTTTCTTTCTCCGTGGCAGCCCGTTGTCGCGTTGCCGCAATTCATCATCGGTGGAAGAGCCGTATTGATCGATCAATCTATCATGTTTTTAGCTCCCGGAAATGTTGGTGTATACTTTTCTTGAGGTTCATGGTTTAATTTGTTGAATGTTGATGTTTAAATAGTACCGAGGATTGATCGTTTGGTAACCATAACCCTATACGAATGGAAAAAGAATGCTTTCCATATTCCATTTTAAATATTGCTAAAAATGAAAACATCAAAAACAAGTAACCGTTCCAGCCTCCTTCATTTGATTCCAACAAGCAATGTTTTAAAAACCGGTTTTTTATTCATACCGGGTTAGACCGTGGGGTATGGTGGGGCGGGGGTTTGGGGCATGGGTTGACACGTGGATTATGGGGCACCCAATATTACCCAATTTCATAGGGGTATGGTGGGCGTGGCTGGGGTGGTGTGGCCAAGCCACTCCGGGCAAATCCCATCAACTAGGCTAGTAGTCTTGGCCAACGAGGTTCCGCCATATCATGTTCGAAGCCCCGCCCAACGCCCGGGCTAAAACCCCCGTCCAAGGGGCCACGCCGAAACCCAAGCCCACCCGGGATGGTGACGTGGGCGTTTGTACCCAACCCCCGCCCCATACCCCATAGTCTTAGGCTCTGAAATGATTCAAGCGGTTGAACCGGGTTGTACCGGGCGGTTCAACCGGGTCACTAGTTAACACTATAATTCCATAAAATACAAATTAATCTAAAAAAACAAATCCAATCTAAAAAAACAAATCCAATCTCAATTAAAATTTATATAACTGATTATGATTTTATCTAAAAACAATTGTTTTCTTGTAAAATGTTATGCATTTTTAATAGCATTTTTATTACTTATAAACAATTTTACCGATATTTACAACATTGCCTACAAGAATTGTACAATGTATATAAAATTTGTTATTTTTAAAATGATTATTATTAAAATGGAAAAAAAAAAGTGTTTGTAGGCAGGGGCGGACCTACCCTTTGGCCAGGGTGGGCGGCCTTAAAAAACAAATTTAGTGTATATTTAGGCAGAAAAACCCAACCGCATCCCTTGAAAATATGGTTTAACACCTCATCCGCACCTCCAGCAAATAATTTCTCGGTCCGCCACTGTTTGTAGGTTAAACCAACCTAGCCTGACCCATACCAAAAATGAACCTGTCACCCAACTTGCCCATCTTGGCATCTTGTCACCTGTACTACTTCCATGTTTCAAGTGTGTATTTGTGCATGTAGAGTGTAGATATATGTATATGCATATACATATATAATTAGTTGGATAAGGAAATCCGGTCCCAAGACTTAAAGTTTAACCACTTCATGTTGGTTTTAAAGTCAAATCACATGAGTCTAAAAAGTCAAAAGCAGTTGCTAACATAAATGATAAATTTCTTAGGGTTATTAAAAATTGTATTATTAGAAAGTATAAACATGTTCATATGGTCCTAACTTTGACCATTCTTAGATCAGTCTTTATGATATCTCATGTTTCATGTAATATAAAAGTTGTAACATCTACTTTGCAATTTAATTTAGATTTTGTTTCAGGCCATAGATTTGTTCAAAACAGAGGTGGTGCTAGAAAATTTTCCCACCAGTTTTCAATCCAAGAAATCTTCAATAAAATTATGAAAGGGCATAGTCTCATGGGGTTCCTTTATTAGTTGAATTAGGGCAACCCTTGTAGACAACCTAGGTCCAGGCTAAGTCTTAGTAAAAAACTTACTATGTTTTTTTTCTTTAATTTTTTATATTTGTAATATTTTACTTTCTAATATACATGCACTTTTATATTATTTATATTTACCATATTGATTTTAAAGATTTTATGCAAAAACAAAAAAAAAGGACTCGTAACAAAAAAGATGTGGAGCCCCTTGAAAAAACCCGATCTATACCCGGAAACCGGGTTTTCTTGATACCCGAAAATAGGGTATTTTGATACCGGGTATAGGGTACCCGTACCCGGAACCAGTTACACCGGATATGGGATTTCTGGCAATACCCGGACCCGAACCCAAACCCGATTATTGTCAATAGCAGAAAAAACCATACCCGGTCATACCCATACCCGGGTATTAAAAAAAAAACGGTATTGTGCACCTCTACCGCTAAGATAAGAGTTTGTCCTAAGATGAACTTAACAATTTGGACCGAGACCAATTTGGCCCAGATATATTTAGGCCCACCAGGCCCTGTAGAAAAGAAACCAAGTTTTAGGGCAAGTTTCTTTTTGTCATTTTGTGCATGTGGCCAAACGTGCTTTGTGGGTTCATCATTCATGTGTTTGTTTTAGACCGGAAGGTATGGAGGAGGCAAGTCCTCCAAGAATGAGCCGCCACGTAGACCGCCACGTAAGCGGGTGTGAGGATGGGCCTAAAGGGGATGGACCTAGGAGGTGGGGGATGAACCCCTTTATATATATGTATGTATGTATAGGTGTGTGTGAGGGGGTGAGGCCCGGCTTGGGCAGCTCTGGGCGGACGAAGAAGACGGGCGAGGGAGCAAGGGGGCGGCGGCAAGAGGACGGACCTGGGGACGAGCCACATACCGTCTGATCTAATAGTTAGATTCCTAAACTTCAGTTGCAAGTATATGAATAGTTTGTTAGGGTATAGTTTTTACCCAAAGTAAGTATTAAACGAAGTTTATTAGACTCTCAAATGAGTTGGCTAGGTTTAGGGCCTATAATTTAAGGTAAGTTTTTCGATGATATACTTTACGAGCATTCATAACCGAACTTGTCTTTTCAAAAAACCTTATTTTTTTATGTTGTGTTTGGCTTTGGTTTGTTTGGCGCGTTTTGTTGTCATTAAATGATTTATGTACAATCCCTTAATGCCGAGTGGGATGTGAAAAAGGAAGACGGAGTTAGATATGGGTCATTAAGAAATTAGGCTACTCGGTATGGGGTCATCCCCGCTCCGTCTTGCTTCGGCGACGGACCCAACACCGTGCCTCCCCCCCCCCCCGCGTCCCGTCTTCGGCGTCGACTTCCAGCCGTTTGCGACGATCCAAAATGAGTGGGGCCCAACCAAAAAGTAACCGTTTAAAAAAAAAATTAATTTCTAATTAAAATTAACGGTAATAATTCAAAATATACCCCAATTCACTTCCATTTTTATAAATACTCACCTCTTTAACCACTTTTTTCACAACTTTTCACCCACTACCACCCCATCTCTCTCACATTTTATAAACCACTCTTCCCTTTTTATAAAAAACTCATCATATTTTATACCATTTTTTACCCGCTACCACCCCATCTCTCGCTCAAAAATTATCATGACTTCACCCATTTCTTCCATTTCTTCAATTTCTTCTATGTCTTCATCGTCTTCGTCTGCGTGGTATTCATCATCTTCGGAAGAGGATGATATTATGCACAACATGATTATGAACGCGGCTCAAGTCTTCATGGCGGCTGATGAAGGGTCGTCCCAACGGCTAACTAGACGAGCAAAATATAACCGAGACCAAGAAGGTATTTTACTTTTTTTTTCCTTATGTTTTATATAGATTTGAAAATGTATTTTATAATTAATTTCATTTATGTTTCGTTTTAAATTTATAGCCGGCCACGCTAAACTACTAGCCGATTATTTTGCCGACGAACCCGTGTACCCAGCCGAGATTTTCCGACGTCGGTTCCGCATGAGTCGTCCACTGTTTTTACGTATTGCAGGCGACATGGCCCAGTCTGATCCGTTTTTTACATTGCGGAACGACGCTAGGGGGCAAAGGGGTTTCAGTAATTTACAAAAATGCACGTCGGCCATTCGCCAACTTGCGTACGGTTACGCACCCGATGCATTAGACGAGTATATTAGGATGTCTGAAAGAACCGCACGTCGATGTTTGCACAAGTTTTGCGAATGGGTTGTCAAATTGTATAGCAAGCGATACCTGCGGAAACCGAACGCAAACGACGTTCAAAAATTATATCAAGCACACGAACAGAGACATGGTTTCCCAGGAATGCTCGGGAGCATTGATTGCATGCACTGGTCGTGGCAGAACTGCCCAGTCCAATGGCAAGGTCAGTATACTAGGGGAGATCATGGACATCCGACTATTATTCTAGAGGCGGTTGCGTCACAGGATCTCTGGATCTGACATGCTTTTTTTGGTCTACCTGGTTTGCTCAATGACCTTAACATCATATACCAGTCACCGATATTTGAGGATGTAGTGGCGGGTACAGGTCCAGACACAAGCTTTACAGTTTCGGGGGTGGAATACAGGCGAGGTTACTACCTAGCCGATGGGATATACCCAAAGTACTCGACAATCGTTAAAACTATTCCGCACCCGACAGACGACAAAAGAAAAAAGTTTGCGAAGTTTCAAGAGGGTGCGAGAAAAGATATTGAACGGGCTTTTGGTGTTTTACAAAAAAAATGGCACATCATTGAACATCCAGCACGTTCGCAAACACCAAAGAGGTTACGACACATTATGTACGCTTGTATCATCCTTCATAACATGGTCATTGAAGACGAAGGTAGAGCGATATGCGAGTACGACGAAGACGCGTCAACTGGAAATTCTGTTCCAGTTAGTGCGGAACAACAAGATTTGAACATGTTCGCTCTACGTAACGAGTACACACATCATAACCTACAAGCGGACTTGGTGGAGTACATTTGGAACAACGCTCAAAACGAACCCGACCACGACATGAAAGACGAAGACTAGTTGCTTCTTTTAATATATTAGGATATTTTAAGTTTATTTTTTTTAAGTTTATGTTTTTAAAATTTGTTTTTTAAGTTTATGTAATGTTTTTTAATATTAATGAAAATATTTTGTTACTTTATTTGTTAAACTAGGATAAAGACCCGCGCGCGTTGCGCCGCGGGGCTTTTTGAGTTGAACACATAATATGATGCTAAAGAACCATAGCAAAAAGCAAACACATATTTATATTTATGAGTAAATGATTTCATAGTTTCATACCAGAAGCCAGTATATATTTACATGAAGAAGTTTAGTATGTTTGTGTGTTTATGTAGCTAAGTGTGTTGACATATCAAGAAGTTAAGGGACTAACTCGTCATGTGGTAGTTTCTTCTTTCATGGATTAAAACTGGTTACCAAGTGATTCATCCTTCCCGTTCTACGTAAGTTGCAGGGCTAATAGTTGCGCGATGTCTAAGTTGGTTGTATCCACTCGCCTATAGATTGAAAACCGAAAATTAAAATTCAAAATTGTGGTTAAATGACAAAAGATATTAAATATTCATGTGGTTAATTATGTTAAGAAGTTAAGATTTTGTACTAACTTAACCACAATTCTTCCCTTTGGAATGACTTGTGACAGTAATCGGTCTGAACCGCCATATATGTCTTCTCCGGCAACAATCTCTTCACCTGCAATTATGGTTATTGTATAATATAATTAATAAATACAATGACCAAAAAATTACATTTTTGTGTAAAAAAGAGAAATCAAATAACTTTACCAGGGTTGACAAGATGAGTAACAGTTGATAACGCAGCCATTCCGCTTGAAAAGCATAAAGCGAGATCCGCTTTATCAAGCTTTGCCATGAGACTATTTTGTAATAAAAGGGTCTCATAAGTCATACGTTTCAAGCACGTCTCGTGTAGGATTGCCACCCCATGTGTAATCGTGGGGACCATACTGAGTCGCCGAAGGCTGAAAAAGCACAAATAAAGTAAATATCGACAAGCTGCAAAATAATATATGAATAGTAATTATTACAAAATGCCCAAATGAGCTACATATGTTACCAGTATCTACGATCGTCAATCCCAGTTATCGCTAATCCATTGGAAGATATCAAAACACAAGCTTTTCCTGTGCCTTTATCCAACCAAACTTCCTGAAAAAAAATCCAAAATCATATCAATAAACTTTATTAAAAAAAGCAAAAGAACCCATTTCAAGAAACATCAAGATCACACTATCTGCTTTAGTAAATTACTACCTAACTCAATTCAGTGTCAAACCAAATTATCATGTCATCATTGTGGGATGTTTTGGATGTGAGCATGCATCATGCATTTAAATTAATTATTGCAATTTCAAACAAATTATAATCCGCTTTACAACTCTGTTTCTAACATACCCTAATCACCAACCAAAATACATATTCAATTAATTCACACATAAACACATACAAAAGTGAAGTCTTTATGCAACAAAAATTGTTTCTAAATAAAACCAAAAAGAATACCAAAATCAAATCAATAAACTTCACTAAAAACACAAAGATCCAATTCAAAATTACCACTAAACACAATTCCGTGTGAAACCAAATTTTCATGTCATCACTATTGTTATTTCAAGTTAAAATCATCAGCTTATAGTACAGATTCCAAACAAATAATAATAATCCAATTTACAAATCTGTTTCAAAACCTTTGTTTCTAACATATCCTAATCACCAATCAACAAACAAATTCAACCAATACACACAAAACACATATAAAATTAAAACCTTTATGTACCAAAATTTGTTTCTGAATCAAACCACATGCACACTCATATTTCAATTTCCAACATTAATTATCAGTTTAGAGTACATATTTCAAACAAATTACAATCCACTTTAAAAACTCTGTTTCAAAACCTCTGTTTCTAAGATACTCTAATCACCAATCAAAAACCAAATTCAACAAAGAATACCCACATAAAACATACAAAATCAAAGTCTTTATGCACCAAAATTAGTTCGTAAATCAAACCACATGCTCTGTAAACCAAACATTGTTCTTCATCAAAAACCCTAACAAAAAAACAGAGTCATATATGAAAATTATGCAATTAAACCTTCGTGCTGCCATCAATCGAATTGGGTGCACACAATCTCGTATAAATATCCTTTTTACAACAATTCAAACCCAACTCATTACAATCAAACACCCTCGAAAGCACCAACTCATAGTTTTTCAGCAATTTCGATATTAGACAAAAAATTACCTTGACTTCACGTCCAAAAACCGATCAGATATGTGAAAACCCGGCCAACATCGGAGCGACGATGGCATTCAGGTTTTACACCATCCGTCCTTTGTACCTACGCTGACTTCCGGATACGGGTCATCCACTGATCATTAAGATCTAACAACATGCAGACCCAGATCGGTAACCGGAGAAGTCGCCGGAGCTTAACCGGAGGCCTGTAACATCGAAAATAGCTTCAACGTACACAAGATAGACCCATCTAACTGAAAAAATAAACATACAACTGAATCGAGGCTTACCGGAATTCGTGCAGGAGTTAACCGGAGTCTCGTCAGAACCCTAGCTCGCACCGCCTCACCGGATTCCTTGTCTTCTGCTGTGTAGGTAGGGGTACAACACTCGCCGATACTGAGAAAACGCAGACAGATCCGCCGTGGCTCCGGTGGCTGGCTACTCTGTCTCTCCGTTTCTCACACTCTATCTCTCTCTCTCCCAGACTGTGTTGCATAGATTGTGTGGACATGTGTATAAAGCACATCCACATATTCCATATTTTTTTGAAAAACACCCAATGTAACACCCCGAAAAATGTAAAACCTTAAACTGGAATTAGTAAGGTTTAAATAAACGAGAATTTACTAACTAGGAATTTTAACCTAATTAGTTAAAATGTCTAGAAATAACCATAAAGTAGAGTAAAAGTTCACAAAAATCAATATTTATCAAAGTGAAGGGGTTTAAGTTGTTAAAAAATTGAAACTTAATTCTAATAAACAAACAAAACACAAATTTAACCCCCCATTTGATATCCCTGGTCGACCAGAACATCACAGGGGGCGACACCCACTTCTCCAAAACCCTAAAATCTCATAATCTTGCAAATTGAAGGGTTTATCCAAGTAGAAATCGAAAATTGAGCCTAGAATCGTGATCCTCATTGCAAGAGGATTCTAAGGTATGTGAAATTTGATGAAATCTATCAACTTGAAATTCTCATGATTCTGAAATTCTGAAATTAGATGCTTGCATGTGTGTTATTTGGTCGGATTGATGTTGATTAGGTGTTTAGAAGTAAAACCTAGCTAACTATTTGAGAAATCATGACCAAATTCAGAAAACTCCATGAACACCTTGAAGGTGGGTTGTAGGTTTTACAAGATGAAGATGAACACTAGGGTTTAGGATGATTATTCTAGTGTAAATTGATTGTTGAAAATGATTTCAGAAAGATATGATGCTTAACACACTATAGGAGGGCTTTATTGTTGTCAAGTTAGCTAATTAGCAAGTTAAGAAGTTGATTTCTAAAAGGTATAAAAATTCTGCCTATGAGGTGTTTGTTGAAATGTTTAAGAGAGGATTTAAATGATAAAATATGATGAGAACGCAGATTTGATCATGTTTCACAATGATATGAATATGGTCATGAAAAGAGTTCTAAACAAGTTGTAAAACTGAATTTTATAGGCAAAGAGTCCGGATCATCAAGCGGACAAGCCGGAGGAAATTCACGAGGGAAAGGCGTGCTTTAGAGGTACGAAATTACCGTTTCGTTACAATTGTAAATTATTTAATAGTTTTATGTTGTAGTTTGAAAACATGGTAAACAAGATAGATCAATATATCAAGTAAGTGTCTATTCGTCCAAATCTACGGAGACGGGTCAAAACAATTGTTAGAAAATCTATGTCGAATTTCCTTGCTTGATGATTAATTCTTGGTGCCTAAACGGGTCGAACAAATCAAGTAAGGTATGATTATTACATAGGAATATGATAGAAAGATCTTTGATGATTGATTAATATGTATCTTTTGAGAAATATGGGGTTTTAAGGTTTTCGGAATCATTGAAAAACCTGAATTTAAAGAGTTAGAATCTTGGTGTAATAAAACAAGGAAACAAAACTTGAAATCCCAGCTAATACCGTAAATTACGGTATCACCGTAATTTACGGTAGATGTTTATTGTTTACGGTGGAAACCACCTGATTTACGGTGACCATAAACTTTCAGATCCCACCGTAAATTACGGTATGACCGTAATTTACGGTAAACCCAGAAAAACTTTAAATTGTTTTATTATTAATTGATGATTGATTTATATGTTTAAATATTATGTGCCAAGGTCAAACTAATGTTTTAATTGGTTTTGACTCTAGGTGTTTAGACGGACCGTATGGATGGTGATCAAGCAAAGTCGAAGAACCGAACACAATCTTTGAATGCTTCCGCTATGTGTCTAAATCTTACTTAAATTTTGTTCACGGGTTGTATCCAAATTCTCAAACAACATTTTGAATGTTCTAATTTGGCCAAGTGTTGGATATGTTTTTATGAAACTTCTAAAACTTATGTAAATCTAGAATCTTTTGGTATAAATATGTATAAATCTAGTGATTAATTCTAGTAAAAAAAAAATTTAGAGTGTTACAAGTTGGTAATCAGAGCTCAAGGTTGTCAATAAGTGTTCGGTTCAAGCTTGATCGATCGTCCGGTAAGAACTAGCTTAATTGTTAATAAATTAGGTACTACGCAAAGAATAAGAAATGAACAATATGCATGAAACAAGTGTGTAAGCTCACTCAAAAACAAGAAATGCATGAAATAAGAATGATTAAATCAAGTTGCGAACTTGATTGAATTGAAACAAGAATGATTAAATCAAGTTACGAACTTGATTGAATTGAAACAAGAATGATTAAATCAAGTTGCGAACTTGATTGAATTGAAACAAGAATGATTAAATCAAGTTACGAACTTGATTGAATTGAAACAAGGATGATTAAATCAAGTTATGAACTTGATTAAATCAAAACAAGTAAAGCACGTGTTATAAATGGAATGTTTAACAATCTATGTAAACATTTCAGAAATCGAGATGGCTGATGGAGGCAATGATAATGCGGTGCCAAGAGTCACCGAACAAGTGAGAGAAGTGATTGCCGAAGAGGTTGGAAAGGCGATCGAAAACAGTTTGTCGGGCTTTATTGATAAAATCCAAAACACTGTTTTATCAATAGTAGAAGATAGAATCAAGAAACTGGAGGATGATTCAAATGTAGTAAAGGAAAAGCGTGGAGGACGAAAGCCTTGTTCATACAAGGAATTCATGGCTTGTAAACCACCAATATATAATGGGGAGGTTGACCCAATAGTGTGCCAACGATGGCTAAGTGACATCGAAGGGGTATTCGAGAGAACCCATTGTGACGAAAAAGACTACGTAGCCTATGGTACGGGTCAACTAAGGAGCCAAGCGAAAGATTGGTGGGATAACAAAAAGAAGGAGATTGGAAGTGAAGCGGCTAAGGCCATGACTTGGGAGGAGTTTAAGACGCCGTTTCTTAAACACCATAGTCCCAAGGCGGTTATAAATAAAATCAAGGAAGAATTCATGCAACTCAGACACAAAGGTGAATCCATAGACAAGATCACGGGGATGTTTATGGACAAGATGAAGTTCTGTGATGATTTGATAACGAATGAAGAGCAAAAGGTCTATTATTATCATAACATGCTAAGCGCGGAATATAGAGAGTTCATAACCCCTTCAAAGTACGAGACCCTTACCGAGATTGTCAACGCTGCTCGGGAAAGGGAGATTGAATTGAAGAAGAGTATAGAACGGGGCGAACGAAGGGCACAAGATGTGAATCCAAGCCCTGCCAAGAAAGCAAGAACGAATGAATCAGCAAGGAAATCAGATGCTAAAGGTAGTACATCAGGTTGCAAAATTTGTGGGAAGAATCATAAGGGCGAATGTTGTTACAAGGATAAGCCTTGTCCCATATGCAAGAAAACGGGACATATGGCTATGTCATGCCCGGAGAAAGTGACGGTTTGTTACAACTGTTATCGAACGGGTCACAAGAAGTCGGAATGCCCGGAACTGGTTGGAAAGAAGGATGGGCAAGAACCGAAAGGTGAAGCCCCGAAAGCAAAGGCAAGATCTTTTCAACTAACTGCCGCAGAAGCGAAGGTTGAACCTGACGTGGTCTCAGGTATATTTGCTGTAAATTCAATTCCCGCGCACGTGTTATTTGATACGGGTGCGAATAAATCCTTTGTTTCATATGGGTTTATTCGACATCCTTCATTTATTCTAACAAAATTACCTGTGCCTTTAGAAGTAGAGATAGGTAATAACAAAAGCTTTATTGTTTGTGATGTATGTGAAAATTGCAAACTGAGCATCGACGATGAAGAATATTTGATAAATCTAATCCCGATGTCGATGGGAGAATTCCAAGTAGTCGTGGGGATGGATTGGCTATCTCAATACCATGCAAAGGTCGTGTGTTTTCGCAAAGAGATAAAACTAACATCTCCGAGCGGAAAACACGTCACCATTTATGGCGAAAAACGAGGCAACCCCATAGTATGTTCGATGTTGAAAGCTCACAAGCTCATGAAGCGAGGATGCAAGGCATTCATAATTTATGCAAATGAGACCGAGAAAGAATCACGGAAGATTGGAGATGTACCGATAGTACGGGATTATGAAGATGTTTTTCCGGAAGATTTACCGGGGATACCGCCTGAACGGGAAGTAGAGTTCGGGATCGAATTGATTCCGGGCGCGAAACCTGTGGCAAAAGCCCCGTACCGACTTGCACCATCGGAATTACAAGAGCTGATGTCCCAAATTCAAGATTTGCTTGACAAAGGATTCATAAGGCCGAGTGTGTCTCCTTGGGGCGCACCGGTGTTGTTTGTGAGAAAGAAGGACGGGAGTATGCGCATGTGTATCGATTATCGGGAGTTAAACAAACTCACGGTAAAGAACCGATACCCGCTCCCGAGGATAGACGACTTATTTGACCAACTACAAGGCGCGAGTTGGTTTTCAAAAATTGACCTTAGGTCGGGGTATCACCAACTAAAGGTCAAAGAAGAAGATGTGCCGAAGACGGCTTTTCGCACAAGATACGGACATTACGAATTTCTCGTGATGTCATTTGGGCTAACAAATGCGCCCGCGGCTTTCATGGACCTCATGAACCGGGTTTGCAAGCCAATGTTGGATAAGTCGGTCATCGTGTTTATTGATGATATCTTGGTGTATTCGAAAAGTGAAGCCGAACATGCACGCCACTTACAAGAAGTGTTAGAGATACTTAGACGAGAGAAGCTTTATGCAAAATTTTCCAAATGTGCCTTTTGGTTACGAGAGGTACAATTTCTCGGTCATGTCATAAGTGCCGATGGGGTTTTGGTGGATCCGTCAAAGATAGAGGCAGTGTCAAAATGGAATCCCCCGAAGAACCCTTCTGAAATTAGAAGCTTTTTGGGGCTTGCTGGATATTATAGGAGATTCATTCAAGATTTCTCCAAGATTGCATCGCCGCTAACAAAGCTAACCCAAAAGAAAGCAAAGTTTGTTTGGGGAGTCGATCAAGAAAAAGCGTTTCGGACGCTAAAAGAAAGGTTAACTCAAGCTCCGGTACTGACATTGCCGGACGGAGTCGAAGACATGGTGGTTTATTCGGATGCGTCATTATTGGGACTTGGTTGCGTGCTGATGCAACGGGGCAAGGTAATAGCCTATGCCTCGAGACAATTGAAGATACACGAAAAGAAATATCCCACGCACGATCTCGAGCTGGCAGCGGTGGTATTTGCATTAAAAATATGGAGGCATTACCTGTATGGGGTAAAGTGCACCATATTCACCGATCACAAGAGCTTGAAATACTTCTTTGATCAGAAAGAGTTGAATATGCGGCAAAGGCGATGGCTAGAAACGGTGAAGGACTACGATTGTGAGATACATTACCACCCCGGAAAAGCAAACGTGGTAGCGGACGCTCTAAGCCGAAAAGCGGACTATGTCCCAATACGAGTGAGGTCGATGCAACTTGTGGTGACCTCGGGTATACTTGAACGTATTCGAGAGGCGCAGTTAGAAGCAGTAAAAGAAGAGAATTTGAAGAAAGAAAGAATAATTGGTCAATTGAAAGATTTATCGGAAGGGAATCATGGGTTGAAGACTCGATCCGGAAGGATATGGGTCCCACATACCTGTGGAGTAAAGGCGCTTCTACTTGATGAAGCTCATAAATCACGTTATTCAATTCATCCGGGTGCGACCAAGATGTACAATGATTTGAAACAAAATTATTGGTGGCCCGGAATGAAGAGGGATGTGGCGAAGTATGTGGAAAAATGCTTGATATGTTTACAAGTCAAGGCGGAGCATCAGAAACCATACGGTAAACTCCAACCGTTAGAAATTCCGGTTTGGAAATGGGAACATATTACAATGGACTTGTTAACCAAGCTGCCTAAGACGAACCGTGGTTTTGATGCCATATGGGTAGTGGTGGATAGATTGACGAAAAGTGCTCACTTCATTCCGATTCGTGAGACTTATACGTCAGAAAAGATGTCAGAAGTCTATACCAATGAAATCATAGCACGTCATGGAGTGCCGGTGTCCATCGTGTCGGATAGGGATACCCGGTTTACTTCGAATTTCTGGCGTGATTTCCAAGAACAAATGGGGACCAAATTGTTCATTAGCACTGCGTACCATCCTCAAACGGATGGACAAAGTGAAAGAACGATACAAATATTGGGAGACATGCTACGGGCGTGTATAATCGACTTTGGAGGCAATTGGGATGTTCACCTACCGTTAGTTGAGTTTTCGTATAACAACAGTTACCAATCTAGTATTAAAATGGCACCATACGAACTGCTTTACGGTAGGAAGTGTCGAACCCCGGTTTGTTGGGGTGAAGTGGGTCCACGTGAACTCGCCCACCAAGACATAGTACGAGCCACGAACGAAAAGATCGATAAAGTTCGGGCACACTTGAAAGCGGCTCAAGACAGGCAAAAGGCGTATGTTGATAAAAGGAAAAGACCAATTGAATTTCGAGTCGGTGACATGGTCATGCTAAAAGTGTCGCCATGGAAAGGTGTCATTAGATTTAGAAAGAAGGGGAAGTTAAGCCCAAGGTTTATCGGGCCATTTAAAATTATCGGAAGAGTTGGCAAGGTAGCTTACCGTCTTGAATTACCGGAGGAGCTGAGTGGGATCCATGGCACGTTACACGTATCTCAATTAAGAAAGTGCCTAGCAGACGAAACGACCTATATCCATTACGATGATATCGAAGTGGATAATAGTCTAAATTATGCGGTGAGACCGGTTGAAATTTTAGACAGAAAGGTCAAACGTTTACGAAATAAGCAAATTGAACAAGTCAAAGTCAAATGGGAGCATAGGAAGGGTTCGGACACTACATGGGAGTCCGAAGAGGAAATGCGACGTCTTCACCCTACTTTATTTGGTACGTATTGCGGTTTCGAGGACGAAACCCTTTTTAAGGGGGGTGGACTTGTAACACCCCGAAAAATGTAAAACCTTAAACTGGAATTAGTAAGGTTTAAATAAACGAGAATTTACTAACTAGGAATTTTAACCTAATTAGTTAAAATGTCTAGAAATAACCATAAAGTAGAGTAAAAGTTCACAAAAATCAATATTTATCAAAGTGAAGGGGTTTAAGTTGTTAAAAAATTGAAACTTAATTCTAATAAACAAACAAAACACAAATTTAACCCCCCATTTGATATCCCTGGTCGACCAGAACATCACAGGGGGCGACACCCACTTCTCCAAAACCCTAAAATCTCATAATCTTGCAAATTGAAGGGTTTATCCAAGTAGAAATCGAAAATTGAGCCTAGAATCGTGATCCTCATTGCAAGAGGATTCTAAGGTATGTGAAATTTGATGAAATCTATCAACTTGAAATTCTCATGATTCTGAAATTCTGAAATTAGATGCTTGCATGTGTGTTATTTGGTCGGGTTGATGTTGATTAGGTGTTTAGAAGTAAAACCTAGCTAACTATTTGAGAAATCATGACCAAATTCAGAAAACTCCATGAACACCTTGAAGGTGGGTTGTAGGTTTTACAAGATGAAGATGAACACTAGGGTTTAGGATGATTATTCTAGTGTAAATTGATTGTTGAAAATGATTTCAGAAAGATATGATGCTTAACACACTATAGGAGGGCTTTATTGTTGTCAAGTTAGCTAATTAGCAAGTTAAGAAGTTGATTTCTAAAAGGTATAAAAATTCTGCCTATGAGGTGTTTGTTGAAATGTTTAAGAGAGGATTTAAATGATAAAATATGATGAGAACGCAGATTTGATCATCTTTCACAATGATATGAATATGGTCATGAAAAGAGTTCTAAACAAGTTGTAAAACTGAATTTTATAGGCAAAGAGTCCGGATCATCAAGCGGACAAGCCGGAGGAAATTCACGAGGGAAAGGCGTGCTTTAGAGGTACGAAATTACCGTTTCGTTACAATTGTAAATTATTTAATAGTTTTATGTTGTAGTTTGAAAACATGGTAAACAAGATAGATCAATATATCAAGTAAGTGTCTATTCGTCCAAATCTACGGAGACGGGTCAAAACAATTGTTAGAAAATCTATGTCGAATTTCCTTGCTTGATGATTAATTCTTGGTGCCTAAACGGGTCGAACAAATCAAGTAAGGTATGATTATTACATAGGAATATGATAGAAAGATCTTTGATGATTGATTAATATGTATCTTTTGAGAAATATGGGGTTTTAAGGTTTTCGGAATCATTGAAAAACCTGAATTTAAAGAGTTAGAATCTTGGTGTAATAAAACAAGGAAACAAAACTTGAAATCCCAGCTAATACCGTAAATTACGGTATCACCGTAATTTACGGTAGATGTTTATTGTTTACGGTGGAAACCACCTGATTTACGGTGACCATAAACTTTCAGATCCCACCGTAAATTACGGTATGACCGTAATTTACGGTAAACCCAGAAAAACTTTAAATTGTTTTATTATTAATTGATAATTGATTTATATGTTTAAATATTATGTGCCAAGGTCAAACTAATGTTTTAATTGGTTTTGACTCTAGGTGTTTAGACGGACCGTATGGATGGTGATCAAGCAAAGTTGAAGAACCGAACACAATCTTTGAATGCTTCCGCTATGTGTCTAAATCTTACTTAAATTTTGTTCACGGGTTGTATCCAAATTCTCAAACAACATTTTGAATGTTCTAATTTGGCCAAGTGTTGGATATGTTTTTATGAAACTTCTAAAACTTATGTAAATCTAGAATCTTTTGGTATAAATATGTATAAATCTAGTGATTAATTCTAGTAAAAAAAAAAAAAAATTTAGAGTGTTACAAGCAAAGCTAAGGGTACAATCCACCAAAGCTCAACATTGTTGCTAATTTATAGGTTGTAATGTTAAAAAAAAAGTTGAAGATTAAAAAAAATAAAAAAAAAACATAAAAGTGGTGGAGGATGGACCATCTTACCATGCCCTCTAGTTTTGGAGGATGGACCATCCTTGGGAGGATGATGACGTGGCGCCTACGTGGCGGATCATCCTCCAAGGATGGTCCATCACCATACCGAGTAGCCTTATACAACTTATAGAGGCAATCAGAACACTATTTTAATTTTTTGTTTAAGAATAACTTGTTCATCTAGAAATTATACAACTCTGTGTTCATCTTTTAAAACAAGATCTGACGAACTAAAGCCATTGTTTGTTTAAGAATTACTGAAACAAATTCCCTATTCATCTAGGGGTGTAAGTAAACCCTAGAAATTCATGCCTTTTGAAATCAAACAAAATAACATACATAAAAGTAAATCAAGCTTTCTTCTCAGTGGTCGTCGACGCTTTGAGGAGTAGACAAGTGATGGTGGCAGTAGATTCGGTGGAGGTGGTTGTATATCCGGCGTGGTGGTCACCGGCAGTGATGTCACAGGTGGTGATTGTTTTAGTTTAGAGAGAGAGAGAGAGATTCTAAAGAGTAAACAAGTGGCGGTGGCATATTTGGTGGTGGTGGCGGCGATGGCTGTCACACTAAGGCCATGTGTAGCCATAACCCCCCTTTGTGGGCGTTATGCGACACGTGGCACGCCACGTGTGCGGGTGGGCGTTATGCATTTAAGTCCGTAGTCATAAAGCCCCCACCTAATCATTACTCAATTATTAAAATAAAAACATTACAGTAACAAAAAAAAATGCAGGGACCAAAGTGTAAAATGCAGGGACCAAAGTGTAAAACTTTAAAACAAAAATAGGCTTCTTCTCGGTCTTCTTCTCCGGCCTTCTTCTCCGGCTGAAATTCCGGCTTGTTCTCGGTCTTCAGGTCCGATTTGCAGGACCTACACTGCTTCATCTCCGATTTGCAGGGACCAAACATGTATAAACCAAAAACTTTAAACAATCATACCGCTGTTATGCATATCGCGCTACCCCCAAATTTTCGATTGATAGCGCCGGGTGTTTTGGTGTTGTGGGGGTTATGCTGGCGCCATGCAAGGGCATACCGCCCCACTACGTTCAGTCTAATAGAGGTAGGACTTGGTGGTGGTGTTTTGGTGAAAGAAGAAAGGAGAATTGAAAAGGCAGAGAAAGGGAAAGAATTGAAAAGGTAGAGATTGAAGTGGGTTTTTAGATTGGGTTTTAGTTTTCTATAATTAAGTTGGTAAAATGACTAAATTACCCTTAGCTTATTAGGCTTAACTGAAAATTTTAACTTTGTTAGTTCTAAAGGACGAAATGTGTAATGAGTTTTTCAAATAAAGGATTGTAACTGTAATTATTAAAGTTAAAGGGTATCCAATGCAATCTGATACAAACATAAAGGACGAAAACTGTAATTTACCCTAAATATTAATGTATGAAAAAGTTGTGATTGTTTAAAAATTGTGGAGGAAGTTGGTTTAAAAGTCAACAATATGTTATTGAGGATTAAAAACCATATGTTTTAAAAGTTGTAATTACTTAAACTCTTAAAATGTTAAACTTAAACTTAAGCCCTCGTAACTGAACTTTTCAGTTGTATACCGATGACACACTGAAGCCCAAGGCAGAAACAAAGCACATATTAATACATGCTTTAAATTTGTTGAACTTTTTAGGTACTTGTATTCCGAGATTCAAAAGGGTTACACGCGTTGCTGAATGATCTTATGGAGGAGTTTTTGGAGTCATTTTCTAGAACCAATTTACATTTCGTCAGTAATTGTGGGGAAATCTTGTAATTGTTCTGATAAGGAAGTAGAAGATCAGTTGCCAAGAGCTTTGAGTGATAGAGTACTTAAGAAACTGTCAAGTCCTTTTAAAGTGAATAAGGTGCTTATATATTCTTTCATAATTCTTCATTACTCAGTAACTCATTATTTCTAGTTAACATTTAAAAGGAAAACTTGTCAAATGGGTCACTTGGGTTCAAAGTTACCCAAAGCCCATTGTTTAATTTATACAACCTCCTAAACCCTTATATTCATGATTTACATTATTATTGTTTTCATAATAAAAAAGAACAAACGTTTATTTTTAGAAAATGGACAAAAAAAGTGTTAGCGGGTTAACCCAACCGTGTTGAGTTGAAGTTTCAACACAAACCCATTACCCAAATTGCCCATCTTGGCTATTTCTAGGTATCTATTGTGTTTGTTTTGTGGGTTTTCTTTTGTATCTGATGTGTTTGTTTTACAGAGTTAGATTCTTAAACTTTTAATTACCGAAAAGGTTTACGTGGGCATAGGATTTACCTTAAGTGTTAAACGGAGGTTATTAGACGTTCAAAAGAGTTGGCTACGGTTTAGGGCATATAATTTAAGGCGAGTTCTTCGATAGTCTACTTATGAGTTTTCATGAACAAACTTGTCTCTTCAAATATATTATTTTTCATGTCATGTTTGGCGTCTTATGTGAATAGACTCTTCAATTCTGGTCTTAAGTCAAGAAACTAAAAGTTAAACTTGCTATGTATTCAGGTATGAAGAGCAACTTGAGTGGCAAAATATTTACATTTGCCCCTTGCTATACTTTCTCACTTTCTTCATTGACACTAGCAATCTCTTATTTCTCTCTGGGCGTTTTTGATGAAGAAAATCGTGAGACATTCCATATAAAACGTCTGATTGACAAATTTGTTGGCCAATGGATCGTTGGCAATAGTCACTTTAACGGCTACATTTTTTATACTCTTTTTTTTAATTCAAATTCCATATCTATATATATACACACTCACAATCCATATACCACAACCCACAATACCACTAAAGATAAACACAACCCCACACCATCTTCTACAAAAATGGATTACCCCAGGTTTTCTTCATCCGTTGCCAATTATTATTACAAAGAGTTTTTAGCCGATGCGGATGAATCGACCGACGAGGAGTATTATTTGTTTGTGTTTTAGTATTTATGTAATTTTTATTTATTTAATGAAATACTATTTGTTTTAATTTTTAAAAAAATAAATCTATACTATATAATAAAAGAAACCAATTAGGGGACACTTGTCATTCTCTCATTCAATTGATTAAAATTATTAATAATACTAATAATAATAATATTTAAATCTAATCTATTACAAATTCTTATTATTAATAATATTTAACCAAATCTAAAATCTAATCTAATACAAATTCTTATTATTAATAATATTTAATAAAATCTAATAAGAATTCCTACGAAAAGATAAATTATTCCATAGTTTTACAAATAACAAAACTATAATTTCAAATATTCGTTATAAGACCAGATACAACTAATAATTTGGTTTATTTAGTTTTGAAACCACGAACCAACACAAAATCAAAAATCCAATTTTTTATGTTCTAACTAACTTAATTACTTTAGAGATTTGTTGGTTGGTGAGTTTTGGTTCTTTGAAAAGTTCAACTTCTTCGATTAAACAATGATTATATTGTTAGCTTATTATTATATTATCTCTAAATAAATTAAAATAATCACAAAATCAATATTAATAAAGATTTCAAATAAATAATTTATATTTTGTCACTCCAATGGTTGCTTATTTGATTTTTAAATAACATGTTTGACCACTGTATCGTCTTTTCAATAATCATCTCCGCAATCACCATATCTATCGCATACCGAGTATATCCATTAGTTTTTTTAAATATAATTTTCTTTATTTGGTATATAAAATCATATTTATTCAAGCCGTGTAATACAAGAGGGTTTTTAAAGATATAACTTTTTTATTATTTGGTAAACAATATTACATTTATCCAAACCGTGTAATACACATGGTTTTAAAGATATACATTTTTATTATTTGGTATATAAAGTTACATTTATTCAACCCGTACAATATGGTTGTTATATATATATATATATCTTTTTATTACTTAATATATAAAAATGATATTTATTCAACCCGTGCAATAAAGAAATTTTTTAAAAATATATTGATTTATTATTTAGTATATAAAATTCATTTATTCAACCCGTGTAATACACGGGGTTATAACCTAGTAAATATATATATAAAAAGTAAATTTATGTAGTGTAGAATGTATCAAGTTGATTAATTGTACTCGACAACCAATCGATCTTCCACCTAATCTTATAATAACCTATGATGACACACACACATATATATTATATTCAATGATCATACAACATCGTACTATCAAACTATATATTCTTGATACAATAGTATGACGTCCACCTTGATCACTATTTAAATTTCAACAAAACCAATGTTTCTGGGAACAAAAAACATGATATTGATCGATCATGCGGCAACACGACAATGGTCGTGCTATGGAGAAAAAAAATGATGATGCGTATGACCTTCTATCGGGGGAAAGACGCTTTGATTCTTTTTAAGGATTGGCCCGAGACCAATACGGGCATGTATGTGTTGGCACTTGTTTTCGTGTTCTTTGTGGCTCTTTGGTGGAATGGCTAGCTCAATGCAATTTTAAAAGTAACGAATTCCAATGATGCATGTTCAGGTTTGGCTCGAGCGTTGGAGTATCCTTTGTGGGTCACGTTGGGGTTCATGATGATGTTGGCGTTGATGTCGTCTAATGTTGGGGTGTTTTTGGAGGCCGTGTCATTACATATTTTAGGGGTTTTTCTCTTTGGAGTGATAGTGAAACCGGCTAACAATAATACTGATGGCATATCGAATGCTTCTTAGTTTATTGTTTTTTTCTTAGCTATTTTAATGTAATTATCACCAATATTTCAATCTTATTGAAATACCAGTGATAAGTAGATTAAAAAATACCATCTAAGAAAAAAAGCAATAGACGAAGAAACATTCGAAATGCCATCAGTATTATTGTTAGCCAGTTTCACTATCACTCCAAAGAGAAAAACCCCTAAAGCATGTCTCGACACAGCTTGCCAAAAACACCCTAACATCAAACGAATTATCGCCAACATCACCATGAACCCCAGGGCGACCCGCAAAGCATACAACAACGTTTGAGCCAGATCGACCCGAACATGCATTGTTGGATTTCGTCATTTTATTTTGCATTGAGTTTGAAACTCCACCAATGAGAGCCATAGAAAACACGAAAACAAGCGCCAACACATACATGCTATATTGGTCACGGGCCAACCCATAAAAAGAATCAAAGCGTCTTTCCGCCAATAGAAAGTTATGTGCATCATCATTTTCTTTCTCCGTGGCAGCCCGTTGTCGCGTTGCCGCAATTCATCATCGGTGGAAGAGCCGTATTGATCGATCAATCTATCATGTTTTTAGCTCCCGGAAATGTTGGTGTATACTTTTCTTGAGGTTCATGGTTTAATTTGTTGAATGTTGATGTTTAAATAGTACCGAGGATTGATCGTTTGGTAACCATAACCCTATACGAATGGAAAAAGAATGCTTTCCATATTCCATTTTAAATATTGCTAAAAATGAAAACATCAAAAACAAGTAACCGTTCCAGCCTCCTTCATTTGATTCCAACAAGCAATGTTTTAAAAACCGGTTTTTTATTCATACCGGGTTAGACCGTGGGGTATGGTGGGGCGGGGGTTTGGGGCATGGGTTGACATGTGGATTATGGGGCACCCAATATTACCCAATTTCATAGGGGTATGGTGGGCGTGGCTGGGGTGGTGTGGCCAAGCCACTCCGGGCAAATCCCATCAACTAGGCTAGTAGTCTTGGCCAACGAGGTTCCGCCATGTCATGTTCGTAGCCTCGCCCAACGCCCGGGCTAAAACCCCCGTCCAAGGGGCCACGCCGAAACCCAAGCCCACCCGGGATGGTGACGTGGGCGTTTGTACCCAACCCCCGCCCCATACCCCATAGTCTTAGGCTCTGAAATGATTCAAGCGGTTGAACCGGGTTGTACCGGGCGGTTCAACCGGGTCACTAGTTAACACTATAATTCCATAAAATACAAATTAATCTAAAAAAAACAAATCCAATCTAAAAAAACAAATCCAATCTCAATTAAAATTTATATAACTGATTATGATTTTATCTAAAAACAATTGTTTTCTTGTAAAATGTTATGCAGTTTTAATAGCATTTTTATTACTTATAAACAATTTTACCGATATTTACAACATTGCCTACAAGAATTGTACAATGTATATAAAATTTGTTATTTTTAAAATGATTATTATTAAAATGGAAAAAAAAAAAAGTGTTTGTAGGCAGGGGCGGACCTACCCTTTGGCCAGGGTGGGCGGCCTTAAAAAACAAATTTAGTGTATATTTAGGCAGAAAAACCCAACCGCATCCCTTGAAAATATGGTTGAACACCTCATCCGCACCTCCAGCAAATAATTTCTCGGTCCGCCACTGTTTGTAGGTTAAACCAACCTAGCCTGACCCATACCAAAAATGAACCTGTCACCCAACTTGCCCATCTTGGCATCTTGTCACCTGTACTACTTCCATGTTTCAAGTGTGTATTTGTGCATGTAGAGTGTAGATATATGTATATGCATATACATATATAACTAGTAAATAGTGTCCGCGCTTCGCTGCGGATAAAGGTACCCAGAGAATTACTGAAATCAATCCCTAAATCTTGCAAATTCAGTTTTAAACTCATGGCTGCAACATCTAAACTGCACAAAAGCAGCCAACCTACACAACTATTTCTAATTCTTCCTTACCAATGAGTGCCAATTGCATGTTTTAAACTCAACACAATCTTAGTAGTCGTCACCAACAGCGCTGATGTACCTGTGTATCTTCCTGTGCATAAACCATTAACTTTGTGTAAGCTCCAGACTAAATACAAACACTATTTATTAGAATCTAAGCACAAATACCTTTTTATAGAGAATGTAAGCAGCGCGACCAGTCAACTCTTACCCATTTTTACTGACTTAAACTTGAAGATAAAATACTATTAAATAAGATAATACACACTATTTATTAGAATCTAAGCACAAATACCTTTTTATAGAGAATGTAAGCAGCGCGACCAGTCAACTCTTGCCCATTTTTACTGACTTAAACCTGAAGATAAAATACTATTAAATTAGATAATACAACCAGATATAGAAAAGTCATCTGCAAGTAAATAAGATCATAACAAAGATATTCAATAAACTGAATAACTGATGGATGTAAATTTAGAGCTGATACAGTTTGGAAAATCATAAACAATTTGAGATCATACATTTTAACTTCTACGGTAATAAAAAAACATTTTCATTCCGAATTGTTATCTAGTTATCCCTATTCCGGTGTCGCTAAACTGTTATCTCTCTCTCAATTTATAAGATATATAATTTAATATTTATTTTTTAATTCCTCCACAGGGTTAAGCCTCAGTTCTCCTCGAGGCGTACGCCTCGTGAGGCGAAGGGAAAACGCCTCGAGGCTCTATTCTGTTCTTTTAAACCTTGGTCCTAGTTACTTATATGTACCAAGTCTTCACTTGTTCTAGTGACTCATTCAAGTGTCGTTATCCATATCGTATTATATTCATCCTACGACAATACGTCTCTATATATACATACATGTTTTCCCCAAGTTATGTTTATATAAGCACTTACAAACAATGGTTGTGTAAATTTGTATCCCAGATCCAAAATCTCAAATAATCATAGCTAACACTAATCTTATATATATATACACACACATATGTTTTCGGTTCATTTATTGAGCTCATCAAATCCAACATGTGTCACATATATCTATTCGGTAAATTTACGGAACATTATATAATTGAATATTTACTTACTTCAAGTGTTTGCAAATATAACTCTCTGAATCCTCCGATTGTATTGTTTACCGATTATGTCGGGTTGACTCGTGCTGACGACAGTTGACCCATCTATAGACAGATCCCTATACGACCTCTAGCTTCTGTTCACCACTCGTTTACCAACGAACGATCATCACTAATAACCACCCCAATAATTACCGTGACCACCTTGTTTATTGCTACAAAGTACACCCAACCACCTGAAAACCAATAATTCAGATTATAATATATTCATTCTGAAACATCTTGCTAAAATAATAAGCATTTATAAAAAAAAAATAGTAACAGTCGTGGCAACAAAAAGAGACAAGCAGCTGAAGAAATACCCGTCCAAAAATCGAAATCAAAACTCCAGTCGGACAGATCAAAACAATAATAATTAGAGATAGTAAGAAGTAGTAGTTGTACCATACACACGCCATGGGTTGCTCCTCCTCCCTTCCAGGAATCTTAATCCACCTAATTTAGGGTTTTACTTATCCAATTAATCAATCTTTTAATTGTCGGTACAACTCAATCGAATTTAACAGAAATTCGGGTTCTATGGAACATAAAATCAAAACCTTAAGTGCAATGTACAACAAACTTAAAACTCAACTTCAATCAGGAAATTTTCAAGTTCATAGTTTACAGGCAGACGTATCACTTTATAGATTGCTACTATCTTTGCTACATAAATGATTGAAGTTTACATCAAAGGTCATAAATTTAATCAAATTGAAAGTGAGACTATTACCTTAGCGAGAAGCCGAGAACCTCCTACGAGCCCTAATACCTCCACCTTTGTCAACAGGAACACTTATCGCACCATGCACACTGTCACAGACCCCTTGAACCCTAATAATCCATCATCATTTAAGTCAATGATCAGTACCATCATGAAATCCCTCTTTCTCCTTTTGATTCTATGCTCAAAATAATACAAGTTTTTGGATAGCAAAAGAAAAGCAGTGATGGAAGAAGTATAAAAAACAGAGGAGCCATAGGCAGAACTGAAGAAGTATCCGACAGCGGAAGTTGGGGGCTGGTTAGGGCGATTGATTTATAGGTTTGCATAGTGTGGAAATCGAATTACGGTTATAATTAGGTGGAAGATTTCATGGTCTATGTCGACTGGGAGTTGCCGTGAACACGATGCTCAAAAATCAAAGAAAGCATCAGAAAATCAAAGAAAGCATCAGAAAACCAAAGAGAACAACCTTCTTGTCGGCGGTGGGAGACATCGCTTGCTTACCTCTGATGAAGGAGAATAGAGGTATCGGTGGTAGTCATGACCGGCAGATGTAGGCCAGGATAACCTGGAAACCGGAACTAATTCACGCCGTTACCGTGAAATCACTGTTGTTCGGTTATGTTTCAAATTGATACATACTAGAATTTTGTCCTGCCGCGTGTTGCGGCGGCGTCGAAACTTAATGTGACTCGACTTTGTACCGTCAAGTCCCGACTCGTTTCTGAACAAAACTTGCGCCAAAACGTAGACAAAATGTTAAGCTTTACAGTAGTACAAATATTACAGATTTAGGATAATCATATAAGCACTCATAAGCAACTTCCAAACAACTAATTGTTGTATTAAAACATGATAAGCAGATAGATAAACAATTCTAATAGGCGATCCCAAACACCCTCTGAACAGGCTTCTTATCATTATGGGAAACAGTAACATACCATCAATTGACATCATTGGCTGAAGTTAACATAAGAGGAAAAGAAACCCTATAAGCAGCCATTTGTAAAATGACATGATGTTATGGGAACAGGCTTCTTAGCATTATGTTGTGAATTAATACATACAAGAGGAGGAAAGGTTTACCTGGAGGTTCTGCGGCTGTCGCCGCTGCTCGTAATGCTCCGCCACCCACGGTGGTGGCCGGCTCCCCTGTTGTCTTCTCTGACCTCTTTCTCCCTCTCTCTGATTTCTCTGATCTGCGCGGAGGTGGGTGGTGTGGTGGGTGATTAACGAAGAGGGGGTGTGCGACGGCCGGCACCTGTGACCGGCTCCTGGTCGCCGGCGATTGAACAAAGAGAAGAGAAAGGGGGTGTCTGGTTGTGGTTTTGAAATCGAAGAAGAAGGGGAAGCAGGAAGGGGAGTATGGTGTGCGTGTTTTTGTAGAAACTAGTAAAATTCGTCCGCGCGTTGCGGCGGAAATTTGGCGGGCATCAGTTTGTTCATTATGATATCAATACAGTACCAACACTCAGTATAGTAACCGAAAGAAAAACCCAAAGAGTCGTGTGGGCTGACCGGTTGTCTTTGAACGGTGGAGTGTAGCTGCAGTTGTCGGGTGGAAAGGTGAATGAACGGGGCTAGCAGTAGGACTATTCCCTACTGATCTGTTTGGGGAGTTTCCATCCTTGCCTTCATGCTTCCTCTTCACCGCCATTCGCCAATTTTGCAAGGCGCGAGCAGTTTGTTCGTCAAATATGGATTTCTTCATGTTGGACCCCATCTACACATGTAGCACACCAATATATTATGTGTTTAGTATATGTATATCATATTCAAATTAACAAAGTCCATCTGATATAATGTAACTAGAATACAGTCCAAATCGATGAATATAAGTTATTCAACGTAGACTAACCTGTGATAGAAGCGCGTATAGTGGAAGCGTTATATAGCTGCACAAGATTAGAGTTCCAACCCTACATTAAACACAAACCATTCCATCAGCAAACACTCTAACCAGTGACTCGGTTATGCAATTACTTTTGTTAAAATGTAATCCATACCCAATAAGAAGTTTTATAATCACAAGTTCCATAGTGTCATGGAAGCAAGAACTGATACCATATTCATACTGCACAAGCACATGAAGCAATCTAGTGTTATCCAAGTTTCAAAAAAAAAAAAAACTTCAGTACATATATATATAAATATAGCACTTGTGTTACCCAAATCCAAAGGAAGTAAGTAATCTGGAAAGCATTCTGTGAGCACAAATAATTCAGTAAAACAATTAGTGACATGAGAATAAAGAAATATGTGATCAAATTCCCAGAGTTTTCGATAAGTACCTGAAACAAAGCAAAGTGTATGAGATGAAGCATTAGGCTCGGCCTCGAGAACCAAAAGTATTTATCAGAGGCCTTCACAAGAAGAATCCCTTGGACAACTGCATGTCTTTCCTTTATTTCAACAGCCATTATTGTCAAGATGGCTTGAAGCTTCGTTCCAATGGCTAAGATAATCTGTGCAGCGTGGGTTTATTGTTGGTAATCAATCTTAAAGAAGGCCAAGTAGGGGGGGGGGGATAGTGCACGGTCCTCCCAACCGCCGGAGTGATCCCACTCCGGGAGCCGCTACCCGACCAAGCTAGCTCAAAATAAAGTTATTTTCAAATGGTTAAGTGGTTCATACAATACAGTTTACGTTTCTTTTAAATATTTCTTTCCAAAATGAACAGAAGTGAAGGACAATAATAAGCAAATTTAAAAAAGGAATTACCTTTCCAAGTTTATGAAGAACTTTTTCTAAAGCTATGGAGATGATAATGATAATTGCACATACACCAGCAACAGCCCATGTTGGTGTTTGATCAAGCTTCCTTTCACTTGAATAATCCCCTCCTGCCGTTTTTACCTCAAAAATCCAAATTTAATTTTTTTGTGACATTAAGAAGACAAGAACAATGGAAGGTGACTGGTGGTTCAATTCTATCTGCACAGGCTTCTTATAATGCTAAAATTTGTGCCTTATGAATTAGTTAATTAATTATTCCCACATCGGATAGTTAAAGGAGCAAGATCATTTTCAGTATTAGTGTCCGGTTTTTAAGATAATGTGAAGATGCATTTTATGCATCTATGATAGCAAAATAATATAATGACATATAACATCTAATTTACAATGCATTTTTACTTTATAATTAAAATAAGACATTAAAAAACCTGAAATCAAATGCATATATAGAAAGAGGGATGACAAATACTCACCTTGGAAACAGAATTGGAGAACAAATTACCCATTTTATTCTTCAATATCACATCCTGCACAAAAAATAGAAGAAAAGAAATAGCAAATAAGTTATAAACATCATTAAAAAACTCATCATCCATTTCAACAAACCCATCAATAACATAAAAATTAACAAACAGGTGTGGTGAATTTGAACTCACATATCGTAAATCGTCTCAAATGTCGTGCTCAAAGTGAAATTGGGACTAATGAAATGGATTCATAAGTGTGTTTGTCAGTTTTGTGAAGTTTCATGGATGACCAGTAACGAAAGAGCCAAAAGCCGACAGCCTTTTGCGGTGGCCACGACGTCTCCCCTGCTCTCACGTCTCTCTCTCTCTCTCTCTCTCAAATTAGGGCAAAAAAATCCAAAGAGGAAATCAGAGAAGCGAAGAGATAGAGAGATGAGGCCACCGCATATGACAATTAAAGGGCCAATGAAGCCGAAGATACCCAGTAATGACCGTTCATCAGGCGAAATCACCGTCGCAGACGGTGGATTTCCTCCCTCCTTGTATTCTCCGCTCTCTCAGCTCTCTATCTAGCTACTTGATCCAGGTTTCTCGACCTCTCTGACAATGTGAGTCATCCTTGAGGAAAGCCTTCACTGCAAGATACATAGGATAAAAGCAATATATGATTAGTATACTTCATACAACTTAATTTGAGCCAGCAATCCAGCATACACACATACATATATTTGTTTAACAGATGACCACCCAAATCTTTCAGTAAGATATAAACAGTTGAAACCGTCCCAAACTGAAGCAATTTAGCTGGTTTAGCCAATCAGAGATATACAGTCCGAATCACTGTATCCAGAACAGGGGGGACGATGAGTGTGCGGTTAAGTATGGCGGCCATTAGCAGAGCGTTCTTGAATTCGGAGAGCTGGTTGCTGAATCCACTGTGCGGTGCGTACCATAAGAACTTGTGTGCTGTTAGGGTTTGAAGTTTGAGACATTGGGTGGTTTTTAGAGAACTGGGGAAGAAGGTGGAGTTGTTGAAGATGAAAAAGAGGAGGAAGATTGCGAGGATGGAGATGGAGATAGAGAGTAGATGCTTAGAGCATTCACATCCAATCCACTAAAAATATACATACATTCCACTAAAAAACAACTCCGATATCAATATATTTCCACTAAAAACAAATACTTTTTCTCTCTCCTTTTCAATATATATTACATTTTTCTCTCTCCTTCACTCACAACCACTTTCAATATATATTAAAAAAATTATAGTGGGTGAACAGTGTCCCCCCAAATATACAGATGAACAGTAATATTTTCTCTCTCCTCCACTCACAACCACTTTTTATACTCTTTACATTTTTAAAACCACACACTCACAATATGATGCCTTGGATGTGAATGCTCTTAGATATGTTAGGGTTTGTGGGTACGGCTTTGATGGAAGCATGTGGCAATATCGTAAATAACAACCCAAACTTGTCCAGTTACTTCACTGTTCCTAAGGAGCTTCATGCTTTGTTATTATATAAAATAAAATAAAATGAGTGAAATTTAGGGTTTTGAGATTATAACTAACGGCAGTTAACGTATTTTACTGTAGACACTGTTCATCAGTTATGTTGTAAATTAATATATATATATGAATTAGTTGGATAAGGAAATCCGGTCCCAAGACTTAAAGTTTAACCACTTCATGTTGGTTTTAAAGTCAAATCACATGAGTCTAAAAAGTCAAAAGCAGTTGCTAACATAAATGATAAATTTCTTAGGGTTATTAAAAATTGTATTATTAGAAAGTATAAACATGTTCATATGGTCCTAACTTTGACCATTCTTAGATCAGTCTTTATGATATCTCATGTTTCATGTAATATAAAAGTTGTAACATCTACTTTGCAATTTAATTTAGATTTTGTTTCAGGCCATAGATTTGTTCAAAACAGAGGTGGTGCTAGAAAATTTTCCCACCAGTTTTCAATCCAAGAAATCTTCAATAAAATTATGAAAGGGCATAGTCTCATGGGGTTCCTTTATTAGTTGAATTAGGGCAACCCTTGTAGACAACCTAGGTCCAGGCTAAGTCTTAGTAAAAAACTTACTATGTTTTTTTTCTTTAATTTTTTATATTTGTAATATTTTACTTTCTAATATACATGCACTTTTATATTATTTATATTAACCATATTGATTTTAAAGATTTTATGCAAAAACAAAAAAAAAGGACTCGTAACAAAAAAGATGTGGAGCCCCTTGAAAAAACCCGATCTATACCCGGAAACCGGGTTTTCTTGATACCCGAAAATAGGGTATTTTGATACCGGGTATAGGGTACCCGTACCCGGAACCAGTTACACCGGATATGGGATTTCTGGCAATACCCGGACCCGAACCCAAACCCGATTATTGTCAATACCAGAAAAAACCATACCCGGTCATACCCATACCCGGGTATTAAAAAAAAACCGGTATTGTGCACCTCTACCGCTAAGATAAGAGTTTGTCCTAAGATGAACTTAACAATTTGGACCGAGACCAATTTGGCCCAGATATATTTAGGCCCACCAGGCCCTGTAGAAAAGAAACCAAGTTTTAGGGCCAGTTTCTTTTTGTCATTTTGTGCATGTGGCCAAACGTGCTTTGTGGGTTCATCATTCATGTGTTTGTTTTAGACTGGAAGGTAGGGATGGGTACCGTTCGGTACCGAACCGGTACCGAAAATCCTCAAAAGTGGGTACCAGTACCGAATATACCTGGTTCGGTACCGGTATTTGAGGGTAAAAACCGGTAAATACCGGTACCGTACCGGTACCGAAAATGCCAAAAGTCGATACCGAATCGGTACCGAAAAGGTACCCGGTTCGGTAAATTCGGTACTGGTTCGGTACCGGTACCGGGTCCATTTTGCTCATCCCTACTGGAAGGTATGGAGGAGGCAAGTCCTCCAAGGATGAGCCGCCACGTAGACCGCCACATAAGCGGGTGTGAGGATGGGCCTAAAGGGGATGGACCTAGGAGGTGGGGAAGAACCCCTTTATATATATGTATGTATGTATGTATGTATGTATGTATGTATAGGTGTGTGTGAGGGGGTGAGGCCCGGCTTGGGCAGCTCTGGGCGGACGAAGAGGACGGGCGACGGAGCAAGGGGGCGGCGGCAAGAGGACGGACCTGGGGACGAGCCACATACCGTCTGGTCTAATGGTTAGATTCCTAAACTTCAGTTGCAAGTATAGGAATAGTTTGTTAGGGTATAGTTTTTACCCAAAGTAAGTATTAAACGAAGTTTATTAGACTCTCAAATGAGTTGGCTAGGTTTAGGGCCTATAATTTAAGGTAAGTTTTTCGATGATATACTTTACGAGCATTCATAACCGAACCCGTCTTTTCGAAAAACCTTATTTTTTGATGTTGTGTTTGGCTTTGGTTTGTTTGGCGCGTTTTGTTGTCATTAAATGATTTATGTACAATCCCTTAATGCCGAGTGGGATGTGAAAAAGGAAGACGGAGTTAGATATGGGTCATTGATTTCTCAGTTCTTGTGTTAACAAACTAGGGGGGGGGGGGGGGGGGGGGGGAGGAGGTTGAGTACTTGACTCCAATGGCAAAATCTAAAATCTTGGAGTTAAAGTGGAGTTCTCCTTGAAGATCAAGGGTTCGAGCCTCTGGAGAAACATCACATTTCAAAAGAAAAATAAGAGCAAACTAAAAGGCAAACTTGGAATGTGTTCACGTAAGACTACACGGTGTGGGAGGGGCATGGAGCGTCACGTGACAGAACCGTCAGCAATGTCAGATTTCCCTTCAAGGCCAAAAAAGCGCAGGATGAGATGGGGCGTGGAATGGTGGTGTGACACGTGACATACACTTTTATATTTAAATTTTATTTAAAAAAAGAAAATCAATAAAAACCCCGTCACCCAATCAAGAGAATACACCTCATCACCATCCTACCTTCCACGCCAGTGGCGCCTCACCACCACACCATTGTCCACGCCAACCTTAGGGCGGTGTAACAGCGTGATTAAGGCCTCCACACCGTCTTTCATGCTACCACACTGTGTGATGCAAATTGATGGGTGCATTATATTGCCCCCAACTATACTTTCTTGCTATCTTTAATGATCAAACGTGTTTCTACAACTTTGGCGTATCAATAACTTTGTTGACAATTTGATATGGTCAAACGTGTTACGAAATCTAACTCTTCTTTTGAAGTTTGTAGCATAGAGTGTGTTATTAAGTTAAGTATAAACGGAATACCTGTAATAGTAATTAATTAAATTATATTTTGAAGCTATAATAGGAATAATCACCGTAAATATAATATTATTTATTCTTACATTAAACCTTTTAAATAATATATTCATACAAAAAGTGGAAATATTTTCTTCTTGAAGTAATGAATTGCCAAGAAAAACACTAAAATATTTCATATTTATGTAGGCTAATAAATCACTTTGACGATTTCATCAACCATTAAATTGTATTTGAAATTAGTGACTTGTAATTTGATCTGACATTTTGTTTCCCATCATTAAAAGATATTTTAAGACCATCCGCAGTCACACCTTATATGGCTCCACCACCTCTCATAACGCCCTATGGCGTCCCGTAACAACGCCCCGCCCGACGTTATGAGGGGGTTATGTGGTCAGCTGTGAAATTTATAACGGGAATAAGGGCTTTGTTTCTCTCACACACATATATACACATACATGTTATATAACTCTCCTTACCACTACATACTTAAGTTATATAACCTCCTCTTACATGTTTTGCAACTAGTCACATAACCCCCCTTAGACCATGTGTAGTGGTAGTGGGTTATAATGCCCCCACCATGGGGCATTATCCGACACGTGGCGTCCTAGTCAGCGATGGGGCATTATAGCAAAAGTGGCGTAGTGGGGCATTATGCCAATAACCCCCCATATTATTTACCACATGAAAAAAAAACACACTTTATTAATTCTGCATGTGGTGTGTCAGAGCATGTGGGTATAATTGATTGGCTGGTCAAACAAAGTTCTTCTCCCATTGGCTACATGCAAGAACCACTATGGATGTATGCAGCGTTTTAAAAATCACGCCAAACTCAATTTTCAGAATTTTTTTTCAATTATAACGCCGGATAACGCCCTATGTAGTGGGGGAGGGGGCGTTTTGGGGCGTTTTTTTTCAATTTTTTTTAAAAAATCACGCCCCACTACGGATGCTCTTATAGGGCTTGACCACTACACATGAACTAAACATCTCCAAGGGATAGCCTGGTAAAGTGGTGGTGTGTTTCCCAAGTAAGTGGTTGTGGGTTCAAATCTTGGAAAGGATAGGTATAGTGTGATTATAGATGCACAAAAAAAAAAAAAATTTAAGCGCTTATCTAATAATTATACCATTTGAAGATAAATTACGGGTCAGGCTAAATACACTCCTCTTTTTACTTTTCACACTAAAATAATTTTGAAGATGTCAAGTTCTACCCTTATAAAAATCCTTATTTTTAATTCTCTCTCTAAACCTTCTCAATTGATTAATTAACTAGTTTTTTTATATCGCGCGTTGCGACGGAACCGAGCAAATGATAATGTAAAACAAACGTGATTTGAAAATAAAGCATGTTGTTTAGAAAGTCAAACCACAAGAACGATTTAGTTTATCATCGTACCGTTTTATGATACCAAATACATACTTTATTTTGAGTATAACCTCGTTTTAACAAAACTTATAACGGAATGTCAGTGAAAGAAATCAAGCAAAACTATGTACTAAGGTTTTTAGAAAAAAAGTTATAAAAGTAACTTATTAAAGAAGTATCAAATTAATCGATAAATTAATATACGTTAAAAAATAATAAAAAAACAATTATTAAAAAAAGATAAAGGAAATAGATGTTTAAAAAAAGGAAAAATATGTTATTAAAAGTAAATATAATAATAAACTATTATAATATATTAAATAATAAAATAATAAAAAACTATATATTATTATAAAAATAAAGTTACTATTCATCGTCCCTCAAAATCAATATATAAGACTATGGGGTATGGGGCTTGGGTTGGGGGAAAACGCCCAAGCCACCACCCCGGGTGGGCTTGGATTGGGGCGTGGCGTGGCCCTTGGGGCTTGGGTTTGAAGTCGGGCGTGGGGCGGGCTTGAGATCCGATGTGGCGGCCTCCTATTCGCTGTCCACCGCCATGTCATAGCGGGTGTTTGAATGTTTGAATTTTAAATTCCAACCGTTTGGCCAAGCCAAGCGGTCACCCCAACCTCTATAAATGTAACCCCAAACCCCACCGACTACCCCATCCCAAACCATCGCTGTCCACCGCTACCCCACCGGCTAACCCACTTGATCCCACAAACCCGCTATCCCAACCCGAAGAAGATGGCCTCTTGGACCCACGAAGAAGAATTGGCTCTCGTCACAAGCGTCGTTGATGCTATGAAGGGGCGACAACCCGGCCAAACACGATATTGGCCGGAAGCATTCGCAAGCTACCGACATAACGTCGGACACGACCGGCACAACTTCAACGCGTGCCAACATAAATGGCGCGAGCTACGGCCCAAGCTCGATCGTTTCAAGGCCTACTACGAAGCCGTTCCGAGCGGCGAGTTAAGCCACGAGGACCGGGTGGTGGTGGCGAACATTGAGTTTCGGGGCAAGGAGCGAAGGCCGTTCGACAAGCTCGCGCTTTTTGAAATTTACCTAACGCTCTAGGTTTTTTTTTTAATCGTTTTTAGGTTTTTTTTTTGTAATTTTTATGTTTTTTTTTTTTTGTAATCGTTTTTAGTTTTTTTTTTATTTTGTAATTAATAAAATTTTAGTTTTTTTTAATGTTGTATGTATTTTTTTTTATTTTTTGTAATTTTTTTTAATAAACTGCCAAGCCACGCCCCCAACCCAAGCCCCGCCCTACCCCACACGTCACTCACTGGTGGGGAGGCTCCAACTCCACGTGTCAACTCATGCCCCCAACCCAAGTCCCACCATACCCCACGGTGTAATTTCAAATCAAGACTAGTTTCCAATCGATCACAAAGGCTCGTTTCCATACTATGCAACACTCTGTGTAAATGGTTAATTAGTTAATTTCAATATCAAAGCTTATTTTAAAATCTTTCAAGATAACAATTTTAAATCACACAGTTTACTTTTTAAGCGACATTCATTTGTAATTTAATATCTTAACTTTCATCGAGTGACATATATCTATACGTAAAAATGATTAAAATTACTAACATATATAATTTAGTATTAGGTTTCTCAAAACATATTACTTACTTGTTTCATATATCATTTAACAAATATTGTAATTATATCTAAGGTTCGATTTTTTTCGGGTGCTATTAGGGCTGTAAACGAACCGAACGAACACGAACAAGGCTATGTTCGTGTTCGTTTGTTAAGGAAATTTGGATGTTCGTGAACTGTTCGCGAACATATGACGAACAGAAGTTGGTGTTCGTGTTCGTTCGTTAAGGAATTTGGTTATTCGCGAACAGTTCGTGAACACTAACCACAAACGCAAACGAACACAAATGAACTTTAATTTTGAAAATTAAAAAAGGCACCGTTAATCTTAAACATTGAACACAACGAAAGTAGTTAAATATAACCATTTAAAGATTGAAGGGATGGATAATGTTGGGTTCAATCGATTGGAGATAAGCTGAATGAAGGAGCGTGATATCAAAAGAGGGAGAGGCCCAGAGAGAGGGAAATAATACATATGGGGAAAGTAAAAAAATTAATAAAACATGAAAAACTTTTAGAAAAATAAACATAAAAAACCGAACACGAACGAACATAAACAAACATATTACCGAACGTTCACGAACGCAGTCGAACGAACGAGACCTTTGTTCGTGTTCGTTTGTTAAGCTTATCGAACGAAATTTTTTGTTCGTGTTCGTTCGTTAAGCTTATCGAACGAACATAAACGAACTTCCCGCCGAACGGTTCACGAACTGTTCGCTGAACGTTTGGTTCATTTACAGCCCTAGGTGCTATAGATAAATTCAAAATTTCAAAAATAGTTCTATACATAAATAATTGATACAAATTCAATCCGTAAAAAGTTAGATAAGTTTTGGTGATTGTTACGTGACACACCCTTGGTTCGATGCATAAGTTTAATTCCTTAATCATTTCTTTATTTACTTTTAAGTTTTTGTTAATTAGAATGTGGGAAAATAAAGAGATAGTGGGAATGCCCATATTCTCATGTTAGGTAGGATTAGGAAGTAGTGGGGGTTTTAGTTATTTTGATTTTGTCTCTTTAAAAGAGGATTGTTGGTTTGGAGAATGATATGCAGAAAATTAGTCTCAAGTATCTCTCTAAAATTCTATCAAGTGTCTTTCTATTTTCTTAGGCCAATCGATTATCGGTTGAAACCACATCAGTGATCTACTATAATTATCTTTTTTTAATTGTTTAAAAATTTTGTTGGAAATTTGATGAAAATAGCATTTTCATGTGGGGGATTGTTAGAAAATCGGTGAAAATAACATTTTTCACACATATAGGAAAATGATTTTTTCCTATTTTGGACTAAAAATAAATATAAGAAACAGAGGTTTCTTTATATATTTATTTATTTGTGGGTTTGTGTTCTATGTCGGAAGAGCTTTGCAACGAACTAAACCACGTCCAAAACGGAGCTAAGATGAATAAGATATCGATGCTCAAAGTTAGATGTTTGAAACATTGAATGCTGAAACAAAAGGGAAATTAGCACCTTGTCCCACATCGGATGAGAGATGGAACTTAAATGGGTATTTAAGTGTGAACTCTCCATCTTTATTGTTTCATGGAAGCACACACTAAATGTACTCGCGAAGGGTGCGCCCCAACTTGCACTCTCGCGCGCGCGTGGCGCAGGCGATGAGGCGCTTTGATGGCGCACTTTGCACTTCGCATACTCTCTGCTTCTACTCCTTTCTTGTATTTTGGCTTATTACAGTTGTAATTGTAATAGTATTTTATTTTCCAGCTTTCTTTGTATTGTAATCAAAATAATAAAATTTGTTTTATTTTTATTTAATTACACGAACGGTTCCTACAATCTTAAAACAAATTTTCAAAACACTATTCGTGTAATCAAAACCATTCTGTTTGTGATTCAAACCAGTTTTGTTTTCACTTAGTTTGTGTTTTAAAAACAGATTTTCTTTTTCTGTTTTCATCTTCAAAGGAGCGACTTTGGTTGAAAATAGAGTTGGTTACCTTCTGAATCCGTCCTAAAAAGTGCTAAAAACTTTCTGTCTTGGTCTTCAAAGTTGGACTTAGAAGCCAAACAGTAAGTTCTAATATTTAAAATTTTTCTGTTTTTGGTCTTCAAATTTGGACTTAGAAGCCGAAACAGTAAATTTGTGGTAAAGTTAAAATTTAAGTGTTTATTTCTGTTTTTGACTAAAACAGAATTTTTTGGACTAAACTTTAAATTTAATTTTTTTCAGCACGTCGAACGAAAATGTCAACGTTAACAACAATACGAATGTTGTGACGGGAACCCCCCTAAACGCCACCACTGTGGGAGCGTCCACAATGGCTAATCACGCTGAACGACCCGAGAAGTTCTCGGGTCTACACTTCAAAAGGTGGCAGCAGAAGATGTTCTTCTACCTGACCACCATGAACCTTGCGAGGTTCTTAACTGAAACCGCTCCCCAATGTAACGCCCTAACACGTTGAAACTCAAAATTCGCAGCGGAAAACACATAATTAAAATTTCTTTAATGACATTCTTTCTTTCGCTTAAATACATTAATTCCTTAATATTATTTGATTGACAACTATCATACATATATCGAATTAAGTGACCACATACGCATCCACGTACAATCCATGTCTTGACTCGATCTTCAACCGCGTACAATTCTTGGTGAAACATCCAAAATCCTGAACAACCTGCAGTCACCACATTCAATCTCATCATTAGTAACCGGTAACATAATACAAAATATTAACACATGCATAATAAAGCGTCCACATATCATGCTTTCTCTTATACTAGCTCTTCATCCATCCATTCCATCACTCGCCTTAGATTGCAGAGTCAACCTTTACTTCTATTGTTAACCTGCCTATGTTCACATTAATCCTCAATAGAAAAATGGTTAGTATCATTAACTTCCTATCATATGGACGTGTCCTCAATTACGCATAACTCGTCTTATTCATTCAAGCATATAATTAAATACCTCTCTCAAGCATGTATTCATATTCATTCACACCCGTAACTACAATTTACAACTTACATATATAACTCCTTAATTCATCTTTATGCATAATTCATTGCATAAGCTCCGTTTCTTACCCGAACTTAATCGAATCTCTTTCTTAACCACTTCCGACTCATTTCCATTATAACTTAACTTAGTAACAACAACAATTCATATTTTCTTATATTACATTCAATAATTACCATATGTCATAATTACATTACCAAACAAAAGGGTAAGTTTAGAGTGCACTTACCTCGTGCGTCCGAGTTCGAGCATAGCTTCCGTGTTTATCCTTGGCCCGTTGCCTTTCATGCTTGTGTCCGCGTTGACATAACTCCTATCCGTACATGTCATCACATTCATCATAACATGATTAGCATACATGAGCATACATACTCTTTTAAGGAAGGTTTCTTGCCATATCATCTTATCAACTAATTTCTCACTTGTAATCCATTTAAAACATATTCCTTATACAAATCTATTATTTAATACATCATCATCATCACATTCTAAATACATTTATTCATTTTTAGCATACAATCTCACTTATCATTTTCTCCTAAGCATTTCATCAAACACTTGGTGTGCATATCACTTTCTAAGCATAATGTACAAGTGCTTTAAGCATGTTCTTCCCTATTTCATCTTATGAACCATCACATTCAAGCAAAATCTCATAATCATGAATTCCACATCAAATTTATCTATTTAAGTCTATCATATAACACCTTATACATCACAAGATCACACTATAACATCTACAAGTTCATCATGATCATCATCTTCACACTCATGCAATGGGTTTCATTCTAAATCACCCAATTACTTGAAATTATTCATAACACAAGTTCTATTTGGTGTTTCTAACACCTCTACAAGCTTAATTGCATACAAATTCATGGATTGATCATAACCCACTTCAAACAAGATCATCAAATCTAAGTTTTGAGACATACCTTACGATCCCCTTGTGGAGGTGATCGTTAATTCATGTTCGGTTGTGAATTTGGGCTTCGTTTAGCCTTTCAATTTGGAGAATTTGTGAAGTTTAGGGTTTTTGCTCCATGGGAGCCCTCCCCTGCTCGTTGATGAACACACACACGAGGTGTGTGTATGTGTGTGTTATTTTCTTTTTAATAAAACAACTTTCAAGTTGTTCACTTTGGTCCCTCATGTTTCGTTTTAATTAAATAAGGCTACAACCCTTCGTTTAATACCAACGTTACTAATATTCAACTAGGTTAATTATTCCTAGATAATATTTATTTACGGGTTCACTTTTACCCCTAACGGTATTTTTACCCGTTCCTCTATATTAACCGGGTTTAATTTATCAAACCCATTTTTGGGGTGTTACACCCAACCTGCGGAAGGGGAGACCAACGCTCAGGCTCTGAGCGCGGTAGAGGCATGGAAGCACTCGGATTTCATTTGTCGAGGCTATGTGTTAAACGGGCTTTCGGATGCATTGTATAATGTGTACTACAATGTCAAGACTTCCAAAGATTTATGGGATGCCTTGGACAAGAAGTACAAAACGGAGGATGCTGGCACAAAGAAATTTGTGGTAGCCCGTTTCTTGGATTTCAAAATGGTTGATTCTAAAACAGTTATAAATCAAGTCCAAGAATTGCAAATTATACTACATGACATCCTTGCGGAAGGCATGACACTTAGCTGTAACACCTCGAAGATTCACGTCCTATAAAGTGTTGACACGTGTTATATGTTTGAACGTGTGAAAGAATGTTATGAAAGGACTAAAGTTGACAAACATGAAAAGTATATGAAAATACGAGTTCTAAATGTCAATAGTGAATAAATATATTGTACATTAACCCTACATGATGTTTATACTATCAAACGAATAAATCATGGATCATGCGAAGCTAAAAGTGAGAGATTACAAACTACAGGGGTTAAATGTGTCAACATGTTTAAGTTATACCTCTGAGTGACCTTTTGACAAACCCGAAGCTTTGTAACTGTTAATTATGCTCACTAGAATGCGCGATTTAAATTTCATAAAGTTTCGTTATCGTATGAGAAAGTTATGATCAAGTTCGTGTGCGAGGGGTTAAAGCGTTAACGTTGAAAATTATGACTTTTCGGGTTAACCAGAAATGTCCAAGGACTTGGCAAAGTGGGTACAAGTCCTAAAGCCCTTGTAGGTAAATAAGAAGGGGTCAAAATGCAAAGAATAAGCTTGGTTGCCCTTTCGAAAGGCCAAGGGACAAAATGCAAAAACTTGAAAATGTGAAAGCTGACAACAGGTCTCAGGCGGGCCGCGTAAAGGTTAATAAGACTTTACGCGGGCCGCGTCAATCGCCCAGATGCAGAAAGTGTAGACAACAGCCTGTAAACGCACTCAATCGACCCTTAACAGATATTTTCACATTGTGGGCGACCCCTAAACAGTCTTAGACACTTAGGGACACTTGTTGACGAATTGTGGTCAGTTGTAGACTTGTGTGTCAACAATTTATGGTGATTTGATCACTATATAAAGCCATGAAGTTGCAACTCATTCTTCACACCTTTCTCTTGCCTCCCTGATCATTTCTGGAGCTCAAGCCTTCTCTCAAGTGATCTCTGGTCGTTCATAGGACTCTTGTAAGTTTGCTTGTCCTTCCTTAGTTAAGTTTTTTTGCTTAGTTTAGCTCAAAGTCAAACCGTCGTAATTAACAATTGACTTTAAGATTAATCACTAATGGTCCAGTGATTAGTCGAATCAAAAGTAGTTATAAGTTGGTAATTATGTGGGTAATAAACCCTCAAAAGGGTTCCCCCTGATTCCCACTCTAACTAGGTCAAATGTCGGGTCAAACTTGTTAATAAAAAGTCAACAGGATACTTAAATTCTAATTTATGCATGATTAGCAATGTAGAACACATACAACCTGTTTGATCATTAATATAACTTGGTAATTAGTGTAAGAACATGTCTAAACATGTTCAACCCGACAATTTACTGTTTAGACCCGGTTCGGAACCGAAAGTCGCATAGTTTGACTTTTACTTTGACTTTCAGTTCTGACCCGTTAAGGCATGTTTTAGAAATGCCTCAGAGCTTTAATTGGACTAGGTTACTTGCTAGTATAACCCTCTGTGATTATACACCTTGGTTCATAAGTTATCCAATTAATATGCATGATTCCGTTAATTGCTCATATGTTGACCATTATGCCCTTTTCACCTTAAAACGTGATTTTTGAAAATGTGAAAGAGTAGAAACTTTAATTACTGATATATAAACTTGCACCCAAAATTTGATATCAATTTGGGGTGTAGATTGTGAGTTATGCTCATTAGCGTAATTAAGAAAGCTTTATGTTAATTAAACGGCGTAATTAGCGTATAGCCTAGTTAAGCCTACTTTTTGATATCAAAATCTTTACCCACTGATGTAATAAATTATTTTGGGATTTTTGAAGATTTTTAATTAATTTTAGGCTGAGCATAACTCATAGTCGTAGGCTTAATCCGGTAATTGTCGGTTTTGCCCTTACGGGCCATAAAATGAGTTTTACATATCTAATCAACTCCAAACCTTTTGCTACTGATCCTAAATGATAAATAAATTATTTTAGACCTTCTGGAATGATAAAAATATCAGCTTCATATGTAGAACCCGGAAACGGCTTCTAATCGCCTTATTAAGCGTTCTTAGCGCATAGTATGTACTAAGACTATTTTAAACATACAAGGGTGATACCTACTGATATTTAGGGTAAATCATAATATTTTTACAGTAAGCAAAGGTTGTTAAACTCAGACTTCAGTTTTGAGCTTCTCGGCTTATGTGAAATTACCAAAATGCCCCTACGGTGCATAGTTTGGTTATAATTGATAAGTTTCACATATATACTTTACCCTACTGTTATAACTTAGTAAAATAAGTATTTTTTTTTGATTATATCAGACCTGTAAATCAGGTAAATACTTGAACTCTTTTATAACCTTTTAAATGACCAAACTACCCCTACGGGGCATAGTTTGTGTTTAAATTCCGTTCGGGCATAATAGAAGACATCTTACTGATGTCACAACATATTTGAAGCATATTAACTTAGGAAACCTGTATATGGTTCTTACGGATACCCGTTACGCTTATTACGCGTTCGGTTCGGTTTATGTAACAAGTTTACATAAATTAGCCGAAACGGGTCAACCCTTATCGGTTTTATCTCAAAATCCAGAATGTGTATGAAATACCCATATTAAGCAAGTCTCTGAACTTGTCGGGTCTAAATCACATTCTATCCGGTCTTCGCTTAATTGTGCGTGCGAACCGTATCTTTGAAACTAACCGGTCTAAGCTTAAGCTTAAATAAAGACCCGTTAGGATTCTAATAGGTTATTATAAACCTTCGTTCCAGATTAGGAGAACCAGTAAAAGCTACTTGCAATTTGCTTATTGTGATTATTACATTGCTCAGGTAAATACTTTTAACTTATTTTCCCTATACGGGCTTGGGTTACGGTATATAGAATACCGCTTGGTCGGGTATCAAATCTTCCATCGTTTGGTGGTTAATTGAATAATTTGATCGGCCCATTTAAACAGTCTTGTTTACTTAAAAGCCTTTGGGGGGTTAATGACCATGTCCCGGATATCCCTGGCATCATTTTACGAAATGGCCACGACTTAAGCGCGGGGTGTAGGCGTACACCCGTCAGTGCACAAAAGAATAATGTGGTGTGTCTATTGATCTTTAACCCGGACAAGATCCGGGCTACTGAACGCATAAGGAACATGTAATTCGTTCACAAGATTATATATTTAAATAATTCTCCCAAGTTATAAAATGTTTATGCCACGTGCATCCAAATCAATTTTCAATCATTTTCCAAAATGAGTCAGTTGATTGTATTTACCAGTGTAAACTGACGTATTTTCCCAAAAAGATTAAATGCAGGTACTAAGCGTAATTGGCTGGGATTTATCCTTAGCATCAATAGAAGTCTCGCAAGCTTAAGATGCCTAAAGTCTGTTGAACTATTGTTTCTATTTTATTTTCGATCCGTCTGTGGATAATCAATAGATTATTATGATACTTGATATTACAACATTATATTCGGTTGAATTATATCTTACAATTTGCTTCCGCTGTGCATATTAAATATTGTGTTGTTTGACTATTATGTTGCCAACCACGTCACGATACTCCCCACCGGGCCCACCGGTGACACGTGGAAATCCAGGGTGTGACAGGTTGGTATCAGAGCCAACACTGAGTGAATTAAACACTAGCCTTTTGTGTTTAATCTCAGTTACACAATTGCACATATCTAAACTTTCGAGTCTAGACAAATAACATAGGACAAATTCCAACTTGTTTGATTTTGTTATCCTTTATTTTATTTTATATATGTTTGTTGTTATCTCATGCTATATTGACAGGATTAATAAAATGCTGCCAAGATTCTTCCGAAGAAGAGGACGAGGAAAGGGGCCAATCACCGCCCCCAATGATAATGAAGCTGGGCCTTCGCATGTGCGAGCTCCTTCGACCACCGAGAGTGACGATCCCCGACAAAACAGGAGGAACCTCTTCGAGCCGGCTAGACGGTCGGTTTCGCACAGCTCAACACCTCCTGTTCATAACCCTTATGGGCCTCAGCCGGAGTATGAGCCCAACAACCCTCAACCTTCCTATATACATTTACAGCGATCTTTATCGCACAACTCCTTTGGTGACCCCACACCTGTCTTCAGGGGCCGGTTTAACCCGGCCAACTACATACAAGAGCCAGTGGGTTTCAACCCATTGGGGCCAGAGGATCATTTCTCTGGCGATCACGCGGAGGATATGGACGAGGACACGGATCCCGTCGAGCCGGCCAGTGGTACACCGAACCATCCCATTGAGATTTCGGATGGATCTTCTTTCCACGGATCACCCTATGGTGGTCCAGACAGCTTTCAAGCTATGTTTACTCGGCACGAATGGTATTATACACCTCCTCGCCATTCACCGCCTCAGCAACAACAACAGCAGCAGCATGATCCCTCTGTGGATTCACGGTATGTGGCAGTCACGCCACCGCCTCCACCACCACCAGTTCAACCGGCACCTCCACAACCACCGAGGCGAAGGAGGACAGGCGCACGTATGTCTGCGCGAGCGGGGTATTTCCATTTTAGCTCCCCACGGCAATCAAGTGGCAGCCATTACCCGCCACTTCAGGAAGACCCACAGATGGGTGGACCTTCGCACCCAGCTGCACCGCAACCACCACCTATGGGTTTTGATAACCCGATTCCATCATACACGGGTTCTATGGCGTACAACCCGTTTGAACCGCCGACTCACCACAACTACGGTTACGGTGAAGCCGACCCCTACATGGTAGCGGCCAATTACAACGCCTTTAACCCGGAAGGACCCTATGGCGCTCCTTGGGAAGTAGGGTACCCAACTCGTGGGTACCAGATTCCTCCTAGACCTATTATACGGACGCAATCGCAGCCGCCACGGTTTTCTCCCCCAGAACGGGAGGAAATTCTTTAGAGGCTAGATCAGGTTGAGCGAGACTTCCACCGCGATCGCAGGGAGCGACAGACTTTCTTCCAAGGATTGACAAGCCTGATCAAAGGGAAGAGCAAGAAGGACCACTGAATCCTTCCAATTGTTGTTGAGCCCCTGCGTGGGCCAGTCTTGCTGTATAGACCCCTGCGTGGGTATGCTTGTTTGTTTTGACCCCTGCGTGGGTCTATCTTTCTGTTAACCCCTACGAGGGTATGTTATTGTTTAAGTCCCTGCGTGGACTATTATGTTATTTGTGTAAGTCCCTGCGTGGACTATGATTTTTGTTGTTAAGCCCCTGCGTGGGTAAGTCCTTGTTTAAACCCCTGCGAGGGTAAGTTTGTTTATTAAAAAGTCCCGTTTAGGGCAACGTGTAACCTGTTAATAAATTAATGGAATGATGTTTATAAATTTCATTTTTGCTTTTATCTGCATAAATATATTACATGAAATAAATAAATAAAAAATCATTCCTTTTTGATAATGATCTGCCTATTTAAATATTGAATAAGAATCTTAAGAGTGAAACCTAGCCTGAGTGTCCTTATAAGGACCTGGCCATGATGGTAAGACCTGTTTAAAAGATTCGAATCCCTGTTAACATCTGTAAACATGTTAACACTTCTGGCAGATGTGATTCGTTAAAATCACACACGTCAATTGTATAAGGATCTTTTTAAAGATTCCTAACCCAACTTAATGATCTCTGAATCATGGGTTTAGATCATCAATTAAGATGATCATATTTTGACCATACGTGGTAATATAATGCCTACGGGCCTTGCTCATTTCTACATGAGCCAAAGGACAGTGGTAGCGATGACTCCCTGTCAGATAAAGGTAATGAACTAGGTTCAAACCTTCATGCTTTGATTCTCTGAAATCATAGCTTATAATTTATAGATGTCCTTGTGACTAGGCCTATTGTGCCAGTATACCTTAAAAGCCTTGATTCTCTGAAATCATAGCTTATAATTTAAAATGTCCTTGTGACTAGGCCTTTTGTGCTATTGATAAAACTATTATTGTTTTATAATTAGGATAAATTATAATTAAAATCCTAAATAAATATCATTAACAAATTAACCAAATATGGTTATTGTATACCATGGTTAATGAATTGACATAAAAGACAATTCTATGATAAACTCCCAAATAAACTATTGTCCTTGTTTTATGTAACAGTTCAATTAAAATGGCTAACTCAGATGAGATTAATAGTCATCCAGTGGAGAATAATGATAACGCCCGAATTACTTTAACGGGTGCGGAATTAAAAGCGTTAGTTGATGACGCTGTGACAAAGGCCTTAGAGCGGCAATATGAAGAATATAGTGGGACTCGTAGCAGGACCCTTTCTACGCCGCATTCAAAGCCTAAAACACACTCTGAAGCTCACAGCAAGCCACCTCCCAAGAAAGATGATCCCAAGAAAGGAGATGACGATCGTCGCTCCTCAAATCATCATAGTGACCCGTCTCAACAGATTGTGCTAAATCAAGTACCCCGTGACAAGGGTTGCTCCTATAAATACTTTGTTTCATGCAAGCCCAGGGATTTCACTGGGGAAAAGGGAGCCATTGACTGTATGACATGGTTAGATGAGATGGACACAGTTGTGGATATCAGCGGATGCGCTGAGAGGGATGTGGTCAAGTTTGTGTCGCAATCATTTAAGGGTGAAGCTTGTTAGTGCAGTTGTCTGTCGACTTCATCTTCGTTCGAGTCTTAGATTAGTAATGAAAGATCAAGTCACGCAGTTCGAGTTAAACAGGAAACAAAGGTGAACAAGCCAGTTCAAACGAAGTGGACAGCTCAAACGAAGTGGACTGTTCAAATGAAGTGGACAATTCAAACGAAGTGGACTGTTCAAACGAACTGGAAATGCCTGTTCAAACGAACTGGAAATAGTATAAATATGTGACTTGAGTTTTTCATTTGTAACTTTTGGATTCCGGTAGCGAAGCTCTGCCGAAGTGTCTCCAAGTCTGTAATCGTGTTATAATCAATATAAGAGACAATTATTAGTGAATATCAAGCTGAAACAAACTCTGATTCATTGAATTCCGCCTTTGAATCAGTTTAGTGCTCTTCTGAAGACTCGTTTAGGTCGTTTCTCGATCCTACAAAGCTTTAGCCTGGTGGAGATCTCTGATTCAAGCCACCGGGAAAATCCCCTTGTACAACATGTCGTGGGATCAATTTGTTGCCCTCATAAGGGAAAATTACTGCCCTCAGCATGAGGTTGAGAAGATAGAGTCTGATTTTCTATCATTGGTTATGACAAACCTTGACTGTCAAGCTTACCTCACGAGCTTCAACACAATGTCCCGGTTGGTTCCATATCTGGTAACCCCGGAACCAAAAAGAATAGCTCGTTTTATCGGTGGTTTAGCCCCGGAAATCAAGGCAAGCGTAAAGGCTTCTCGGCCAGCTACTTTTAGATCTGTAGCTGACATATCTCTGTCCCTCACTCTGGATGCGGTCAGACAAAGATCGCTGAGGAACAAAGATGCTGAGAAGAGAAAACGTGAAGATGATAATTCACGAAGGTCAAGCAAGAAGCACCGTGGAAACGGTGACAACAAGAAGGGATCTGAGTCAAGAAAAGATGGGCATCGGTCTGGTGAGAAGCCCAAATGCAAGATTTGCAAGAAACAACACTTTGGAAAGTGCAGACTCAAGTCGAACTCGCAGACTCAGTCAAAAACCTATGCTTGTGGTATATGCAAGTCCAAGGATCACAAGACCTTGGATTGCAAACAGCTGAAAGACGCAACGTGCTACCATTGCAACGAGAAGGGGCACATTAAAACCAACTGCCCTAAATACGTCAAGAAGCCTGAAGAGGCCAAGAAGACAAATGCTAGAGTCTTCAGAATGGACGCAAAGGAAGCAGTTCTAGACGACAACGTGATTACAGGTACCTTCCTTGTAAATGATGTCTATGCAAGAGTACTATTTGATTCAGGCGCTGATAAGTCGTTTGTAGATCATAAGTTTTGCAAATTGTTGAATTTACCTGTCAAAACCTTAAGTGTAAACTATGAAGTGGAGTTAGCAGATGGCACCCTAGAAACCGTCTCTACTGTGTTAGATGGATGTGTGATATCCATTAAGAACCACTCTTTTCCTCTATCCCTACTTCCATTTAAGCTAGCCGGTTTTGACATAGTTTTGGGTATGGACTGGTTATCTCATAACCAGGCCCAAATTGTCTGCAACAGAAAGCAAGTGGTGATAAAGACTCCGTCTGGTGAATCACTTACCATTCGGGGAGATACCCAGTATGGACTGCCTGAGCAAGTGACTATGCTCAAGGCTTCCAAGTGTTTAAAGAAGGGTTGTGTCATCTACATGGCACAAGTGATTTTTGATGAGCCTAAACCGAAGATCGAAGACATCCCCGTCATTTCTGAATACCCTGAAGTGTTTCCTGAAGATCTACCTGGTTTGCCACCAGATAGGCAAGTGGAATTCAGGATTGATATCATCCCTGGAGCAGCACCAGTTGCTAGAGCACCTTACAGGTTAGCACCCACAGAAATGAAGGAATTAAGAACGCAACTGGATGAATTGCTGGCCAAAGGTTTCATCAAACCTAGTTCGTCTCCTTGGGGAGCACCTGTCTTGTTTGTCAAGAAGAAGGATGGATCGATGCGTCTGTGCATCGATTATCGTGAGCTTAATAAGGTCACAATCAAGAATAAGTATCCATTGCCCAGAATCGACAATTTGTTCGATCAGTTACAAGGGGCAAGTTATTTTTCGAAGATTGACTTGAGGTCAGGCTACCATCAACTGAAGGTTAGAGATGAAGACGTACACAAAACTGCATTTAGGACTCGTTATGGTCATTACGAGTTCCTAGTGATGCCTTTTGGGCTCACTAATGCACCGGCCGCGTTCATGGATCTCATGAATCGCGTTTGCAAGCCTTACTTAGATAAATTCGTCATCGTGTTCATCGACGACATTCTCATTTATTCTAAGAACCAAGCTGACCACGAGAAACACCTTCGCTGTATTCTCAAACTCCTACATCATGAGAAACTTTATGCCAAATTTTCCAAGTGTGAGTTTTGGCTTCGAGAAGTCCAATTTCTTGGACATGTGGTTAGTGAGCGTGGTATCCAAGTGGATCCTGCTAAGGTTGAAGCAGTTATGAACTGGCAAGAGCCAAAGACGCCTACAGAGATTCGAAGCTTCCTGGGATTGGCAGGATATTATAGGCGTTTCATCGAAAATTTTTCAAGGATTGCTTTGGGGCCCTAAACAGCAAGAATCTTTTAATATCCTTAAACAGAAGTTGAGCAACACCCCTGTGTTGACGTTGCCGGAAGGAATCGAAGAATTTCTAGTTTACTGCGATGCATCACACACTGGCATGGGGTGTGTGCTTATGCAGAAAGGCAAGGTTATTGCCTATGCTTCAAGACAGTTAAAGGTACATGAAAAGAATTACACCACCCATGACTTGGAGTTGGGTGCCGTTGTATTTGCACTAAAACTGTGGAGGCATTATTTGTATGGTATCAAGTGTGTGATCTATTCTGATCACAAGAGCCTTCAACATCTGTTTAACCAGAAGGACTTAAACATGAGGCAGCGCCGTTGGATGGAGACTTTAAATGATTATGATTGTGAAATCAGATATCATCCCGGTAAGGCGAATGTAGTCGCTGATGCCTTGAGTCGAAAGGAAAGGGTAAAACCCATCCGAATCAATGCCAAGCGCATGGAGATAAAGAACAGTTTGACTGAAAGGTTGTTAGCTGCACAGAAGGAAGCTGTGTTGGAAGCTAACTATCCTAATGAAAAGCTAGGAGTAACTGAGGAGCAGTTATCTCTTGGCAAAGACGGAATTCTGAGATTGAATGGACGAATATGGGTTCCAATTTATGGAGGACTTCGAGATGTTATCCTTCAGGAAGCCCATAGTTCCAAATATTCCGTTCATCCTGAAGCCGATAAGATGTACCAGGATCTAAGGGCAAACTATTGGTGGATAGGCTTGAAAAAGTCTGTAGCTGTCTATGTAGCTAAGTGCTTGACTTGTGCGCAAGTCAAAGCAGAACATCAAAACCCGTCAGGCTTGCTACAACAGCCTGAACTTCCTACGTGGAAGTGGGAAATGGTGACTATGGATTTTATCACCAAGTTACCTAAGACAAGGAAAGGAAATGATACAATATGGGTTATAGTTGATAGACTGACTAAGTCAGCACATTTCTTACCCATCAAGGAGACTTATAGCTCCGACATGTTAGCCCAGTTATACGTGGATAAGATTGTAGCCTTACATGGCATACCTGTGTCTATTATCTCTGACAGAGATACTAGGTACACGTCACATTTTTGGAAAAGCTTCCAACAATCTTTGGGCACGCGTTTGAATTTTAGTACGGCTTACCATCCTCAGACAGACGGTCAGAGTGAGCGTACGATTCAAACTTTGGAAGACATGCTACGTGCATGTGTAATTGATTTAGGTGGTAGTTGGGATAACCACCTACCCTTGATTGAATTCTCCTACAACAATAGCTACCATACCAGCATTAAGGCTGCGCCTTTCGAGGCCTTATACGGTAGAAAGTGTAGAACGCCTGTTTGTTGGGCGGAAGTTGGAGATGTCCAATTATCAGGACCAGAGATAGTGTTCGAAACAATGGACAAGATTGTCCAGATTCGTGACCGTCTCAAAGCTGCCCGGGATAGGCAGAAGAGTTACGCAGATCCAAAGCGTAAGGCTTTTCACTTCGAAGTAGGTGACAAAGTATTACTTAAGGTATCACCCTGGAAGGGGGTGATGCGATTTGGTAAGAAAGGCAAGCTAAGCCTGAGGTACATAGGACCTTTCGAGGTTATCGAACGTGTCGGGTCAGTTTCCTATAAGCTAAACTTACCAGAAGAGCTCAGTGGAATTCACAATGTGTTCCACATCTGCAATCTGAAGAAATGCTTCGCTGATGAATCACTAGTTATACCACATACAGATGTGCATATAGATGAGAGCTTAAAATTTGTGGAAAAACCATTGTCGATTGAAGATCGACAGGTTAAGAAGCTTCGCAGGAAGCATGTGCCTATTGTAAAGGTCAAATGGGATGCCCGTAGAGGACCCGAGTATACGTGGAAAGTTGAATCCACGATGAAAGAAAAGTACCCTTATTTATTTCAGTAAATCTCGGGTCGAGATTTATTTTAAGGGGGTGAGGATGTAACACCTCGAAGATTCACGTCCTATAAAGTGTTGACACGTGTCATATGTTTGAACGTGTGAAAGAATGTTATGAAAGGACTAAAGTTGACAAACATGAAAAGTATATGAAAATAAGAGTTCTAAATGTCAACAGTGAATAAATATATTGTACATTAACCCTACATGATGTTTATAGCATCAAACGAATAAATCATGGATCATGCGAAGCTAAAAGTGAGAGATTACAAACTACAGGGGTTAAATGTGTCAACATGTTTAAGTTATACCTCTGAGTGACCTTTTGACAAACCCGAAGCTTTGTAACTGTTAATTATGCTCACTAGAATGCGCGATTTAAATTTCATAAACTTTCGTTATCGTATGAGAAAGTTATGATCAAGTTCGTGTGCGAGGGGTTAAAGCGTTAACGTTGAAAATTATGACTTTTCGGGTTAACCAGAAATGTCCAAGGACTTGGAAAAGTGGGTACAAGTCCTAAAGCCCTTGTAGGTAAATAAGAAGGGGTCAAAATGCAAAGAATAAGCTTGGTTGCCCTTTCGAAAGGCCAAGGGACAATATGCAAAAACTTGAAAATGTGAAAGCTGACAACAGGTCTCAGGCGGGCCGCGTAAAGGTTAATAAGACTTTACGCGGGCCGCGTCAATCGCCCAGATGCAGAAAGTGTAGACAGCAGCCTGTAAACGCGCTTAATCGACCCTTAACAGATATTTTCACATTGTGGGCGACCCCTAAACAGTCCTAGACACTTAGGGACACTTGTTGACGAATTGTGGTCAGTTGTAGACTTGTGTGTCAACAATTTATGGTGATTTGATCACTATATAAAGCCATGAAGTTGCAACTCATTCTTCACACCTTTCTCTTGCCTTCCTGATCATTTCTGGAGCTCAAGCCTTCTCTCAAGTGATCTCTGGTCGTTCATAGGACTCTTGTAAGTTTGCTTGTCCTTCCTTACTTAAGTTTTTGCTTAGTTTAGCTCAAAAGTCAAACCGTCGTAATTAACGGTTGACTTTAAGATTAATCACTAATGGTCCAGTGATTAGTCGAATCAAAAGTAGTTATAAGTTGGTAATTATGTGGGTAATAAACCCTCAAAAGGGTTCCCCCTGATTCCCACTCTAACTAGGTCAAATGTCGGGTCAAACTTGTTAATAAAAAGTCAACAGGATACTTAAATTCTAATTTATGCATGATTAGCAATGTAGAACACATACAACCTGTTTGATCATTAATATAACTTGGTAATTAGTGTAAGAATATGTCTAAACATGTTCAACCCGACAATTTACTGTTTAGACCCTGTTCGGAACCGAAAGTCGCATAGTTTGACTTTTACTTTGACTTTCAGTTCTGACCCGTTAAGGCATGTTTTAGAAATGCCTCAGAGCTTTAATTGGACTAGGTTACTTGCTAGTATAACCCTCTGTGATTATACACCTTGGTTCATTAGTTATCCAATTAATATGCATGATTCCGTTAATTGCTCATATGTTGACCATTATGCCCTTTTCACCTTAAAACGTGATTTTTGAAAATGTGAAAGAGTAGAAACTTTAATTACTGATATATAAACTTGCACCCAAAATTTGATATCAATTTGGGGTGTAGATTGAGAGTTATGCTCATTAGCGTAATTAAGAAAGCTTTATGTTAATTAATCGGCGTAATTAGCGTATAGCCTAGTTAAGCCTACTTTTTGATATCAAAATCTTTACCCACTGATGTAATATATTATTTTGGGATTTTTGAAGATTTTTAATTAATTTTAGGCTGAGCATAACTCATAGTCGTAGGCTTAATCCGGTAATTGTCGGTTTTGCCCTTACGGGCCATAAAATGAGTTTTACATATCTAATCAACTCCAAACCTTTTGCTACTGATCCTAAATGATAAATAAATTATTTTAGGCCTTCTGGAATGATAAAAATATCAGCTTTATATGTAGAACCCGGAAACGGCTTCTAATCGCCTTATTAAGCGTTCTTAGCGCATAGTATGTACTAAGACTATTTTAAACATACAAGGGTGATACCTACTGATATTTAGGGTAAATCATAATATTTTTACAGTAAGCAAAGGTTGTTAAACTCAGACTTCAGTTTTGAGCTTCTCGGCTTATGTGAAATTACCAAAATGCCCCTACGGTGCATAGTTTGGTTATAATTGATAAGTTTCACATATATACTTTACCCTACTGTTATAACTTAGTAAAATAAGTATTTTTGCTGATTATATCAGACCTGTAACTCAGGTAAATACTTGAACTCTTTTATAACCTTTTAAATGACCAAACTACCCCTACGGGGCATAGTTTGTGTTTAAATTCGTTTCGGACATAATAGAAGACATCTTACTGATGTCACAACATATTTGAAGCATATTAACTTAGGAAACCTGTATATGGCTCTTACGGATACCCGTTACGCTTATTACGCGTTCGGTTCGGTTTATGTAACAAGTTTACATAAATTAGCCGAAACGGGTCAACCCTTATCGGTTTTATCTCAAAATCCAGAATGTGTATGAAATACCCATATTAAGAAAGTCTCTGAACTTGTCGGGTCTAAATCACATTCTATCCGGTCTTCGCTTAATTGTGCGTGCGAACCGTATCTTTGAAACTAACCTGTCTAAGCTTAAGCTTAATTAAAGACCCGTTAGGATTCTAATAGGTTATTATAAACCTTCGTTCCAGATTAGGAGAACCAGTAAAAGCTACTTGCAATTTGCTTATTGTGATTATTACATTGCTCAGGTAAATACTTTTAACTTATTTTCCCTATACGGGCTTGGGTTACGGTATATAGAATACCGCTTCGTCGGGTGTCAAATCTTCCATCGTTTGGTGGTTAATTGAATAATTTGATCGGCCCGTTTAAACAGTCTTGTTTACTTAAAAGCCTTTGGGGGGTTAATGACCATGTCCCGGATATCCCTGGCACCATTTTACGAAATGGCCACGACTTAAGCGCGGGGTGTAGGCGTACACCCGCCAGTGCACAAAAGAATAATGTGGTGTATCTATTGATCTTTAACCCGGACAAGATCCGGGCTACTGAACGCATAAGGAACATGTAATTCGTTCACAAGATTATATATTTAAATAATTCTCCCAAGTTATAAAATGTTTATGCCACGTGCATCCAAATCAATTTTCAATCATTTTCCAAAATGAGTCAGTTGATTGTATTTACCAGTGTAAACTGACGTATTTTCCCAAAAAGATTAAATGCAGGTACTAAGCGTAATTGGCTGGGATTTCTCCTTAGCATCAATAGAAGTCTCGCAAGCTTAAGATGCCTAAAGTCTGTTGAACTATTGTTTCTATTTTATTTTCGATCCGTCTGTGGATAATCAATCGATTATTGTGATACTTGATATTACAACATTATATTCGGTTGAATTATATCTTACAATTTGCTTCCGCTGTGCATATTAAATATTGTGTTGTTTGACTATTATGTTGCCAACCACGTCACGATACTCCCCACCGGGCCCACCGGTGACACGTGGAAATCCGGGGTGTGACATGTTGGTATCAGAGCCAACACTGAGTGAATTAAACACTAGCCTTTTGTGTTTAATCTCAGTTACACAATTGCACATATCTAAACTTTCGAGTCTAGACAAATAACATAGGACAAATTCCAACTTGTTTGATTTTGCTGTCCTTTATTTTATTTTATATATGTTTGTTGTTATCTCATGCTATATTGACAGGATTAATAAAATGCCGCCAAGATTCTTCCGAAGAAGAGGACGAGGAAAGGGGCCAATCACCGCCCCCAATGATAATGAAGCTGGGCCTTCGCATGTGCGAGCTCCTTCGACCACCGAGAGTGACGATCCCCGAAAAAACCGGAGGAACCTCTTCGAGCCGGCTAGACGGTCGGTTTCGCACAGCTCAACACCTCCTGTTCATAACCCTTATGGGCCTCAGCCGGAGTATGAGCCCAACAACCCTCAACCTTCCTATATACCTTTACAACGATCTTTATCGCACAACTCCTTTGGTGACCCCACACCTGTCTTCAGGGGCCGGTTTAACCCGGCCAACTACATACAAGAGCTTGCAGGACCAATGTTGGATGAGGTCAATGCGGTGACCAACACTCCAAAAGGATGGTGGGTTGATACGGGCGCGACACGTCATGTGTGCCCAGACAGGAGCCTCTTTACCACCTTCAAAGAGCTTGCGGGAGATGAGAAGTTGTACATGGGAAATGCAGCCACCGCGGACATCAAGGGTGAAGGAATGGTGATTTTGAAGTGGACTTCGGGGAAGGAGCTCACTTTAAGCAACGTGTTATATGTCCCAGACTTGCGCAAGAGCCTAGTCTCGGGATGGTTGCTTAATAAGTTTGGATTTCGTTTAGTTTTTTAGAGCAATCAATTTGTACTTACTAAACGAGGAATGTATGTTGGCAAGGGCTATGCCCAAAATGGTATGTTCAAATTGAATGTAATGGCTGTCAAAAAGAACATGAATAAAATTGCTATTACTTCTACTTATATGCTTGAGTTTTTTATTCGAATAAATGGCATGGTAGATTAGGTCACGTAAATTTTAATTCAATACGCCGTTTAATCAATTTAAATTGTATACCAACATTCTATATTGATTCACATTATAAATGTGAAACTTGCGTAGAATCCAAACTTACAAGATCATCATCGAAATCGGTTGAACGAATAACCAAACCCCTTGATTTAATTCACACCGATATTTGTGATTTAAAAACGGTACCCACAATTGGTGGAAATAAGTACTTCATCACATTTATTGATGATAGTACTAAATATTGCTATGTATATTTACTAAAAAGTAAAGATGAAGCAATAACTAAAGTTATCTTGTATAAAAATGAAGTTGAGAATCAACTTCAAAAGAAGATAAAAGCTTTGCGAAGCGACCGAGGAGGCGAATATGTTGCACATTTTGCCGATTTATGCGCAAAAAGTGGCATTGTACATGAGTGTACACCTCCTTATTCTCCACAATCAAATGGCGTGGCGGAACGAAAGAACCGTACATTGAAAGAAATGATGAACGCCATGTTGATAAGTTCTGGGGTGAGCCAAGAAATGTGGGGGGAAGCCATTCTCTCGGCTAATTATCTTTTGAACAAGATACCACTCAAAAAGAGAGACGAAACTCCATACGAGTTATGGAAAAGGAAGAAGCCTTTCCCGGGCTCTCGTTAAAGAAGGTGTATGTCGAATCGCTCAGGTCTATGTATGCATCGAACGAAGTTGATGGGGAGTCCTTCACGGCACAATCGACACAGGGACGACTATCGCTCAAGTCCTCACTAGAGTTAGAAGTATCGTCGGAAACAACGAAGTTGTTTGAATGCGAGCCCAACCCTTCTTCTTGGTTATCATCTTGGGATAGATTATTGAAATATTTCCTAAGTTCTTTTATCCAATCAAGAATTAGATCTTCTAATTGAAATAATTCATCGAGAAGCATTTCTCCTAGAAAATCCGGTTGGGAGCATTCGAGGGAGAGATAGGGATTATTTTTACTTTCGCCCCTCTTAAGGATACAAGGAAACGACGGGTCTATATAGTGGGGTTTATAATTTAGAAAATAACATTCTAATTCCTTATGGGTATCACCACATAATTGACACCACGTACCATAAGAGTGCCGAAAGTAAAAAGTATCAGTATCACTCATGTTTGTGTCAGAATTTACCAACCGTCGGGATCTTACGGTTCTGTTTTCAGTAACTGAATCTTGGGCACGGGAGCGTGTTGAGTGGGCACGGCCCCGTGTTCAGCGTACTGTCTGACTTAAAACAGGATTGTCAGTTCCAATGACTGGGCACGGGGCGTGTTCAGCGGGCACGACCCGTGCTGAGTTCTGCAGAAGCTGAAAAATTAAGAAAAATCCTAAAAAAATGAAAAATAAGAAAAACGATTAGGCCGTTGATTCCTAACTATCTTAAAATCCTTGTGTCCTCGGCAACGGCGCCAAAAACTTGATGCGTGTGAAGTGTTATATATATCAGGTGTATATTTTAAGCCCTTTAACACTTTTTTTAGCCAAGTTTTAAATTTATAAAACACGATATTTACTAACACTAAACACACATATGGGCAAGTGCACCCATCGTGAGCGTAGTATAGTGTTGGTAAGATACCGAGGTCGTCCAAGGACACAAGAGCTTTTAATACCGGTTTATCCTCAACGTCTAATCAAATCAAGAGTTTAGAAAAATGTTTTAAACTAAGAAAATAAAACCTAACTAAAATGCTGAAAAAATAAAGATAAAATAAAAACAGATAGACAAGATGAATCACTTGGTTCCGACTCGTGTATAGTGTAACCTTTGATTATTTCCGCACTTTTGCACTATTTTAAGAGATTATCTTAGTTATTGTAGTAGGCCCCTCTTTTGGAGGTGACGTTACCCTCAACCCGGTAGTTTGAGTCAGCAAGGATACAATCCTAAAGGGTCGGATTATTGAAAGATAATTAATTAAGTTATTAATGCAAATTATGGTAGGCCCCTCTTTTGGAGGTGACGTTACCCTCGACTAAGTAGTCTGAGTCAGCAGGGATACAGTCCTAAATAGCCGTGTTATAGTATTAATAGTAGTTAACTTATGAGGGGATCAAAGACTTTGGACCCCCGCCATCCAATACCGTTAAGTATTGAAGGAGGTCCTACTAAATTTGACCCAGGTCCATTGCAGGACCTCTAAACGATGAACAATGACAAGACTCTTACCAAACCGTTCCCTTAACCCCCGACCAGGTAGCCAACATATCTCCATATAGACCGTGGAGATATGAATGGTGAAAATCTTTTATTTTATATAGACAGTAAAATAATGCCAAGACACCACGGACAAACGATAAGGAAGAATCACCTTCAACATAAGAAACTAGTTATTAAAGTCATTAATATAAAACCAAGTAAAAAGTGCGAAAAGATTAGAAATAAAAAGTATTACACTAGACACTTGTCTTCACCAAGTGATGTAAGAGACTTAGGCAAACATGGCCTTGATTGTCAAGAACTCTTACGATCAATCTTGGATCCCGAGACGACTCACACACTCTATGATGGACAATGGATGATGGTGGTGGATGATGGTGTTATGGTGGTGGTGGGTGGTGGGTGAAGTGTGAGAGAGGTGGTGTGCCAAGGGATGGTTTGAGCTTGAGCCAAGCACTCCTATTTATAGGCTGAACAGAAGCTCGGGCACGGCCCCGTGTCCAGTGGGCACGACCCCGTGTCCAGTGGGCACGGCCTCGTGTCCACATCCTTCTCTTTCTTCATTTAATGCAGCTTGTCTTATTAGTTGACCACGCCCCCGTGTCCGCTGAGCACGACCCCGTGTGCAGAAGAATCTTTGTACTATGAAGATTTGCCTGGATTGTGCGAATCTTATAGTTGACCATGGCCCCGTGCCCGCTGAGCACGGCCCCGTGGTGGGCAATAGAAGCTTCTACCACTTTGTCTTTTCTGCTGACACTTGGACACGCCCCCGTGCTGGCTGAGCACGGGGCGTGTTCAGTCTTCTGTCTTCTTGTTTTGCTTGGGAAGATGCTGTCGTGGGGTCGGGCATGTCACGTTTGTTCCTTTTCTTGTATTTATGTTAGATTTTGCTGTCTTTTTGCTTCTTTTGTTAATTTGAGCTCATTTAATCCTGAAAATACAAAAGGAAGACAAAAGCACACTTTTTCCAACATTAGTACTAAAAAAGGGTTAGTTTTATGCCACAATTGATGTAATTTATATATTGCATTTTGCACACATCAAATACCCCCACACTTGAATCTTTGCTTGTCCTCAAGCAAAACTCTTTATAATGTGGCTTTACACACCCAAATGGAATGGGTAGAAGAGAACGTTTTTGGGCTTGTCATATAGTGTCGGGATTTCCAAGATTCTTTATTAAGTTTTATTTTTATTCATTTACAATCCTATTCGTCATGATTTATTTAAAACTTTTCATAAGATAAACTACTTATTAGGGCATAACATGCCTCTTTTAAAATTCTCTTTATATACAAGTTCACATACCTCACGGGGGATCACTCAACACTCGGCCGAAAATGTATTTAGTGGATCACTCGAGAGCGGCATGGAACTTACTCCTACCATAGGCTTGCCAAGCAATCAATCCTCCTCCTTTTTAACTATATACCTTTGTAAATATCAAGAGGACTTTTTGGGTGAAGGGTTAGGCTTGGGTTAAAGGTAGGTGGTTGGGTTAGTGGTTAGTGGTTAGTAGAAAAGGGTGAAAAAGCGTAAAAAGCATCGGTTTTCGTAAGACTTTCTATTTTTCAATTTTTTATTTTGATGAAGCTATTTTTCAAACAAAGTTATTTTTGATAAGCTTGCTTGCTTGTTTGTTTTTGCTTCATCATCAACATTTTCTTTTTGAAAAGTCATACAAAGAACCGAGCTAGTTTCTAAAACAAAGGGTTAGATATAAAAAAGGTTTTAGTGGGTGAAAGGGTGTTTGGTTTGGGTTATGAAATGAAAAGGTTTAGGCTCAAAAGGGCTAACTAGGGGGATTTTGGGTAGGTGGTAAAAAAAAAGAAAAATAATGGTGTAGAAATAAAAAGGGTTAGTCCTAATGCCTCCATCATTTACTTACTCGGGTTTAAGTTGGTAAGGGCGGGGAATGTATCGTCATGGCAAGTTCTAGAGTTGTAAGAACCAAGCGGCTATTCACACAAGAAACGAAAAATGAGCATTTAGTTTAAAGATATGTATTTGTATGCTCAATAAAGGCTCAAAACTCACTTTTGTGGGAATGGGTTTTTTATGTGATCAAGTATATATAATTAAATTTTAACTAAGCTTGTCATGCCTTTTCATAATTTTCTTATGTTGGTTTTTTTTATCACGACGCTATCGGTTGTAAATTTGTAAAAATATAACCTTTTTAGAACTTTGAAATTCCCAAATTAAACCTAGACAAGTAAAAAAAAAAATGAAAATTTTTGAAAAAATTTGGGGTGATTAGCGGTTCCAATAGAGTTTTGTGTAAGGCTTGTATTTAGGACTTGCAAGATTCAAGGTTTTAGCATCCCCCCCACACTTAAATTACACATTGTCCTCAATGTGTCCCAAAAATAAGTTTTTAGGTTGATTGAATGTGTAAAAGGTGTGATTTAAGCAAAAATTTTGTGTTACTGGGCGCTGGACACGGCCCCGTGTTCAAGTGCCAGTAACAAAATTAAATCAAAAGAAACAGAAGTCTGGACACGGGGACGTGTTGGTTGAACACGACCCGTGTCCAGTTACCTGAACTGGGTATTTCTGCAGACTGTGCAGCACGGGGTCGTGTTGGGCGGACACGGCCCGTGCCGAACTTGCTGTAAACGAAGAAAATTGTCGGACGGCCCTGTTTTCCTGCATGGGGTGCTGGTTCAAGTTTTCCCTTGTATCCTTTGCCATCTCAAGTGTGTTTTATTCATTTCAATCACCATCCAAACACCAAATTAACTAAAACCATCCTTCATTAAATCACAGAGAGAATTACATAATAGTCCTAAAATTAAAATACTAGATAGTTAGGTCAAAGAAACACAAGAAATCTAAACCAAGAAGTTCTAGCCTACTATTTATTCTATTAGCAAATTTTCCGAAAAGATAAATCTCTCGGTTAAATGTGGCTTGAAAAACTTCTTTTCTCCGGTCATGGGTTCCTCACACGTCGGCGAGCCATTCTTCGATCTCCCTAGGGAGAAGAAAAGCGGGCTCATTAGCATTGGGTTGAGGAGGTGTAACTTCCACCGGGACTTCTTGGAGTTCTTCAAGAGGCGGTTCCGCCGGAATGTCATCCCAACCGGTAGGGTTGTGGATTCCGAGTGCTAGGTTCCAATCCTCTTGAGGGAGGATTGGTTCCATGGGAGGTGTCACAAGAATGTTTAACCTCTAGTGCAAGAGGTTTATTTCTTGAAAACTGTTTTCCAACCCCACCGAAAGATAATTTATACGGTCTATTAGGACCTCCTCCACCGAAGTCATCTCGTCAAGGGCTTCGCGTAGCGCCATTACGTATCTTACGAGAGTTGCTTCAATCGATGGCCTCCTTTCCCTTCGACTGTTTCTGGAGTGCGCAGAAGAAGTTCCGCTGTTTTGGCTAGACATTCTACGAAAACAAACCAGAAATAGTTCATTTTAATGAAATAGTATCACGGACACGGCCCCGTTGATACCTCCCAACATCTCAAGAAAAATAAAGGAGATGGAGTTGCTCAGTTAGAGTATTCAAGAATTATTGGCAGTCTAATGTATCTAATGACATGTACTAGACACGACTTGGCTTACGCGGTGAGTAGGCTAAGTAGATACACCAGCAATCCATGCACGGATCATTGGAAAGCTATCACGAGGGTGCTTAGATACATAAGATACACAAGAGATTATGGACTACATTATACCCGACAACCAGCAGTGATCGAAAGATACACTGATGCAAACTGGATATCGGATAATAAAGATTCCAAATCAACAAGTGGTTACTTGTTTACACTTGGAGGAGCTGCTATTGCTTGGAAGTCTTCTAAGCAAACGGTCATAGCAAGATCCACAATGGAATCCAAATTTATCGCCTTGGATAAGTCAGGAGAGGAGGCAGAATGGCTACGTCAATTCGTGGAATATATTCCAAGATGGCCAAAGCCTTTGCCAGCCATATGTGTACATTGTGATAGCCAATCGGCGATTGGTAGAGCTCAAAGCTTGATGTACAATGGCAGATCAAGGCACATGTGACGTAGACATAACACGGTACGACAACTACTCTCAACGGGTGTTATCACAATTGATTATGTGAGATCAAAGGATAACATTGCGGACCCGTTTACAAAAGGCTTAAGCAGAGAGTTAGTTGAAACGTCGTCAAGAGGAATGGGACTAAAGCCCGTGATAAATGGGAATATGAGGGAAACCTAACTTAGTTGACTGAAGATCCCAAGATCTAAGTTCAATAGGACAACTTAATCATATTACCAAAACGGAGTCACTGTGGGGGAGTACCCCAAACTAAATAAAAGGGAGTTACATATACTTCCTAGTCCATCCCATTCAGTGACATGAAGTGAGGTTAAGCATGTTGAGGTTAAGGATTTTGAGTAAATCCAAATTAACCATGATGCTTTTAATGAATCAGAGGAATCACCTATGTTAGAGAGAAGTGGGGTCGCTTCGAATAGATTTGTGGGGTGCGCAAATCCTAGAGCTCTCGCAGAACCAGGCTAGTGTTCCAGGACCATAATAGGACACGGCAATTAGGGGTTGGCCAGACCAGGGAGAGTATTGTGTGAAGTGTAATGTCGTTTACACAAATGGGGGTATGTTCAAAGACATCACGTCTACAAACCGCTAGTAAGCTAAGTACGTTTCACAAAAGAAGGTTCAAAGGTTACAACCTACCTATCTTGCAATACTCAACTGTCGAAGTTTATCGTTGAAAAGTGTAAGGAAAGATCGATTTCCATACATGTGGGTGATCGATGTCGTAAGGTCGGTCAAAAGTAAAGTTAAAAGTTCCTAAATACCTTAACTAGTTAGGGTAAGTAGGGTGTCGGTCCACGAGGAGTATGTGGTCAGAATTGGTTTTCTATCTAAATTAACTAAATAAAATAATTAATTGATTGGTTTGGTTGTTTTTTAGAAAATAAAGTCTAACTAAACTAACGTGATATAGAAAACAATAGTGGTAAAGGTAACCTCCTCCAAACTTCAGGTTCTAGGTTTACAAAATCTCAGTTTAATTCAATAATTGACACCACATAGACATAGCGTGGGAAAGTTGATTAGTTTGATTGGTTACTGAAAACGGGTCTTTGTCATCAGATCTCTTATAAGTCAATTAACCCTATTCACTAGCGTGAATCAACCTACTCTATGTCACCCAATCCGCTTCAAGGTTTTGTCATCAACCGAACAAATTGTAAAGTAAGGACTCAAAAACACAAGCAAATAGTTCAAACAAAATCAACACATCAAATTACTTATAAAGGTTTGTCAATCCAAAAGTAATTCCAAACATGAATAAAACTGAAATTAAATAAAACCTAACTGAACCATCTGTCTGGAGGAAGCCACAAAGAGCCTAGCCGCTCATGGTGTGCGAACAATCTTCCGAAGCTTGGGCGAAGGTCGAGTTCATGATCGAAGCGATGTGTTGCAGACGATGATGTTTAGTCATAAAAAGTGATGTACGGCTGCCTCCAATATTCGATGATAATCTCCAGGTGTCTCGTCCAATCCAAGGCTGCCAAAAATTTATAGTAATGGAAGCCCAAAATCTTGTGGATCAAGAAGTGATTTTTTTGAGCCCAAAGATAATTAAGGTTGGCTGCCTATGATCGATGATGATGATGCTCCAAAAAATTCCATCATGATGATTGATAAAATATTAATTTTAATGATGAATTATGGGAGCCCACAAAAACAATGTTGTCTGCCACCAGTTCGTAATAATGGAAGAAGTGATGTTGGGCCTTGATTCTAGAGTCCAAAAATTATAATATATGGCTGCTACAAATCGGAATGGAGTGCTGCCAAAAATCGTGGATGGTGGCTGCTCATTGTTTCGTAAGCACCATGTCCAATATGTAAGCCACAAGTGCCACTTTCTGTATCTTTTTTTACGAGGCCATGCACACAATCCGTAAACCATATGGGTGGAACGTAAACCTCATGTCTAACATATACTGTTACTTTTTTTTTCTTTCTTTTGCACATGCTCCTCAAATCAAGTGCCTAATTACCTCCACTATTGTTTTGTCCTCACATGCATCCAAGAATTACAATTCACGTTTATATATGGCCACCCTTCACTTTACCTTTCTCTTTTCTTCAAATAAACTCCATTTTGAATTGAAATATATTCCATTTGCTACACTAATCAGCCTTGGACGCTCCGCTTCATCTCTTAACCAGTTAACTTCCCCAAGATAAGTAATTTAACCTGCAAAGTCATAATTTCTCGTAGTTACCCTATTCAACACATATAACTACTTAAAACCGAATAACATACGCAAGATGAACACTTTAAAGCTCGGGTTTCACCCTCTCCATCACATCCCCACACTTACCTTTGATTGTCCTCAAGCAAACCGATATGGAACTACTCACCATAGTAACAATACCTCTAAACCCCTTAACCGATACAACAGTTTAAGTCCCAAGTAATACCCGTTCCATAGACTGACACAATCAAGATTGACAATCCGACAAGCAATTGATGCAATTTATAAAACACAAGACTTGTCTATTCAAAACTAACATGCTTAGGATTATAACACATGTTACACGCCCCTCACAATGGACTCTCCTCTCGGTTTAAAAATATAAACTAGCGTGTAATGTGCTAGTATGTATAACACTCAAAACCAAACATGCAATTCTGTAATCATAGGCTTGTATAACAATCATACCTCCACTGTATCATATAACACGGCACATATCAAAAGGACTTTCGGTTTTGGGCTTAGGCTAAGGGTAGGAAATTTTTGGCTTATATTTTTATTTTTATGTGGCGAACAACAAACGACCAAACCGTGACAACTTTATTTGTAACACATAATGACTAGCACAGTCGGGTTGGTTTCTACCCAAGACATAAACAATATTTAAAACACTTATATTTTTTGCTTTTTCTTTTTTTTTTTCTATTTTTTCTTTCTTTTCTTTTCTTTGTTTTCTCTTTTTTTTTTTCAATTATTCATAACTTGTCGTTCACGGCCGGTATCAACAATTCACATTAGGTGGACAAACGAACGGTAAATAGGCTCAACAGGGCTACTAAGGGTAATGATTAGGTAAACATGAAACAAACGCAACTGGTGTAAGGTATATCCTAATGCCTTTATCATTTACGTGCACATATCAAACCACAGTCTCAGCATGCATAAAATCACACAAGTTCTAACACAGAATAACATGCGGCCTGCTCTCAACAAATGAATTCAATATATAAATCATTCTAACAGTCTACAGGCTCAAAATTCTCACCAAGAAAGGGTAAAAGGTTACCGACATGTAGCATATGCAATCTAAAGCATGTTACCCCTAATTAGACATCTCTTTTCAATTATTTTATCCTAAAAACACCTGTCGGACCTACTCTCATGAAACTTAAAGGAACGACCATGACAAGGGACTATATTAGTTTACTACCGGCAAGGGACCCATTAGTGATTGAAACGTTCGGTTTTCGTATCCAATTAGTTCACTTGAGGCGATGAAATTCTTAAAAATTTTCAAAATTTTCAATTTTTTCAGTTTTCATCGTTTTCAATCACTTTCAACCTCTTTCAAACTCTTGTCCCAAACCTTCCCTTCCCGGGTTTCCATATCCCCACACTTGGGCGACATTGTCCCCAATGTATAGTGCTTTTAAAAACAAAACCCGGGAATACCAACTACAAACATCATGAGCGACCGTTTCTAACACAATAAGCAAAAACACATTCCCTAGCACATAAATTTTAACACCACCTAGAACACGAATAAAAATGCAATAAAAATGCAATAATAAAAGTGGAACAGACTCCCCTGGTTTAAAACGTAGACTCCTCGTGCGCGCTGTTCCACCACGACCGTATAGCATTTCATTTGCGGCCGTGTCCACAAGTACTCGGGTCAATCTCTACAATTAGTGTTCAGATCATCCCCGTCCAAATGGAGATTGAGTATGGACGGTTCTGACTGAACTCTAATCCGTGCATTGTCCGCCACTGCAACTAGAACGTAGTGGAACTTCACCAAACATCCCCACACTTGGGCAATTGCATCCGTAGAGATTAATAACCTGATAACCTGCAAAAATACTCATGCAAAAACAAAACAAATATACAATACTCTACATCCTCGGGCTGCCTCCCGAGAGCGCTAAGTTTATAGGTCTTCAGCCAGACCATACCCGGGTTGTAGGTTATGGTGGTCTCGTAGGATGCTTCCTTCCTTCAGCTCCTGAGTTTGTTCTATTCCCACCATCAGTTTCTTCCCATACCTGATCATACCATTTACAGGCTTCTCTGTAGCAATCGAACTCAAGAACTTCCTTAGCATTTTTTCTTTTGCTTTTCTTTGTTCTTTTTCTCTGTCTCTTTCTTTTATTTTCGTCTAACCCGTTAACCATAAAACACTCTTTCTGACTCTTCTCTTCAGAAGGTCCACTTTTGTCATTAGCTTTAGGTTTAGTCAAACTGGAAAATATTTTAATTGTCATCTTTTGAGACCCAAACCTAAACTTGACCGTTCCTTCAACACAATTAATATTAGCATGAGCGGTGGCTAAGAACGGTCTTCCCAAAATAACTGTTGGTTGATAATTTTTAACACAATCAAGAACAAGAAAATCTACGGGATAATAAAAATCATCAACTTTAATTATCACATCTCGCACAATCCCCCTAGGACTCGTAGGAGTTTGATCAGCTAAAACCACAGTTGTGTCAGCTTTTTCTAATGAACCAAAATCATACTGATCAAATAAACTCCTCGGTAAAATACTAACACTCGCTCCAAGATCCAATAAAGCCCGGTCTATTTTAAAATTACCAACTTGTATAGAAATAATAGGCGCTCCCGGATCTTGGAGTTTCGTGGGAAGAGTACCCAACAAAACGGCATTCACATTATTAGTTAAATCTAATTCTTTTGGAATTTTGTGACGTCGTTTTCTGGAACTTAATTCTTTTAAACACTCAACATTATCGGAATTTTCTTTAATTATTTTCAAAAGGGGTAAATTAATATTTCGCTTTTCGAATTTTTCCCATTTTTCATCGTGTGTTGGATCCACTTTTGGTTTAGTTGACACCGGGGCTATTAACGCAGAAGGAAATGGAACGTTAAAGGATTTTCCACATTTTTAGTTTCTAATTTAATTTGTGAAATCAAATCCTGATCAATGTCATACTCACTACGCTCCACCACTTTGTCAACCCTTGGTGATGGAGTCTGTTCATTCACATAAAGCTCAGATGATGGTTGAAAACTTACAGTATTAATGTGTGCACTGTCTGTGTTTTGGGAACTGGAAAACTGATGTGTTGGGTCGACTTGATTATGATTAGATGACGTACCTGAATCTGCGATTACTGCAGTTACCCCACGTACATGTGTAACTATCTGTTCAGTTTGTTCCAACAACAATTGATGCCTAGCCTCTAGGATCTCTTGTCGATACATGACCTCTTTGACTATGCTTGTTAGCTCCTTGATAACTACCCGGATGTCATCCAATTCAGACTGATCCACTTGTCGACCGATTTGATTCTGGCAGACGTTTGAATAACCCCCTCGTTGATTATTGCACTGAATGTTTTGATTCATCCTGTACTTATTTTGGCAATCTTGAGCCTAGTGACCAAATTCACCACAACACGAACACGGCTCATAATAATCCTGGCCATCATCATAATTCATGTCCATGATAGCCTGCACAAGTAACACAACCTCGTGTAATACTGAACAAGAAAAAAAATATTTTAGGTTTTTTTTTTTTTTGAAAGAAACTAAACTAAACTAAAAACCAAAACTAAGCGCACTAACTCCCCGGCAACGGCGCCATTTTGATCGATGTCGTAAGGTCGGTCAAAAGTAAAGTTAAAAGTTCCTAAATACCTTAACTAGTTAGGGTAAGTAGGGTGTCGGTCCACGAGGAGTATGTGGTCAGAATTGGTTTTCTATCTAAATTAACTAAATAAAATAATTAATTGATTGGTTTGGTTGTTTTTTAGAAAATAAAGTCTAACTAAACTAACGTGATATAGAAAACAATAGTGGTAAAGGTAACCTCCTCCAAACTTCAGGTTCTAGGTTTACAAAATCTCAGTTTAATTCAATAATTGACACCACATAGACATAGCGTGGGAAAGTTGATTAGTTTGATTGGTTACTGAAAACGGGTCTTTGTCATCAGATCTCTTATAAGTCAATTAACCCTATTCACTAGCGTGAATCAACCTACTCTATGTCACCCAATCCGCTTCAAGGTTTTGTCATCAACCGAACAAATTGTAAAGTAAGGACTCAAAAACACAAGCAAATAGTTCAAACAAAATCAACACATCAAATTACTTATAAAGGTTTGTCAATCCAAAAGTAATTCCAAACATGAATAAAACTGAAATTAAATAAAACCTAACTGAACCATCTGTCTGGAGGAAGCCACAAAGAGCCTAGCCGCTCATGGTGTGCGAACAATCTTCCGAAGCTTGGGCGAAGGTCGAGTTCATGATCGAAGCGATGTGTTGCAGACGATGATGTTTAGTCATAAAAAGTGATGTACGGCTGCCTCCAATATTCGATGATAATCTCCAGGTGTCTCGTCCAATCCAAGGCTGCCAAAAATTTCTAGTAATGGAAGCCCAAAACCTTGTGGATCAAGAAGTGATTTTTTTGAGCCCAAAGATAATTAAGGTTGGCTGCCTATGATCGATGATGATGATGCTCCAAAAAATTCCATCATGATGATTGATAAAATATTAATTTTAATGATGAATTATGGGAGCCCACAAAAACAATGTTGTCTGCCACCAGTTCGTAATAATGGAAGAAGTGATGTTGGGCCTTGATTCTAGAGTCCAAAAATTATAATATATGGCTGCTACAAATCGGAATGGAGTGCTGCCAAAAATCGTGGATGGTGGCTGCTCATTGTTTCGTAAGCACCATGTCCAATACGTAAGCCACAAGTGCCACTTTCTGTATCTTTTTTACGAGGCCATGCACACAATCCGTAAACCATATGGGTGGAACGTAAACCTCATGTCTAACATATACTGTTACTTTTTTTTTTCTTTCTTTTGCACATGCTCCTCAAATCAAGTGCCTAATTACCTCCACTATTGTTTTGTCCTCACATGCATCCAAGAATTACAATTCACGTTTATATATGGCCACCCTTCACTTTACCTTTCTCTTTTCTTCAAATAAACTCCATTTTGAATTGAAATATATTCCATTTGCTACACTAATCAGCCTTGGACGCTCCGCTTCATCTCTTAACCAGTTAACTTCCCCAAGATAAGTAATTTAACCTGCAAAGTCATAATTTCTCGTAGTTACCCTATTCAACACATATAACTACTTAAAACCGAATAACATACGCAAGATGAACACTTTAAAGCTCGGGTTTCACCCTCTCCATCAGTGGGGGATTGTAGGAAATTTGATGAAAATAACATTTTTCATGTGGGGGATTGTTGGAAAATTGGTGAAAATAACATTTTTCACAAATATAGGAAAATGATTTTTTTCCTATTTTGGACTAAAAATAAATATAAGAAACAGAGGTTTCTTTATATATTTATTTGTGGGTTTGTGTTCTATGTCGGAAGAGCTTCGCAACGAACTAAACCAAGTCCAAAACGGAGCTAAGATGAATGAGATATCGATACTCAAAGTTGGGTGTTTGAAACATTGAATGCTGAAACAAAACGGAAAGTAGTACCTTGTCCAACATCGGAGGAGAGATGGAACTTAAATGAGTATTTAAGTGGGAACTCTCCATCCTTATTGCTTCATGGAAGCACACACTAAATGTACTCGCGAAGGGTGCGGAGCACCCTAACTCGCACTAGCACACACGCGAGCGCGTGCGCGTGGCGTGGGCGATGAGGCGCAATTTGGCGCTTTGATGGCGCACTTTGCACTTCGTACACTCGCAATTTGTATTTTTTACCACGTGCGTGTGGTGGATCACAGGGGCTGCAAGGACCAAGTGGTTGAAGTGGCATGCAGGTTCGAGGCGTGCGAGTACATGTGGCATGAAGGCGCGCGGTTGCGCGCATGGTGCATGGGTCCTGGTATGACGTGTGCGGCGCACCAAAGTGTGCCAAAATGGCGCGACTGTGTGGCGTGCTCGTAGAGGCTCACAGGTGACGTGGTGCACACGCGCATGAACCTGAGTCAGTATGGCGCACGCGCGTATGGCAGTGAACCAAAAGGACGCAGCGCGCATGATGGTGCAGACCTGCACGCGCAAGGATACGCACACACCAGTGTGTCTTACGCTCGCGTGCAGAAGCTTCCAGCATTGAATGACAGTGTAGTTACAGTTCAGCTTCGAAACTGAAGAGTTAACGGTCTTTGATTGAGAATTAAATGACGTATTAAATTGAATTGAAGACGTTTAATGCAATTTAAACCTCTCCTTAATTCTTTTTGACTGTTTCGATGTAGGAGCTGTATAAATACAGCTCCATACCCAGCTGCAGATTACACCAGCAACACAACATGTGACACCTCGCAAAATCATGTCCAATAAAGTAACGACACGTGTCATAAACTTTAAACGCGTGATGAATTGAATTTGAGGGACTAAAATTGATAAACGAAGAAAGTATGTGTGTAAAAGGATACAAAGTGTCAACATCTAGAAATTTTACCTTTCAACGACCCTACACGATGTTTATGCCCTTGAACGAATAAATTATGAAACGTATGAAACCGTTTATGGAAGAAAGGGAAAGTTTACAAGACGCGAGGGGTTAAATGTGTCAACATGTTAAAATAATACCTCTGAGTGACCTTTTAACGAACCCGGAGCTTCGTAACGATTAATTATACTCCCAAGAATAAGTGACGAAAATTACACAAGGTTTCGATATCGTTTGAGATAAATACGTTAACTTTCGTAAATGAGGGGTTAAAAGCATCAACAAGGAAAAACTTGTGTTTTCGGTTATCGTTTAACGAAACCAGACCTAACGATGTTTGGTTATATCCTATGGATCATAGAAACATAAATTATATGGGTTAAATGTGCTTGAAATGGAAATTATCGCGTTCTAAAAGGTTCAGGGGGTGAAAGTGTCATGTTTGAAACTTGTAGAGCTGGTAAACCAGGTGGTGGCATCGCGCCACAGGCTCCCCCCTCTGCCGTCGTGCGATGCGACGGCGTTATCTGACCAGCCATCATGCACAGGTGCGGGTTCTGCACTCTTCTTCTCCATTACAGCCATGCACTCACAAGAACTCGATACTAGGGACTTTTTGACGGTATTATAAAACCTCTAGACACCTGTAGGCTTCAGATTTTACTTGGGGGACACCTGCTTTGATCCTATTTCACTCCCTTCACTATATATAGGTGCAGTTGGGGCTGCATTCCTCACTTACACTTCATTTCTCTCAAACTCTCAAGTTCTAAGCTTTCAAACACATTCTCTGGAGCATCCTAGCTTGGAAGGAAGCTCTCTTAGTCTAAATTTACGTGCTAAGAACTCTTGTAAGTGTGCTTAGCCTCTGTAATTAAGTTTTCATTAGTGTAATGACCGAAAGTCAAAGTTGACGTAATTCTGCTTTGACTTTGTGATTAATCACAAATGGTCCAGCCATTATTCGAATTGAAAGTGGCTATGAGTTGGTAATTATGTAGGTAATAAACCCTTAAAAGGGCACCTACTGATTATCACTCTAACTTGGTCAATTGTCGGGTCAAACTTATTAACAAAAAGTCAACAAAAGCAATTTTTATAAATCAATTGATAACTGATAATGCAGAGGTTATGGAATATGTTTTAACACTAAAATAACTTGGTAAATAATATAAAAACATGTTCAACCCGACAATTCTGAGTTTAGGCTCGGTTCGCAACCGAAAGTCGCAAAAGTAGACTTTTGCTTTGACTTTCAGTTCTGACCCGATTTAGCTTGGTTTAGATATGCCTTAGGGTTCCTTTAGGACTATATTACATGTTAGTATAACCCTTTGAGATTATACAACTTGGTTCCTTAGAAATCCGATTCATTTGCATGTTTCCGTTAAATGCTTAAATATTGACCTTTACCCAAAATATAAATGCTTAAATATTGACCATTATGCACTTTTTATATAAAAACAAGATTTTTGAAAATGTGAGAGGAAAAAAACCTTTATTACTTATTTATAAACACGTCCTAAAAATCTGACATCAGTTCGTGGTCTAAAATAGAAGTTATGCGCGATATCGTAAAATGAAAGCTTTTTATTAATTAAACGGTATATTCGGCATAAATCATATTTAAACCCAAATTTTGACACCAAACCTTTTACCCACTGATGTAATATAATATTTAGAGATTTTTGAAAATTTTTATTAAATTTTAAACTGATCATAACATAGAGTTCTTGCATAAGCTCGGTAATTGACGATAATACCCTTTTTGCTAATAAAATGAGTTTTACACATCATTTACATGTCAAACCTTTTTCTACTGATTTTATATGTTAAATAAATATTTTAAACAGTAGAGGCTGATCAAAATCTCAGATTTCCTTAAATAACCAGAATAGCGTCAAATACCGACTTTTATGCGAATTAGGCGCACAGTATGGTTTAAAAGCATATTTGGCACCTAAGGTTTGTTACCTACTGATGTTATGACAAAATTTTTATACTTTAATAGTAAGTAAAATTTTTAAACTCAGATTTCCAAATTTGACCTTTATAGCATATGTGAAATGACCAAAATGCCCATACGGTGCATAGTTTGGTCATAAATGATAAATTTCACATATATATGATATCTTACTGATATAACTTATTAAAATAAATATTTTTACTGATTATTTTAGGCCAGGAACTCAAATTATTATTTAACCTCTTTTATGAGCTTTAAAATGACCAAAATACCCCTACGGGGCATAAATTGGTTTTAAATTCGTTTTGGGCATAATGGAAGGTATCCTACTGATATCAGAACATATTTGAAGCATATTAACTTGTGAAACCTGTAAATGACTCATTTGGTTACCCGTTATGCATTTTTCGCGTTCGGTACGGTTTATGTAAGTAGTTTGCATAAATTAACCAAAACGGGTCAAACCTTATCATATTTACTTCAAAATCCAGAATGTGTTTAGTTTACCCATATTATACAAGTCTTCATACTTGTCGGGTCTAAATCACATTCTAATCCGGTCTTCGCTTAATCTTGCGTTTTGAACCGTAAACCTTTCATTAAAACTAACCGGTCTAAGTTAAGACTTAAATAAGACCCGTTAGGAATCTAATAGGTTATTAAAACCTTCATTCCAAATTAAGGAGCCCAGTAAAAGCTATTTGTACTTACTGATTGATATACGGCTGGGATTAAAATTATATTTTGAGCTTAGGTAAATGCTTTTAACTTATTTTCCGTTATACGGGCTTGGGATACGGTATTATAAAAATACCGCTTGGTCGGGTATGTAGTTGTTTAAGTCGGACTGTGATTAATACATTTACATAACCTGTTTTAATCTGTTTTGTTTGGTGCAATGCCTTTGGGGGGTTAATGACCGTGTCCTGGATATCCTCGGCTCATTCAATTGAAATGACCACGACTTAAGCACGGGGTGTAGGCATACACCTGACATTTGCGTATGTAAAAAGGTACCCCACTCGTGAGGAAACTTCTTGTGGGTATTATACCAAGTGGTGTGTCTATTAATCTTAACCGGCTCTTCTAACCGGGTCTAAATGGACGACAAACATGTAAAACTATATACAAGATTATTTTTAAATAATTGTCCCAAGTTAATAAAGAATATTTATGCCTCGTGCATTTAAAACAATTTTATAAACACTTTTCAAAAGAGTCAGTTAATTGTATTTACCAGTGTAAACTGACGTATTTTCCAAAAGGTTAAGTGCAGGTACTACTCGTAATGGGCTGGCTACTCACAGTATCAAATAAAGAGACTTGCAAGCTTTTGATGCTTAAATTTGTTGAACAATATTTCCTTTTAATTTAGATCCGCCTGTGGATCCACTTTACAACCGTTGTGTAATATTTTATGTTACTTTCGAATCGGTTTGTAATATTATTACTTTTAGACTTCCGCTGTGCATTGAATTGTGATTATTGACTATGATGATATCAACTACGTCACGATACTCCCCACCGGGACCACCGGTAATACGTGGAAATATCAGGGTGTGACAGGTTGGTATCAGAGCCAACATTGAGTGAATTAAACACTAGCCTTTTGTGTTCAATCTCAATGACACAGTTTGCACATTCCAATCAGTGACATGAAGTGAGGTTAAGCATGTTGAGGTTAAGGATTTTAAGTAAATCCAAATTAACCATGATGCTTTTAATGACTCAGAGTAATCACCTATGTTAGAGAGAAGTGGGGTCACTTCGAATGGATTTGTGGGGTGCGCAAATCCTAGAGCTCTCGCAGAACCAGGCTAGTGTTCCAGGACCATAATAGGACAAGATAATGAGGGGTTGGCCAGACCAGGGAGAGTATTGTGTGAAGTGTAATGTCGTTTACACAAATGGGGGTATGTTCAAAGACATCGCGTCTACAAACCGCTAGTAAGCTAAGTATGTTTCACAAAAGAAGGTTCAAAGGTTACAACCTACCTATCTTGCAATACTCAACTGTCGAAGTTTATCATTGAAAAGTGTAAGGAAAGATCGATTTCCATACATGTGGGAGATTGTTGGAAATCTGATGAAAATAGCATTTTTCATGTGGGGGATTGTTGGAAAATTGGTGAAAATAGCATTTTTCACAAATATAGTAAAATGATTTTTTTCCTATTTTGGACTAAAAATAAATATAAGAAATAGAGGTTTCTTTATATATTTATTTGTGGGTTTGTGTTCTATGTCGGAAGAGCTTCACAACGAACTAAACCACGTCCAAAACGGAGCTAAGATGAATGATATATCGATGCTCAAAGTTGGGTGTTTGAAACATTGAATGCTGAAACAAAAGGGAAAGTAGCACCTTGTCCCACATCGGAGGAGAGATGGAACTTAAATGGTATTTAAGTGGGAACTCTCCATCCTTATTGTTTCATGGAAGCACACACTAAGTGTACTCGCGAAGGGTGCGGAGCACCCTAACTCGCACTCGCACACGCGCGAGCGCGCGGGCGTTGCGTGGGCGATGAGGCGCAATGTGGCGCATCACCGAGAGCCGCTTGAGAGCCGCCTTTGTATTTTTGACCACATGCGTGTGGTGGATCACAGGGGCTGCAAGGACCAAGTGGTTGAAGTGGCATGCAGGTTCGAGGCGTGCGAGTACACGTGGCATGAAGGCGCGCGGTTGCGCGCATGGTGCATGGGTCCTGATGTGACGTGCGCGGCGCACCAAAGTGAGCCAAAATGGCGCGACTGTGTGGCGTGCTCGTAGAGGCTCACAGGTGATGCGGCGCACGCGCGCACCAGTGTGTCTTGCGCACGTGCGCGCGCAAAAGTTTCCAGCATTGAATGACGGTGCAGTTACAGTTCAGTTTTGAAACTGACGAGTTAATGGTCTTTGACTGAGAATTAAATGACGTATTAAATTGCATTGAAGACGTTTAATGCAATTTAAACTTCTCCTTAATTCCTTTTGTCTGTTTCAACTTAGGAGCTGTATAAATACAGCTCCATACCCAGCTGCAGATTACACCAGCAACACAACAGCACTTGCAACTTTCTCCAACATACTTTCTGATCTTCTCCAACAATCTTCAAGGTAGCCTTTGGGTTGTTGGCCAATTCCGGTAGTACTACTGCTCCGGCTGTTGTACCCTGGGAAACAAAACGAGTACTCCTGGGAGACTCTGAATTTGTTTTTAGGGAAGCGTGTGTACACGTGACTCAGCCTCTCTGCTTCTACTCCTTTCTTGTATTTTGGTTTATTACAGCTGTAGTTGTAATAATATTTTATTTTCCAGCTTTCTTTGTATTGTAATCAAAATAATAAAATTTGTTTTATTTTTATTTAATTACGCGAACGGTTCCTACAAATTTAAAGTAGATGCAATAAAAAATACAAATTAAAATGTTTAATTGTATTTATTTAAAAACTTCAAGGGGGAGTGCAATCAGTAAAATTTAAAGAAAAGGGAGTACAATACGTTTAAGCAAATTGAAGATATAATCCTTAAACTTTAGATTTATGCATTTGATCTCAATTGCATTGTTAACTTTCATTCATTGAAACAAATTGAAATTAGATTATATGCATTTGATCTCAATTGCATTGTTAGCTTTCATTCGTTGAAACAGAAGATATAATCCTTAAACTTTAGATACTATGCATTTTATCTCAATTGCATTGTTAGCTTTCATTCATGGTCCGATAACTCAACGAGAGCTAGTCTTGGGCGTTAATTGACTCACGTGAACTGCACACTAGGGGTAATTAGGCCAAGGTAGTTTTTCCCTCTCGTTTATATTTCGATTAAACCAAAACCATCTTTTTCATATCGTCCCAAACCCCTTAACCTCCTAACAAAATCTATCAATCGAAAAATAAAAAAACAATGGGGTTTGAAACAACTTTGTTGATTTTAACCCTGTCTTAGATTATGATATGTCGTTATTTAGATTATTGTTATGGTTCTTAAATGGTGATAACTTTGATCCTTTGTAGGAAAGCACCCTACCCTCTTCTTCTTACAAATAAATCATGGTGGAATGTTTACAAAGTATCCTAGTAAGAAGATATGTTAATGAAAAGATTAGTTATATTGATATGGTAATTTAGTTTTCTATTTACGAGTGAAATGAATTGACAAAGGATTTAGGCTATGTGAATTCATGAATCATTTACTCTCATTTTGAGATTCTTGATAATGACCTTGATTTTGGACTTTACGCACTTGAAAATACCAAGTAGTTATATTAAATTGTATTGCAATGCGTTGTATTTCTGAATGGTAAATGAGAAAATCACCATCGCCGATTTTGTAAATCCATGCCTAACAAAGGAGAGGAATGGGTCAACTATAAATGCTGGGAGGAAATAACTTAATTGACCTAATTAGTCGTTGTGTAAGGTTCACGTGAGTTAGCTAACGCCCATGGATTAAAAGCAAACAATGCAATTGGGGATCAAATCCATAAAATTTAAAGTTTAGGAACTAATTCTTAATTTGACCCAAATTATAAGGACCGTGAGTGTAATTTACTCTACTTTTTATAAAGCTATATGTGAGAAGTTTTCCGATTGATTTAAAACAAAATCTAGCAAATTACAAAAAATATCCTTTATGTTGATACTAAATTGCAAAGTGTGTCATTTATCTTCAAAAAGTACAAAAAAAAAATATACTCGATGTTTGCAAACTCTTACACGTTATGTCTTTTAGCCCTAACTTAGTTAGTTTTTATGGTTAAATCTGACCAAATAGACCCCACATGAGGGTATTTTAGTCATTTTACCCTAAGCACTTAAATAAATAATAAATATACCCCTCTCCTTCCCTCAACTATCTCTCTCTCTACAAACTCTCTCCCTCTCTCTATACAATCTGCCACCACAGCCATCACATCACCACCACCAATAGCACCTCCGCCATCACACCACCATCGCCATCGCACCACCACAGCCCATAGATCCTCCGCCATCACATCACCACCGCCCATAGATCCTCCGCCATCACACCACCACCGCCATCACATCACCACCTCATCGTCGTTCCTCAGCTTCGCCGTTGTCAAGACCCTAAAAGCCACCATCGTCGAAACCCTAAAAGCCGCCGCCGTCATTCATTCCACAAATCCAGATCCAAAAGCCGCCGTCTTTCAACATCTTAATAGACCTTTTACCATCACTGGTGCTTGATTTTAGATGTTTAGCTGACGACGTGTAGTGATTCAACGGTTGTTCTTTTACTTCTTGAATCATCCAGTGAAGCAAAATGTAAACTAGAACTCAATGCTTGGTTTGCACCACTTATAGTAGTATCATCTTCTTAATTTGTTGTACTCTCATTTTCCTTATGCATTTACTTTTAATGGGCTTGTCTTTTTTTAGCTTTTCTACATGATATACTGTGTTTGACTTCAAATTAAGGGATGTTAATTCTTGGGGTTGGTTAATATCTTTTATGATGGGGCTCATGTGAGGTGTATGAATATTGTCTGTTAGTTGTTGAATGGTAGATGATTGTGATGCAATGCGTTTGTATAGAGAGAGAGAGAGAGTTAAGGGAAGGAGAGTGAGTTTGGAGAGAGAATGAGAAATGGGTTTCTTATAATTTATTTCAGTGTTAAGGGTAAAATGGTTAAAATACCCTTACATGGGGTCCACTTGATCAGACTTAACCATGAAAACTAACTGAGTTAGGGCTTAATGACATAAAATGCAAGGCTTTGCAAACATCGATCAAAATCGTCGTGCATTGTGACATTTACTCTATTTTATAGATATCTATTACAAACTACAACTGGAATTTAAAATACACTACTAGTATGCATCAGTAGGTATTAAACTATCTATTTTAGTTGATTTTGATTATATATATATATATATATATATTCAAACTACTCACATATATATATATATATATATATATATATATATATATATATATATATATATATATATTTATATTATTATTTTTACTACTAGTGGGGGTTCATCCAATACTGCATATTACGCTCGTCGTACTTCCAAACGAGCCTCTCCCCTATTTGCCTTATTCTTTCACCTTCATCTAATAACTCCTCACCAAAAGTGCGGAGTTCCTGCACATTTTCGGTACTCATGGGTGGTGCGGGTGCTGGTATCGGGTCAGGGTACTGGGGCATCGGTTCTTCGTATGGGTATGGGTTCTCTAGGATTTCCCGAATATATTGGTCGTTATCCCAGTATGGATCTAGAGAGTCAAGGTTTGGGTATGGTGCTACAGGGTTTGGTATTAGCTCCTCCTGTGGGTGGGGTTCTCGGTAATCTCTATGATCATCCTCCCATGGGTCGTAAACTAGAGGATTTGGTGCTGGGACTCTAGGGATTTCATTTGGGTCGAAGGGAGGTACGGGAACCTGGTTTCCTGGGTTTGGTTCTATTTCCATGGGTTGAGTTGGGAAAAGGTAGTGGCTGTGGTGCAATAATTTGTTTAAAGTTTGGGTCTGCGGCAGTGGTAGATAGTATGTTACCTGAAACGCGTTTAAAAACATTTTATCAGCAAGAAATACTGGCGAGTGAATCCCAATTTAATCAAAACAGGTTTTATCCTTTTACAGTATTGAGGGCAATCCAGCAATTATATTTGTTCACATTTACTTTAATTACCACCCACGGCACTGTCAATCCTGACTTGTGGTAATGCTACTACTCACTATGTAGTAACAAATTTTGTATACAAAACCCCAACATACCAATGTCACACCCCGATATTTCCACATTTTACCGGTGGGCCCGGTGAGGAGTATCGTGACGTAGTTGATATCATCATAGACAATTAACACAATTATAGCACAACAGAAGGCTTGGTAGATTAATTAATATTACAAACCATAGTTTCCGAGTGTTCAAGATAAAAGAATATACAGACTAGTTGTAATAGAGATCCACAGGCGGATCATAAAACAAATAAAAGAAAACTGAAATAAACAGACTTCAGGCATTTAAGGATTTGTAAGATCCTCTTATTTGACACTTCCGAGAGGTACCTGTCACTTAGTCTTTGGAAAATACGTCAGTTTTCATTGGTAAATACAATTAACCGACTCATTTGAAAAGAGTTTATGAAAATTGGTTTAGGCGCATAAGGCACAAAATCATTTATAACTTGGGACAATCTTTAATAAAATCTTGTATACAGGTTTACATGTTTGTCATACAATTGGGGCCGGTTTGGAAGCCGGTCATGATTAACCGACTCACCACTTATAAAACCCACAAAGGAGTTATCCCCAACATGTGGGTTATTTAATATTTACCATTTGCATCTGTCAGGTGTATGCTTACACCCCGTGCATAGGTCGTGGCCATTTATAATTTAAATGAGCCGAGGATATCCAGGACACGGTCCTTAACCCCCAACGTTTATGTTATCAAACAAAACAGATTAAAACGGGTTATGCAATTTATTAATCATAATCCGATTAAATGATTTCATACCCGACCAAGCGGTATTATTATACCGTATCCCAAGCCCATATAAGGAAAATAAGTTAAAAGTATTTACCTGAGCTAGATGTGTAAATATGTTACTCAGCCGTATGTTTCCTAAAGCCTTATGTAAATACCTTCTACCGAAGCTACTCAATCTGTATGGAAGGTTTAATAACCTATTAGGATACTAATGGGCCTTATTTAAGTCAAAGACTTAGACCGGTTTGTTTGAAAGATACTTTACGGTTCGAAACGCTAGATTAAGCAAACACCGGAATGGAATGGGATTTAGACCCAAAAAGTTTGGATACTTGTATAATATGGGTAAACTAAACACATTCTGGATTTTGAAGATTTAATGATAAGGTTAAACCCATTTCGGCTAATTTATGTAAACCGGTCACATAAACCGAACCGAACACATATATGCATAGCGGGTAACCGAAGTGTAACACCCTTGTTATTATTTTGAGGTTTTCGTAAAGTTTACGAAAACCAACATGTAATTTTGATAAATAAGGTTAGTTAAAACTTTTACAATTTAAAAGAATATACAACTTAATGTAATTGAATTCGTCGTTTAAAAGATATGACGAAACGCCGCGCGGAAGCTTGTATTTTTATCGTGTTCGGTTCCTCATCGAGCTTGATCTTCATCCGGGCACTCTTGACATTCACCTATGATCAAAACCAACTTAAAGGTTAGTTTTGATAGTTAAATAACAAGTTTAAACAAGTTATGTGGGTCAATTAAACAAAATTAAACAATTTTGGGATTCAGGGGGGGCTAGACGCCCCACCTAGCCCCCTTTTTGACAGCAAGTTCTTATTATGTTGCTGTATATTCCCAGCATAACCCGATTTCACGGAAACGAGCATAACTCTCTCGTTTTTAATCCGTTTTACCCGATTCTTTTTCCTACGCGTCCGTAATTTAATTCTTCATCTTATGAAGTTGAAATCCAACATCTGGCATAACAAAATTTCAGACCTTTAAGTCTTCGACTTAATACCTTTTTACAAAGTTTTGACCCATTCAAGCGTTTATCAAACAAACATGTTTGTTTGATCCCAAATTCACATGAATCTTATAATTTCAATGTTGTCTATCATATTAGGTTCAATTCACGAGTTTATATATATTCTTAAACCCGTTTGTACTAAAATGCTTATTTTGACCCGTTAAGGGTATTTAAGCACTTTTCCGCATAATTCATACTCGTTTATTTCTAGCATCTTATTTTCGCAATATTTATCAAATGATCTTCCACCACAACTATTTTTATGGTGGATTTAGCATAACTAACCTATTATCCCAAAATTTACCCATCGGTTGGTCATTTTACGTAAATGACCATTTTTATGCATTTGACCCATGAATGTGTATTCCTGTAACTTTTATTCATATCTAATGATTCCATAATCTTGATGCAAGTTCCTAAACAACCCCTATGGGTCGTTTACCCAATATACCCTTCAAGGGTGTTTTGGCCCACTTTAGTCCCTCACTTTACGACGAAGGACTTTCGTTAAATATTTGACCATAAATTATAGTTTAACTAAAAGCTTATTTATGCGTACCTGGCTCGGGTCAAGGTATTGACCCGTTTACATAACTTTTTGCTTTAAATCTTTCTAGTTAAAGCAACGCATGTTTATGTTGATTCCTGTGATTATAACACTCAACAAGCAATTGTCAAATGAAGTTGTCAAATGGTGTTAACAACGCCATTTGACCCATTTAGCCTAATTGACCATTTATCCGTATGAGATGGTATTTAGTTACCATTTCATCCCTTTAAACCTATCCCGGTTTTCCCTTAAACTCGTTTTACTCAAAACCATTTTTATTTGTTCGTCATTACATGACTAATTTACCTTTTTACCCCTTTTACCATAATTCATGATTTCCTACCTTTTTATTCATTCCGACTTGCATCGTATCATGTCGGATCATCGTATTTCAATTACTTAACATTATTCACGATCAATTTTCGCTAGTAAGTGTATAGTAATTAAAAAGGGGGTGTAAGTTTAACTTACCTTGTATCCAAGTTACGCCTTTTCTTCTTTCTTGTTTCGTTTGACCCGCTTCCTCCCAAGCCTCCATCTAGCTTGTCCTGAGTCAAACTATCATCATAATCCGTAAGACGGTTAGTTTAGTCATTATTAGCTACGACTATTCCGTCTTACTAATTTTATGTCGAATCTACCATTCGACTTCATCATTGGTTAGTTTAACTTTCTAAAAGTTAACTACCGTTATCCATATGACAAATACCATTTGAATTAAATCAACATCATGATTAGAATTCATATTACCCCATATCATACGGGATAAATCGAGTTTGGCAATCACGCATTTCATTTACAATTTCAGCACTTTAGTTTTCATTTAGGCATTTTAACAAACACCTAGTGTGCATAATTTTACATATTTACTAACTAGTTCATAACTAGTTATCTTTACCATGGTTAACATCAATTTGGCAATTTCACATCAATTTTAACATCAACAAACCTGAAATTGCTTTATAGAATTCAAATTACATTAGTACAACTATCATAATCCTAGTGTTTTCATACTTCCACATCACCCACTTAACACCTTCAATGGTGATTATGGAATTCTCAAGTATTGAGCATAATTTCAACAATCTAATGACTAGGGTTTATTCCTAGACACTATTTTATTCTAATTTCATCCAAACAACATTCATGCAAGCCAAATTTTCGATTTCATATGTTCATCAAAATTTCGAGATGTAACTAGGAGATGAAATTTGACATACCTTGTGATCCTTTCACTGAGGTGATCACTAATCTAAACTTAGATTTCGATTTGGCGTCGATTTGGCTTCTCAATTGCTTGATTTTTGCTAGTTAGGGTTTGAGCATGGAGTTCCCTGGCTCCTCTGCAAATTTCGACCAGAACACACACTTAGAGTGTGTGTTTTGGTGTTGAATGTTTTATTTAATACAAACTTGTTTCAAGTTTGTCACCTTTGGTCCCTATACTTTACCAAGTTGCATATAGTGTGTTTTAACAAATTTATTCTATTATGTCAAGACACTAACTAACTAGGTTAATATTCCTAGTTACTTGGTGGGTCCCGGGAGTTATAACCCGTTTTATTTTAAGTCCCGTTAACTCGGGCTCTTATAAACTCAATTCCTTAAAACTTTGATTCGCTTGTATTTAATATTAGGATTTCTTATTTAAATCCAAATATTTACCGGGTTATTTTTACTACTAACGGTACTTTACCCGTCTTTTAGTATTAACGGAGTTTGATTACCAAACCCGTTTTTGGGGTGTTACAAGTCTACCCCCCTTAGAGAGGTTTCGTCCTCGAAACCTTTTCTTACATAATTCATTGAGTTTAAACTCAATGTATTTGATCCGAGAAATATTTTAAACATTACTTATACTTTTAACCAATTGTTAGTATTACCAGATAAGTATGGTAACATCTTTTTGGTCACTAATTGTCTACGTATCTCATACGACATAGTGCAACTTGAAATAACGTAATCTCGTTATTTTCACTAGTTTAGTTAACTTAGCGATATCCATCGCTTTCATATACTATCGAATTCTTTATGAATCCGTTACTTTGACCCGTTTAAAGGTCTTTAGTGAAATCTTTCACTTTTAGCAACAAAATCTTTTGTTTTCAAATTTATTTATTCGGTTCAGTTATACCGAATCTACCGCTTACAAGCAAACCAAATTTCTTGATTTGAATTGCTGACCTTAACCGGTCTCACTAACTAGACTTATTAGTCCAGTTACTTTTACCGCTCGCTTGGTTATAATGTGATTCTACCTCACATTGCATTTCTTGACCGTGATCGTGTCACATCATGTTTAATTCATATCAACCTTTCATTTTCGAAAACATCACTTTTTCGAATATATCGTCTTGCGCCTATTAGTGTCAAGACTTATATCCTTCATGCTTACTATTTAAATTCTATCAGAATTTATATTTGTAAAAACGTTATTTCTCACTAAAACCAAAGTTTTAGTTTTAGGATCTTCTCTTTAACTTTTGTCAGAATTATGGATATTGACAGTCCATAATTTATTCTTTTACAGTCTTAGTTTTATGCGGGGATTCTCAACTGATTCCCTCGCTTTATCTAATTAACCCGTAGGTTTTATCACTTAGCCTTATGGGCTATCCTGATTAGACTTTCACCTCTTTAGGGCGAAGTCCTTATAAGTTCTTTCTAATCATGACCCGTGGGTCGTTTTAGTCTCGTAGACCTTTCCATTGTTTACAGCTCTAAAGGTTAGGTTGATCCCGTAGATCATTTCTTTCTCATGTCATTCTTAAAATACATGTTTGGTGTCAAGGCATCCTGTTTTTTTTAATCATTTATTTTCGCCTTGGTATTTTCTTTGACCTTGACCGTAGTCTAAGGCTACATTCGTTTCCTTTCGGACAAATTTTCTGACTTTATGACTTCTCACGTCATTTATGCGTCGGTTTATCTTATGCTCACCATTGTTCAGTTTACATATATTCGTATTTGATTATGTCCCGTTACCGGGCTCATTGTTCTTTTGCTTTTAACGCTACCGTTATACCTCTTGCGTTTACTCATGCCATCCGGCATTATCTTATATTCGACCCATTCAACTTTAAATTAGTTGAACATAATTTATTCAAAATTTCTATTTACATTATCTTGTCGTCTTTTAGTTATGACTCAAAACCCGAGTCTTTTATCTTTCCATCCGAGTTCCCGTCTCTCGGTCTACGCATGTGTTAAATTCTTACCCAACAACCGGGTGTTTAACCGAAGTCGTATTTTTTTGCAACCCTCCCGGTATGAATTAAGACCTTGCTTCATTTTTATGTTCCGACTTTATCCTCAAGTTTGACGTTTTACAAAAACGACCCATTAGGAGGCATATTTGCATTTTCCGGGTTCGAGTGTAAGTATACTCCCTCCCAATGCATATCCTGATCATTTTACATGTTTGCATTCTCCGGGTTCGAGTGTAAGTACACCCCCTCCCAATGCATACCTTAATCATTTTACATGTTTCTTTGTCCCTTCACTCGGACTCATTATCCTAGTATAATACGCTTCCGTCGCTCGGCTGTGCGTTTACATTATTATCAAATAATTTGCTTATCTGATTCATTTGGGTACTTTTTAATTTGTCCCACTCACCCCGTCCTTACTACATCGAATGTAAGCATGTCCATCATAAATAGTTCATGGTACCACGTGCTCACCACTTACTTGGCCAGAGTAAGCGATCAATACCTGGTATCCATGACCTTTTTATAATTTTCACATTACACCCCATGTAGGTAACGCCTCTATTTAGTTTTTGTCACGGCCCCCGACCCGGTTTGACCCGTTTCAGGAGCCGCGGAACAGAAATCCCGTGGTATTTAATTAATTGAGTTTAACAGCGGAAGTTTATCATCAGGATCTTTTAAAACTGAAATATTTCCCGATTATTTTATTTTACAACTCGGGATAAAACCCCGGTAATTTACAATCATTTGATTTCACAAAGAAATCTTTTATTTTACAAAACATGTTTCTTTATTTTATATTGAGCCACTTCTTTGAGCTTGTAGTGCTTCACGACACTTTTCCTAGATCATAACAGATCACCTGAAACATGTTTGAAAAAGGTTTCGTCAGCGGGAAATACTGAGTGAATCATTCTATATACATAAAATGATGCATAGTTATCAATTACAGCATAAGAGCGATTACAATAGCTTCTATTTTATTTTTATCTGGCGCTCTGTCACAATGGTGACGATGGTCATACCACTATTAGATCAATGAACCTAAATAGTGATGATTATCCCTAATAGGTCAATGAACCTAACTGGGAGAAAATTAGTAATGTGCACAATACCCCACTAGCCAGTGATTCAAGATATCCATGACTTAGTCCCTGTAATTATAACTCTTGAAAATAATTTGAGGTATTGTAAAATAGTTGATAAAAAGAGAATGACTCACATTGCAGATTTAATTTGAGCAGAGTTTAGCCTACTGATTAGCCTTTTTAACCTAAATTAAATAATAGGCACACAATTCTGGGTTAGTAATAAATACAACATTTACGATAACTCACGAGATCAACCCTCACAACGAATGACAAAGTGCTATGCTTAAACATCCATCGAATTAACGACCAATGACAAAGCATCACCCTAATGTGGGCAGCACTTAAACATCCATTGAGTACATTGATCGATCGGAAAATGAATCGTAATAGCGATCGAGTTAATACCCTGATTGCGGCGTCGATTAGTGATCCGTGTGTGTTAATTGTGGTAAATAGAACGTAACTCAGTGTATATTTGGAATTTCTTCGTCGAATGAACAACAGAATGCAAGTGCCAGGCCCTTCTATTTATACCCAAAATTTGCACCTCCCGCTAGTCGCGGAAGAATTCATGGCACGTGCCGCGTGTCGCCTGGGGTGACATTTCTAGAATAGAGTAGGCACGTGTCCCAGTAGCTTGGCTGAGTTGGTGAAATTGGAAAACTCGAATTTGACAGCACATAATTTAGATAATCGTGACTAGGGTTTACCCCCCCTGAGTTTTAGGGGCCCTGATTCTAATTCCGATTGTTCTGAAAATTTTAGGGTTTGTTCAGAATCACTTGGGTTTCTCAATTAGGGTTTCCTATTGGTCAATTTAAAATAATAATTAGTACTTTTGATACAAGTTGTTACATTCTCCCAACCTTAATAAAAATCTCGTCCTCGAGATTTACTGGAATAATTGAGGATACTTTTGTTTTATTTCTGTTTCCAGTTACCTAAGTGTATTAGGGTCCTATCTTTGAATCCCACTTTACTTGAATTAACACTAATCGTTGGTGCTTGAGAAACTTCACTTTTCGATCTTCTATCTGAAGAGGTTTCTCAACAAATTTTAGCTTTTCGTTTACTTCTATGTCTCGAAGAGGTACTACCAGAGATTCATCTGATATACATTTCTTAAAGTTGGATACATGAAATACATCATGTACTCCAGCTAATTCCTCGGGTAGTTGGAAACGATAAGCAACTGGTCCTATACGTTGAATCACTGGAAATGGTCCTACGTATCTGGGACTTAGCTTTCCTTTCTTACCGAATCTAACAACTCCTTTCCAAGGAGATACTTTCAATAGCATTTTGTCTCCAACTTGAAACTCCAACGGCTTTCGTCTATTATCTGTATAACTCTTCTGGCGATCTCTAGCCATCTTCAGCCTTTCCTTCGTGATACTGAATATAACAGTCGTCGTCACTTAGGATTTTTATCCATCTCCTTTGCCTCATGTTTAATTCTTTTTGCCCAAATATATATCTTAAATTCTTATGATCCGTATAGACAGTAAACTTACTTACATACAGATAATATTTCCAAATCTTAAGGGCAAAAATTATGGCTCCTAATTCTAAATCATGAGTGGTATAGTTTTCTTCGTGCTTTTTCAATTACCTTGATGCATATGCAATTACCTTTTTGCATTGCATTAACATACATCCAAATCCTAACTTTGAAGCATCACCGTATACTTTAAAATCTTCTGTTCCTTCTGGTAAGGCTAGGATTTTGTTAATTTATGCTTTAATATCCTAAAGGCTTCTTCTTGTTTAGATCCTTTAACTGTTTTACAGGTTAGCTTAGTTAATGGTATAGATATCTTAGAAAAATCCTTAATAAACCGTCTATAGTAGCCAGCTAAACCTACAAAACTCCTAATTTCCATTGCGGATTGCGGAATCTTCCATTTGGTAATTGCTGCTATCTTATCAGGATCTACGTGAATACCTTCATGATTCACCATATGACCTAGTAATTGCACTTTTGGCAGCCAAAATTCACACTCCGAGAATTTGGTGTAAAGCTTCTCTTTTCTTAACAAAGTTAAGAGTGTATGCAAGTGCTGACAATGTTCTTCCTGACTTTTGGAATAAATAAGTACATCGTTGATGAATACAATTACAAATTTATCCAAATATCATTTACAGATCCTATTCATCATGTCCATGAATGCTGCAGATGCATTCGTTAATCCGAAGGGCATGACTGTAAACTCGTAATGACCATACCTAGTTCTGAAAGCAGTCTTAGGTATATCTTCTTCTTGTACCTTTAATTGATGATATCCGGAGTGTAAATCTATCTTAGAAAAAATATCTAGCTCCTTGAAGTTGATCGAAAAGATCATCAATCCTAGGTAATGGGTATCGATTCTTAATAGTAACTTTATTTAATTCTCTATAATCGATACACATTCTCATTGAACCATCTTTTTTTTTCTTAAAGAACAACACGGGTGCTCCCCAAGGGGATGAACTAGGTTGTATGAAACCTTTACTTAGTAATTCATCTAATTGCTTTTTAAGTTCTAACATTTCTGTGGGAGCTAACCGATAAGGTGCCTTGGCTATCGGTGTAATTCCTGGAATTAGATGAATCCTAAACTCTACTTCCCTATCTGGTGGTAATCCTGGTAACTCTTCTGGGAATATATCTGGATATTCTGAAACTACAGAAAATTTCCTTAAGTTCTTTATCTTTAGTATGAATGATTACTGAAATCATATATACTATTCCTTGCTTTCGTTCATTATTAGCAACTTTTATTACTGATATGAACTTCATGGGTTTACGTGGCTTATCTCCTGTAATCATTATTACTTCTCCAGTGGGTGCACAAATTTCTATGGAATTCTTATCACAGATAATTCGAGCATGGTTGTTTACTAACCAATCTATTCTTAACACAACATCGAATTCAACTAATTTCATAGATAATAAGGTTGCAGAAAATTTATGACTTAAAAGTTCTATTTCTACGTTTTGCAGAACCTTATTTATTTTAACTGAATTCCCATCTGCCGTTTCTATTGTAGAAATTTGCCTAATGCTGGTTAAAGGTAAGTTAAAAGTTTGGCAGAATGAAGTACTTTGGTTTGCACCTGAGTCAAATAATACTTTTGTGTAAACATTGTGAAGTAAGAACGTACCAGCTATCACATCTGGAATCATCTCGGCTTCTTGAGTAGTCAGCTGGAAGGCTCTTATATTCCTTTTTGCTCCTTCTGCAGGTTTGGCTTTATTGTCAGATGGTTTGTTCAGTTTTGGACAATCTGGCCTAAGATGTCCAGCTTCTCCACAGTTGTAGCAGACTGAATATTTCTTCCTCCTGCAGTCTTCTTCTTGATGCCCTGGAATTTTGCAAAAATTGCAATATCCTTTGCATCTTCCAAAATGCTTTCTTTTGCAAAAATTACAAAATGGACTAGTGGTAGATTGCCCATTCCCTCTTTTCTTGAAATTGTTATGGTTACCCGAACGGAATTCTTGGGTAATCTTTTGGGCTACTTCCTTCCTTCTATTTTCTTCTCTTGTCCGTACTAGTTCGTCAGTCAGAGTATTGGCTAATTCCACCGCATCATCAATCGTGCGAGGTTTCGCAGCCTTGACGATATTACGGATTTCGGAAATCAATCCCCAAATATAATGAGAAATAAGTACCGGCTCTGGCAAAGCCAGCGTTGGTACCACCCTAGCATATTCGAAGAATGTTGAAGTATACCCGCGACAATCTACATCCACCATCCGGTGGGTTAGAAACTTATTTGTCATTTGTTCCTTTTCGTACTCGGGACATAATTTTCTTTCTACAAAGCTCTTAAATTCTTCCCAGTTCATAGCATACGCCATCCTTCTTCCTTTTGCTTGTAACACCGTATTCCACCATTCTAGTGCCCCTTCTTTGAAAAGGTTTGACGCGTACATGACCTGATCATCCTGAGCACATTTACTTATGGCAATTACTGCCTCGGTTTTCTCTAACCAACGCAGTGCCGCAGTCGCTCCTTCATTGCCTGCAAACTCAATGGGTTTACAAGCAAGAAATTCTTTGTAAGTGCAACCAGGCTTGCCGTGGTTCATTATTATGATTAACATGATCATTGCCTCCGTTTATGCTATTACTGAAGTTATCTTCAGAAATACGTTTACTAGGAACTATTTGTTGCGGTTCAGCAGGCTGCTGGACAGTAGCGACTATTGCCGGAATAACATTGGCTATCCCTTGAGCAACTATTGCTGGAATAGCGTTGGCTATTCCTTGAGCAACGATATTTTCTATATCCTACCTAGTCATATATTGATCCCCCGGTTGTTGCTCAGATTGATTAACCTCATTAACTGGTTCATTATTAGCGTTTTCCATCTGATATCTAATTTATAGATAAATAATTAGTATAAAAGAAATAATCCAATGTCACAATTAATTGCACATAATCACGTAAACGAATATACAAACAAAATTGTAAATTTTCTAAAATTTTATTTGTTTTATAGATTATATCATGCTTCTATATGCAAACCGTTTTATTATTTATTTTACACATACTGATTTTACTATTACTATTTCATAACCACAGTTCCATAAATCCCCTATCCTTTGTCAGATGATATTCTAGTAACGGCGTTCCCTCTCATCGTATTTCCAGGAGATTTGTCCCCCAATCTCTTGAATCCTATTCCCAGTATCCATTAGTTCTTCACCAAAACAAAGTTCAGCCATATTTTCGTTATTCATTGGTGGATTTGGTAAAAGTTCTGGATTGAACTGAGGAAAAAGCTTATAGGGATTGTTTTGTAACTGTATTTCATTAGTCAACCATTCGTCTATTTGCAAGTGGATTGAAGGGTTTGGAATAGCTGGTTCTAAGTTCATTGGTAGTTGTGTTTCAAAAGAGTGAATAAAAACATTTTCATTAACAGGCTTAATAGTATTATAGCTTGCCAATATAAAATCTAGCTCTTCCTGAGATGGTAACCCCTCAATTTGCCTAGAGCTTTCCCCAATTTTCATTTTCTTAGGCTTGGGTTTCTCGAGAGGTAAAGCGTTAAATTCTATAGGTTCTTCTATGTCTGGTATATACCTATTGAAATCTCTGGAAACCTCTATTCTTACTGGATAGAGATTTAAATTTTGAAGGGCTTCCGACAAGTCACTCATGCTGTTATGCAAAGTACACACAAATACTAAGTTAAAAATTTTATCAAATTTCATAGAAAACCTTTAAATATTATTTCATATTGGGTAACTATGAAACAACCGAATATGAAAACATACTAGGTTTTATTTGTAATTTTATTTATATATTTACTGAATCAGGTTTCTGACTTATATTTAATAAGGGTGATAAAACTTGGATCAATATATTTAAAGATTTGTATTTACTGCTACAGTGGCTTATCATATAAAGATCTGCCCCTACTGTACAAAATTAGTCAGATAATAAAACACATAATCACCAAATAGCAATTAATAAAAATTAAGTATTTTCTAAATACTTAATTGGCTTAAATCAGTGGCTCTGATACCACCTTTTTCTATCACGGCCCCCGACCCGGTTTGACCCGTTTCAGGAGCCGCGGAACAGAAATCCCGTGGTATTTAATTAATTGAGTTTAACAGCGGAAGTTTATTTTCAGGATATTTTAAAACTGAAATATTTCCCGATTATTTTATTTTACAACTCGGGATAAAACCCCGGTAATTTACAATCATTTGATTTCACGAAGAAATCTTTTATTTTACAAAACATGTTTCTTTATTTTATACTGAGCCACTTCTTTGAACTTGTAGTGCTTCACGGCACTTTTCCTAGATCATAACAGATCACCTGAAACATGTTTCAAAAAGGTTTTGTCAGCGGGAAATACTGAGTGAATCATTCTATTTACATAAAATGATGCATAGTTATCAATTACAGCATAAGAGCGATTACAATGGCTTCTATCTTATTTTTATCTGGCGCTCTGTCACAATGGTGACAAGTCACAATGGTGACAAGTCACAATGGTGACGATGGTCATACCACTATTAGATCAATGAACCTAAATAGTGATGATTATCCCTAATAGGTCAATGAACCTAACTGGGAGAAAATTAGTAATGTGCACAATACCCCACTAGCCAGTGATTCAAGATATCCATGACTTACTCCCTGTAATTATAACTCTTGAAAATAATTTGAGGTATTGTAAAATAGTTGATAAAAAGAGAATGACTCACATTGCAGATTTAATTTGAGCAGAGTTTAGCCTACTGATTAGCCTTTTTAACCTAAATTAAATAACAGGCACACAATTCTGGGTTAGTAATCAATACAGCATTTACGATAACTCACGAGATCAACCCTCACAACGAATGACAAAGTGCTATGCTTAAACATCCATCGAATTAACGACTAATGACAAAGCATCACCCTAATGTGGGCAGCACTTAAACATCCATTGAGTACATTGATCGATCGGAAAATGAATCGTAATAGCGATCGAGTTAATACCCTGATTTCGGCGTCGATTAGTGATCCGTGTGTGTTAATTGTGGTAAATAGAACGTAACTCAGTGTATATTTGGAATTTCTTCGTCGAACGAACAACATAATGCAAGTGCCAGGCCCTTCTATTTATACCCAAAATTTGCACCTCCCGCTAGTTGCGGAAGAATTCGTGGCACGTGCCGCGTGTCGCCTGGGGTGACATTTCTAGAATAGAGTAGGCACGTGTCCCAGTAGCTTGGCTGAGTTGGTGAAATTGGAAAACTCGAATTTGACAGCACATAATTTAGATAATCGTGACTAGGGTTTACCCCCCTGAGTTTTAGGGGCCCTGATTCTAATTCCGATTGTTCTGAAAATTTTAGGGTTTGTTCAGAATCACTTGGGTTTCTCAATTAGGGTTTCCTATTGGTCAATTTAAAATAATAATTAGTCCTTTTGATACGAGTTGTTACAGTTTTCTTGAAAATAATATCCTGAATAGGTATTCTATTAAGGTTTTCCAAGTTTCTAATTTACATATGCAACAATCATTCTCTTCATGTTTGTTGCATATTGCTATTTGTGCGTTTACATTTAAAAGCGTGCACCTGGTAATGTTTACCCCGACGGGCGTTCCTTGCCATTAACCTTGTTCGCGGTCGTTACGCGATTTAGTCCTTGGTGAGCATGCTCCTCTTGTCATACTTCGGACCGTTCCTCTGTCATATCCGCAATTCGTTCAACTCTCGTCATCTTCAGGCGCGAGTGTCCTTAAATTAACACATTAACAAAAGTTAGTAGTGTCACCTTCAATAATCGCCCGTGTTATAATACAAGGCTTTTTCTACTATACGCGTCAACGCGCGAAATTTCGTCAACTGCATCAATCGTTTGATTGGGGTAACGTGTATTACACGATAACCCTATGTGTTGTTTACAACACCTTAACACGCTAAACCATTAACATACATGTACTTACCGGATTTGCGATCAAGCCTCGAACCGAACACTTTATTCTTTAACCATGAGCTCTGATTACCAACTTGTAACACCCTTGTTATTATTTTGAGGTTTTCGTAAAGTTTACGAAAACCAACATGTAATTTTGATAAATAAGGTTAGTTAAAACTTTTACAATTTAAAAGAATATACAACTTAATGTAATTGAATTCGTCGTTTAAAAGATATGACGAAACGCCGCGCGGAAGCTTGTATTTTTATCGTGTTCGGTTCCTCATCGAGCTTGATCTTCATCCGGGCACTCTTGACATTCACCTATGATCAAAACCAACTTAAAGGTTAGTTTTGATAGTTAAATAACAAGTTTAAACAAGTTATGTGGGTCAAACAAACAAAATTAAACAATTTTGGGATTCAGGGGGGCTAGAAGCCCCACATAGGGGCTAGACGCCCCACCTAGCCCCCTTTTTGACAGCAAGTTCTTATTATGTTGCTGTATATTCCCAGCATAACCCGATTTCACAGAAACGAGCATAACTCTCTCGTTTTTAATCCGTTTTACCCGATTCTTTTTCCTACGCGTCCGTAATTTAATTCTCCATCTTATGAAGTTGAAATCCAACATCCGGCATAACAAAATTTCAGACCTTTAAGTCTTCGACTTAATACCTTTTTACAAAGTTTTGACCCGTTCAAGCGTTTATCAAACAAACATGTTTGTTTGATCCCAAATTCACATGAATCTTATAATTTCAATGTTGTCTATCATATTAGGTTCAATTCACGAGTTTATGTATATTCTTAAACCCATTTGTACTTAAATGCTTATTTTGACCCGTTAAGGGTATTTAAGCACTTTTCCGCATAATTCATACTCGTTTATTTCTAGCATCTTATTTTGCAATATTTATCAAATGATCTTCCACCACAACTATTTTTATGGTGGATTTAACATAACTAACCTATTATCGCAAAATTTACCCATCGGCTGGTCATTTTACGCAAATGACCATTTTTATGCATTTGACCCAAGAATGTGTATTCCTGTAACTTTTATTCATATCTAATGATTCCATAATCTTGATGCAAGTTCCTAAATAACCCCTATGGGTCGTTTACCCAATATACCCTTCAAGGGTGTTTTGGTCCACTTTAGTCCCTCACTTTACGACGAAGGACTTTCGTTAAATATTTGACCATAAATTATAGTTTAACTAAAAGCTTATTTATGCGTACCTGGCTCGGGTCAAGGTATTGACCCGTTTACATAACTTTTTGCTTTAAATCTTTCTATTTAAAGCAACGCACGTTTATGTTGATTCCTGTGATTACAACACTCAACAAGCAATTGTCAAATGAAGTTGTCAAATGGTGTTAACAACACCATTTGACCCATTTAGCCTAACTGACCATTTATCCGTATGAGATGGTATTTAGTTACCATTTCATCCCTTTAAACCTATCCCGGTTTTCCCTTAAACTCGTTTTACTCAAAACCATTTTTATTTGTTCGTCATTACATGACTAATTTACCTTTTTACCCCTTTTACCATAATTCATGATTTCCTACCTTTTTATTCATTCCGACTTGCATTGTATCATGCCGGATCATCGTATTTCAATTACTTAACATTATTCACGATCAATTTTCGCTAGTGAGTGTATAGTAATTAAAAAGGGGGTGTAAGTTTAACTTACCTTGTATCCAAGTTACGCCTTTTCTTCTTTCTTGTTTCGTTTGACCCGCTTCCTCCCAAGCCTCCATCTAGCTTGTCCTGAGTCAAACTATCATCATAATCCGTAAGACGGTTAGTTTAGTCATTATTAGCTACGACTATTCCGTCTTACAAATTTTATGTCAAATCTACCATTCGACTTCATCATTGGTTAGTTTAACTTTCTAAAAGTTAACTACCGTTATCCATATGACAAATACCATTTGAATTAAATAAACATCATGATTAGAATTCATATTACCCCATATCATACGGGATAAATCGAGTTTGGCAATCACGCATTTCATTTACAATTTCAGCACTTTAGTTTTCATTTAGGCATTTTAACAAACACCTAGTGTGCATAATTTTACATATTTACTAACTAGTTCATAACTAGTTATCTTTACCATAGTTAACATCAATTTGGCAATTTCACATCAATTTTAACATCAACAAACCTGAAATTGCTTTATAGAATTCAAATTACATTAGTACAACTATCATAATCCTAGTGTTTTCATACTTCTACATCACCCACTTAACACCTTCAATGGTGATTATGGAATTCTCAAGTATTGAGCATAATTTCAATAATCTAATGACTAGGGTTTATTCCTAGACACTATTTTATTCTAATTTCATCCAAACAACATTCATGCAACCCAAATTTTCAATTTCATATGTTCATTAAAATTTCGAGATGTAACTAGGAGATGAAATTTGACATACCTTGTGATCCTTACACTGAGGTGATCACTAATCTAAACTTAGATTTCGATTTAGAGTCGATTTGGCTTCTCAATTGCTTGATTTTTGCTAGTTAGGGTTTGAGCATGGAGTTCCCTGGCTCCTCTGCAAATTTCGACCAGAACACACACTTAGAGTGTGTGTTTTGGTGTTGAATGTTTTATTTAATACAAACTTGTTTCAAGTTTGTCACCTTTGGTCCCCTATACTTTACCAAGTTGCACATAGTGTGTTTTAACAAATTTATTCTATTATGTCAAGACACTAACTAACTAGGTTAATATTCCTAGTTACTTGGTGGGTCCCGGGAGTTATAACCCGTTTTATTTTAAGTCCCGTTAACTCGGGCTCTTATAAACTCAATTCCTTAAAACTTTGATTCGCTTGTATTTAATATTAGGATTTCTTATTTAAATCCAAATATTTACCGGGTTATTTTTACTACTAACGGTACTTTACCCGTCTTTTAGTATTAACGGAGTTTGATTACCAAACCCGTTTTTGGGGTGTTACACAAAGGAACCATATACAGGTCTCATATGTTATTATGCTTAAAATATGTTAATACATCAGTAGGATGTTAACATATATGCCCAAAAAGTATTTAAAACCAAATTAAGTCCGTAAGGGCATTTTGGTCATTTTAATATTTATAAAAGAGGTTTTAAAGTAAACTGATATTCTGGTCTAAAACATTCTGTAAAACTATTTATTTTATGGTGTTAAAACAGTAGGATATCATTCATATGTGTGGTTTACCATTTATGGCCAAACTATGTCCCGAAAGGGTATTTTGGTCATTTCACATATGCTTTTAAGGACATAAATGGAAGTCTGAGTTCATGAATTATACCTACTGTAAAAATATTAAAAATTATTTATAATTTTAGTAGGTAACAAGTCTTGGGTGTCAAATATGGTTTTAAACCATACTATGCACCTAATTAGCGTAAAAATCGATAATTGACGATATTTGAGATGTTTATGTGATTCTGAGATTTTGATCAGCCTTGAATGCTTAAAATATTTTATTTTTCATATCAAATCAGTAAAAAATGGTTTGGCATGTTAATCATATGTAAATCACATTTTATTAGCAAAAAGGGCATTATCGTCAATTATGGAATTTATACAAGAACTCTAAGTTATGATCAATATCTAATCTTACCCAACATTCCAAAAATTCCTAAAAATGATATCATAACAGTAGGTAATGAGTTTTGGGTCAAATTCTATGTTTAAACATGAATTATGCATAAAAACGTAATTTAGTCTTTATAAAAGCTAAATTTACGATATTTAGCATTACATCAGTTTGAGACCAGAAAACAATGTCAAATTAATTTAGACATGTTTATATATCAGTACTTAAGCTATTCGTATGCTCACAAATTCAAAAATCTCATTTTTAGATCAAAAGGGCATAATGGTCAATTATAAGCATAATAACGAAAACTAGCATATGATTCAGAATATTAATGACCAGGTAATATAACTTCAGAGGGTTATATTACAACATAATATGGTCCTAATGGAAGCTTAAAAAATAGAAGAATTAAGCTCAATCGGGTCAGAACTGAAAGTCAAAGCAAAAGTCAAGCTTTTGCGACTTTCGGTTGCGAACCGACCCTAAACTCAGAATTGTCGGGTTGAACATGCTTAGACATGTTCTAATAATATTTACCAAGTTATTAAAGTGATAAAATATGGTTTATACCTTCTACATTATCAGATTATGTTTTTATTTAAAAATTTGACTAGTTTAACTTTTTAATTAACTACTTTGACCCGACAATTAACTAAGTAAACGTGGTAATTAGGATGTGCCCTTTTGAGGGATTAACACACACCTAATTACGAACACGTAGCCATATTCGCCTCGAACAATGGCTGGACCGTTTAGGTCTAAACTGAAGGTCAAAGCTGTTTTGCGGCAACTTTGACTTTTCGGTTTTTAACTAACAAAACTGAACTAAAGGGGGGCTAAGGATACTTACAAAGGGTCCTAGCTTAATATTTTCAACTTAGAAGGAGTCTCCTTTGATCAGGAATCACAAAGCAAGAGAGAGAAGAGATAAAATTGAATTGATCAATTGAAATGGTGCAACATAAGTGCCTATTTATAGTTGAGGATCATGATTCAAGATCATCACAGGTGTTATGGAGTGTCTAGGATCATCACAGGTGTCCTAGTGGTAATTTAAAACCATCAACAAGCTCCTGGTATCGAGTTTCAAGTGTTTAAGTAGGTTAAGTTGCAGAAACTTGCAGCTGGCAGTATTTTTCTTCGCTGGGGACTGTCTCGCGGCCCGCGAAGGACATAAGGGGAGTTTACGCGCCCCGCGACTCTCCCTCATTCAGGTGAAAAATGTTTCAAGTTTGGTAGTTTCAGTCCCTGGTCCTTTATAACCAATTTATCTTTCGTTTTAGGCACTTTTAACCCTTGTAGTTAGTTTGTTGATGATCTTGGGAGTATATACAAACATCGTTAGGTCCGGTTTCGTTAAACGATCACCGAAACCACTAGTTTCATCTCGTTAACGCTTTTAACCCTTATTCTTGAAAGTTTGCGTAATTAACACATATCGGTGTCGAAACCTTGTGAATTTGTTATCACATATTCTTGGGAGAATAATTGAACATCACGAAGCCCCGAGTTCGTTAAAAGGTCACTCAGAGGTAAGAATTAACATGTTGACATGTTTAACCCCCTCATCTTGTAAACTTTCGTTTACTTTTACGAATGGCTTCTTATATCCGAACAATTACTCTTTTAAGAATATATTTGTCATGTGTGGTCAATCAGAGGCACAAGTTTGGCATGTTGACACTTTTAGTCCTTTTGCATACGCATTTTCATCGTTTGACAACTTTAGTCCTTGTAATTCAATCTTTCACATGTTTAGGGTTTAGGACACGTGTGTTCACATAATTGGACACATTTTTACGAGGTTTTACAACCGACGATAATTGTAGAATCACAAATACTCAAGTACTTTTAATTATAAGGTAAAAACAATTGAGGTTTTGTAAAAATAGTTCATAGAAAGGTTTCATAAAAGAAGGATTACTTACTTTGCTAATTTAGGTAGTTCCCTTGTGATTTCCTGGTTATAATCTATTAATTAAACAATGCACACGCGTTAGTATAATAACCCAATTTACATTAGTTATACCCTCCCCGAGACAGAACTCCAACGACTACGTCAGGCAGAGCCTCGACGGGCGTTACGGAGCACTAGATCAATCGGTCAGCGTATCTAATACGTAACCGGGGTTAGGATACTTACATCGAGGCAGAGCTTCGCTATTTTAGTGGGTATAATGCCAGGGAACTACTTCTACTATAAAGAAATTGAGAGAGAGTTTGAGATTTTGAACGATTTGCAACTGAATGCCGATAGCATCTATTTATAGGGTCTGATCGACCCTTTGTCGCGCCCCGCGAGAGCCGAAGACAAAGTCTTCGAGGCCCGTGAGCTAGGCAGGGTAGTGTAACAACCCGTGTTACTGAAGTTAAAGTCAAGGTCAAAGTCAAAGGAAGAGAAGATTGCTAATTGCGATCTGTCACTCCTTGCTTAACTACGGATTTGACCACCTTAACTTATAACCAGTTTTGTATTTAAATCCCTTTAGTTGTATTATGTGGAGTACATGTTAATAAATCGCTACTTAATCGCATATTAATCGCTAATCGACTTATCGCTAATCGCATCACAATCGCATTCGCAACCCGAATTATAGGTTATGGATATTGTTTTACGTGTGTTTGCTTGTTATGTGTTACTTGTGCATGTTATGTTTATGTTGAGGTGTTTAATCGCAATCCTATCGCATCGCAATCTAATTGCAAACGTTAAATGCAAGTTGATTATAAGTGATTGTATGTTAGATATAGGGGTTAGGTTCTTTGTGTAACTAATAGGTAATACTATCGCATCGCTCACTCGAAACGCATCGCAACACTCAGCACAAAAACGCACGAAACGAAAACACGAAAATCTCACTCATCACGCCACCTCGATCGAATGACCATTCAACCGAATGGCCATCCGATCAGATGGCCATCCGATCGGACAGTCATCCGATCCGTCACCTGGTGCGCCCTTTCCTCTTTTGGAAACCCTACAAATACCCCCCTGTCACATCATTTGTGATGTGACAACTCCTTCATTCGACCAGCGCACTCAAGACCATCTTTCTCTCGATTTCTCACAATTCTTGTAAGTTTTCAACTCAAATCTTGTACATCTATCATCTACACACACTTCTTCTTCATTTTCACCTTTAAATCTTAACTTTTAACCATGAAATCAGTGGATTTGCGGTATTATAGGGTGATGTCATCATGGAGTTCTTATGAACTTCAAGTTTTGGCCTCATCCCACCAAGAACAACTCAGATCTGAAGGATTTCCACATGTTTTAACTTTTAACAATGTTTTCGCATAGATCTATACATTTTCGAAGTTAAAAGAATTGAAAGATATTTTTCCAACTTTCTTTCAACTCTTTTACACTCAATGCTCTCAAAGGCTGGTAGAATCGGATCTCGGTCAGGTCTTCTACTCATTTCTTAGTGAAGTGCCGGTCTGAGATCTGATTTCTATCCATGAGGCAACAGATTACGAGTTGAACATGAACACCGTCACAAACCAGTGAACTGATCGGATTTGGGTGATTCCTGTTCGATCGGACGACTTGGGATTTGGCGAGGTTCTGTTGTTTAGTGCGTTGTCATAACGTCTTTTAATCAAACCACAAACTTTTCAAAACTTAACGAGTTTCAAAACGAACCAGTCACCCAGACGGATTGCCGTCCGATCGGATTGCCATCCGATCGTACGACGATCCGGTCGGATGACATTGGGTCTCCAACACTTATTGTTTTCTGAGGAATGTCCTGCTGGACGAATCGCCATCCAATCGAACGACCGGACGACCTGAAAAGTAGAGATACTTCTCGATTTTCAAAATGCTACAACGAAAACTTCAAAGCCATCATACACAAACACATCCATCCCAAACGAGTGTCAATCCGACCGAATGGCCATCCGTTCGGATTGCCATCCGATCGGATGACCACTCGTTACCTTGTTTCACTTGCCTCAATTTACGCACCGCTTATCGCTTATGCTATCTTTCTGATCAGGCTAATCTCACTCTAGCGCTCCCTTCAATCCATTAACTTCCATCGCTGTGAGTATACTCGATCCCTTTTTGCTTTAAGCACTTTTGGGTGTTACATACATTACTTATTCTAAAACACATCGACACACAACGCAAATACCATTTATGAGCTGACCATTACTGCATGTTATACGTGACTCGATGAATTCCTGTTTGTTATGTTTACACATTGATTGCTGTCTACCTGCCTTAGCAACGATAGTACTATAGTTTGGACTCATCACATGTTCACTCAGGGGTTGTTAAGGACATTACTTCACGTGTTCGCAGTGGTGAACATGTGATGCGCACTCGCTACTCGTAGTCAAATCGCAGTCATTGGTATTGATAGGATCTTTGTTGATAACATACATGCTTCACATTAGACGTTGTAGATGCTGGTTATGCGTAAACGCTTTCGAAATCTATTATACTACCAAACTTGTATGCTCACCTTTACACTATGTGTATTGACCTTTATTTTAATGTATGTGGCAGGTGTTTAGGATGCTTGTGTCTTGCTGCTATGTGGAAACCAAGCTAGGATGGAGTCTTAGAAACAAACGAACAATTTATTAAAATCTGAGTTGTCGAAACAGTTTTAATTGTCTTTGAGATATCTGTGTCTGTAATAATTGATTGCTTGATGGGTTATGGTATGGGACATAATATTAACTATCTGGTAATTTAGTTGTTTTGGAATTTCTCTTGGACAATCTATTTCGCTCAGTGCCGCGCCCCGATGTTTCCGCCATCGGTTGGGGTGTGACAGATTGGTACCAGAGCCATAACTATAGGGAATTAGGCAAGACTCGACCTAGTTCTGGTCGATGTCTTAGGAACAACCTAGTTTATAGTCTAAGCACCAACAGACCGACTTGTGCATACCCGGTACGGGTTTTCTACGTGCTTACTCGTTATTTCTTTCTCGAACTCGCTGTACACCACACTCTTGCGCGAACATCGCATACTACAGTTCTGCGCAAGACCGGTCTTTCCTAAGGCTGGCTACAGACACAAACGAATGATCTGGTTAAGATTAGGTGTGAAAACCGCAAACTCTTGACCAGATCACACGTTCGAATTGCTATTTTATTATAAACACGAGAATTTGCGTGGAAACAGGAGTGAAATCCATACTTCGACACAAATTTTCCCCTCTACTTCATCAAAACAGGAAACATAGTCGTTAAGTTAGGGGTGAAACCCGAATCTTGATGACTTATTCCGCTATTTATTGTGGTTTTGCTAAACTCTCACCAAAGTCACGACGGACTCCAACGACTTGAAGTCACACTGTAACTGGAGGGATGCGTGCCGATTGCCCGGATTGAGGCAAGAGCACAGTCCTGAAGGCCCTAGTATGCACTGCGAGTCCTTGTGAATAGTCGAATCACTTTGGGTAGTCGATGTCCATCGAGCCGCAGACAATCTATTCTTAATTTTATGTGTTTCGATTCTGGAATTGCTACCTCTGACTCTGTGATTTATCGCTTTCATGTAGAATTTTATGTGTTTTATATGCTTATTTGTTAGCGTTTTGAGATAAACAGTACGGTGGTACTGATGGTTTTGATTTCACACTTCTCGCTCCGCCAAACCACGCACAACTCACAACACGCTAACAAATCGCTAGTGTTATTCGCAATCGCTACTCGCTAAACGCAATCGCTATACTTAAATCACTATACGCTGTTATGAAGGATAGGTGAATACGTGCAAAATACGTGTTTAGGTTAGCTTATGTGCTCATGTGCTTATGTGATTCTGTGCTTACGTGATTCTATGATTATGTGCCTACGTGAACTTTGTGAATGGCTGTGTTCCTGAGCTTTATGGTGAATCGCTAGACTATACTAGGAATAATCGAAATTAAGTTTTAGTCCTGTGACGATGTCTGATGCAGACAATGTCGTCATTTGGATAGCAAAACTCCCGAGCCGCTAGATGCAAACACGCTGACAAGCGAATCGCTAAAGTAATTCCGCAAATTGTCAGCGAGTTGAATGAAAACGCTAGCAAGTCCTCGGAAGAATCCCGGGCAGAATCTCTTAAAGCTACTTTTAGCTTCAAGCAGTTCAAAGCATGCGGCCCAAAAGAATTTACCGGCGAAGATGGGCCTACGGCCATGTTTCAATGGTTTGATTCGATCGAAGTCACCCTGCGCCAGAGTGGCTGTCTAGAAGACCTACGCACTGTCAATGCTACCGGCGTCTTCCAATCCCGCGCTCTTAATTGGTGGATGGCCGAGAGGAACAAACGAGAAAACGATGCAGCTTTCGGATTGTCATGGGACGAGTTGAAGAACACCATGATGCAAGAGTTCTGCCCTCCCCATGAACTCCAAAAGCTCGAGGATGAATTCTGGCACATTAAGCAGGATGGTGGAGATATCGCTGGTTTAACTGCTCGTTTCAAGCAGTTGAGTATCATCTGCCCTGGTCAGGTTACTACCCCCGAAATCACCATTAAGAAATATATCCGTGCCCTTCCGGATTGCGTTGCTGATTTCGTTCACGCTGCAAAGACGACAACTATCGAGGAAACCTTCTTACTCGCTGCTGAGATAAACAACAAGCGAGTCAAGGCTGGTTATTTCGATAAAGCTGCCAAGAGTCTTCATCAAGTCACTGCTACTGCTACCGCCGAAACTACCGCTACCGCACCGCAATCTTCAAAGCTCTCACGTCGCAAGAGAAAGAATAAAAACTCCAGCAACAAGAACTGTGCAGTTACTGCCGCACCACTTCAAACGGTACCTGCCCAACCGCAACCTTAACACCGCCAAGTAGCGGCGCCTGTGGTCAATGCCCCGCCTGCCAAGCGTGCTTACACTGGACCACACCCGCTCTGCCCTACTTGTACCTATCATCACCCGGTTGGTATCGCATACCGGTTCTGTGTTCATTGCAACATGTACGACCACTTCACTGCTAATTGCCATACCGGTTCTCGACAAGCTCAAGCTTCAGCTCCAACTCAAGGTCAAGCTCCTCCTCTACCAGCTTCGCAAGGACAGCAAGCAGCTCATGCTCCCGCTGCTCAAGCAAGAGCCTGCTTTGCGTGTGGTGATCCCAACCATTTAGAAAACGTCTGCCCAAACAGAGTGGTGAAGGAAGAGCCACAGCAGCTGTCACACCCCCAAAATCCACCTGCGGAGTACAACCGCTTGGAGGCGTGACTGACCAGGATCCAGCCACCAATCATATTGAACAAGCAAACACATAGTTATAAAAGTTCAACCAATACCATTGGTGTTCAACAAAACATAGTTAAGTTGCAAGCGGAAGCATAAGTCTTAAATCAAAACATAAGTTTAATTGTTTCAAAGTTTAACATGGCACACAGTCGTCCATGTCCCACAACGATCCTCCTCCCTGCAAGCTCCAGCTAAGAACCTAAGGACCTGCAAAGCATGTAGTAACGAGTCAACAACAAGTTGAGTGAGTTCACGGTTGGGTGTTCGTTTTAAGTTGTTTCGAAAACAGTTTCCTTTAGCTGGCATCCTGCCGTGGGGGTTACCCCATAGTTAAAAACGTGACTTGTTTATTCCCGGTTACTCTGGCAATCCAGCCGTGGGGGCTACCCCGTGTTAGTTATCTGGCATTTCGGCCATGGGGGCTACCCCATGTATACACTAGACTCGTTACCATATCGACTGCTGACTGTAGTCATGTTTATGTGCCCTGAAACTGTCAATGTCTATCATCATTGACGTGCCCCAGATCCATTAGTTCACGCCCGTCCTCTGCGGCACGGTGTGAGGTTTGTCAGACCTAAATAACGCTATCTAACTAATGACCCGCTCGCCATTGGCCCGGCGATTAAGTCGATACAAAAATGAGGGACTTCATGATAGAGTTTTGGTCTAGTACGAGTTATCTGTCCATGAGGACGAGGAATTACATTCCTGAACCGTTGCTGTCCTACCCAAGGAGGACGAGGAACCCATGTTCCTTAACCCCAATTCCCGACCCAGGGAATCCCATGCTTTGTAGAGGGTGTGAACTCACCTTGGTTTGCTCGGTAGATACACAGAAAAGTCAAACAAGCAATATTGTGGTCACTCGCGTCCTATCATAGTTGTATCATACAAGTCAGGTTCAAACCACGTATTGCACGTATGTTCTACACGTATGCTAGCACATTGCATGCAAGTTCATCCATGGCAGCCCAAATAATCATTCATAAACAACAGCACGTATAAGGTCCATGCATTAGGCCCAAAGGTCCGGCCCAATTACTTAAATCCGAAATGAGGTGCAAGTCCAAACAGCGTGTACATGCGTATAGTCTCGAGTCGCAACCAGGCGTTCTCGACTCGCAATCATGGTCTCGGTCTCGAGTCGCAACCGGACTCGTAATCATGGTCTCGGTTCATGCTGTTTTGGTCTCGAGTCGCAACCGGACTCGTAACTGAGATTTCGAGTCATAAGGTTTGTGTGCTGATCACGTGTGGTTTCGAGTCGCAACCAGGTGTTTGCGACTCGCAACCGATGTCGCAACCGGGGGATTTCGACTCATCATGCGGTGGTCTCGAGTCGCAACCGAAGGTCTCGACTGGACATAAGCTGATTCTGCACAGTTGTACTATCCAATAACATTCTGATTTCATGAAGCTATGTACTATCCAACCACAATTTACAAACATGTTTCCTTGTCTAATACTTACCAAAAACGGATCAAACATCAAATTTCAAATATCACAAGCCACATTCATATCATATTCATCATGTTCTTCAAATATTCAAGTGGTTCATCATAATCATCAAATGTTCATAGCACAAACAACTCTTATTCAAACACCCTTTGTATTTTACGGACAAGAGTTATAATTCCTAAACTAGACAACAAGCTCATCTTGCAAACAAAACATTTGTTCCATAATCTCACACATAAAAAATCGGATGATCATGAATAGCCCTAAGCTCATCATTCTTTTGTTATTCAACTATCTTGTTCAAATGTTATTCTATAAAAGTCATGTTCTCCTAAGCATGTATCATTTAATCAAACAAGAACTCATCAAACAAACAAACACTTTAATCATGCATGAATCTTTAGCAAGCAAACACATTATCAAGTATCTTCATCACACATCATCATCAACCGAAATGCTACACACTATCATCAACCGAATACAACACATGGCATGAATCACTAACCGGTTAAGTTTTCAAGGGAGAACTTAAGCTTGAATCCGAGAGCTCTTGTGTTGCCGGTCGAATCCGAGAAGAAGGAGAAGAAATGTGATGTTTGGTGTCTAGGGTTTTAGTGAGAGGAAGTAGGAGAGTGTGTGTGTTATCCAAAGAAAATGGCAAAGATGGCTAGGTGCATAACATATATACTAGCTTCAAGTGGTGCACCCTAATGGGTTTTCGAAATAGGCTAAGTGTGTGTGTGTGTGTGTGGCCCAACCGGCCCATATGTTACTGTTCACTCGAGACCATATGGTCTCGAGTCGGGTTCTTGTTGTCTCGGTTCATATACATACTCGCATACATACAATCACAAACATAATCATATAAGTTCACATATATCATTCATTAAATCATCAAGTTAGTTACTTAGCGTTCAAGCGTACAACGAAAGGTTCTAAATTTCGAGTTGTCACATCATCCCCAAGTTGAAAGAAATTTCGTCCCGAAATTTGGTAAGCACTCACTGAGGAAGCTAGTTAAGTTGTATGGTTTTCCTGGGGTGTCACATCCACCCCCCGTTGATCTGGAATTTCGCCCCGAAATTCCGTAGCTTCGGCCTCAGTAGTGGGTGTACTGTTTGCGAACAGTTGGGGATACTTTTGTTTCATCTGATCTTCGCGCTCCCAGGTGAACTCTGGGCCGCGACGTGAGTTCCAACGAACTCGAACGAGAGGTATTCTGGTGCTCTTGAGGACCTTAACATCCCGGTCCGTGATTTCGACTGGTTCCTCGACGAATCGTAACTGTTCGTCGATAGTGAGTTCCTTCAGAGGAACTACGTGGGTCTCATCTGACGGACACTTCTTCAGATTCGACACGTGAAAAACGTTGTGAACTGCACCGAGTTCCGCTGGTAAGTTGAGTCTGTAGGCCACCCTGCCTATTTTCTCAATGACTTCGAAAGGTCCAACATATCGTGGGTTAAGTTTACCGCGTTTACCAAAACGAACCACACCCTTCCAGGGTGAAACTTTGAGTAGTACCCGCTCCCCAACCTGGAGCTCAAGTGGTTTCCTGCCCATGTCGGCGTAAACTTTCTGACGTTCGCGAGCTGCCGTCATGCGTTTTCGTATTTGAGCAATTTATTCGGTCATGTCTACCACATATTCTGGACCAGTGATCTGACTATCTCCCACCTCTGCCCAGCAAAGAGGTGACCGGCATTTACGTCCGTACAATGCCTCAAATGGAGCAGCTTTAATGCTGGTGTGGTAGCTGTTATTGTACGAGAATTCCACAAGTGGCAGATGCTTTTCCCAGCGGTTGCCAAAGTCGATTACACATGCACGAAGCATGTCTTCTAAGGTTTGAATAGTGCGCTCGGACTGCCCGTCCGTCTGAGGGTGATACGCTGTGCTCATGTCTAATCGTGAGCCAAAGGATTTGTGCATTGCTTGCCACAGTTCTGAAGTAAAACGTGCATCTCGATCCGAGATAATGGAGGTGGGCACCCCGTGCCTCGAAACGACTTCCTTAAGGTATATTTCTGCAAGAGTGTAGAATTTATCCGTTTCCTTGATGGCCAGGAAGTGTGCAGACTTTGTGAGTCGATCCACGATCACCCAAATAGTATCGTTCCCGCGCTGGGATCTAGGTAGGCCAGTAGCAAAATCCATGGAAATCTGCTCCCATTTCCATTGTGGTATCTCTGGTTGTTGGAGTAGGCCTGAGGGTTTCTGGTATTCAGACTTGACTCTTGCACAAGTCAAACACTTGCTGACGTAAGTTGCTATGTGGGCCTTCATGCTAGGCCACCAGTACGTAGCCTTGATATCGTGGTACATTTTATCCGAACCAGGATGCACCGAGTAGCGAGACTTGTGTGCTTCGTCCATCACAAGCTCTCGTAGGTTGCCATAGAGTGGGACCCAAATGCGTCCCGTTACGTAGTAAGCACCGTCTTCCTTTTGTTCTAATCGTTGTCTTGATCCGCGTAGGGCTTCAGCCCTGACGTTTTCTGGTTTCAGTGCCTCTATTTGAGCAGCTCGTATCTGGGAAGGGAGACTAGAGTGGATCGTGAGTTGTAAAGCTCGCACGCGCTTAGGCGCAGTGTCCTTCCGACTGAGGGTGTCAGCCACGACATTGGCCTTGCCCGGGTGATACCTGATTGAGCACTCGTAGTCATTCAGTAGCTCGACCCATCGTCGTTGCCGCATATTCAGTTCCTTCTGCTTGAAGATATGCTCGAGACTCCTGTGGTCGGTGTAGATCGCGCACTTGGTACCATACAGGTAATGCCGCCACAACTTAAGTGCAAAAACAACAGCTCCCAGCTCTAAATCGTGCGTAGTGTAGTTCTTTTCATGAACCTTGAGTTGGCGTGAGGCGTAGGCTATAACTTTGTCTCGTTGCATCAACACGCAACCAAGACCTTGAATTGATGCGTCGCAGTAGACCACAAAATCGTCTGTGCCTTCTGGCAAGGAAAGGATAGGTGCGTTACAAAGTCTATCCTTTAGGTGCTGAAATGCCAACTCCTGTGCGTTTCCCCAGCGATAAACAACGCCCTTCTGCGTTAGTGAGGTGAGAGGCTGTGCAATCTTAGAAAAATCCTTTATGAATCTCCGGTAGTATCCCGCCAAACCCAAGAATTGGCGAATTTCCTTTGGTGTGCGAGGTGCAGGCCAGTTCTTAATCGAGTCTACCTTGGATGGATCAACGTGAATCCCATCCTTGTTCACCACGTGGCCTAGGAAATGGACTTCTCGAAGCCAGAAGTCGCATTTCGAGAACTTCGCATAAAGCTGTTCTGTTCGAAGGAGTTCCAGAATAAGTCGCAGATGCTGCTCGTGTTCCTCCCGACTCTTGGAATAGATCAGGATGTCGTCGATGAAGACTATAACGAACTTGTCCAGGTAAGGCTTGCACACTCGGTTCATCAAGTCCATGAAAACCGCAGGTGCGTTTGTCATCCCAAAAGGCATGACCAAAAACTCATAGTGCCCGTATCGAGTTCTGAAAGCTGTTTTGGAGACGTCCTCTTCCCGGACTCTCAGCTGGTGATAACCCGATCTCAAATCAATCTTCGAATAGTAGCTCGACCCTTGCAGCTGGTCGAACAAGTCGTCGATACGCGGTAGAGGATAACGATTCTTCACCGTCACCTTGTTGAGTTCCCGGTAGTCGATGCACATTCTGAAAGTACCGTCCTTCTTCTTTACAAATAATACTGGAGCTCCCCAGGGCGACGAGCTTGGACGAATAAAACCCTTATCCAGGAGCTCTTGTAGTTGCGTAGAGAGTTCCTTCAACTCTGATGGGGCTAAACGATAAGGTGCACGGGCTATGGGCGCAGCTCCAGGAGCTAGTTCGATCTGAAACTCGACTTGGCGATGAGGCGGAAGACCAGGTAATTCCTCAGGAAATACCTCTGGATAATCGCGTACAACTGGAAAATCTTCTATCTTCTTCTCTTTTGCTGAGGTGTCAGTAATGAGAGCCAAAATGGCAGTGTGGCCTTTTCGCAAGCACTTTTGGGCCTTAAGGAGAGAAATGACGTTCTCAACAGCACTCCTCTTGTCGCCATGAATCATGAGAGGTTCACCACCGGGACCTGGAATACGGATAACCTTCTCGTTGCAAAGAATCTCTGCTCGGTGTTGGGATAACCAATCCATCCCAATGACAACGTCGAAACTACCCAAGACAATAGGAATGAGGTCGATAGAGAAGGTCTGGTCAGCGAGAATAAGTTTACAACCCTTGACTACGTGTGTGGCTTCTAAACTCTTACCATTTGCTAGCTCTACGGTGTGCTTGTTGTTCAAAGGGGTTGGAATACGCTTAAGCATTCGACTAACTTCTAGTGACATGTAGCTAGTATCGGCACCCGAATCAAATAAAACTGAAACATAAAAGTCGTCGAGAAGGAACTTACCCGCCACAACATTGGGGTCATTCCTTGCTTCACCTTGGCCGATCACAAACACCCGCCCCCTGGCGCCATTGTTGTTGTTGTTCCCATTGTTACCATTCCCCTGATTGTTGTTATTGTTGTTGTTGTTGTTCTGGTTCCTGTTCAGTTGGGGACAATCTCTCTTGAAGTGGCCCTCAGCTCCACACTGAAAGCACCCTTTGTTATCACCTTGCTGTTGCTGCTGGCGTTGATTCTATTGAGCTTGCTGACGATTCTGATTGGCGGGGTATAAGCTCCTGCAATCCTTTGCAGCGTGACCAGGCTTGTTGCACCGATGACAGTTGCCCCTGGTGCATGGCCCGCTGTGGTGCAGGCTGCAGCGATTGCATTTGGGGTGATTTCCTTTGTACCCACCATGACCTTGACCACCAGACGATTGCTGATTAGGGCTCTTGTAGTCCTCAGTCTTTCTCTGCTGAGACTGGGATTGAACAGAAGTCGAACCCTTACTTGAAGTTCCATCCCATTTCCGTTTGTTGTCACTGGAGGTACCAGAAGTAGTTGCAGCACCTATGCATTTTGGTAACTTGTTCTGCTCCACCGCCTGGTCCGTGAGACGGTGAGCCAACTGGACAGCTTGCTGGTAGGTGGCGAGGTTCGCTGAAGTCACATGACTTTTGATTTCTGGCACTAAGCCCTGAAGGAATAGTTCGATGCGCTTGATGGGAGGATCCACCATAGTAGGACACAGAATTGCCAGTTCGTTCGACCTTTTCACATAAGCTTCAATTTCCGACCCCGTCATCTTGAGGTTGAAGAACTCCACTTCCAGTTTGTGAATCTCATCCCGACTGCAGTATTCTTCCTTGATCATTTCCTTAAAATTCTCCCATGGGGTGGCGTTGGCAGCAACCAATCCCAGCATTTGAACCTGAGCGTTCCACCATGTGAGGGCTAAACCCTCGAGAGTACCAGTAGCATACTTCACCCTGCGCGCCTCAGGGCATTCGCACATTTCGAAGACAGATTCTAGTTTCTCAAACCAGTGTAGGAGACCTACTGCTCCTTCAGTGCCGCTAAAAGTAGTTGGTCGGCAGTCCATGAAAGTCTTAAAAGTGCACACGGGTGGCTGAACATGCTGACCTATCGTGGGTGAAAGAAAAGACAGAGTTTAACACAAAGGTTGGTTCACGAGAGTAGGATTCTAAAGATCCTAGAATGAGTTCGGACTGCGGGATATACCTCCTGCGTGTGTAGCTGCAAGTACTGCGGCAACTCGTTCGTTGATCAGAGCCGTCAACTGGGTTTGTGTCAGGTTAACGCGTCCAGACATGATCTTCATATCAAGAAGAACGTGAGTGAGAGGGGTTCGCGAAAGTACGACGATAAAATAGAGTAAGCATGCACGTGTTCGAGCAACTGTAGTTATACTAACCAAGCATACCATAAACAATGTACTATGTAACTAATAAGTAGGCAATATACACAGACCATATCACCTAGAATGTCGAGCCTTGCATGTGGAGTGAAGCGTCGTTGTGGACCGTTGAGCACTGTACAGGTTATAGTCTGGTTTTAACAAAAACGTTTTTTCCCCTTTATTAAAACCAAGTTCTCTATAACCAATGGCTCTGATACCAATCTGTCACACCCCCAAAATCCACCTGCGGAGTACAACCGCTTGGAGGCGTGACTGACCAGGATCCAGCCACCAATCATATTGAACAAGCAAACACATAGTTATAAAAGTTCAACCAATACCATTGGTGTTCAACAAAACATAGTTAAGTTGCAAGCGGAAGCATAAGTCTTAAATCAAAACATAAGTTTAATTGTTTCAAAGTTTAACATGGCACACAGTCGTCCATCTCCCACAACGATCCTCCTCCCTGCAAGCTCCAGCTAAGAACCTAAGGACCTACAAAGCATGTAGTAACGAGTCAACAACAAGTTGAGTGAGTTCATGGTTGGGTGTTCGTTTTAAGTTGTTTCGAAAACAGTTTCCTTTAGCTGGCATCCTGCCGTGGGGGTTACCCCATAGTTAAAAACATGACTTGTTTATTCCCGGTTACTCTGGCAATCCAGCCGTGGGGGCTACCCCGTGTTAGTTATCTGGCATTTCGGCCGTGGGGGCTACCCCATGTATACACTAGACTCGTTACCATATCGACTGCTGACTGTAGTCATGTTTATGTGCCCTGAAACTGTCAATGTCTATCATCATTGACGTGCCCCAGATCCATTAGTTCACGCCCGTCCTCTGCGGCACGGTGTGAGGTTTGTCAGACCTAAATAACGCTATCTAACTAATGACCCGCTCGCCATTGGCCCGGCGATTAAGTCGATACAAAAATGAGGGACTTCATGATAGAGTTTTGGTCTAGTACGAGTTATCTGTCCATGAGGACGAGGAATTACATTCCTGAACCGTTGCTGTCCTACCCAAGGAGGACGAGGAACCCATGTTCCTTAACCCCAATTCCCGACCCAGGGAATCCCATGCTTTGTAGAGGGTGTGAACTCACCTTGGTTTGCTCGGTAGATACACAGAAAAGTCAAACAAGCAATATTGTGGTCACTCGCGTCCTATCATAGTTGTATCATACAAGTCAGGTTCAAACCACGTATTGCACGTATGTTCTACACGTATGCTAGCACATTGCATGCAAGTTCATCCATGGCAGCCCAAATAATCATTCATAAACAACAACACGTATAAGGTCCATGCATTAGGCCCAAAGGTCCGGCCCAATTACTTAAATCCGAAATGAGGTGCAAGTCCAAACAGCGTGTACATGCGTATAGTCTCGAGTCGCAACCAGGCGTTCTCGACTCGCAATCATGGTCTCGGTCTCGAGTCGCAACCGGACTCGTAATCATGGTCTCGGTTCATGCTGTTTTGGTCTCGAGTCGCAACCGGACTCGTAACTGAGATTTCGAGTCATAAGGTTTGTGTGCTGATCACGTGTGGTTTCGAGTCGCAACCAGGTGTTTGCGACTCGCAACCGATGTCGCAACCGGGGGATTTCGACTCATCATGCGGTGGTCTCGAGTCGCAACCGAAGGTCTCGACTGGACATAAGCTGATTCTGCACAGTTGTACTATCCAATAACATTCTGATTTCATGAAGCTATGTACTATCCAACCACAATTTACAAACATGTTTCCTTGTCTAATACTTACCAAAAACGGATCAAACATCAAATTTCAAATATCACAAGCCACATTCATATCATATTCATCATGTTCTTCAAATATTCAAGTGGTTCATCATAATCATCAAATGTTCATAGCACAAACAACTCTTATTCAAACACCCTTTGTATTTTACGGACAAGAGTTATAATTCCTAAACTAGACAACAAGCTCATCTTGCAAACAAAACATTTGTTCCATAATCTCACACATAAAAAATCGGATGATCATGAATAGCCCTAAGCTCATCATTCTTTTGTTATTCAACTATCTTGTTCAAATGTTATTCTATAAAAGTCATGTTCTCCTAAGCATGTATCATTTAATCAAACAAGAACTCATCAAACAAACAAACACTTTAATCATGCATGAATCTTTAGCAAGCAAACACATTATCAAGTATCTTCATCACACATCATCATCAACCGAAATGCTACACACTATCATCAACCGAATACAACACATGGCATGAATCACTAACCGGTTAAGTTTTCAAGGGAGAACTTAAGCTTGAATCCGAGAGCTCTTGTGTTGCCGGTCGAATCCGAGAAGAAGGAGAAGAAATGTGATGTTTGGTGTCTAGGGTTTTAGTGAGAGGGAGTAGGAGAGTGTGTGTGTTATCCAAAGAAAATGGCAAAGATGGCAAGGTGCATAACATATATACTAGCTTCAAGTGGTGCACCCTAATGGGTTTTCGAAATAGGCTAAGTGTGTGTGTGTGTGTGTGGCCCAACCGGCCCATATGTTACTGTTCACTCGAGACCATATGGTCTCGAGTCGGGTTCTTGTTGTCTCGGTTCATATACATACTCGCATACATACAATCACAAACATAATCATATAAGTTCACATATATCATTCATTAAATCATCAAGTTAGTTACTTAGCGTTCAAGCGTACAACGAAAGGTTCTAAATTTCGAGTTGTCACAGCAGCAGCCAGCACCGCAGCAGCAGCCACAGCCAGCCCGCGGGCGCATCTTCAACATCAATGCCCGCCAGGCTCAGGCAGAAAACAACGTGGTTAATGGTACGTTTCTCGTAAATGGTACATATGCTTCGTGTTTATTTGATACTGGAGCCGATAACTGTTTTGTATCGTTCGAATTCGAAAGGCTCCTAAATCGTGAGCGCGATAACCTCCCATTAACCTTCGACGTAGAAGTTGCCACTGGAAGAACCCCTCACCGTCAGTTCTGTTCTGCGTGACTGTACTCTCGATCTCAACGGTCACGTTTTCCCGATTAATCTCATTCCGATGCAACTCGGTAGCTTTGATTTCATAATAGGTATGGATTTCCTTCGGGAAAATCATGCTGAAATTGTTTGCTTCGATAAGATGATTTGTTTTTCTCTCGCGAATGGTGATCAATTGTGTGTCTATGGTGAAGTCGCTCCGAAGAAGTTACAACTCATGTCGTGTGTCCAAGCTAGCAAGTATCTCCGCAAGGAATACCAAGCTTTCTTGGCACACATCGTAGTAGCGGAAAAGGAAAAGAAAGGAAAAACGTTGGAAGAAGTATCTGCTGTTCGAGAATTCCTTACTGTATTTCCTGATGATCTACCTGGTTTACCTCTCGCCCGTGATATTGATTTCCGAATCGACCTCATTCCTGGAGAAAATCCTGTTGCTAGAGCGCCTTATCGCCTCGCACCCTCTGAAATGCGCGAACTCTCAAGTCAACTCCATGAACTACTTGATAAAGGCTTCATTCGCCCTAGCACCTCTCCTTGGGGCGTGCCTGTCGTTTTCGTCAAAAAGAAGGACGGATTGTTCCGGATGTGCATCGACTACAGGGGATTGAATAAGCTTACTATCAAGAATCGATATCCCTTGCCTCGAATCGATGATTTGTTTGACCAATTACAAGGTGCTACGTGTTTCTCAAAGATTGATTTACGCTCAGGCTATCATCAACTGCGCATTCAAGAAAAAGACATACCCAAAACCGCTTTTCGAACCCGCTATGGTCACTACGAATTTATTGTCATGCCTTTTGGTTTGACTAACTCTCCGGCAGTCTTTATGGATCTAATGAATCGCGTGTGCAAACCCTTTCTTGACCGCTTCGTCATCGTGTTCATCGATGATATTCTGATCTATTCCAAGTCAAAAGCCGAACACTCGCAGCATCTACATTTGGTTCTTGAGTTACTCCAGGGAAACTGTCTCTATGCCAAGTTCTCCAAGTGTGAATTTTGGCTAGAGGAGGTCCAATTCTTGGGTCACATTGTCAATAGTCAAGGTATTCACGTCGATCCTACGAAGATTGAAGCAGTTAAAAGTTGGGTTACACCCAAGAACCCGTCCGAAGTCCATTCTTTTCTCAGACTAGCAGGCTATTATCGCTGATTTGTCGAAGGATTTTCTACAATCGTTGTATCGCTTACCTCGCTTATGCACAAGGAGAAACCTTTTGTTTGGGGAACTAAACAAGAGGAGGCCTTTCAAACTCTCAAGGCAATGCTTTGCAATGCTCCCGTGCTCTCACTTACCGACGGAAACGATGATTTCGTAGTCTACTGCGATGCCTCTAACCTCGGTCTCGGTTGTGTTCTCATGCAACGAGACAAGGTTATCGCGTACGCCTCTCGACAGCTCAAGATCCACGAGAAGAACTATACCACACACGACCTTGAGCTTGGCGCAGTTGTTTTTACGTTAAAGATTTGGCGATACTACCTTTACGGTACCAAGTGTACGGTCTTCACAGACCATAGGAGCCTACAACACATCTTTGACCAGAAAGAACTGAATATGCGTCAACGCCGGTGGGTAGAACTCCTCAACGATTACGACTGTGAGATTCGTTATCATCCAGGCAAGACAAACGTTGTCACCGACGCTCTCAATCGACGGAGCTATTTGCATAGTATTTGTAACGTTCAAGCCCAGCATAATCTCGAAACTCTCATCCGCGACGCGCAACATGCTTGTTTTACCGAACGAACCTTGAAGAAGGAAAGAATTCTTAACGACGGCGCTCAACTCGAGAATAAATCGAATGGTATCTTTCATTACTTAGACCGAATTTGGATTCCCAAACGCACAAATTTACGACAACTTCTGATGGACGAAGCCCACAAATCCCGATATTCGATTCATCCCGGTGCTGACAAAATGTACCAGGACATGCGCTACAAGTACTGGTGGCCGAGTATGAAAAAGGATATCGCTATCTATGTTTCAAAGTGCCTGACTTGTTCGAAAGTCAAGGCCGAACATCAAAGACCCTCTGGCTTACTCGTGCAACTCGAGATCCCTATGTGGAAATGGGAGAGTATAGCTATGGATTTCGTAACAAAACTTCCGCGCACGCCATCAAGTCACGACAGCATCTGGGTTGTCGTTGACCGTTTGACTAAATCAACACATTTTCTACCGATACGAGAAGACTTTAAGGTAGAAAAATTAGCCCGAATCTACACCGATGAGATCATTTGTCAACACGGGACGCCTCGTGACATTATCTCTGACCGCGACGGTCGATTTACTTCGTGTCTTTGGGAAACATTCCAATCTGCTCTTGGTACTACACTTAATCTAAGTACCGCTTTCCATCCCCAAACCGATGGTCAAACTGAACGCACGATTCGTACCCTTGAAGACATGCTTCGCTCGTGTGTCATAGATTTCGGTGGTAATTGGGACACGCATTTACCTTTAGTCGAATTCTTGTACAATAACAGTTATCACTCTAGCATTCAAATGGCACCATTTGAGGCATTATACGGAAGGAAATGTCGATCGCCTATTGTATGGCACGAGATCGGAGACGCACAAATTACCGGTCTTGAGCTGTTACAAGAAACGACTGACAAAATTCTCCAAATTCGAGACAATCTACTGAAAGCTCAGAGTTGTCAGAAAAGTTACGTCGATAGACGCCGAAAGCCCCTTGAATTTAACGTTGGCGATCACGTACTCTTAAAGGTTGCACCTTGGAAGAGGGTGATCAGATTCGGCAAGAAAGGCAAGCTCGCGCCTCGATATGTTGGACCCTTTAAAATTCTGGAAAGGATTGGCAAGGTGGCCTACAGACTCGAACTACCGGAGGGACTGAGTAACGTCCACCCGACTTTCCACATTTCGAACCTCAGAAAGTGCTTAGCCGAACAGGAATTACACGTCCCTCTCGAGGATTTACAAGTGGACGAAACATTACACTTCGTGGAAAAGCCTGTAGGGATAATGGGCCGAGAAACCAAGGTACTCAGACGCTCACGCATTCCCATCATGAAGGTTCGCTGGGAAGGCAAACGCGGCGCCGAGTTTACCTGGGAACTCGAAAGTGACATGAAGGCGAAGTACCCGCAACTGTTTGTTACGCCTACTTCTTAAATTTTGGGACAAAATTTCCTTAAGTAGGGGAGACTGTAACAACTCGTGTTACTGAAGTCAAAGTCAAAGTAAAGGAAGAGAAGATTGCTAATTGCTATCTGTCACTCCTTGCTTAACTACGGATTTGAACACCTTGACTTATAACCAGTTTTGTATTTAAATCGCTTTAGTTGTATTATGTGGAGTACATGTTTATAAATCGCTACTTAATCGCATATTAATCGCTAATTGACTTATCGCTAATCGCATCACAATCGCATTCGCAACCCGAATTATAGGTTATGGATATTTTTTTACGTGTGTGTGCTTGTTATGTGTTACTTGTGCATGTTATGTTTACGTTGAGGTGTTTAATCGCAATCGCAATTCTATCGCATCGCAATCTAATCGCAAACGCTAAACGCAAGTTGATTATAAGTGATTGTATGTTAGATATAGTGGTTAGGTTATTTGTGTAACTAATAGGTAATACTATCGCATCGCTCACTCGAAACGCATCGCAACACTCAGCACAAAAACGCACGAAACGAAAACACGAAAATCTCACTCGACGCGCCACCTCGATCGAATGACCATTCGATTGAATGGATATCCGATCGGATGGCCATCCGATCGGATGGCCATCCGATCGGACAGTCATCCGATCCGTCACCTGGTGCGCCCTTTCCTCTTTTGGAAACCCTATAAATACCCCTCTGTCACATCATTTGTGATGTGACAGCTCCTTCATTCGACCAGCGCACTCAAGGCAATCTTTCTCTCGATTTCTCACGATTCTTGTAAGTTTTCAACTCAAATCTTGTACATATATCATCTACACACACTTCTTCTTCATTTTCACCTTTAAATCTTAACTTTTTACCGTGAAATCAGTGGATTTGAGGTGTTCTAGGGTGATGTCATCATGGAGTTCTTATGAACTTCAAGTTTTGGCCTCATCCCACCAAGAACAACTCAGATCTTAAGGATTTCCACATGATTTAACAATGTTTTCGCATAGATCTATACACTTTCGAAGTTAAAAGAATTGAAAGATATTTTTCCAACTTTCTTTCAACTCTTTTACACTCAATGCTCTCAAAGGCTGGTAGAATCGGAGCTCGGTCAGGTCTTCTACTCATTTCTTAGTGAAGTGCCGGTCTGATATCTGATTTCTATCCAAAAGACAACAGATTACGGGTTGAACATGAACACCATCACAAACCAGTGAACTGATCGGATTTGGGTGATTCCTGTTCGATCGGACGACTTGGGATTTGGCGAGGTTCCGTTGTTTAGTGCGTTGTCATAACGTCTTTTAATCAAACCACAAACTTTTCAAAACTTAACGAGTTTCAAAACGAACCAGTCACCCAGACGGATTGCCGTCCGATTGGATTGCCATCCGATCAAACGACGATCCGATCGGATGACATTGGGTCTCCAACACCTATTGTTTTCTGAGGAATGTCCTACTGGATGAATCGCCATCCGATTGAACGACCGTTCGACCAGACAACCTGAAAAGTAGAGATACTTCTCTGTTTTCAAAATGCTACAACGAAAACTTCAAAGCCATCATACACAAACACATCCATCCCAAACGAGTGTCGGTCCGACCGAATGGCCATCCGAATGGATGACCATCCGAACGGATGACCACTCGTTACCGTGTTTCACTTGCCTCGATTAACGCACTGCTTATCGCTTATGTTTTCGTTCTGATCAGGCTAATCTCACCCTAGCGCTCCCTTCAATCCATTAACTTCCATCGCTGTGAGTATACTCGATCCCCTTTTGCTTTTAGCACTTTTGGGTGTTACATACGTTACTTATTCTAAACACATCGACACACAACGCAAATACTATTTATGTGCTTACCATTACTGCATGTTATACGCGACTCGATGAATGCCTGTTTGTTATGTTTACACATTGATTGTTGTCTACCTGCCTTTACAACGATAGTACTATAGTTTGGACTCAGCACCTGTTCACTCAGGGGTTGTTAAGGACATTACTTCACGTGTTCGCAGTGGTGAACATGTGATGCGCACTCGCTACTCGCAGTCAAATCGCAGTCATTGGTATTGATAGGATCTTTGTCGATAACATACATGCTTCACATTATACGTTGTACATGCTGGTTATGCGTAAACACTTTCGAACTTTATTATACTACCAAACTTGTATGCTCACCTTTACACTATGTGTATTGACCTTTATTTTAACGTATGTGGCAGGTGTTTAGGATGCTTGTGTCTTGCTGCTATGTGGAAACCAAGCTAGGATGGAGTCTTAGAAACAAACGAACAATTTATTAAAATCTGAGTTGTTGAAACAGTTTTAATTGTCTTTGAGATATCTATGTCTGTAATAATTGATTGCTTAATGGGTTATGGTATGGGACATAATATTAACTATCTGGTAATTTAGTTGTTATGGAATTTCTCTTGGACAATCTGTTTCGTTCAGTGCCGCGCCCCGATGTTTCCGCCATCGGTTGGGGTGTGACAGGTAGACCCTAGCCTTGGCCAATCACCGGCTAGGCTTGACACGCACATGCCACGTGGCGGCTCAGGGGGCGGCCTGGTGGCCCAGCAGTCGCGCCTCGCGACTTAAATAGACAAGGGGATCGCGCCCCGTGAGCGCCCCTATTTTCTTGTTTTTATTTAATTTTTTTAAAATAAAGTATCTGGGGCCCACTCATCGTATACGGGGTGTATTTTAGGACGTATAGGGATGTTATAAGTATTTTTAGGAGAGTTGTTATATCCTCCCCACCTTGTTTTAGAACTCGTCCTCGAGGTCTACTGGAATAGGTGTGGATATTTCCTCTGCATTTCTGACTCGAGCTCCCAAGTGTATTCTGGGCCTCTCTTGGAATCCCATCTTACTTTGACTAGAACCAATCACTTGTGTTTGAGATTCTTGATTTTCCTGTCTTCAATCTGTAGAGGTCTTTCTAGAAACTTAAGTTTCTCATTTACCTCTATGTCCTTAAGAGGTACCACTAATGATTCATCAGCTAAGCATTTATTGAGATTACATACATGAAATACATCATGAAGGGGTAAGGTCCCAAAAAGCCTTGGTCAGGTGCTTGAGACCATACCACAACCTCATCAACAAAGCTCTCTTCAGAAGAGAACCTTGCGCGGCCGCGCACCGGTTCTAAAAGAGAACTTAAAAGAGAAGTGCAGTTTTAAACATCTGCGCGTGAAAAGGAAACTAACAAATCCTTGCGCCAGTCTTCATAGCAGATATGATAAAAATCCTAGTAAACACTTCCGCATAAATAACATCCAGACTTGGATGAAAGTAACGTCTCTGTTACCACAAAATTAGCACGAAGAAGAGCCACACAGGATTACAGTTGTATCCTTCCAGAAGGCTTGGTCGTGCACCACCATTCGGTTATAACCGAATGGCCACGTGGCATCATCTCAGGCTATCTCGAAGTCACGATGATGGCACCAAATTGAAAGAAGATCCACTATTCTCCACTTTCCAGTGGCATCACCCTAACCATTGATCAAGGTTACGATCCGTGTGCATACACACTCGTTAGTGATTAACGGAAGGAGAAAATAACCGCTGACGGGAAAGTGCTTTCCGTCAAGTTTTCACCAACAGATTTTCCCGCCCAAACTTCGGCTATAAATGAAGGATAATTCAGCTATCATTCTCAAGTTACTCTCACTTCACTTACAATACTTCTTCTTCATCAAACCTGTACTTATTCTCACGCCCGAGGGTGGTCACGGAGAGAACCTCCATTCTCCCCGTGGCGAGTCTAATGACTGTTTGTTTTGCAGTTGTTGTTAGAAGAAGAAGATCAGTCAACCCAAATCAGACGAGAAGATATAACCCTTTTATGCAGATTCAAACCCCCTGGTTCAGTCGATTCCGGTCAACTAAACCAGTGTTTCTTTATTGACTCCCACCGATTTCTCAGTTTTCATTTACATCTTCTCGTTTCGATTTTTTCTTCAACACTCTGTTTTCTAATGGCAGAGATCCCACCAAAACGTCCATCAAGTCCTCGATCTGAAAACAAGTCCTCTGGCAGTTGTAGCTGATACGCTACAGGTCTTATTCTTCTAATAATCTTAAAAGGTCCAACATACCTGGGGCTTAGCTTTCCCCTTTTGATGAATCTGACCACTCCTTTTCAAGGAGAAACTTTTAATAATACCTTATCTCCCACTTGAAATTCCAATGGTTTTCGCCTGTTATCAGCATAACTCTTTTGGCGATCGTGTGTTGCTTTTAATCTTTCCTTGACTTGAATAATCTTGTCTGTTGTTTCTTGTATGATTTCTAGTCCAGACAGTTGCTTTTCTCCAATTTCTACCCAACAGACTGGAGTTCGGCACTTTCGTCCATAAAGTACATCGAATGGTGCAACATTGATACTGGTATGATAGGTGTTATTATAGGAAAATTCTATTGTTGGTAAATGATCATCCCAATTTCCTCCGAAATCAATTACACAAGCTCTAAGCATATCTTCCATTGTCTGAATTGTCCTTTCGCTTTGTCCATCCGTTTGAGGATGATAAGCGGTGCTTAGATTTAACTTGGTTCCCATTGCTTTTTGGAAACTTGTCCAAAAATAAGAAGTAAAACGGCTATCTCTATCAGACACAATAGATAAAGGAATTCCATGTAATGAAACTACTTCATTTACATACAACTTGGCTAATTGTTCCATACTGAAAGTTTCCTTCATCGGTAAGAAATGAGCAGATTTGGTTAATCTATCCACAATCATCCAGATTGTATCATTACCTTTTTGTGTCTTAGGTAATTTGGTAACAAAATCCATTGTTATCAATTCCCATTTCCATATCGGCATTTCTAATTGCTGCAATAAGTCTAAGGGTTTCTGATGTTCTGCTTTAACTTGTGAACAAGTTAGACACTTCGCAACATAAGCTGCTATATCCTTTTTCATTCCTATCCACCAAAAATTCTTTCTTAAGTCTTGATACATTTTATCACTTCCAGGATGTATCATATACTTAGACTTATGGGCTTCTTCTAATATTCGGTGGCATAGGTTTCCTAGTTTGGGTATCCAAATCCTTTTCTTATGGAATCTCCAAATTCCATCTGTACCTTGTTCTAATTCCTTAATCATTCCTTTTAATTTCTCAGTATCATCCTTGATTACTGATTCTTATACTTTTCTAATTTGCTCATTTAAATCTATGTGCAGATTTAATTTAAGAGAACGTACTCATCTTGGATTTTCATGATACTTTCGACTTAAAGCATCAGCTACTACATTAGCTTTTCCTGCATGATGCTGGATATTACAATCATAATCACTATGTCTCATATTTAATTCTTTTTGCCCAAAAACATATCTTAAACTCTTATGGTCGGTGAAAATGGTAAACTTACTACCGTAAAGGTAATGTCTCCAAATTTTAAGGGCAAAAATTATGGATCCTAATTCTAAATCATGGGTTGAATAATTCTCTTCATGATTCTTAAGCTGTCTAGAGGCATAGGCTATAACCTTTTGACGTTGCATTAACACACATCCATAACCTAACTTAGAAGCGTCACAATAGACTACAAAGTCTTCAGTTCCTTCTGGTAACGCTAGTATGGGTGCATTGGTTAATCTTTGCTTAAGAATTCTAAAGGCTTCTTCTTGTTTTGGTCCCCATTCAAACTTAACAGATTTACAGGTTAGCTTTGTTAAGGGAATGGCTATTCTAGAAAAATCTCGGATAAATCATCTATAATAACCTACCAGTCCTAGAAAACTTCTCACCTTCGTTGGTGATTCAGGGACTTTCCATTTAGTAATTGCCTCAATCTTTGTGGGATCCACATGAATTCCTTCATGATTAACTAAATGTCCAAGAAATTGCACTTCTTCTAACCAAAATTCGCATTTCGAAAATTTAGCATAAAACTTTTCTTTTCTCAGCAAATTTAGGAGTGCATGCAGATGCGCTGCATGTTCCTCTTTACTCTTAGAGTAAATGAGAATATCATCTATAAAAACAATTATGAATTTATCCAGATATGGTTTACATATTCTGTTCATCATGTCCATAAATGCAGCTGGGGCATTGGTTAGACCAAATGGTATGACGGTAAATTCATAATGGCCATACCTTGTTCTAAAAGCGCTCTTAGGAATGTCCTTTTCCTGTACCTTCAATTGATGATATCCTGAGCGTAAATCGATTTTTGAAAAGAATCGAGCTCCTTGCAGTTGATCAAACAGATCATCGATTCTCGGTAATGGGTACCGATTTTTAATCGTGACTTTGTTCAATTCTCGATAATCAATGTACATGCGCATGGATCCGTCTTTCTTTTTGACAAACAAAATTGGTGCTCCCCAAGGTGATGAACTTGGTTGTATGAAACTCTTCTCCAGAAGTTCGTCCAGCTGTTTCTTCAATTCTTGCATTTCTGCTGGTGCCAAATGCTAAGGTGCTTTGGCAATCGGTGATATTCCTGGTAATAGGTGAATTCTGAATTCAATTTCCCTATCTGACCGTAGTCCGGGTAGCTCTTCAGGAAAAACATCTGAGAATTGAGATACTACGGGAATATCTTTCAATTCTTTTTTCCTTTAGTATTAATGATTATGGAAATCATATACACTAGGGATCATTTTCTTGCACAACTTGCAGTTTTCATCACAGAGATGAATTTCATGGATCTAGATGGCTTATTTCCTTTAATTGTGATATTTTCACCCTTTGGTGAATTTAATTGTATTGACTTTTGATCACATAGAATACTGGCTTTATTGGCTACCAAACAATCAATTCCTAATACAATATCAAATGCAGCCAGATTCATTGGGTAAAGATTAGCAATAAAATTATGTTTTGAAATTTCTATTCTTGCTCCCTGCAAGATTTCAGTGATCTTAATAGATTCTCCATTGGTTGTCTCTACTAGGCATTCTTGTTGAAGTTTAGTTAATGTTGATTGAGAAGTTTTGCAAAATGAAGTATTAATAAAACTTTGGTTCGCACCAGAGTCAAATAATAGTTTAGCAAAAACATCACTAACTAAAAACGTACCGGCAATCACGTCCGAATTATCTTTGCTTCTTTAGCTGTAAGAACAAATGCCCTAGCATTCTTAGTAGTCTTGTTGTTCTTGGCTAGAGCTAGTTTCGGACAGTTTGGCTTGATATGTCCCTTTTCTCCACAATTGAAGCATACTCCATTACTGGGTTTCTTCCTACAGTCTTCTTCTTTGTGTTCTGGTATCTTGCATAAATTACAGTATGTGGAGCATCTTCCTGAATGCTTCTTCTTGCAGGCCTTACAATAAGGTGCAGAAGTAGAACCTACATTTTTCCCACGATTGGAATTACCGTAGCGAAACTCTTGGGTAAGCTTTTGGACTAGGTTCTTCCTCTGGTTTTCTTCTTGTGTACGTACTAGTTCATCCGTCAAGGTATTTGCTAGTTCTACAGCTTCTTCTATGGTTTGTGGTCTATATGCCTTGACTACGTGTCTAATCTCACTGATTAATCCCCAGATGTAATGGGAGATAAATACTGGTTCTGGTGAAGCTAGGGTTGGCACTATTCTGGCATATTCAAAGAATACAGTAGTGTAACCCTTACAGTCTACTCCAGTCATTCTAAGGTTCAAGAACTTATTAGCAATCTGTTCTTTTTCATTGAGAGGACAAAATTTCCTTTCGATCATGTTCTTAAACTCAGTCCATTCCATATTATAGATTCTGTTACTTCCCTAGACTGGAGAATAGCGTTCCACCATTCTAGAGCAGCATTCTTAAAAAGATTGGAAGCAAACATGATTTTGTCTTCCTCTACACACTTGCTTATTTTTAAGACTGCCTCGGTCTTTTCTATCCAACGCAGAGCTGCAATGGCTCCTTCCTTTCCCGAGAATTCTATTGGTTTACAAGACCAGAATTCTTTGTAAGAACAACCATAAGACATGGTTCTTCTTCTTTTTGGAATAGGCAATTGAAGTAGTGGTCCATTGTTTACGCTGTGACTGGGTTCAGTTGGTGGTCGCTTACTTTCATTATTACTTTTATTATTTTCTGCTTCCTTATAGCATCTATAATTCCTTGTGCCACTATGTGTTGGATGGCACTATTATCTATCTGGTTGCCATTGTTATCGTTATTCTGGTTTTCTTGATTCACTTCGTTGTCCATCTGGATTATAAACATTTACCAAGTATTAATATCACAAAACAATATTTAATGCAAATGATCACACAACAAACACATTGATCAAAATCGTCGTGCATTGTGACATTTACTCTATTTTATAGATATCTATATCTATTACAAACCACAACTGGAATTTAAAATACACTACTAGTATGCATCAGTAGGTATTAAACTATCTATTTTAGTTGATTTTGATTATATATATATATATATATATATATACATTTATATTATTATTATTACTACTAGTGGGGGTTCATCCAATACTGCATATTACGCTCGTCGTACTTCCAAACGAGCCTCTCCCCTAGTTGCCTTATTCTTTCACCTTCATCTAATAACTGTTAGGATCGGAGGCTCTCATGATAGTGTTTGTTTGTTTAAAATGAATGATCAACAAATATGAAAATATGTTAAGTGCAGCGGAAATGAAAACAAACTTTGTAAACACAATCAAAGGAGAAAATAGTTTGATAAACAATTGCTTCTCATAGATTCGAATGAATTACAAATCAAAGCAAAAGATTACAGATAAGCTTACAAACTATACTCCCCCTCAGCCTGATGCCCCAAGGTTGGATTGCACAAGATGAAAGGATTAGACATAAGAAGGAAAAACCAGCTCAGTCAATCAAATGTAACAGTACAGGGTACTGTTACATTTATAGGCAAACCAAACCACTGAGGTATCTCAGCTGACGTCACCATAAAAGCGACTTCTAACAGCCTAACAACCTGTATCTACTGCCCTTACACAAGCACTGCTAACCTAACCACTGACTATACATAAGATAAACAATTTACTAAACAGCTGCTCTCCCTTTATGTCAGTGCTTTCCTCAAGGTTGATCAGTCCTTGACTGGGCAGTGCTTTAACATCAGTAGATAGGACCAGCAGTGTTGAATACTTCAGGGTTCACATCAGCAGTTGAAAGGACAGCAGCAGTTGAATATGAGCAGCAGATAGAGACCATCAGTTGTTATAAATCACTTTCAAGGGGAGAGCAAAGTGTAAACCGCTGCTTATTATGAATCCACTGTTGTGACATGGTTTTGGCTTTACATTATCTGTTCCTCTGGTAGGGTTCAATCCTAACAATCTCCCCCTGGAACAGATAATGCCAAAACCTGTCATTATTCTGGATCTTTATTCCTCATCAGAAGTTCCCTTACATGTCTTTTAAATTCTTCTTCAAATTCCTTGGAACTTGTGTCATCTTCATCCCTGCACAGTGTAAGCTCAAGGAGATCTAGTTGATCTTCAGCACCCAGGCCTAGTGCTTGATTCCTTGATATATGCCTCACTTCTCCATTGGTTCTGACCAAAGTCAATACGTGGGTCTTTTGATCAGACATCCACTTTAGTATTTTTAAACCAAATGGGTTTCTTGGGAGAGATTTATTTCCTGATGAGCTGGAAACATTTGGCCTTGAGAAAAACTGTACAGCAGTATCTTGAACTTCAGACATTCTTTTAAAAGCTTCTTCTATGACTTTGTTTGCTGCAGCTATATCTTCTGCAACTTCTTTGTCAAGCAGCTCTTGTTTCTGTTGTTGATCAAGCTCACTGTCTGTGATATCTGCTGATGATTGTTTGCTTACTACTTTGACCCTTTTGGTAAGGTCTTGTAGTTTTGCTAAGTTTTCTTTATCTGAGGTCAATTTCTTGGTAGCTTCTTCAATCAGATCATCTTCTTCAAGCCTTTCTTTTTCAACAGTCAGCATTTCCTCCCTTTTTTTCTCAACTTTGTAACAAAGGCTTCTGCTGTGCTGATCTGTGTTTCAAAGGTCTTGACCTGTTCTTTCAGCTTTTTGTAGTCAGACTTTTTAGGAGTGTCCCTCCTTTTCCTAAGTCTTTCATAAGCTTCGTCTGTTTGCTGCTTGGTCCATTTTGCTATGGCACTTGCAGAATCCACTCTTGCATCTACCAACTCCTGCTTCTTTCTCTTGTATTCAGAAATAAGATCGGCTATGAGCTTCTTGTATTTATTCCAATTTGGAGCTGTCTTCTTCTTTCTTGGATCATTGTTAACCTTTTCAACTCTTTTTGCCTCATGCTTTAATGCAATTATTGGCCAATCTTTGAAATCTGTTTCTTCAGCAGGATAGAACTTCTCTTTCATTATGTATGCAAGATATTCCTTCCTCAATTCATTTCGTTGATCTGCTTCAGGAGATTTGCTTGACATTTCCTTGTTCAAATTACTTGCATATTCCTTTATTTGTTCAACCTTGTTGAGCAGGAATTCTCTTCTTTTCAAAATAGCTTCATTTCCTTGATTCTTGCATTCAATTTTGGCTCTTATCCTTGCTTGTCTAACTTTCATTTCAAGATATTCATTCATGTCTTCTGGAATTATGAAACCTATGAGAGAAGGAAATTTCCTTTTTGAAGGATCATCTTCAGTGTAAAACTGTTTCATCTCATTTTTCACAGCTTCTAATTCCAGTGGATTCTTAGCAGCAACAGGATCATACTTTTCATCAGTGTCCTGAGTTGTTTCTCTTTTTCGTTTGTAAAGCTTAGGAGGTTGTGATGCAAGACTGGTGGGAACAGTGGAATATGACTGACTAACAGCTATTGAAACAACTGGTGTCTCAACATCTGTTGTCATTACAACTGCTGATATGTCAGCAGTTGTCTTCTGCTTTTAAGCAGGGGATGGAAGTGGTGATGTTGGTGGTGATGGTGGTGAATCATCATCTGATATGAGATTTCTTCTCCTTTTTAATGAAGAAGAAGCAGATGATGTTTTGGGTGGATCAGTGGTGGTAGATTGGATAGCAGTGGTTTGTGGTAGTGATTGACTGACAGTGGTTGAAACAACTGGTGCTTCAACCGCTGCTGTCATTACAACAGATGTTGTAACATCTGTTGTCTTCTGCTTTATGGCAGGAGGCAGTGGTGGTGATATGATTGTAGATGGTGATGATGATGGAACAGTGGTTGTAGTGGTGTGTGGTAGAGTGGTGTGTGTTGCAGATGTGTGTGTTGATGTCATGGCAGCTGTTTGGCTACAGACAGCAGTTTTTGTAACTACTGCTGTATCAGCTGTTTGGCTAACAGGTTTTGAGACCTGTTTTTCTTTTTCTTTTCCTTTTTCAGGCTCAACATGAAGGCCATGTTCTATTCCCCTCCTATTCAAATTTCCCAACAGCTTGTTATTCTCCCCCTTTTTGGCATTATCTGAAGGGGGATTTACAAGAAATGGTATTGAAGAAGGAACTTTGCCAGAAGCATTTTGAATGCTAGCCTTTATAGCCTTGATATCTGCTTGAGTGTCTTTAAATCTTGATTCAACCATATTTGTCAGCATTTGTACTTGAATAGCATGCTTTTTATCAGCCATTTGTTGCTGTGCTTCAAGCATGGGTTGAAATATATTCCATAGCTCATTTGCAGCAAATGCCTGTTGTGCAGGTGCTTGAGCAGGAACAGCAGATTGTGGTGGGGCAGCAGTGGATTGTGCTTTTTGAGCTTTTAAAATCTCTTGCACCATCTCCTTTATTTCAGCAACTGATTCTTCAAGTTTGTCAACTCTGCCCGTCAATTCCTGATATCTTGAATCATCACCTACATTATTAGGATCATCTGAATCCCCACCAGCAGTGGTTATATCAATGTTTGACTTAGGAACTGAGTCCCAAAAGTCACCCATTGATGCCCCTTGTTCTTGGTACTGGGGACTTCTCTCTTCAGCACTTGATAAATCTTTAATGTTACTAGTGGACAAAATAGCCTCACTAGTGATTTTCAGAGGTGCTATGGAAGAAATTGCCTTCAAGGGAGTCTGACTGATGAAACAACTGTCCAAATGTAGACCTGTTGATCCAATATTTGTAGTTGCTGCTCCACTTGAACTACTGACAGGAGTTACTTGTAACTCCTGCAGTGTAACCTCCTCAACTGTTGCTGGGATAGCAGAAGTAGTAGCATCAGACCCAGTCACTTGTAGATGTATACTCTCAGTGATAGGTGATAGAGAGGAACTGGTTTGTGTCTGTGCAATAGCAGCTGCATGCAACAGAGGTAGCATGGATTGTGGCATTATGATTGGTGAGGGGATGGGGGTTGAAAGAGACATGTCCTTGGGATCAGGACTGAGGAAGATGGATCCAAGTGGATTCAGAGCTTCATATTGTGGTGTCCCTGTGCTTACAACCTGATCCTTTTGTGAGGATGCAGGAGGAGTTTTAGGCATGGGTTGAGATCTTTCTTCCAACTGCTGTGAGGAAGTAGCAGCAGTGGTTTTTGGTGACTTTTGTGTTGTCACAGGCATTTCATCTGGGATCTCATCTTCCAGAGTTGCCTTTGTTTTGGGATTGGTGGGTTTTCTGGATGTTTTCTTTTTGGTCTTTTTAGTGGTGGCAGGTGTGGGTTTCAAAGCAGTGGGAGTGCTGCTATGATCACCTGGAGCAGTGGGCTCAGCAGCTGATACCTGAGGAGCAGTTGTAACCGCTAAAGTCTGCTCAGGTACCCCTGCTTTTGTTTTTATTGGTGCCATCATCCTTGAAAATGTTTCTTTTGTTATGCTTTTTATTTGACAATAAACACCTTGTTTGAGCAAATCTACATTTTTCTTTTCAAATTTTTGTTCAAAATAATAACTCAAAAATCTTGGAAAAAGTAAAAATGCTTTACTTTCAACGTTTTTCACCATGTCATTGAAAATCTCCTGGGAGTAGTTATAGTCTTTGTTATTCAAAATAGCGTAACCCAGGCTTTGAATTTTTAATGGTATTTCGTTGAAAGATGTTGTTTTATTTGAAGCACACATCAAGAGTGTGTGAAATAAAAACCTGGGTGCAGATGGAAAATAACCCTTTTGTAGGGTATCAACCTTTGGTTCTTCTGCATAACCCCTTTTCAGAAAATCAGCTTTTAACTTGTTTTTGTCAAAAGAGGTTTTACCGTTCTGATCGTCGAGTATGAAGACTTCTGATATCGATTTTGGTGTGATTTTGATCGCTTTTCCCTGTATCGAGGAGTTAATGGCTATGACTTTTCCGTCTTGTTTTTCAAGCGACGCCTTTTTCCAAAACTCTCTCTGGGTTTGCAGATAGATAGGAGCATTTGCTGTCAACAAAGTTTTGTACTTTGATGCAGATAATGCATCAATGATGGTGTCAAAGGTGTGATTATCAGTAGGTTTTGTGAATAAACCCAGATAATTGTGAGATTGTTTGAATGGTATTTCGATGGGTTCTTCGGTCGTTTGAGCGACCTCTTTGGAAGGTGATGGTGATTTAGGTTTTGGTTTTGATTTTGACTTTGATTTTGTCATTTTTGCGAAGAAGAATAAAGGAAGATTTTGGAGATTTTGAGAAGAAGGGTTGGAAACTGCTATGAGAAGAGAATTTTGGAATTCAATTCGACAGTGTAAAACCCTGTTTGGGGTTTAGGGCAGGTTTTATTATTAAAAAAATGATCGCTGATGTGGCAGCGGTTATTAAGATCTGAGGGCTAAAAACTGACCACGTGTCAAACACTGATGAAACGGATTAAGTATGGAGAACAGTTGTTTTAAGAGCCACTGACGTATCAAGCATCAGTGATTACAATGGTAAAGATCTTGGGCAGTGGATGATTTTTACTATCAGTAGATAGCATATCAGTGGATAAGACACTGATTTTGAGCATCAGTGCTTACAAGAAAATGAGGGATCAGTGGTTAACTTTCAGCAGTGGACAATGTTTAGAGATCAGATGTTGGAACAAAACAGTGGTTAGAGTAAATGGTGCAAATCTTAAGAACAGATGTTTCAGCAACAGTTTTAAGAATTTTCATTCAAGGTTTTGCAACATGTCAATTTTGAAAGTCAGTGGTTTAGTACCCCAGATGATGAAAACTTTTTACTAAGGCAACTCATTTTAGTTTAATATTCAATTAACACATGAGTACCCTAGTAATTTAATCACAGTTTGCAATCATCCTTTGATAAACATTTAGGAGCAAGCCTGAGTATGACATGATCATGACATATGTACCATTTCCTTTTGACCCATTTCTGAGGACACAAATACCATGCAAAAATAAGGTATTACATCCTGACAGGAGCTGAAACTATTGCCAACAAAAACAAGCAAAAGTTTCAAATATTATATATATAAAAAATGAATAATATATTCTGGTTATTCGAAAGAATCCTTTGAACAAAAAATGGTTAAAGGATTTTCTAAGAATAGTGTCAAAAAGATCTGGCAAAATTTCAATAGAAAATGTAATCACATCATTCACAGGTTTTTGAAAATGGTCAGTGGTTTAGCAACAGTGGTTGAAAACTTTTGAATACATTTTGACCACTGTTTGGAACCATTTTCTTTGTCGGTTGATTGCAAACATGAGGACACATGGATATATTTTTAAAACATATGTCTAGTCCTTTTTGGAGTTCATTTACTGGAATCAAAACCTTTCCCTGAACAGATGAATGCGTATATTTGCTTAATGACCATTATTACCTCAAACTTTGACTCTTCAGTGTTTTATGTTTATATTCTTTTCTTCTGACTTCAGAAGCATTGAGATGAACACACTTCGGAGTTTTTGTGAATTTTCTTATTGTATTTTAACATAGCTGATTTTGTCCTTTTGAAGAACTCAACCTGTTTTCAACACATATAAGATCTAAATAACTAAAGTGTTAATTTCCCTCTTTTAGTGTTAACAAAACAACAATGCTTTTATGAACATAGGTTTTGTTAAACTGAGGTTAGTACTTTAGTATTTAATGAAAACATCACAAATATCAAAACAACAGTTGAAATCAATTTGAGAATAGACCAATCCCATAATTTATCAGATATGTTTACAGATCTGAAAACTATGAGCGATTTGTGCATGATATCGCTTGTTGTATGAAATTTGTGTGTCATATGACATCTTGGTTGATTTACAGAGTTTTGAATAACCACTTTGAACATGATCTACTCGTTACTCTGTTTTTCAACTGAATACAACCAACCTTAGTATCAATGAATTTTGAGCCGAACTGTTATGTCAAATTGATTGTTAGATCGAATTTGACTGTCCAGGCTCTGATACCAATTGTTAGGATCGGAGGCTCTCATGATAGTGTTTGTTTGTTTAAAATGAATGATCAACGAATATGAAAATATGTTAAGTGCAGCGAAAATGAAAACAAACTTTGTAAACACAATCAAAGGAGAAAATAGTTTGATAAACAATTGCTTCTCATAGATTCGAATGAATTACAAATCAAAGCAAAAGATTACAGATAAGCTTACAAACTATACTCCCCCTCAGCCTGATGCCCCAAGGTTGGATTGCACAAGATGAAAGGATTAAACATAAGAAGGAAAAACCAGCTCAGTCAATCAAATGTAACAGTACAGGGTACTGTTACATTTATAGGCAAACCAAACCACTGAGGTATCTCAGCTGACGTCACCATGAAAGCGACTTCTAACAGCCTAACAACCTGTATCTACTGCCTTTACACAAACACTGCTAACCTAACCACTGACTATACATAAGACAATCAATTTACTAAACAGCTGCTCTCCCTTTATGTCAGTGCTTTCCTCAAGGTTGATCAGTCCTTGACTGGGCAGTGCTTTAACATCAGTAGATAGGACCAGCAGTGTTGAATACTTCAGGGTTCACATCAGCAGTTGAAAGGACAGCAGCAGTTGAATATGAGCAGCAGATAGAGACCATCAGTTGTTATAAATCACTTTCAAGGGGAGAGCAAAGTGTAAACCGCTGCTTATTGTGAATCCACTGTTGTGACATGGTTTTGGCTTTACATTATCTGTTCCTCTGGTAGGGTTCAATCCTAACAATAACTCCTCACCAAAAGTGCGGAGTTCCTGCACATTTTCGGTACTCATAGGTGGTGCTAGTGCTGGTATCGGGTCAGGGTACTAGGGCATCGGTTCTTCGTATGGGTATGGGTTCTCTAGGATTTCCCGAATATATTGGTCGTTATCCTAGTATGGATCTAGAGGGTCAAGGTTTGGGAATGGTGCTATATGGTTTGGTATGAGCTCTTCCTATGGGTGGAGTTCTCGGTATATCTATGATCATCATCCCATGGGTCGTAAACTAGAGGATTTGGTGCTGGGACTCTAGGGATTTCATTTGGGTCGAAGGCAGGTACGGGAACCTGGTTTCCTGGGTTTGGTTCTATTTCCATGGGTTGAGTTGGGAACAAGGGTAGTGGTTGTGGTGCAATAATTTGTTCTAAGTTTGGGTCTAAGGCAGTGGTAGCTAGTATGTGGAAATTGGCTAATCGTCTATTGACTATGTCTTCAGTCTGGGCGTTCATCTCCCTATTTGCAGCTGCTAAAGCTCGTTGCTGCTGTAACTTCCTCATTCTTTTCCTACGCTCGTGTGCTCCCCGATTGAATCGTCATCTCTTTTTGGTAGGGAATGGCTCTTCGGATTGCGCTTTGAATATGAAAATCCCATCTTCTGTGTCAGCCGAATACCCCGAGGGGGTAGGCTGGGAAGAAGTTCCTTCATCTCTAGGAGAACAAGACAATTGACGATAGGCGTCCGATGGTCCTTGATCAATGATCACTCACACTGTAAACTAACAGATTGTCAAATTACACAAAATGATAATATACACGTATACACATAGTCACATAAATTATTTCCTAAAAGATTGACAATTTCAATGTCAGCATAACACTTATGTGGCTGAAATTAGTGGTTGTAGCTCTGATACCACTCTCTGTCACAACCCCCGGCCCTTGACTCTGGGAACAGGCGGCCGCAAACCAGTATCAGCGGTATCGGTGTTTATCAGTTTGGCAACGGAATTTACATCAGGACCGTAGTTAGAAAATATTTTATCAGAGTAAAATACCACATTTTTATAATAATAAATACATGGGAAATTCTCAAGTTTCCATTACAAACATGTTTATAGGGATATACCCTAATTTATTGAAATAAAACATCTTCTTTATTTAGGTAACTTTTATAGCCACTTTTCCAAGCCTTCAGTGTTGTCCAGCTGGCTTCTATTTGGCTTTCACATTTTGTTACATGAAACACGTTTAAAAACATTTTATCAGCAAGAAATACTGGCGAGTGAATCCCAATTTAATCAAAACAGGTTTTATCCTTTTACAGTATTGAGGGCAATCCAGCAATTACATTTGTTCACATTTACTTTAATTACCACCCACGGCACTGTCAATCCTGACTTGTGGTAATGTTACTACTCACAGTGTAGTAAAAATTTTGTATACAAAACCCCAACATACTGATGATAATTGTAGAATCACAAATACTCAAGTACTGTTAATTATAAGGTAAAAACAATTGAGGTTTTGTAAAAATAGTTCACAAAAAGGTTTCACAAAAGAAGGATTACTCACTTTGCTAATTTAGGTATTTCCCTTGTGATTTCCTGGTTATAATCTATTAATTAAACAATGCACACGCGTTAGTATAATAACCCAATTTACATTAGTTATACCCTCCCCGAGACAGAACTCCAACGACTACGTCAGGCAGAGCCTCGACAGGCGTTACAGAGCACTAGATCAATCGGGCAGCGTATCTAATACGTAACCGGGGTTATGATACTTACATCAAGGCAGAGCTTCGCTATTTTAGTGGGTATAACGCTCGGGAATTACTTCTACTATAAAGAAATTGAGAGAGAGTTTGAGATTTTGAACGGTTTGCAACTGAATGCCGATGACATCTATTTATAGGGTCTGATCGACCTTTTGTCGCGTCCCGCGAGAGCCGAAGACAAAGTCTTCGCGGCCCGCGAGCTAGGCAGGGTAGACCCTAGCCTTGGCCAATCACCGGCTAGTCTTGACACGCACATGCCACGTGGCGGCTCAGGGGGCGGCCTGGTGGCCCAGCTATCGCGCCCCGTGACTGAAATAGACAAGGAGGTCGCGCCCCGCGAGCGCCCCTATTTTCTTGTTTTTATTTAATTTATATTAAAATAAACTATTTGGGGCCCACTCTTCGTATACGGGGTGTATTTTAGGACGTATAGGGATGTTATAAGTATTTTTAAGAGAGTTGTTATAGAGAGTTTCAACTCTTGTGATAATGTAACTGGTATCAAGTGGTATCCAGGGTTATGGTTCCTCCAAAAACGCTGTTTGGGCCTGTTAAGCAGGTGTTATGACCTTTATGGAGAAACTCTGTGGCTTATCGAACCGGGGCCGGTCTCGAAAATCGACCTGCGGCCACCCACTTCAATCTGAAATTCGCCGTTCTAAAAAAACTAACATCTAATGTTATCTATATCGAATATTATTAAAATATACCATTCAAATTTCAACAATACAAAAGTTTTTAAAATTTCAACCCATTTATGTGTTTTAGTTATTAACAACTACAAATATTTAATTTAAAGTAATAATTGTCAGAATCCCATGCGCGATGTGATGTGAATTCAGTTTTAATTGGTATCAGTTTGGTTTCTCGTAGTACTGACATTCAATATAACAACCGAAAGAAAAAACAAAGAAATAAAGTCGTTAAACTTTATACTATAAAAATTTGTGATCATCTTCAAAAAAAGAAAGTATAAACTTTAAATTTTCTTGAATGAAAAACAAAAAACATGATATCAAATTGAAAAACATTAATGAAATTTGTGCTAAGATAACGTTTAAGATTTAGCAGTATTAATAAAACTTAAGGTTCCTTAGAATTGTGTCATGTGTTCCCTAAATTTTTATTTATTATGTATAGAGAAAATAGAGATAGAGATTTAAATTAAAATTAGTGTAAAAGATAAATGTGAAGAGTAATTCTCATAGTAATAGAGATAGGGATAAAGACATAGATAAAGATTATATAAATTGTCAGAATCCCATGCACGATGTGATTTGATGTGAATTCAGTTTTAATTGGTATCAGTTTGGTTTCTTGTAGTACTGACATTCAATATAACAACCGAAAAAAAAAACAAAGAAATAAAGTCACTTTATACTATAAAAATTTTGTGATAATCTTCAAAAAAAGAAAGTATAAACTTTAAATTTTCTTGAATGAAAAACAAAAAACATGATATCAAATTGAAAAACATTAATGAAATTTGTGCTAAGATAACGTTTAAGATTTAGCAGTATTAATAAAACTTAAGGTTCCTTAGAATTGTGTCATGTGTTCCCTAAAATTTTTATTTATTATGTATAGAGAAAATAGAGATAGAGATTTAAATTAAAATTAGTGTAAAAGATAAATGTGAAGAGTAATTCTCATAGTAATATAGATAGGGATAAAGACATAGATAAAGATTATATAAATATTTAATATGTATATTTCTATTTCTAGTTTGTACGAATGAAAAGTTAATATTAATATTAAAATTCGTGTAAAAGATAAATATGGAGATTGATTCTGATAGTAACACACGTTATTCTTTAGAATTATTTATTATAACGGGAATGTGTAGCTATAATAGGAACTAGTAAAACTACCCGCGCGCGTTGCGGCGCGGGTACATCTCATATGTCGTGACGATTTTGGTGCAGTTTTCAAAAGTTGAGGATTCATTGGACGGTTTGAATGACAATGAAATGCAGGCATGAAGCAGGGACTGCATTCCAAATTAGGTATGAAGTCAATGGTTAGAACACTATAAAGCACAGATCTACATATTTAATTCAAAAGCAAGTGTTTTCATATCTGTTAGTTGCAGCAATGTAATATCATGAGGTAACGATTGCTAATAGGTGAATATGGAAAGTGCTGCTTTTTTTGACAGCCCAAAATGAAAGATATCGTTTATAGGGATGGGAATAATTGTCAATAGTGATACCATTTGCTAAATCACAGATTCAACATTATTAGAATTTCATATAAGACATAATATTCTTATTCTAGAAATGTGTATGAAATTAAAATACACCAACTGTACCTTAACAACAGACAAATAAGAGTCGGTTAAGCCAACATATTTCCCCACCATTACAATCTTGACCTGCATAGAGTAATCTTTCTTCAGTCACTCAACGAAATGTTGTAAATGGTAGAGAATGTGTGGGATAAAAAAACATACAGACCTGGTGAGGTGGTCAAAATTTTCTGCCCTAGTAGTCCACTCTTGTAAATTTGGAGGTGTGGCTACACAGAAACACAATATTATCAGGATTCCTGTAGCCATGGATCAAAATTCTAGACATACAAGTATGATCAACGTACTGAGAATAGTAGGCCGTAATCGTAAGATGCCCAAAAAATTGAGCCTAAAATAATATTATTCATCGGGCTTGACAAATCATATATATAGTAGTATACCAGCACGTTGCGGTGGACAGACCTCCCGATCGAACTGTGGTGCCCGAAAAATTAATAAATAAGTAGAACAATATTGCACTATGAAGATATAGTCCATAATGGAATAACAGTGGTTGACTTGGATAAGTATATCAAAATGTGAGTTGGCCTTTCAATCTACAACGACTTCAATTGCATTCTCTGAAAAGGATCAAGATTCAAGCATAACATCAATTGTTAGTGAAATGTGTTAAGATGTAATGTAAAGCAATACAGTTAACTAAAGTATGGTAGTAAGGTTTAGATAACTGTTTAGGATGTTAATATTAATAAAAGTGTATTTTTTTCTATTTTATAATGACATGAAACTAAATGCATTATTTAACACCTTAGAAACCATATAAGTTGTACCTTGAACTGAGTAGGCGACGATCGCTAGTTCGATCCTTGAACTGAGTGGGTTTTACCTCACCGAACTGTCATGCCTTCGGGCGAGTGTTCACGGGCTTCGGCCCTAGGTGAGGGTTTTCCCCGGTTAGGAAGGCGAGTGTATCCCGATGTGGTGAAAGTAGCCCATTTGGAGGATTCATTGGCCGTTCAAAAAAAGAAACCATATAAGCAAAAGAGATCACAACATAATTAATATTTTTATGGTAGAAGGATCCATAGAAACAACAAAATAAAGAAATAAAGAAGCATATATATATATGTGTGTGTGTGTGTGTATGGCAATAAGAAACTATGACTATAAAGGAAGATTAGGCCAAAGATTAATTACCTGAATATCCATAGATTGTAGCAGAATTCCTAAACCAAACTCGTATTCCATCTCTGCTGATAATCCTATCAACAAATATACAAAGCCCTAACTAAACCAATAAATTCTCAAATTCCACTATGAATGACATGATATACACGGATAAAGGAAAAAAGATTCAAACAAAACCCCAAATTATCAAGTCTACGATTCGGTGAACGTTAACCAAAAGACAATAAAGTTCAACCATCTTCTTTTCTCAAACGAAATGAATTGGTGACATAACATTTCCCTAAACATGCTTGAAAAGATTTATCACATAAAAATGAAGAGGATTACATACAAGCCATTTAATATCTTCTCTCAATCTGAGAGTTGATTGAAATACCCAAAATCAGGGTAAAATTTTGTTACAAGAGATGGATACAGTAGGGAATATAGCACATTGATTAATTACTGCTAATGATACACACTTAACCATTTGCAAAGATATCTGTTGCATAAACAGTGGACACATATATGAACAAAGCCAAATACAAGCATTAGCACAACTACCAGAATGAAAGTAAGCAGATTAACGAATAGGAAAACTAAAAAATGATGCAAATACCTGCAAAGATTGCGATAAATGTTGATGGGGTTCGCTTTAGAACAACCAATCACCGGAACCCTAGCTCTAGCTCCGTCGACGCCGGTTTGGTCAGTGACGATGAGTACTACGATGATGATGAAAGAAAAGTAAACAGTCAAAATCGTTGTCCGTGACACCCGATCGGATCAACAACCACATTTTCGTCTCTTCTTTGGTGGAAGCGGTAGTGGAACTGAGGGTTTTTTCAGGAACAGAGTTTCTCCAGGAACATAATTTCTCTTGTAAATGCTTTGGAGGAAAACATGTGACTGCCACCAGACGACCGCTAAGGGAAGGCCTAATCCAGGCATCTCTCGTTTTCTACCTATTAGAAAATGATCTGGAGATGGTTTTCATGTGAAGCACGTGGCCAACGTCGACCAGAACGGCTGAAGCAGGTGGTTCACTGGTTTGGTCGGTGGCGGAGGCCACCGACTTTGTGCTTTAAGTATATAGGGTAATGTGTAGCTTTCCACTCCAAAATATTTATAATTTAAACTATATAAATTGTAAGTTTTAACTTATGTATTTGATGATAATTAGCAATAATTATCTCTAATGTATTGGCTTCTCAAATTGTGAAAATTTAATTCATAATTATTCTGTTTTTCTTTAAATTTCATAGAAAGATATTGACATTTTTCTGATTGTGTTGTATGGTTTTAAGCAATTTTTGTATGATATTTAACATCTTTTACTTACATAAGATATATCTTTATTCAACCCATGTAATACACGAGTCTACAACCTAGTACATATAAATATGTAATATAATAGGCTTTTTAAATATTTTGATTATTTTCATTTTAGGTGACCAACGTTTTTACGTCAAATAAAGGTAATAAACGCTTAGTTATTTTATTTTGATGCAACTCTTAAACTTAACACAAATAATTGATAAATTTACGATATGTTACCTTTAACAATTTTTAAATATAGTTTATTTATGCAACTCTTAAACTTAACACAAATAATTGATAAATTTACGATATGTTACCTTTAACAATTTTTAAATATAGTTTATTTAAATTGAATAGCAAAAAAAAAAAGATATATCTCAAAAACACATATCATGAAAGCAAAGATTTTGGAAGTTTTCTTAAATTGAATAAAAAAACTTATGTCAGATGTCACTAAGACTATGTGTTGTGAATATCCTCTTATATTGCGACACATGACGCTGACTAAACGTTTACTCATCATCTTGTCTACTTTCGCCCCCCTCACTTGAGCCTGTTGTGGTAACTTCACCAATAGCACCCAAACACCCCCATATTTGCCCAATAGCGCCAACCACCACCAACACGCCTCCGCTTGCGTATGGATGGCAATCAAACCCGAACCCGCTGGGTAAACCCGAAACCCAACACAATTGGGATTGGTTTGGGGTCGGTTAATGGGGTTTGGGACGGGTTTGGGAATAGTTTTTATTTTTTTCGCGGATTTGGGACGGGTTTGGGATTTAGTGATATACCCATTTATCCGACCCAATTACCCGATAAAGTGTACCCATTTACCCGATTGTATACCGATATAATTTCTTTATATTATTAAATATGTATATATATGATACATCCATTTTTTACACATATAGGTATTCTATTCCGTATACATTGTAGTTATTTGATATATATTTTTATAATGACAAATACAAAATGTAACCGGTTAGTAGTTACCCGATAAATACCCAATGGGTTTTGAGATGAGTATACCGAACGAGTAATCCTTTTAAATTAACGGGTTTACCCGAAACCTGTAGGTATACCCGATAGTCCGATACCCGATGGGTATTTACCCGCAAGAAACCCGACGGGTTTTGGGACGGGTTTGGGACAAGCTTATCTAACCGGGTTTGGGTTTGGGATTACCTAAACCCGTCCCAAACCCGACCCATTGCCATCCCTACGCTTGCGCCTCGCTGAAGCTTGGTGGGTGGTGATGGGTGGTGGTGGTGGATGGTGGTGGTGGGTGGTGGACGGTGGTGGTGGTGGTGGTGGATGGTGGTGGTGGGTGGTGATATTTAACCCTCTGCAGACCTTAGAAGATCTTAAAAGTGGTTGGGTTAAGTCTGCACCAAGAAGAGCTCGCACAAACGTTTTTTAAAGAAACGTCTTTGAAAAAACAAACAGTCTGCAGCTGACAATGTCTGTGCGTAATCTACTCGACGCAGATAGAAGAGGTTGTGTAAATCTTTTTAGAAAAAACAAACACCACCTTAGAATCGGTTGAGAGTTGATGTCTTCCCTATGTTAGACGACACAATGATATTGGAAGTTTGCTCCTAACCCGAAGGAGAGGATAAAACCAATCCATAGAAAGATTTGGCCCACTAACTAAATTCCATAAAACGTAAAAATCAATTTCCTCTCCGACCAATCAAAAGTACGGTTTTGGTCAATCCGACCAATCAAAAGTTTGATTTTGGTCAACTATTAAAAAGTATTTTCCATAAGGTTCTATCATACCGTGGGTATGGTGATGCGTGGTTTTGGGGCATGGGTTGACACATGGATTATGGGGGCACTTAATACACAAACCCAAGTTCTAGGGGTATGGTGGGCGTGGCTGGGCTGGCGTGGCCAAGCCGCATCAATTTTTTTAATATATATATATATATATATATATATATATATAGGGAGCCGCTAGAATGAGAACCACCACGAGTTATGAGAACCACGAGAACCGCGCCCCGCGGGTGGCCGTCGGCGACGAAATTTTTTTTACACCTAGATCCGTATATTTTAGTGGGGGGTTTAAATTTTCGGTTCAAACGGCGCGCCCGAGGGGGTAGTTTTTTACGCCCAAAGTTTGGTAAAAAAAAAAAGAAAAATTAAAAAAACCCAAACTTTGGGCGTAAAAAACTACCCCCTCGGGTGCGCCGTTTGAACCGAAAATTTAAACCCCCCACTAAAATATACGGATCTAGGTGTAAAAAAAATTTCGTCGCCGACGGCCACCCGCGGGGCGCGGTTCTCGTGGTTCTCATAACTCGTGGTGGTTCTCATTCTAGCGATCCCCTATATATATATATATAGAGAGAGAGAGAGAAAGGTTAACATACAAAAAGCCTTATCCTACATTAACATACGCGACGCCAGTAACCATCCGATCAGGGTAATCACGCACGGGAGTCATAAAAATCACGCATGAACCCTAATAAATCACGCATGGGAGCCTTTGTTTAACAAATCACGCACGTTATATGTTAATCACGCACGTTCTATTCTTTGTCGCGTACGTTAACGTACGTTAAGGATTTTTGTACATTATACTTATTATATATATATATAACCATTAAAAACTACATAAACATACATAATAATTACAAAAAACATAGTATCAAAATAAAAAAACAATCATTCTTCGCCGTCTTCGTCGGTTTCGAACCCAAGAATCGTTGAAACATGATCCACCAAATCAGATCGAAGGTTGTGATGTATATCCCTTGACTTGATCAAAAATTCATTTGACGCTTTATCTTCGTCTGTAACTGTTACGTTACCTGGTTGGGGGTCATCGTAATCATAGTAGGTAATGACCGCTCTACCTTCATCCTCCAAAATCATGTTGTGAAGAATGATACATGCGTACATCACGTTTCCAATCTGATCCTTGTCCCATAGTCGACAAGGCATTGCCAATATTCGCCACCTTTTCTTCAAAACACCGAATGCTCGCTCGACGTCTTTACGTGCAACCATTTGGACCCTGTTAAACTTTAATCTCTTTGGATCTATGGTACCGTGTCTTGTGAACGATTTTACGAAAACCCCCCACTCTGGGTAAATCCCATCAACTAGGTAGTACCCATACACGTACTCAACCCCGTTTACAAAGAAATTTCCTTTGGGTCCTATACCATTTACCCGATCATTGAAAAATGGCGAGTGGTTTATGATGGTAATATCGTTATGTGAACCTGGCATACCGAAGAACGCATGCCATATCCAAAGATCTTGGGACGCAACCACTTCAAGCATGATGGCTGGCATCCCGTGAAATCCACTCGTGTGAGCGCCTTGCCATGCGGTTGGACAAAGTTCCCAAGGCCATTTCATACAATCTAAACTACCTAGCATCCCGGGTAGCCCATGATAATCGGCGTGATGTTCCAATATTTGTTGCATGTCACTGAACGAGAGCTTTCTCAAATATCTTTTCCTATAAAGTTTTAAAATACACGAACAAAAGTTGTGAAGACTTTTTCTAGCTACACGTGCAGACATTTTTAAATAGTCATCCATAATGTCCGAACCATTGCCGTACGCTAACTGTCTAAGTGCGGCTGTGATATTTTGCCACGTACTAAATCCTAATTGCCCGGTTACATCCGGTTTTTGTTGGAAATAAACATATTTCTCCTCAAGATCTCTAGATATCCTTAAAAATAAGTTTCTACTCATACGAAAACGACGCCTAAACATTTTTTCATCATACTTAGGTTCCACTGAGAAGTAATCGCTTACCAACAAATTGTTAGCGGTGTGACGTTCACGAGCGATGTACCTCCTCCGTTTAGGTTGCGAAGTCTCTTCCTCATCGTCTTCCACAATAGCTTTCACCACCGTCGCGATCGTTTGTAGAAATATTTCCGCACCATCGTCAGATGATGATGACGATTCACTTGAACTTGAAGAACTCATGGCAATATTGTGTTTTATGTGTTTGATATTGTGTAAGAAAAATGTTAAATATGGTAAGGTATTTATAAAGGAAAAAAGTTTTTTTTAAATAATGCCAAACGGCTAGCCCAAACGGCTAGTTTTGTTGGCCAATCACATCCCGCCATGTCACTCTCGTAGCCCCGCCCCACGCCCGGCCTGAAACTGTAACACCCCGAAAACGGATTTGGTAATCAAACTCCGTTAATACTAAAAGACGGGTAAAGTACCGTTAGTAGTAAAAATAACCCGGTAAATATCTGGAATTAAATAAGAAATCCTAATATTAAATTCAAGCAAAGCAACGTTTTAAGGAATCGAGTTTTATAAGAGCCCGAGTTAATGGGACTTAAAATAAAACGGATTATAACTCCCGGGACCCACCAAGTAACTAGGAGTAATAACCTAGTTAGATAATGTCTTGACAAAATAGAACTAATGTGGTAAAGATACCCTTTAAATAACTTGTGTAAAATGAAGGGACTAGACATGGACAATTGAATTAAAGTTTCAATTAAACAAATTAATAAACAAAACACACACACATACGTGTGTGTGTGTCTGCGACTTCAACCAGAGCCAAGAAGGGCTCTCTTGCTCAAAACCCTAATCCCTCAAGAATCTCTCAAATTGAAGCCCAAATCAAGAGCCAAATCATTGCATGAACACAAATTCGTGATCACCTAGTCATGGGGATTACAAGGTATGTTAAAAATTATGATTTGGTGATACTTTGAGATTATGATGAATAATCATAATCGAAATTCTGGAATGAATATTGATTCTATGAGTGTTATTATGATTATATCTTGGTTTAGAAACAAACCCTAGTAGAAAATTTGATGAATTGTTGTCAAAACTAGGGATTTGATAATTACCCTATTATGTGCTAAATGGGTTTTTGTATGTTATGATGAACACTCGGATTGGAGTGTTAATTTGATGAATATTGATTGTTATGATATAAGTTCTTGATGTAGTTTATGAACACTAGATATAGAGGGTTGAAATTTGATGTTAATCTTGCTAAAAATGACTAATTACGGACTAGTTAGCAAAAGTGTAGAATGCTGCCCATTAGGTGTTTGTTAAAATGCCTAAATGAGAAGTAAAGTGTTGAAGTTCAAGTGAAACGCGTAATTGATAAGCTTAACTAATTACATGAGACATGGGACAAAACGGGTTCTAATCATAATGTTGATTGGCCTTAATCGTGCATATTATATGATTAAATGTAGTTGACTTTAGAAAGTCAAACTAACTAGTGATGAAGTCGAATAAGTGGTTTCGGCTAAGAAAATAAGTAAAGTGGTATAGTCGTGATTGTTAATGACTAATCTAACCACCTTGTAAATGATGAACAATAGTTGGCGCTTAAACAAGCTAGGTGAAGCTTGGAGTGAAAGCGGGTCAAACGAGTCAAGCATAGAAGAAAAGCGTAGCTCGGATACAAGGTAAGTGTAATTTACACACTTATGTAGAATGCTTGTTATTTCGATACTTGTGAACGTGAAAACAATAAAATTGGAAATTTGGAAAATTGTCAAGTGTTGACTTATGTAAATCATGGTTAAAAGAATACCCATGGCGTAAGCCGAAATGGGTTGAAACTGCAAGAAAAGAGTGTAAAAGAAAAAGGGTATGGTTATAAAACCCGGGATGGGACGATGTACGAATTGGAAATCAAAAACGGTGTTTTTGATTTAAATAGACAATGTTGGGCAAATAGTCCAAACGGGTCGAATGGTGGTGATAACACCATTTGACAATATCGACTAATGTGGTCGTCAAGTCTTATGTTAACAGGACTAATTAGCAAATCGGATAGTTGCGTCATCATTAATGGTGTGATAATAAAAGCGAGGTATAAATCGGGTCTATTTGTTGATCCGAGCCAGGTACGCATATTTATGTTGTAGTTAAAAGTGATATCTTGGTCGAATAATTGGTGAGTATCCTTCATTGTAAAAGAAGGACCAAAATCGACCAAAACGCCCTTGTAGGCTAAATCGAACAAACAACCCTTAAAGGTTGTTTGTAAACGAGTCTTATGATTAAACAAAGGCTTAGAATAAGTGTAGATGTTGATAGAAGTAATACGTTAGCCAAATAGCTCTATTTGAGTCTTACCGTAAAATAACAATCCGAAGGGTAAAACTCGGAACATATAGATATATACATTGAAATCCAACACACAAAGAGTTGTAGTTGAATATTACTTGATAAGTAATGTAGGAATAAGATGCTAGGAAGGAATGAAAGCGATTTCAAGCTTTAAAGTGCTTAAATACCCTTAACGGGTCAAAATAAGCATACGAGCATAAACGGGTTTAAATGGTGAAATAAACTTGTGATTAGAACCTAAAATGGTAGTTAATAACAATTTGAAAAGTGTAGGTGATGTAGGAATCAAACAAATATGTTTGTTTGACAAAATCGCGAACGGGTAAAAAAATTTGGTAAATATGGTAATAAGCCGAAGACTTAAAAGTCTTAAATTTTGTTAATCCGGATGTTGGATTTTGACTCCATATGATAGAGAATTAAATTCCAAACACGTAGGAAGAAACGGTAGGTCAAACGGATAAGCGGTTTGAAAGATACGAAAGATTCCGCGTCAAATTACGGCAAAAATGGAAAAGCTGATGCAGGGTCCACCGTAAATTACGGTTCCACCGTAATTTACGGTGGAGTTGAAAAGTGTTACGGCAGCCCCCTACTGGTTTACGGTAGGGGCATGCCAAACCAGGGGTCACCGTAAATTACGGTGCCACCGTAATTTACGGTGGAGGCCAAGTTGAAAATTTTGTTTTTGTTATCAATTGTTTCTCGGACTCGTTTAGACACGTTTTAAGCCGTGTATGACTAAAGCATTTCATGTTTATGAAATGTAGGTACACCTTGGATGCCGGAAGACGATCAAGCTCAACGAAGAACCGAACACGATAAAGACACACGCTTCCGCACTTTGATACATTGTAAATTCTAAACAACGAATTCAACCACGTTATGTAGAATAACTTATGATTTGTAAAAGTTTTAATAAACCCGTATTTTTATAGCATGTGTAGTCTTAACTACACATCTAATTGCTGGTAATTACATACAAAATCGTTATTCAGTAACTAGGGTGTTACAAGTTGGTATCAGAGCCTTGGTTTAAGAGATTCGAGTATGGTGGGGAGGAACCATGCTTGAACTTAAACCTTATGCTCTTGATAAAGAATAGTGTTCGGTTCGAGGCTTGATCGCAAATCCGGTAAGTACGTGTATGCTAAAGTGTTGTAACCAACACATAGGGCTATCGCGTGATTCACGTTACCCCAATTAAAATGATTGATATAGTTGACGAAAATACGCGCGTTGACGCGTATAGTAGAAAAAGCCTTGTAATATAATACGGGCGATTATTGAAGTTGACGTTACTAACTTTTGTGAATGTTTTAATTGAAGGACACTCGCGTTTGAAGACGACGAGAGTCAAATCAATTGTGGATATGATGATGGAACGGTCCGAAGTATGACAAGGGGAGCATGATCACCAAGGTCTAAATCGTGTAACGACCGCGAACAAGGTTAATGGCAAGGAACGCCCGTCGGGGCAAACATTACCAGGTGCATATTTTAAAATAATCGCACAAATAGTAATATGCAACAAATATGAAGAGATTGAAAGTTGCATATATAGAAAAAAAAACTTGGAAAAACCCGAATAGAAAATATGTTCGGATATTGTTTCCAAGAGAAACAAGTAGAGGCATTACTTACATAGGGCGTGATGTGAAAACTATAAAAAGGTCATGCGTGTCATGTGTTAATCGCTTACTCTGGCCAAGTAAGTAGTGGCATATGATACCATGAACTTCTTATGGCGGACACGTTTACATCCGATGTAATAAGGGCGGGGTGAATGGGACTAATTAAAAAGTACCCAAATGAATCAGATAAGCAAAATATTTGATAATAATGTAAACGCACAACCGAGTGACGGAAGCGTATTACATTAGGATCATGAGCCCAAGTGAAGGGACAAAGAAGCATGTAAATTGATTTAGACAAGTATTGGGAGGGAGTGTACTTACACTCGAACCCAGAAAACACAAGCATGTAAAATGTTTTAGACAAGAATTGGGAGGGAGTGTACTTACACTCGAACCCAGAAAACACAAGCATGTAAAATGTTTTAGACAAGAATTGGGAGGGAGTGTACTTACACTCGAACCCAGAAAACGCAAGCATGAAAAATGTTTTAGACAAGTATCGGGAGGGAGTGTACTTACACTCGAACCCGGAACATGCAAATATGTCCCTTAACGGGTCGTTTTTGTAAAACGTCAAACTTAAGGGCAAAGTCTGAAAATAAAAATGAAGCGAGGTCTTAATGCATACCGGGAGGGTTGCAATAATAACGACTTCGGTAAAACACCCGGTTAATGGGTAAGAATTAAACACATGCGTAGAAACCCAGAGACGTGAACACGGGTTGAGAAATCAAAGGACTTGGATTACGAGTTATGACTATAAAGTCTCGTAAATAGAAATTGTGAGTAAATATGTTCAACTATTCGAAGTCGAATGGGTTGAATAAAGAATAAAGTTGATTATTATAATTGATGGATTTCACATTAATAGGTCAAACAAGTTGAATACAATATAACGCCGAATGGCACTAATGAACGTTAGCCAGATAAAGGTAGCGTTCAATGCAAGAGAATAATAAGCCCGGTAATGGGATATAACTAAATAAGAATATATGCAAATCAAATAACAGTAAGCATAAGAACAAACTGACGCGTAAATAACGTCAGAAGTCATAAAATCGGAAGGATTAGTCCGGAAGTAAACAAATGAAACCTTAGACTACGGTCAAGGTCAATTGAAGTTCAAGGGTGAAAATAAACGATTCCAAACATAATAAGAAATTCCTGGAAACTATATGTGTATATATACATTTGAATATAGACAAGAATAAAAGATTATCTACGGGATCATCATAACCTACGGGATTAAACACAGTGTTAAGGTCTACGGACCAAAAAGACCCTTGGGTTATAAAGAGAGGGAAACGAGTTGTTAATATCTCACCTTAAGAAGGTGAAAAACTTAAAGAAATAACCTATGGGGCTAAGTGAAAGAATCTACGGGTCAATAGTGTAAAGCAAGGGGAACTAGTTGTGATTCCCCGCATAAGACTAAGACTGTAAAATAATAAATTATGGACTGTCAATATCCTGGTATGGATAATGAACTAAAGTTAATGAGAAGATCCTAAAACTAAAACTTCGGTTTTAGTAAGAAATAACGTTTTACAAACATAAATTCTGAAAGTAATTTAAATAATAAGCATGAAAAATACAAGTCTTGACACTGATAGGCGCAAGACGATATATTCGAAAAGTGTTATTTTCGAAAATAAAAAGGTTGATGCAAACTAAACGCGATGTGACACGACCACGGTTAGGAAATGTAATGTGAAGTAAAATCACATTATAACCAAGCGAGCGATAAAAGTAACTGAACTAATAAGGCTAGTTAATGAGACCGGTTAAAGTCACCAATTCAAATCAAGAAATTTGGTTTGCTAGTAAGCAGTGGATTCGGTATAGCTGAACCGAATAGATAAATCTGAAAACAAAAGAAATTATTGCTAAAAGTGAAATATTTCACTAAAGACCCTTAAACGGGTCAAAGTAACGGGTTCATAAAGAAATCCGATAGTATATGAAAACATTGAATATCACTAAGTTGATTAAACTAGTGGAAATAACGAGATTACGTTATTTGAAGTCGCATTATGTCATATAAGATACGTAGATAATTAATAACCAAAAGGATAGTACCATACTTTCTGGTAATACTAACAATCGGTTAAGATATGAGAAATGCTTAATTGATTATCGAGACCAAATGCATGGAGTGGAACTCGATAAATTAAGTAAGAAAAGGTTTCGGGGACGAAACCTCTCTAAGGGGGGTAGACTTGTAACACCCCGAAAACGGATTTGGTAATCAAACTCCGTTAATACTAAAAGACGGGTAAAGTACCGTTAGTAGTAAAAATAACCCGGTAAATATCTGGAATTAAATAAGAAATCCTAATATTAAATTCAAGCAAAGCAACGTTTTAAGGAATCGAGTTTTATAAGAGCCCGAGTTAATGGGACTTAAAATAAAACGGGTTATAACTCCCGGGACCCACCAAGTAACTAGGAGTAATAACCTAGTTAGATAATGTCTTGACAAAATAGAACTAATGTGGTAAAGATACCCTTTAAATAACTTGTGTAAAATGAAGGGACTAGACATGGACAATTGAATTAAAGTTTCAATTAAACAAATTAATAAACAAAACACACACACATACGTGTGTGTGTGTCTGCGACTTCAACCAGAGCCAAGAAGGGCTCTCTTGCTCAAAACCCTAATCCCTCAAGAATCTCTCAAATTGAAGCCCAAATCAAGAGCCAAATCATTGCATGAACACAAATTCGTGATCACCTAGTCATGGGGATTACAAGGTATGTTAAAAATTATGATTTGGTGATACTTTGAGATTATGATGAATAATCATAATCGAAATTCTGGAATGAATATTGATTCTATGAGTGTTATTATGATTATATCTTGGTTTAGAAACAAACCCTAGTAGAAAATTTGATGAATTGTTGTCAAAACTAGGGATTTGATAATTACCCTATTATGTGCTAAATGGGTTTTTGTATGTTATGATGAACACTCGGATTGGAGTGTTAATTTGATGAATATTGATTGTTATGATATAAGTTCTTGATGTAGTTTATGAACACTAGATATAGAGGGTTGAAATTTGATGTTAATCTTGCTAAAAATGACTAATTACGGACTAGTTAGCAAAAGTGTAGAATGATGCCCATTAGGTGTTTGTTAAAATGCCTAAATGAGAAGTAAAGTGTTGAAGTTCAAGTGAAACGCGTAATTGATAAGCTTAACTAATTACATGAGACATGGGACAAAACGGGTTCTAATCATAATGTTGATTGGCCTTAATCGTGCATATTATATGATTAAATGTAGTTGACTTTAGAAAGTCAAACTAACTAGTGATGAAGTCGAATAAGTGGTTTCGGCTAAGAAAATAAGTAAAGTGGTATAGTCGTGATTGTTAATGACTAATCTAACCACCTTGTAAATGATGAACAATAGTTGGCGCTTAAACAAGCTAGGTGAAGCTTGGAGTGAAAGCGGGTCAAACGAGTCAAGCATAGAAGAAAAGCGTAGCTCGGATACAAGGTAAGTGTAATTTACACACTTATGTAGAATGCTTGTTATTTCGATACTTGTGAACGTGAAAACAATAAAATTGGAAATTTGGAAAATTGTCAAGTGTTGACTTATGTAAATCATGGTTAAAAGAATACCCATGGCGTAAGCCGAAATGGGTTGAAACTGCAAGAAAAGAGTGTAAAAGAAAAAGGGTATGGTTATAAAACCCGGGATGGGACGATGTACGAATTGGAAATCAAAAACGGTGTTTTTGATTTAAATAGACAATGTTGGGCAAATAGTCCAAACGGGTCGAATGGTGGTGATAACACCATTTGACAATATCGACTAATGTGGTCGTCAAGTCTTATGTTAACAGGACTAATTAGCAAATCGGATAGTTGCGTCATCATTAATGGTGTGATAATAAAAGCGAGGTATAAATCGGGTCTATTTCTTGATCCGAGCCAGGTACGCATATTTATGTTGTAGTTAAAAGTGATATCTTGGTCGAATAATTGGTGAGTATCCTTCATTGTAAAAGAAGGACCAAAATCGACCAAAACGCCCTTGTAGGCTAAATCGAACAAACAACCCTTAAAGGTTGTTTGTAAACGAGTCTTATGATTAAACAAAGGCTTAGAATAAGTGTAGATGTTGATAGAAGTAATACGTTAGCCAAATAGCTCTATTTGAGTCTTACCGTAAAATAACAATCCGAAGGGTAAAACTCGGAACATATAGATATATACATTGAAATCCAACACACAAAGAGTTGTAGTTGAATATTACTTGATAAGTAATGTAGGAATAAGATGCTAGGAAGGAATGAAAGCGATTTCAAGCTTTAAAGTGCTTAAATACCCTTAACGGGTCAAAATAAGCATACGAGCATAAACGGGTTTAAATGGTGAAATAAACTTGTGATTAGAACCTAAAATGGTAGTTAATAACAATTTGAAAAGTGTAGGTGATGTAGGAATCAAACAAATATGTTTGTTTGACAAAATCGCGAACGGGTAAAAAAATTTGGTAAATATGGTAATAAGCCGAAGACTTAAAAGTCTTAAATTTTGTTAAGCCGGATGTTGGATTTTGACTCCATATGATGGAGAATTAAATTCCAAACACGTAGGAAGAAACGGTAGGTCAAACGGATAAGCGGTTTGAAAGATACGAAAGATTCCGCGTCAAATTACGGCAAAAATGGAAAAGCTGATGCAGGGTCCACCGTAAATTACGGTTCCACCGTAATTTACGGTGGAGTTGAAAAGTGTTACGGCAGCCCCCTACTGGTTTACGGTAGGGGCATGCCAAACCAGGGGTCACCGTAAATTACGGTGCCACCGTAATTTACGGTGGAGGCCAAGTTGAAAATTTTGTTTTTGTTATCAATTGTTTCTCGGACTCGTTTAGACACGTTTTAAGCCGTGTATGACTAAAGCATTTCATGTTTATGAAATGTAGGTACACCTTGGATGCCGGAAGACGATCAAGCTCAACGAAGAACCGAACACGATAAAGACACACGCTTCCGCACTTTGATACATTGTAAATTCTAAACAACGAATTCAACCACGTTATGTAGAATAACTTATGATTTGTAAAAGTTTTAATAAACCCGTATTTTTATAGCATGTGTAGTCTTAACTACACATCTAATTGCTGGTAATTACATACAAAATCGTTATTCAGTAACTAGGGTGTTACAGAAACCCCCGCCAATGGGGCCACGCCGAAACCCAAGCCCACCCGGGGTGGTGACTTGGGCGTTTATGGCCAACCCACGCCCCATACCCCACAGTCTTAGCTTTAGCTAAACAAATTACATAATCAGTAGCGGAGCTTAAGTACTGTTTTGGTTAACTATTAAAAAGTATTTTCCAAAACTTGTCCAGTTAGCTTTAGCTCAAAGCATTAGATAATCAGTGGCGAAGCTTAAACAAAAAATTAAAGGGAACCAGACTCTCAAAATCCAATATTTTACACTACAAAAAGTAAAAGTTTCATAAATTTCTTGTAACATCAACACTACAAAGCAAAAAAAAAAAGACAGAGGGGGCAACCCTGGCCCCTATGAAGTTTCGCCTCTGTACATATTTTCATATTTTTATTTTTTTGAACAACAAATGTTATTCCACTGTTTTACATCAATAATTCTAATTTATTCTCTTTTATTTAGGTTTGAACCTAAAATTTTCTCTTTAAAATACATGTGTCTACCAAGTAGGCTAACCCCAATTTGTTTGCATGTTTTTATTTAGTTTAGGTCATTCACAACATGGAACTATAAAAAACAGTTAAAAACGTTTATAGGTAGCTGACACATCATACAAACATTCATTTCTTAAAAAAAAAAAAAAAAAAAAAAAAAAAAACCTCAATAAAGAAACCAATAAACACACAAAAAAATATTGTCAAATCATTACATTTTTTAATTTTTAACCATTGATTCTCTCTTTATATATCAACTAGTTGATGCCCCGCCCGCATTGCTGGGCGATGGCCGAATAATTCTCAATCAATTAAAAAAACACTATTATAGTTTTGTTAGGAAAAAAAAATCTAAAACGATGACAAGACCGTAGTTTTGAGCTCAAGGCAAAACTGTAGTTTGTCAGGATTAATGAGCGAGTGTTAGGCAGCTCCTTGACATGGGAAAAAATTAAATCCAGTCAACCAATTAAAAAAACACTTTATAGTTTTGCTAAAAAAACTAAAACAATAACAATACGATAATTTGAACGGAGGGAAAAGTTGTATTTGTTGACTTTGGTAAAATCGTAATTTGCCAAAAGTTAAAGTGATGGCAATACTATAAATTTGAACCAGAGACAAAATCGTAATATAACTTTGTACCAAGGACAAAATCGTAAATTTAAACTGGGGACAAAACTATATTTTTAATTTGAACTGGGGCAAAATCAAAATTTTGAACTGAGTGCAAAATCATAATTTTAAATTGGGGGCAAAAACATACTTTTATTTTGAACCGGACAAAAACATAATTTTAAACTGAAGGCGAAATAATAATTTTTGAAACGGGGTGAAAATGCAAAATCGTCATTTTTAGTTTGGGGCAAAAGCAAAAATTTATTTTGAACTGGGAGAAAATTGTAAATGTAATCTGGGGATAAAATCATAATTTTGAACCCATGACAAAATCGTAATTTTGAGCGAGGGACAAAAACATAATTTTATTTTGAAGTGGGGGCAATAACGTAATTTTATTTTAAATTAAGGACGAAACCGTAATTTTAAAACGAATATAAAACAATAAAATTGTTGGTCGAATAGCTGCGTGGCACTATTCCCCTCACTTCCTTTTGTATATTTAGAAAATATAAGGTACAAGTGGGCCCCACCATTTGTTTGTTTTTTAGTGTTCTTTTTTTTTTAAAAAAACATTAGCTAAAAAGCAGTAACAAAAACATGATAGTGTATCAAAAACACTTGAAAATGTAACTCAAAAACATCTATTGCGGATCTCTTAATGCTATTTTTTTTAATAACTGCCCACGTCCACTAATTCTATCACCAAGTTTACATCAATATTCGAATATGCACCACTTGAAGGGTACTTATCCCAGCTCGAAAAGCAACTACTGACTCGGTCAAGTTGAGTCGATGAAAATGATTTGTTTTGAATGCTTTACTTTATTATTTACATAGAAAAAAAAATAATAGTTCCCTAAACTTTTGTTGCTTGGTGTCACTTTTACTTTGTTGAAACTATTAATATATAATCAAAACAATAATAAATAAACAAAAAAGTTCGACAGTGAGATGCGGGAGATATCTACCGCATGAGGATCTTATTGTGCGTTCACGAGATGGCCAGGCAGGCCGGTGTTCCGACAAACCCTTCCCGCCCCTTGTAGATTCCTTAGTCCCCCTACACTCAGGGACGGACCTAGTAAGGGGTGGGTGAGGACACCCCTTGAAAAAAATTAGTGTATTTTGTTGGGCAAAATCTCGCCCTTGAAAATTTGGTTAAACCTCTCATTCGCACCTTTTGAAAATATTTTCTGGGGCCGTCAGTAGTCTACACTCAAATAAATGTCAAGTCTGCCAATGACATTATGGAGGCCACATTCAAGATGTTCTCGACGAAGTCACAATACAAAATCATTCTTGCCATCTTCCTCACAATACTTTGGAGTATATGGAAGTCAAGAAGTGATAAAGTCTCCAGGGGCAAGGTGTCTAGTGCCGTATGATAGCGGAAGATATCAAATATGTGTCGTGTAAATTCTACTTCGTCTATGTGTCACGTTACGTGAGTCACCTAGTATTAGAATTCATATTTTTATATTATGTTGATCGTCGTTCGATTACTACTTAGGATTGTTTTACCCCCCTCCCCCCTCTCCACAATGCTGATAGCATGGTTTACACCACTTCCCCGCAACGCAAGGGGCTAATGACTAGTTTACCATTATGATACGACTAGTTGATAAAGTAAAAAATGTAACGATTTAGGATTATATCCAACTCAACTCTAGTGGCATTAGTAGATAACAAATTTTTATTTGAAAAAAATGATAATTGCATAAATATTAATAACTTTTGTTTTAAACATGATTAATAAGGTGTTTAGGGTGTTAGGAGTGGCAGCGATAAACCACATCGGCAACCGCTGCCAACTCTTTTGCCGCACAATGTTGCCGAAAATGGGGAAGATTTCGGTGAGGGAACACCGATGCGGGAGAGGGAGGGGAGGAGAGAGAGGGGGTGTGTGGGGTGGGGTCCATGCCATCTCAACCAATCATACATTTTTTTCTTTTTTTTAATAGTTTACCACTTCACCAAGTGTCTAACCATTGCCAACACTTTTGAGCATAGTTTACCACTTTGACATGGCACACTCTCATTGGTTGATTTTTTTAGTTTGCCACTCTAAGTGTTTAATTACTCCTTACACCTTTATATTACTACGCGTCTATGTATCTCAGCTATGAACTCTTGTTATATGTATAGAACTAGGAGATGCCTCGCCCGCGTTGCGGGGCGATGGCCGAATAATTCTCAACCAATTAAAAAATGACTACTATAATTTTGCTAGGGAAAAAAAACAAAAATGATGATAAGACCGTAATTTCGGGCTCAGGGAAAAAGTGTAATTTTTTAGGACTAATGAGCCAGTGTTAGGCAGCTCCTTGACATGGAAAAAAATTAAATCGAGGGGTAAATTACACTTTTCGTCCTTTATGTTTGTATCAAATTGCAGTGGATAGCCTTTAACTTCAATAATTACAGTTACAATCCTTTATTTGCAAAACTCATTACACCTTACGTCCTTTAGCCTTAACATGGTTAAAATTTTCAGTTAGGTCTATTCACTTAAGGGTATTATGGTAATTTCACTTTTTTATTTAAACTATTTCCTTATAAATAAAACAAAAAAATCAAATATGTACAAGTACAACAACATCATCTTCCTCATTCCCCAATTCACCCTAGAATCTACTCCCAGCCTCCACCTATCTCTGGCGAGACCTGTAACCACACCACCAAATCCGACCCAACTCCGGCGGCGGTGTTCTTACACAAATCTGATGGGCTTCGAGGGTCGCAGCAGGTTGGAGATGACCTGTTGTGGTGATGTTTGTCGCATCAGATCTACCAAATCAGGCCGCGAAACGTACGGATCTGAGAAATGGGTGTTTCCAGAAAACAACTAACACTGGGTGGGGTTTCTTCGGTGCGTCTTGTGATCAGCAGAGGCAACACATGCCAGAGACTATGAATGGTGCGTTGAAACATGGGATCGATTTTATGGGAAAGATTATTAGCATCAATTATGATAATATTTCTGTTACTAATTCCAAGTTTTAATAAAACTGGTGTATTTACCTTTGGAATTTCTAAAGATTCTTGATTATTCTGTGAGTGTTAATCTGTTGTATTTGAATATATGCGTACACATGGTTGAAGTAGTTGGCAAATATTGATTTCATTTTGTGAGTGTTAATGTTTTTTATTACCTTAAAAATTTGGGGTTGCTTTTAATGTGGTGATGAGCTGGTAGTAGTTGACTTGTCGTAGATGATGAAGACAGTGGCAGGCGGTGGTGGATAGTGGTGGTAAGAGAGAGAGGGAGATAAAGGGGTATTTATATTTGTTTTTATAAGTTTTAAAAGTTATATTTTTTATTTTTTAAATACTATAAATAATAAAGTTAAAAGACTAAACTGTCCTTAATGGATAGATTTAACTGAAAATTTTAACTAGGTTAGTGCTAAAGGACGTATATTGTAATGGTTTTTACAAATAAAGGACTGTGACTGTAATTATTGAAGTTAAAGGGTATCCATTGCAAACTGACACAAACATATAGGATGAAAAATGTAATTTATCCTAAATCGAGTAAACCAATTAAAAAAAACATTTATAGTTTTGGCAAAAAAAAACTAAAACGATGGGAAAAACGTAATTTTTAACTGAGGGCGAAATCATAATTTTAATTCGGGGATAAATTGTAAACTAAATGGACCAACGGGGGAGTGCAAGGAAGCTGCCGGCATGACAGTAACTTTACACTGGGGGCAAAATTGTAATTTCACCACGAAAACAAACAAAAACGATGCGCAAAATGTAAATTTAAGTTGGGGGTAAAATCGTAACTTGCATGTGAGAAAAAAATTAATGGCAAAAGTATAAATTTATACGGGGCAAAGTCTTAATTTTGAACCGATGACAAAATTGGAATTATTAACTGGGAGCAAAAGCGTAAATTTATTTTTAAGTGGAGGAAAAAACATAACTTTGAACTGATGGCAAAATCGTAATTTAAAGGGAAAAAAACTAATGGCAAAACTGTAAATTGAAACGGGTAAAAATCGTAATTTTAACCGGGGGCAAAATTGAAATATTTAGTTGGGAGCAAAAGCGTAAATCTATTTTTAAGCGGGGGCGAAAACATAATTTTTAACTGATGGCAAAATCGTAATTTTAAAGGGGGATAAATCTTAAATTTGTTGGGCCAATAGGGGAGTGCCAGGCGTAAATTTATTTTTAAGTGGGGGTAAAAACATAACTTTGAACTGATGGTAAAATCGTAACTTTAAGGGAAAAAACTAATGGCAAAACTGTAAATTGAAACGGGTAAAAATCGTAATTTTTAACCGGGGGCAAAATTGAAATATTTAGCTGGAAGCAAAAGCGTAAATCTATTTTTAAGCGGGGGCGAAAACATAATTTTTAACTGATGGCAAAATCGTAATTTTAAAGGGGGATAAAATCGTAAATTTGTTGGGCCAATAGGGGAGTGCCAGGCAGCTGCCAGGCACTATTATCCCTGCCGCCCATTTAGCCCAATGAAAGCACACTACTATTACCGTGTCAGCGGCCGACACTTGATTTTGTAGTAGTAGGAAATACCATATACAAGTATATTATAAGAATACAAGATTCTCATAGTTAATTACTTAAAACTGATTATGTATTTATATAGCCATCCTTCTTGATATACTTTGTTTTTCAGTGGGTATTTAAAATATGTTAGATGTGAAATAAATTCTACAATTATATATATATTTTTTTAAATATTGTAACTCAATAAAACAGGAATTGTGTTTTTTATAAAACTAAGGCGTACAAAAAGCAATTAAAATTTGGAGTTAGAACCATGTCACGTTTCATACCTAATTTGGAACAAACTATAATGCATAACAACAATATAAATACGTAACTATACATGGCTAATTTCATGAAACTCAAAATATAACCTAATTTTATAACAAAATTCTTTTCGTGTCAGAATATATCAGTTTATTGTCGTTAGTTGTTCTTAAAATGGCAACATTTAACTGTACAATAAGCCCCTAACAGAGATACACACCCCATATACATATTACATACACATATACTATATGCGTATAGGATGAGAATCATTACAGAACACTAATTATCGCGAGAACAAAAAGAACAACTCTAAATCACTAAATTTTGGGATTTTAGGTTTATATTTTTTTAATTTTATGTTTTTTACATTCCTATGTGTATTATATAGGATTAGGTTCAAACGTGAACAAAATCCCAAGAGTGAACTGCGTGAACTGATCTGGGCCTTTGATTTTTATGATCTTGAGATTAAAGTGAGTGGCATGATGGTAATTATTTGGTTAATTTTTTCCATTTAATTAAATACATAAGGGTATATCCGTAATTACACAATCAAAATAATTCAATAAAGAAACCTAAATTCTTTCCATTATTTAAAATCCAATCAATTTTCAAATCCAGTAAATTTGGTCTCTCTCTCCATCAATCAGTTTCAAATCTCGTTTTTATGGCATCTCCATCTCGATGAAGAACAACTGCCGGATGACTGAATCGCCGTTTCATCGCCGGATCTCGATGAAGAACAAACTGCCGGACGACGAAATCAGGCTTCGATTTTTGGTCCGATTCATCGTCGTTTCATCGCCGGCATTGATTTTCGCCGGATCGTTTTTCAGATCCGAATCGACTCGGCGTCAATGCGCTGCAGCACATCCGCCTCATTCGATCGATCCACTGATTGTGTTCATCAAGCACATCACATTCTGCTTGTAAGTTTTTTTTCATGGATCTGTAAAGTATCAGGTTTCCTGTTGTGCTGTGTTGTTATGTGGTATATGAATCATTAACTAATAATTTTATGATGTTTTTGTTGTAGTAGTAAAAAGTAAAACTCTAAAAGTCTGAATCGATTAATATTAACATGTTTTTGTTTTGTAGTATAATTATTTTAATTACACCATTTGTTTTGTTATATCAATGGTTGAATAATGGTGTAAGGTTTTCCTAGGGTTAGGAGATGAATGGTTGGATAATGGTGTAAGGTTTTCCTAGGGTTAGGAGATGAAAATTTGGGAGATTTTTTGTTAGTCTGATTAACAATAACGTTGGATAATGGTGTAAGGTTTTCATAGGGTTAGGAGATGAAAATTTGGGATTTTATTGGACTATTTACCTGGTTTTTGTTGTGATAGGTTTTTAATTGTTTTTGCTGGTTATTATGCTTGTAGTTTATTTTGTAGATTGTAATTGTGAGTTTTGATTAGCATATGTACACACGTGTATTTTTTTATTTTGCTCTTTTTTTGTTGATGTACACATGTGTATTCTGATTTTTCTCTGTTTCTAATGCGATGTACACATGTGTATAGCGTATGTTTTTTGTGATATCTCAGTTTTTTTTGTGTATTGAATGTGTAAAGTTGTTGATGTACACTTGTGAATTATGCAACGTATTAGTTGCTGAGTTTTTTTGTTCAATTCTTTGATTTTGCTCTGTTTTTAACGCGATGTACACATGTGTATTCTGATTTTGCTCTGTTTTTAATGCGATGTACACATGCGTATTCTGATTTTTGCTATATTTTAACCCAATGTACACATGTGTATAGTGTCTGCTTTTTTGATATCTCATAATTTTTTGTGTATTGAATGTGTAAAGTTGTTAATGTACACTTGTGAATTATGCAAAGTATTAGTTGCTGAGTTTTTTTGTGCTATTATAGGAGATGTCGTTAACAAGAAAACTGGAGATGGAAGGTCGATAAGGATGATTCACATATGAGGTCGATAAGGATGATTCAGCATACAACGTGGCGAATAGTTGTAAAAGATTATGTTTTTTGTTTTTTCGATTATGTTGGGTTTATTGTTTTTACGAAACTGGAACTTGTAATTATATGTTTTTTTGTTTGGTTTGGAAAACATTATGGAACTTGTACTTTGTTAAATATAAAATAGTTTTACAGGTATTGTTTCTATGTATGTATTATGTAGCTAACTACACATATGTACGATGCTGAGTACACATGTGTACTGTTCTATTTATATCCAAGTACACATGTGTATACCGTTGAAATATGAAGGTTACATGGATCTTAAAAATAAAAATTTGAATTCTGGTGATGAAATCTGAAATAAAAATTAAAATTGAAATCCGGTGATTTGTTGTTTGTTTTGATAATTATCTTATTAATAAATAAAACATAATGTGGATAATGAATTTAAATTAGGAAAGATGTAACTTAATTCAATTATTAAAATAATGATTTAAATCTAATTTTTTATATAATTACAATCCTACCCTTAACAACTAAAAAGGAAATCAAGGGACCAGATCTGTTCACGCAGTTCACTCTTGGGAGGTTGTTCACGCTGGAACCCTACCCATAATACACATAAAAGGACCATATATTTTTACCTACTCATAGCCTACATACATGTAGGTAATTTAACACACAGATAACCTACATATATGTAGGTTATATAAAAACTGAAAATTTCCATATTTTATTTTGAGTTCTAGTTTGAGAAACAATAAATCTTACATTTGTAACGTTTTCTTTTACTTTTTAGGTTTTTAGGATTACAAAAAATAGATAATTCATTTTGTTCTGCGTGTTCTCGCAATATTTAGTAAGCTCTTGAACTGTGAATTTAGCGAAATTGAGTCATTTGATTGTTCAAACTATCCAAATGTATGCCACATATCAGTTCTTTGATCACTCATGAATAATGTTATTAGTAAATATAGCCATAATTAACAAAGTTAAAATCACAGAGAATAGCTGGAGAAATCAAAAGATTCTATACGGAAGGGTGTATCGGGCCAAAGCTCTTCAAGCGGCTGGATAAGTTCATGCTCTATATGCTTGTTGCAGGCAAGAAAGCAGTGGCGGATGGTGGCTTAACCGAAGGTGGTATGGAGAAGATTGATAAAACTAGATGTGGAGTTTTGATTGGTTCTGGAATGGGTGGGATGAAGGTTGTGAGTGATTCTATTGAAGCTCTAAAGGTTTCATATAGAAAGATGACTCCTTTCTGCGTACCGTTTTCGAGTACTAACATGGGCTCATCATTGCTAGCCATTGATCTAGTGAGATCAAATCAATCTGTAATGTTGCATATGCAGTTTTAAACATTCAACACGTCTTCATAACTGTTTTACCGTTTTCGTATTTAACTTCAGGGTTGGATGGGTCCAACTTATTCTATATCTACTGCTTGTGCCACAAGTAACTTCTGCATATTGAATGCTGCAAATCGCATCATCGATGGTTATGCTGTAAGTGTTGTATTCATGCCTATTCTATGGTGCACCATCATTGTTAAGTTATAGTGTTGTAAACTTTCAGGACATGATGCTTTGTGGTGGTTCTGAATCAGCCATTATACCAATAGTTATAATCTTATTTATCTTACAAATTGAACTTGATCTTGAACATAAAGATGAAGACTTATGCAGGAGTTGGAGGTTTTGTGGCATGTAAAGCTTTAAGTGAGAGGAACGATGATCCTACCAAAGCTTCACGCCCATGGGATTCGGTATATCTCTCTTCTATTATGTAACTTTTTATGTTTATATGTTAATGAGTCGAATTGATTAAAAGGATCGCGACGGATTTGTTATGGGAGAAGGAGCTGGTGTCTTGCTTTTGGAAGAACTTGAGCATGCTAAAGTATGTTTATAAGTTGGATAGTTTCTCATAGTGTTACTTAAGATGTAAAACAAAAACATGCTCATTTACTAATCATGTTTTCCATTTTGAATTCAATATTGATATCAAATTGATGCACAGAAAAGAGATGCTAATATTTATGCAGAAGTGTTGGGTGGAAGCTTCAGTTCTGATGCTTACCATATGACAATGCCTCACCCTAAGGGTAGATCAAACAACCCTTTTATTTTGAATTTTTATTTTATTTTGGGTTTATCGAGGCATTAAGTGAAAAGGCTATGGCCTTTGCGCATAGGCGCGCTTTTTAATACCAAGATTCTTATGTTTTTGGGGATTATAGTTTGTTTTTTGTGGATGTGAGGTAATGTGTTTGTGCTTTTTGGTGGTTTACACAAGTTATTTGTGATATTTGCAATACTGAACAACAGGTTTGTTAAGTTATGAGAATTTTATGGGAATTATTAAGTTTGCGTAGCGTTTTTTAGATGATAAGTGTAGATGTTTTGATGTTATATAATGATTTATTATTTATGTTGATGTGATAGGTTGCTCAAATATGTACCAACTGTGGAGTGAAAATGGGAGAATACTTCTGCGGAATTTGCAAGTTCTATGATGATGATTTAAAAACTACCTACACTTAAAAATGTTCAAATAATATGCTAATATCCACTATTTTTTTTTAATTTGTGCTTTGTGACTAGACTTCGAGGGAACAGTTTCACTGCAATTATTGTGGGATTTGTAGGTTAGTAAGGAAGTGATATTGCTTACATGGGAGGTATAGTGGAGAAAGTGGGCTGGTAAAACCGAAAGCACAAAGCTGCTGATGCGTTATCTTGCTTACATGGGAGGTAGAGTGTTGAACAGAAAGTTTGTATTAATCATAAATAATAATTATATTAGTAATTTGTCATACATTTTTTAGGATTTTAAGTTTGTATTAATCATAAATAATAATTATATTAGTAATTTTCTTGAGCCCGGGAAGCAATCCCGGGTGATAATCTAGTTATATATACATAAAAGGACCATATATTTTTACCTACTGATAGCCTACACACATGTAGGTAATTTAACACACACATAACCTACATATATGTAGGTTATATAAAACTGAAAATTTCCATATTTTATTTTGAGTTCTAGTGTGAGAAACAATAAATCTTACATTTGTAACATTTTCTTTTACTTTTTAGGTTTTTAGGATTAAAAAAAATAGATAATTCATTTTGTTCTGCGTGTTCTCGCAATATTTAGTGTTCTGCATAGAACCTTCCCCTGCGCGCGTGTGTGTGTGTGTATGTAACAACCCGACTTTCCAAGTCAAAGTCAAAGTCAAGGTCAAAGTCAAGGTCAAGTCATGTTGTTATTTAGATCTGACATTTCTTGCTTAATTGCTATAATAATTGTTAACTATTTTAGACGACATTTTAAACTCTGTTTTACGACAAAACGCTAAATATCACATGCTAAACGCTATTTACACACGCATACTATTTAAACGCACTTTATTGCATTGTTGCTATCGCTATCACAACGCAACGCAAACTCGAAACGCAGTTATTGGGATTGTTCTATATGTGTGTTATTACGTGCTTTACTTTTGTGGGCTTTATAGATGTTCTGGAATGCTATTCGCAAACGCAATCACAACTCTAACGCAACGCAAACACAACACAGACTCAAAACATGGATTTACTTTTTATGTATTTATGTGTTATGTTATACGTAATTACTTGTTTAAATGTTACGTGGTTATCTCATCGCAACGCTCACTCGCAACTCGCTTAAATGCAACGCAACGCTATCGCACGAAACGAAAGTCAAAGAAACTAACTCGCACCAGTCACCTGATCGAATGACCGTCAGATCGAATGATCATCCGTTCGGATGGCCATCCGTTCCACCGCCTTAACTCCCCCTCACACTATAAATACTCACCTGTCACATCACTGTTCACTGGTATGACAGCCCTATCCGACCCAACTCGCTCTCAGTTCGTTCTCAATACACAGTTCTTCATCATATTCACCATCAAAATAACTGATTTTCATCACGAAATCGCCTGATTTGGGTTGCTTGAAGATGGTGTTCACTTGGTGACGTCATCTCATCAAGTTTAGCTTAGATCTAAATGATTTCTACACATTTTTACACGAATCTCAAAAAATGGAATCGGTTGAAATATAATTTCAAACTTTTCTTCAACATTTCATCAATTTTCAAACTCTCTTTCAAATCTTTTACACTCTTCTACTCAAAACCGATGGAATCTGGACTCAATCTGACCTAAGGCTCAATCTATAGTCTAGGGCTGGCTAGAGAACGGATTTCCACCGGAGAGATGATCGACAAACGGGTTGAACATGAAATCCCATCGAGCTCAACAGGTCTGATCGAATGGGGTGGTTCCCATCCGATCGTCTGGGCTAGACTCGGTGTGGATTCCAGTTGTTTGACACGTCGTCACGCCGTCTCCGTTAAACTTCAAAACTTTTCAACTTGTAAGATTTTACAAAATTTTACAAACTTCAACTGTTCAATCGAATAGCCATCCGATCGAATGGCCATCCGTCCGGATAACCATCCGACCGGATGACTTGACATCTAGAGATACTTCTCATCTTTCAAAATGCTATAACAAAAACTTCAAAGTTTCAAAGCGATTTACAAACACACTCATCCAATCGAATGACCAACTGTCCGAATAGTCATCCGTCCAGATGACCATCCGCCCGGATGGCCATCTGATCGACACACCATTCGACACTCGTTCTGTTACGCGTTGTTCAACGCTTACACTACTGTTCTATGATCAGGCTAACCTCCAACGCGCTCCCTTCAATCCAAGTACGGTGTTTACTAGCTAAACACGCACTGTGAGTATACTCGAACCCGTTTTCTTTTAATGCACTTTTGGGTGTTACATACGTTCGCTATCAAAACACAACAACACACCACGCAAATACTTTTAACGCTAACCGCTCCCGCATGTTATCTACGTGATCTATGAATACTTGTTACTATGCTTAGACAGTGTTACACGGTATCGCCTCTAGCAACGATAGCACTATAGTTTGGACTCAGCACCTGTCGTGGACGGGGGTTGCTAGGGATCATTTTACTTTACTTCACGTGTCCGCTGGACATGTGTCGTGCATACTCTACAACGCAGTCTCGTGATTAAGTGTGAACATAGTCTGATAGTTACTTGCTTCGCCCGTTACGTGATACATGCCGGTTATGCGTAAACGCTTTTCGTTATACTACATATTATGCAAACTTGTGTACTCACCTTTACATTCTGTGTATTGACTTTATTTTAACGTATGTGACAGGTTGATTAGGATGCTTTGCTTGCTGTGCTATGACGAACAAGCTAGGGGGTCTAGAAACAAACTAAATAAATCTGAGTTGTCGGAACAGTTTGCTTGTTTTTGAGAAACTCTGTCTGTAATAACTGTTTTTACTTTATATGTTTATGGTATGGGACATGAACGTTAAATATATTGTCATTAATAGTTGTTATGGATTCTCTTGAACAATCTGTTTCGCTCAGTGCCATGCCCCGATGATTCCGCCATCGGTTGGGGTGTGACAATATATATATATATATATACACACACACACACACATATATATATATATATGATTCGATTCAATTAAAAACCATTACGAATTATGAGAACTATAAGAACTCGTGAGTTGGGTCACCATTTTTTTGCATAAACGTAAATGAAAATGTTATAAACACAGTTGTAAAAAAAATTAAAAATAAAAATTGTTGAGCCAATAGTTTTGCTTGATGTGAATTTTGTTTACGGAACGATGACATCACCAATAATTTTTTTACATCGATGGAAACTTTTGCATGTGACTTTTTTTTTGCTGAAACATGTGATTTTTTTAAGATTTTTGAGAAAAAAAATTAATTTTTTAAAAACCTTTTGAAAGGCCTAATTCTTATGTTTCTCACAACTCAAGTTGGTTCTCATTTTACCCTTTCCACACACACACATATATATATATATGTATATATATGTATATATATATATATATGTATATATGTAACACCCTTGCTATTATTTTAAGGTTTTCGTATAGTTTACGAAAATAAACATGTAATTATGATTACATATACTTTAAAAAAATACGGTTAAATTAAAACTTTTACAAATTAAAAATAATACAACGTAATGAATTTGAGTTCGTCGTTTAAAAGTTTTGACGAAGAAACGTGCGGAAGCTTGTAACTACATCGTGTACGCTTCTTCGTTGAGGTTGGTCTTCATCCGGGTGCTCTTGACCTTTACCTATGATCAAAACCAACACAAAAGTTAGTTTTGATAGTTAAATAACGAGTTTAAATGAGTCCGGAGTTTCAAAACAACAACATATAATTTTTTTTCCAGATCTGTATGTTTGTCGTGGGCCGCGACAAACTTGGATCAAATCTTCGCGGGCCGCCACAACCTGTGGCGGGGCGCGACCGCTTTTGACTTCTCCGTCGCGGGGCGCGACGGACTCATTTCGACAGAAGGTCGTTTTGTTTGAAGCTGCATCTGCCCAGCTCCATTTTACTAACTTAGTATGCACAAAAACGTGCATAACTTTTGATCTAGATGTCCGTTTCGCGTGATTCTTTTTCCTATGCGATCGTAATTTAATTCTCCTTCACATGGAGTTAAAATCCCATATCCAAATTTACAATTTTATAGGTTTTAGGCCTTCGGATTAATTTTAACTATTAAACTTTTAATAAAGCTTTTGACCTGTTCATACTATCATCAAACCAACTTGTTTGTTACACCTTAATTCTCGTGGATATCATATTTTAATGTTTCCTATCACGCGAGATACAAATCACGGGTATTTATACAACATTAACCCGTTTATGCTTATGCGCTTATTTGGACCCGTTAAGGTATTTAAGCGCTTTTACGTATAAGCCACTCTTATTCATTTCTAACCTCATATTTTCACATTACTTTTTCGAGGGGTTTTCCACCACAACTACTATTGTGGTGGTTTTTATGCATACCTATAGTTCATTCCGAATTTACTCCCTTTCAGATTGTCAATTTAGGATGAAAACTATTTTAAGGTATTTGACCCCAAAGGAAATTATACCTACTCTTTTACACTTACTAAAGCTTAACTTTATAATAAGGCTTATTCTCAATGATTCAAAGGACCACTTGCCCGTGATGTGCACAAAATGCAACATATAAATTACATCAATTGTGGCATAAAACTAACCCTTTTTTAGTACTAATGTTGGAAAAAGTGTGCTTTTGTCTTCCTTTTGTATTTTAAGGATTAAATGAGCTCAAATGAACAAAAGAAGCAAAAACGCAGCTAAATCTAACATAAATACAAGAAAATGAACAAACGTGGCATGCCCAGCCTCCCCGACAGTATCTTCCCAAGCAAAACAAGAGAACAGAAGGCCGAACACGCCCCGTGCTCAGTGAGCACGGGGGCGTGCCCAAGTGTCAGCAGAAAAGACAAAGCTGTAGAAGCTTCTATCAACCACCGCGGGGTCGTGCTCAGCGGACACGGGGCCGTGGTCAACTCTAAGATTCACAGAATCTGGGGAAATATTGATAGTACAGATACGCTTCTACACACGGGGTCGTGCCCAGCGGACACGGGGGTGTGGTCAACTAATGAAGACAAACTGCAATTAATGAAGAAAGAGAAGAAAGGTGGACACGGGGCCGTGCCCAATGGACACGGGCCGTGCCCGAGTCTCTGTTCAGGCTATAAATAGGGGTGCATGGCTCATTTGCAAACCATCCCTTGGCACACCACCTCTCTCACACTTCACCCACCACCCACCACCATCACAACACCATCATCCACCACCATCATCCATCATCCATCGTCCATCGTAGAGTGTGTGAGTCATCTCGGGATCCAAGATTGATCGTAAGAGTTCTTGACAATCAAAGGCCATGTTTGCCTAAGTCTCTTACATCACTTGGTGAAGACAAGTGTCTAGTGTAATACTTTTTATTTTTAATCTTTTCGCACTTTTTATTTGGTTATGTATTAATGACTTTAATAACTAGTTTCTTAAGTTGAAGGTGATTCTTCCTTATCGTTTGTCCGTGGTGTCTTGGCATTATTTTACTGTCTATATAAAATAAAAGATTTTCACCATTCATATCTCCACGGTCTATATGGAGATATGTTGGCTACCTGGTCGGGGGTTAAGGGAACGGTTTGGTAAGAGTCTTACCTTGTTCAGTGTATAGATCCTGCAAGGACCTGGGTCAAATTTAGTAAGACCTCCTTCAATACCCACCGGTATTGGATGGCGGGGGTCCAAACTCTTTGATCCCCTCATATGTAAGCTACTATTAATACTTTAACCCGGCTACTTAGAACTGTATCCCTGCTGACTCAGACTACTTAGTCGAGGGTAAGGTCACCTTCAAAAGAGGGGCCACCACAATATGCATTAATAACTTAATTAATTATCTTTCAATAATCCAACCCTTTAGGATTGTATCCTTGCTGACTCAAACTACTGGGTTGAGGGTAACGTCACCTTCAAAAGAGGGGCCTACTACAATAACTAAGATAATCTCTTAAAAAGTGCAAAAGTGCGGAAATAATCAAAGGTTACACTAAACACGAGTCGGAGCCAAGTGATTCATCTTGTCTATCTGTTTTTATTTTTATTTTATTTTTCAGCATTTTAGTTAGTTTTATTTTTCTTATTTAAAAACCTTTTTCTAACTTTTGATTTGATTAGACGTTGAGGATAAACCGGTACTAAAAGCTCTTGTGTCCTTGGACAACCTCGGTATCTTGCCAACACTATACTACGCTCACGATGGGTGCACTTGCCCATATGTGTGTTTGGTGTTAGTAAAATTTCGTGTTTTATAAATTTAAAACTTGACTAACGTGTAAAAAGGGGTTAAAATATACTTAAACTTATATACACACTCGCACACATCAAGTTTTTGGCGCCATTGCCGGGGACACAAGGATTTTAAGAAAGTTAGGAATCATCGGCCTAATCGTTTTTTTTAATTTTTCTGTTTTTTTAGGATTTTATTTGTTTTTCAGTTTCTGCAGAGCTCAGCACGGGCCGTGCCTGGTCGGACACGGGCCGTGCCCAGCATTGTTACTGGCAGTTTTTATTTTTCGAGTTTCAGAGAGTTGAGCACGGGGCCGTGTCGGTGCAACACGGGGCCGTGTCGAACTCCCCAGTAACAGGGATCCGGAAAACAATCACTGTATCTCCGACCACGGGCCGTGTTCATCTGACCACGAGGCCGTGGTGAAGCTTCTGACCAACGTTCTTTTCTGTTTTTATTACAGGACTTGGAACCCAGGCGCCACATCTGAACTTTCTACGTAGTGTATGAGCTCCAGTTCTAGTAAAGACATAAAAGAACCTCTTGAAGAACCCGAACGCTTTCTCAGAAAAAGACTTAAAGCTAAAAACCAAGAGAAAGTTTCAGGGGACCCACTTCCAATGGTGGACCAGCGTACCCTTATGGATTACCTACGACCCACCGTAGGTAATCTCAGCGCCGCTATCAATGCACCGAATGTCGAAGCCAACAACTTCGAACTTCGACTGCATTTGATACAAATGCTTCAAAACTCCGCAACCTTTCACGGGCTTGCGGACAAGGATCCCCATCTACATATTACTAATTTCTTAGAAATATGTGATACCTTTCGGATCAATGGAGCATCAAACGATGCCATCTGCCTTTGAATGTTTCCATTTTCACTAAAAGACCGAGCTAAGGCTTGGCTTAACACCCTCCCAGTTGGTTCGGTAAACACCTGGGATGAACTAGCCCAAAAGTTTCTATATAAGTATTTCCCTCCTGCTAAAACGGCTAAATTAATGACTGAAATTAATACATATTCACAAGAGGATGGGGAATCCTTATATGAAACTTGGGAAAGGTTCAAGGAGCTACTAATAAAGTGCCCTCATCACGGTCTTGCGGTATGGCTACAAGTATCCACTTTCTACAATGGGTTGTTGCCACACACAAGACAAACACTTGATTCTAGCTCCGGGGGACTTTTAGGTAATCGTCGCCCAAATGAAATCTATAATCAAATTGAGGAAATTGCTCAAACCAATTTTCAGTGGCACACTCCCCGAGGCAATAAATCTATCGCCCCGAGCGCCCATAAGGTTGATGAAAGCACTTCTTTACAAGCTCAAATCGAGGCCCTTTCTTCAAAACTCAAAAAGTTAGAAATGGCAAAAACGGTATCGGTTATGGCTTGTAAGGGGTGTGGTGGGCCACATGAAAATTAGAGTTGTATGAAAGAATTAGATGATCAAACGGAAACGGTAAACTACATTGATAATAGACCTAGGCCGTCGAGTCCTCCAACGGGTACCTACAACCAAGGATGGAGTAACCACCCTAACCTTGGTTGGAGAGAACCCGACAATAGTAGTAACCAACAAAATCTAAACCAACGAACAAACTTTCAACAGCCACAAAATTTCTCTCAACAACAAGGTGGACGAGAAAGGCTTGAAGATACTGTATCTCGCCTCATCTCCGACACCGAAAAGAAAAACTCGGATCGATTTCAACAGTTGGAATCGAATTTTAGAAATCAACAAGCTAGCATTCAAAACATTGAAAAACAATTAAATCAAATAGCTCAAAATTTCTCCGAGAGACCACAAGGCGCATTACCAAGTAATACCAAAACTAACCCAAAGGCGCAAGTACATCTCATAACATTGAGAAACCGTACCGTGGGTCCCGAAGAGGCTCCACTACCACCAACTGAAAGAAGCCAATCTAGCCAAACCACAACTCCACCCACGCCTCAACAAGAGAAGGCTTCTCCTCCAGTTCAAAAGCCTACTAAGACTCCTCTGGTTCCATACCCCGGTCGGTTAATTCATCAAAAGACCGATGAGCAATTCGCAAAGTTCGAAAATTTATTAAAACAATTGCATGTTAATATTCCATTTATCGAAGTCCTAACTCAAATGCCTAAATATTCAAAATTTATGAGGGACTTCCTCACTCATAAAAGGAAAATTGAATCATTGCAATTAGTTAACTTAGGCGAAGAATGCTCCACCTTACTACTCAACAAACTCCCGCAAAAGAAGCTTGACCCCGGAAGCTTCACAATTCCTTGCTCAATTGGGGAATCCCCCATTCGTAATGCACTAGCCGATCTCGGGGCAAGCATCAACCTCATGCCCTCATCAATGTTCAACCGAATCGGCTTAGGGAAACAAGCCCTACAAAAATAAGCATACAACTCGCCGATAGATCCGTCAAATATCCACAAGGTGTCGCTGAAAATCTATTGGTCAAAGTCGGCGAATTTGTCTTTCCGGCCGACTTTGTCATACTAGATATGGAGGAAGATATCGAAGTACCACTCATCCTAGGGAGGCCATTCCTAGATACGGCCCAAGCAATGGTAGATATGAATGATGGAACACTAACATTGAGGGTTGGGGATGAGGAAGTAAAGTTTGGAGTTGGAAAAAGAGTAGAAGACGAAGACCCGGTCAACTACATGAAAGTCATTGACTCAAGTTTGGATGATGCTCTCCGACGGTGTAGCATGGGATGCAAAACTGTCACACCCCAACCGATGGTGGAATCATCGGGGCGCGGCACTAGGCGAATCAGATTGCTCAAGAGAATCCATAACAACTATATTGCGATAATATTTAATATATTCGTTATCCCATACTAACAAATAATACAATCACATAAGTTATCACAGATTTCTTGTCCTCTCGAACAATACAAATCCGACAACCTAGATTTTAGTTGAGTTTCTAGACTTCCTAGCTTGATTTGATGTAGTATGCGATCCAACCTGCAACATACGTTAAAATATTTGTCAATACAAAAGTATTGGCGAGTATACAGGTTTGATAAGTATAGCATAATAGATAAAAGTGTAGCGAATTTCCACATGCATAAACGTAACACTTGACATATACACTCACAAAGCTGATACTACCAACTAAGTCCTCGATGCTCGAATATGCGATGGCAAACTAGACCCCTTCGGGCGCAATAGTACTATACTAGTCATGGTGGGACGTTGCGAGTATAAGCCCTAGCACATATGCAACTAGCATCACGTATATCTATGCATAACAGTCATTCGCAAGTGGTAATTCGATTGATTGAATAATTCGTTTGATAAGTTCGATTTGTTAGAAACGTATGTTACACCCAAAATGCGATTAAAAAGGGTTCAAGTATACTCACAGTGCGTATTTAGAGAGAATACAACTTGATTGGGTCGGTTGCGAGTACGTCTGCGTTAATCATTGAAGGATATAGTGAACGATGCACGGTTACACGGGAATAATATAAAAATGGCAGTTTTTCAGTCGGATGGTGCTCATCCGGTCGGATAAGCCCATCCGGTCGGATGACTGTTGGTTTGGATCGGATGGCTGTCATCTGGTCGGATAACTGTTGACTGGGTCGAATTGCCATCCGGTCGAATAACCTTTGATTGGGTCGAATTGCCATCCGGTCGAATAACCTTTGATTGGGTCGAATTGCCATCCGGTCGAATAACCTTTGATTGGGTCGAATTGCCATCCGGTCGAATAACCTTTGATTGGATCGAATTGCCATTCGATCGAATGACATGTTATCCGTTCGGATGACATGTTGTCCGATCGGATGACATGTTATCCGTTCGGGGGCATGTGACCCGTTCGAATGGCACGTCTGTTTAACGTTCCGGTCAACTGTTTTCGAGTGTTTTCAGAATAATTACGATGCGGTCTTGTTGGGACGGTGTAATCTCGCATTAACCATTGAAATTCTATCAGTTTCGACCCGTTCTAACGGCCGGGAACCACCCCGTTCCATCAGATCTGGCCGTTCTTGACGGTTTCTCGTGGTTAACTCGAAATCGCACAGTTCCTTGGTTAGACACACAGATTTAGGTGAGATTTGTTATCAAAACATGTGGAAATCACCCAGATCTGAGTCGTTTATGGTGGGATGAGGTCACATCTTGAAGTTCATAAGAACTCTTGGTGACATCACCTTAAAACACCTCAAATCAATAGATTTCACGGTTAGAAATTGAGTTTTGAAAGACAGAATGATGTAGAATGGAGTGTAGATCACAGAAGTACAAGGTTTTAGGTTGAAATCTTACCGGAATCACGAGAAATCGAGAGAAAGGGGTCCTGGAGCGTGTCTGGTCGAGTGGTAGCAATCACATCACTTGAACAGTGATGTGACATGCTATTTATAGGCAAAAATGGAGAAGGGAGTTACTGGGTCGAAGGGCCATTCGTTCGGATAGCCCATCCGTTCGGATGGCCCATCCGTCCTGATGGCCACTCCGGCGCGGTGAGTTTCTCCGTTTTCGATCGTTTTGATAGTTTTTGAGGTACGCGCTTTTTATAGTTGATTTATATTATTATTATACATGTATATATGTCACTAAGGGTCGTATTTACGTATCCATATTCCAAAGTTTTGATATAACAATCGGTTTTCGTTTGAGTATGCGATTATTAGCGACGCTTCACAGCCATCAAGGAGGGTAGCATAGGTCCTTTCTCGATGTCAACGTGAACGTTATTGTGAGTTGTGCCACAATGACTGACGGGGTACCATTCACTCGTATCATCATCATCGTTACGACGAATGGAGTTATAGCACTCACCCGAGAGTCTTTGTTAGCGTTAATTGTCTGCGTTTCGACACATCACGGCCACCGAGGAGGGTAGAATAGGTCCTCACTCAATGTCATCATGAGTGTTAGTGTTTGTGGTGTGATTTAGTGATAATATATTGCGAAAATATGCGATTATCCCTCGAATAGCGACGTATGCGACATAGTTACATTATGATCCGAATCTCTGGTGCTAGGCGTAACGAGTATATCGAGTGGTAACAACGCACGAAAGTGCGGGTTGTTACAGTCTCCCCTACTTTAGGGAATTTCGTCCCAGAATTAATCCAATAGGTAGACTTCTAAGAGTTGGTCTTGTATGAGTAGCGATACAGCGAGTGGTTTGACCGAGAGTCGACGCACAAGAGTGCTTCGAATAAGAGAGATCGATTGTGATAGTGGGAAGGCGACGCAATGACAAAGGTAATATTCCACGAGTCGGCGTTCCAGAGTACCTCGTGTCGCGAAGAATTCGTTAGTTCGATACGATTGCAATTCTTAAAGAACTTGAAAGGTTTCTCATGACGTAGAATTAACTGAGTCGATCGTTAACCAACGTTACAAGAAACGTTCGTTTTTAGATACTCAAAAGGAATTTTGGACGGAATTTTTTGAAAATTTTCCTTTTAACGTGAGGTCAACGGAGTCGATGTTAACCGATGTTGCAAGGAAGTTTAAGTTTTTAAACATTTTAAGGAATTCGAAGATGAAAACAAGGGTTACGAAAACTCTCCTATGACATGGGTTCAAGCTGAACTCGATGTCGAACCAATGTCTTAGGAAGGATTTTGTTTTGACGTTGTAAAAGTTTAAGGGAAACTGGACTTATGAAACTTTTCTTGGACATGGAGTTAAGCTGATTCGATGTTATCTCCACGTCGTGAGAAAATTTCACTTGTGCACCGGTTTTAAATCAATTTTTTTTATAAAAAGACGTTCTAGTCAGTACAAAGGTAGTTAATCACCGAGCCCCACTTGGCACTTTCCCACGAAAGTTTGTTAATATGTTTAAAACACTTATATATAGGAAGTACCAGCGGCGTATCCACCATGCTTGCCCATATTACTTCTGTTTCGTGAGGCAGTGTCAGGTGTGCCGATATGACACGGATAGAATTTGCGCTTACTCGGCCCAATCGATGGGAAGTCGGACAAAGCATAAGGTAGAATCGAATAGGTAAATCCGGTGAGTTGATTTGCGAACGTAGCTACAACAGCGTGCGCGATTAGCCTGTTGACACAAAACATTTATATGTCGTGTCTGGGTAGGCGTCGAGCGATAAGCGATAAGCGATAAGCGAATAGTGCGTTTTCGATTAGATTCCACCCTAAACCCACATGGCACGTTTCCACGAGAGTTCGCTAACATGGCGAAACACCATGTTTAACCAGGTTAGTTTTGCCTCGTGAAGCGGTGTCATGTGTACGCGAGCGATAAGCGGTACGCGAATAAGCGGTAGACTATACACGATAAGCGATAAGCGATTAGGTGAGTATGCGAATAACACAACACCAACAATGACAGCGATGATAAATGAATTTCGATAAGCGGTAGTTGTTGCGTTTGTCACACCCCAACCGATGGTGGAATCATCGGGGCGCGACACTAGGCGAATCAGATTGCTCAAGAGAATCCATAACAACTATATTATGATAATATTTAATACATTCGTTATCCCATACTAACAAATAATACAATCACATAAGTTGTCACAGATTTCTTGTCCTCTCGAACAATACAAATCCGACAACCTAGATTTTAGTTGAGTTTCTAGACTTCCTAGCTTGATTTGATATAGTCTGCGATCTAACCTGCAACATACGTTAAAATATTTGTCAATACAAAAGTATTGGCGAGTATACAGGTTTGATAAGTATAGCATAATAGAATAAAACGTGTAGCGGAATTTCCATATGCAAGAACGTAACACACGACATATATACTCACAAAGCTGATACTACCAACTAAGTCCTCGATGCTCGAATATGCGATGGCAAACTAGACCCCGTCGGGTGCAATAGTACTATACTAGTCATGGTGGGACGTCGCGAGTATAAGCCCTAGCACATATGCAACTAGCATCACGTATATCTATGCATAACAGTTATTCGCAAGTGATAATTCGATTGATTTAATAATTCGTTTGATAAGTTCGATTTGTTAGAAACGTATGTTACACCCAAAATACGATTAAAAAGGGTTCAAGTATACTCACAGTGCGTAATCGGTAAGTAAACACAGCTTGATTTGGGTTGCGTCTGAGTTAGCCTGATCGAATGAGAGTGCGTTAAACGGTGGCGGGTGAAACAGGTGACTATTGACCATTTGGTCGGATGGCAATCCGGTCAGGATGGTCATTCGTTTGAATGAGGAGTTGGTCCAGTCGTATGGTGCGGACATGTTATCCGTACGGACATGTCATTCGTGCGCACATGTCATTCGTGCGAACATGTCATCCGTGCGGACATGTCATCCGTGCGGACATGTCATCCGTGCGGACATGTCATTCGTGCGGACATGTCATGCGTGCGGACATGTCATCCGTGCGGACATGTCATCCGTGCGGACATGTCATCCGTGCGGACATGTGTAACTCGTGCGGATTGACATGTATTCCGTCCGGATGACAGGTTATCCGTTCGGATTACATGTTATCCGTGCGGATTACGTGTGATCCGTGCAGATGACGTGTGATCCGTGCGGATTACATGTGATCCGTGCGGACAACACGTCTGTTTCGCATTCTAAATACTGTTTCTGAGTGTTTATCGGAAGGAATACTTGTAGAGTTACCGGGACAGTGTAATTTCGCACTAACATTTGGAATTCCGTCAGTTCCGACCCGCTTTGACGGCCGGGAGTCACCCCGCTCCATCAGAACTGGCCGTTCTTGACGGTGTCTCGTGGTTAACTCGAAATCGCATAGTTCCTTGGCTAGGTACACAGATTTAGGTGAGATTTGTTATCAAAACATGTGGAAATCACCCAGATCTGAGTCGTTTATAGTGAAATGAGGCCACAACTTGAAGTTCATAAGAACCCTTGGTGACATCACCTCAAAACGCCTCAAATCAGCAGATTTCACGGTTAGAAATTGAGTTTTAAAAGATAGAATGATGTAGAATTGAGTGTAGATTGTAGAAGTACAAGTTTCTAGGTTGAAATCTTACCGGAATCAGGAGGAATCGAGAGAAAAGGGTCTTGAAGCATGTCTGGTCGAGTGGGAGCTGTCACATCACTTGAACTGTGGTGTGGCAGGCTATTTTTAGGCAACAGAGAGGAGAAGGGAGTGACTGGTCCGGATTGCCCATCCGTCCGGATTGCTTTCCGTCCGGATTGCTGTCCGTCCGGATTGCTGTCCGTCCGGATGGCTGTCCGTCCGGATGGCTATCCTGACGCGATGAATTTCTCCGTTTTTGATAGTTTTTGAGGTGCGCGCTTCTATAGTTGAGTTATATTATTATCATATATGTATATATATCACTAGAGGTCGTATTTATGTATCCATACTCCAAAGTTTTGATATAACAATCGGTTTTCATTTCGAGTGTGCGATTATAAGCGACGTTTCACGGCCATCAAGGAGGGTAGTATAGGTCCTTTCTTGACGTCATCGTGAACGTTACTGAGGGTTGTGCCACAATGACTGACGGGGTACTATTCACTTGTATTGTCATCATCGTCACGACGACTGGAGTTATAACACTCACCCGAGAGCCCTTGTTAGCGTTAGTTGTCTGCGTTTCGACACACCACGGCCACTGAGAAGGGTAGAATAGGTCCTCACTCAATGCCTCCGTGAGTGTTAGTGTTTGTGATGATAGTGTAGTATAGTGATATTGTATTTCGAAAATATGTGATTATCCTCCGAATAGCGGTATATACGATGTAGTTACATTATGATCCGAATCTCTGGTGCTAGGCGTAACGAGTATATTGAGTGGTAACAACGCACGAAAGTGCGGGTTGTTACATTCTCCCCTACTTTAGGAAATTTCGTCCCGAAATTAATCCAATAGGTAGACTTCTTAAGAGTTGATCTTGCACGAGTAGCGATACAGCGAGCGATTTGATCGTAAGTTGACAGCGAGAACGTTTTGAATAAGAGGGATCGATTGCGATAGCGAGAAGGCAACGTAAATGACAAGAATAATATCCCACGAGTTGGCGTTCCATGGTACCTCGTATTGTGAAGAATCCGCTAGTGCGATGTGATTGTAACTTAAAGAACTTGAAAGGTTTCTCATGACGTGGGGTTAACTGAGTCGATTGTTAACCAACGTTACCTGAAAGTTTAAGTTTTAAACATTTTAAGGCATTCAAGATAAAAACTGAGGCTACGAAAACTCTTCTATGGCATGGGTTCAAGCTGAACTCGATGTTGAACCAACGTCTCAAGAAAGTCTTGTTCCTGATATTGCAAAAGATTTTAAGGAAAATTGGACTCATGAAAGCTTCCTTTGAACATGGAGTTAAGCTGGTTCGATGTTACCTCCACATTGTGAGGAATTTCACTTGTCCCATGGTTTTAATAAAAGTTTTTATAAAAATCAGTTTTTAACCGTTTGAAAAGAAAATTTAGCATCAAGCCCCACTTGGCACCCTCCCACGAAAGTTCGTTAATATGATTGAAACACTTATATATAGGCAGTACCAGCGGCGTATCCACCATGTTTTGCCCATATTACTTCCGTTTCGTGAGGCGGTGTCATGTGTGCCGATACGATACGGGTAGGATTGCGCTTACTCGGGCCAATCGATAGAAAGTCAGACCGAATATAAGGTAGAATCGAATAAGTTAAGCCGGTGAGTTGAATTTCGAACGTAGCTACAACAGCGTGCGCGAGTGGCCTGATGACACGAAACATTTATGTGTCGTGTCTGGGTAGGCGTCGAGCGAGAAGCGATAAGCGAATAGTACGTTTTCGATTAGATTCCATATTAAACCCACATGGCATGTTTCCACGAGAGTTTCCTAACATGGTGAAAAACCACGTTTGACCAGGTTAGTTTTGCCTCGTGAAGCGATGTCATGTGTATTAATATCACACAGACTGCAATGAACACCGAGCGAGCGATAAGCGGTAGACTATACATGATAAGCGATAAGCGATTAGGTGATTACGCGAATAACATAAACACAACACTAGTAACGACGGCGACGATAATTGAATTACGATAAGCGGCAGTTGTTATGTTGCAAGCGATGGAGGTATGCGTGATTTATGCGGTTCGATTTGATTGATTAACACCACCGAGTTTAACCATCGTCAGACCCCAGATGGCCTTTTCCACGAAAGGCCGCTGATATGGCTAAAACGCCTTGCTTTAACCATATGAGCTTTGTCTCGTGAAGCGAGGTCATGTGTGCTAACTTCACACGAATATCACAGATAACGGTAGACGATAGCGATAGATTGGTACGCAGTAAACGATATAGGTTCACATAATAAGCGACAGAGATTGCGAGATACACATGATAAACGATTGAGATTAGTCGAGTTTTGCTTCGAATAAGCTTAACGTTACGTAGCGACACATCATGGCTATCGAGGAGGGTAGAATAGGTCCTCACCCGACAACATCATGAGCGTTAATGTTCTTGATGAGATTGATTGCTATAGACTTACAACCAGTCTTGCGTTGATGCAATTGTCCTGCGAGGTAGACTCTCCAGAGTCCATCGATGAGGCGATTGCATTGCGTTTGCAGACTTACGACAAGTCTTGCGATGATGCAATTTCAGTTGTTACGCCTTGCGATTGAGTGTAGTGTGTTGAAAATAATCACAATAGTATAATAGGTCTAATAACGTTCAACTCCATGTGGCACTTTCTTCACGGAACTTTGGTAGTATGATAAAGCACACCTTGCTTGACCCCTACTACTTAAATCCCGTGGTTTGGTTTCATACTTCGTCGTAACGCTTTTGGCACCTTAGAATTTACTACGATCTCCGTGCACTGACCCAAGTAATCCCGTGTGCACCCGTGATTAGTTGTTCCTTGCACGTTTATCGTACCTCGTTCTAAGAGTGTAGTGAGGGTAAAACAAATTATTTCATGTTATAGTATATAGTATGTGCGTGATTCTAGTCTAAATGCGACGACTAGAGCGTGATAGAGAAAACGAAACGAGGGTTAATGTTACGCATTGTGGCGACATCGAGTAATAGAGTAGGTTTAAAACTTAGAAATAAACGTCAAAAATCGTATCATTACAACTTTATCCTACGCTTGCTAGATGTCTGATGCTGAAGACTTTTGCTGGAGCTGTTGTTGTTCTACTCAAGTTCACGGTTCGATGCGGCAGTTGCGGGTGAAGTGACCGTAACGGTTGCAGTTACTGCAATAGCGAAAGTCAGCCCCAACTGGATGATGATAGGTGCATGAGTAACACTGGGGATGAGCTCCAGTGTAAGCTCATTTTAGAAATACCGGAACTGTTCGAAGAGGTTTCGGTTGCGGCAGTTCGGTTGTTGATGAGCTCGGGCTTGAAGTCTTTCGCTTGCGACTGGGTTTGTCAGTGTCTTGCGAAGAGGTGTCGTCGTTGGAGGATTCGTCTGAGGACTCACTTGCAGAATCTTTGGCTGATTTGTCGGAAGATCCGTCGGCAAATTTGTCAGAAGAACCAGCAGAAGATTCGTCCGAAGAATCGTTAGCAGATTCGTTAGAAGAATCGTTAGCAAATTCGTTAGAAGACTCGTCAGTAGATTCATCAGAAGATTCGTCAACATGTTCGCCTGAAGGATTAATGGCGATTGCTTGATGAGCTTGCTTGACAAGATTCTTTGAGAAGAACCCTTCCATGAGTCGTTTGTTGTTGATTTCTGCGGCTAAGCGGATGGCTTCTTTGATGGTAGCAGGTCTTGCAGCTTCGACAAAATCACCCACACACTCAGGCAAGCCGCGAATATACTTCGAAATGGATTTTTCTGAGGTGTTGACTTGGCCTGGGCAGATTATGCTAAGCTGTTTGAACCTTGCGGTGTAGCCAGCGTTGTCACCTTTTGTTTGCTTGATTTCCCAAAATTCATTTTCTAGTTTCTGGATTTCGTGAGGAGGACAGTACTCTTTCTTCATGAGCTCTTTTAGCTCATCCCAAGAGAGAGCGTAAGCTGCGGAGATCCCACGTTTGTTACGTTCGGCGGTCCACCAGTCGAGTGCTCGTGATTGGAATACTCCGGTAACGCAAGTAGTACGGAAACTATCGGGACACCCACTTTGACGAAGGGTAACTTCGATAGAATCGAACCACTGGAGTAGTTGAGTCACACCTCCTTCACCCGTGAATTCCATCAGGTCACGGGCTTTGAAGTGCTTGTAAAGAAAAGCAGATTGCGGCGCTTCCGTCTTGGAGTCTTCCGAGGCTCGAGAGTTGCTGAGAGAGTGCACTTGAGCGGCAATCCGAGGAATAAGCTTTACCACTTCTTTGGTCACAAGTGATGCAATCCTCTTATTGGCACTTCGTTTGGCTCTCCTCCTAGCTACTCGTCTCGAGGTAGAGTTGTTGGAAGGCATCTAGACAGGAAGAGTCTTGGAGTTAGATTCGATCATAATGATTTTTTTTTGAGTTTCGTGGTGCGATTAAGCGCGTTCCAAAACTTGGTGCGGTAGTATATTAGTAATATGAATCACATAGGAGCCACATAGGAAACACGAAATTCCCAAGTTCTCACACAATGACTTGTTCGTTTATATGTATATATATATATATATATATATATTTATATAGATGTAATTTGTAATCATACACACACATGTCGATTTAGAATAAGCGAGGACGCGTTGAAGTGAGAAAGCGAGAGCGAATGCGATAGATTGTGCATTAGTTTTGTTGCGAGCATTCGGATTTCGTTTTAGATTGCGATGGTTGTGCGAATTGTGCGTTTATAAGGTAGGGAGTGAAAATAGTTAAATCGAGAAATCGATAAAGCGTAAAGTTTCAAAACGTAAATAAGTTTCCAACCAGTCGTAAGATTGGCGGTTCGTATGATAGAGTGCCTTGGGTGTTTAGGCGTCGACTACCCAAGGTGACCCAACTATGTTCAACAAGTTCGGGCATGCGCGTTGACCTAGAAGGTTTCATGCTTCCACTGGGATGCAGCTCATGGCATTCGTCTTCCTAGTCATCGCGTGGCTCGAGTTATCGTGATAGTCGAGTCCTTGGTGAGAGCTTTTGAAAACCAGTTTATGGAGTGGAACGGCTTGTTAAGGTACGGGTTTGACCCCTGTCTTAACAGCTTTGTTCCTAATTGTGGTTATGCTCTTCGAATAAATTCGTGAGTTCCACTAGATTTCGAAATGGAGACTTTCGTCGAGATGTGGATGTCACTCCTAACTCGATGAAAGGTTCTCGTGCTAGAAAAATGCGCTGCGTGAGCAATCCTATCGAGAGTTCTTGGTTTTCACACCTGATCTCGACTGGATCGCTCGGTTTCGTTATGCGAGTATTTTCGAAAACATGTGTATGGTGTCGGCCTTAGGAAAGGCTAAGTAGTATTTCAGCCTTAGGAAAGGCTTCTTCGTGTGAAGTTGTAGTACGCGGTGTTCACACAAAGTTGTAGCTTTTAGCAATTTCGATCAAGAGTATCGAGTAGGCCCGATACAAACCCTACTGGGTTCATACGAGTCGGCCTGTTGGTACTTAGACTATAGACTAGGTCATTTTCTAAGACGTCGACCCGGACTAGGTCGAGTCTGGCCTAATTCCCTATAGTTATGGCTCTGATACCAATCTGTCACACCCCAACCGATGGCGGAATCATCGGGGCGCGGCACTAGGCGAATCAGATTGCTCAAGAGAATCCATAACAACTATATTGCGATAATATTTAATACATTCGTTATCCCATACTAACAAATAATACAATCACATAAGTTGTCACAGATTTCTTGTCCTCTCGAACAATACAAATCCGACAACCTAGATTTTAGTTGAGTTTCTAGACTTCCTAGCTTGATTTGATATAGTCTGCGATCTAACCTGCAACATACGTTAAAATATTTGTCAATACAAAAGTATTGGCGAGTATACAAGTTTGATAAGTATAGCATAATAGAATAAAACGTGTAGCGGAATTTCCATATGCAAGAACGTAACACACGACATATATACTCACAAAGCTGATACTACCAACTAAGTCCTCGATGCTCGAATATGCGATGGCAAACTAGACCCCGTCGGGCGCAATAGTACTATACTAGTCATGGTGGGACGTCGCGAGTATAAGCCCTAGCACATATGCAACTAGCATCACGTATATCTATGCGTAACAGTTATTCGCAAGTGATAATTCGATTGATTTAATAATTCGTTTGATAAGTTCGATTTGTTAGAAACGTATGTTACACCCAAAATACGATTAAAAAGGGTTCAAGTATACTCACATTGCGTAATCGGTAAGTAAACACAGCTTGATTTGGGTTGCGTCTGAGTTAGCCTGATCGAATGAGAATGCGTTAAACGGTGGCGGGTGAAACAGGTGACTATTGACCATTTGGTCGGATGGCAATCCGGTCAGGATGGTCATTCGTTTGAATGAGGAGTTGGTCCAGTCGTATGGTGCGGACATGTCGTCCGTGCGGAGGACATGTCGTCCGTGCGGACATGTCGTCCGTGCGGACATGTCGTCCGTGCGGACATGTCGTCCGTGCGGACATGTCGTCCGTGCGGACTTGTCGTCCGTGCGGACTTGTCGTCCGTGCGGACTTGTCGTCCGTGCGGACTTGTCGTCCGTGCGGACATGTGTAACTCGTGCGGATTGACATGTATTCCGTCCGGATAACAGGTTATCCGTGCGGATTACATGTTATCCATGCGGATTACGTGTGATCCGTGCGAATTACATGTGATCCGTGTGGACAACACGTCTGTTTCGCATTCTAAATACTGTTTCAGAGTGTTTATCGGAAGGAATACGTGTAGAGTTACCGGGACAGTGTAATTTCGCACTAACATTTGGAATTCTGTCAGTTCCGACCCGCTCTGATGGCGGGGAATCACCCCGCTCCATCAGAACTGGCCGTTCTTGACGGTGTCTCATGGTTAACTCGAAATCGCACAGTTCCTTGGCTAGGTACACAGATTTAGGTGAGATTTGTTAACAAAACATGTGGAAATCACCCAGATCTGAGTCGTTTATAGTGAAATGAGGCCACAACTTGAAGTTCATAAGAACCCTTGGTGACATCACCTCAAAACGCCTCAAATCAGCAGATTTCACGGTTAGAAATTGAGTTTTAAAAGATAGAATGATGTAGAATTGAGTGTAGATTGTAGAAGTACAAGTTTCTAGGTTGAAATCTTACCGGAATCGGGAGGAATCGAGAGAAAAGGGTCTTGAAGCGTGTCTGTCGAGTGGGAGCTGTCACATCACTTGAACAGTGGTGTGGCAGGCTATTTATAGGCAACAGAGAGGAGAAGGGAGTGACTGGTCCGGATTGCTGTCCGTCCGGGTTGCTGTCCGTCCGGATGGCTATCCTGACGCGATGAATTTCTCCGTTTTTGATAGTTTTTGAGGTGCGCGCTTCTATAGTTGAGTTATATTATTATTATATATGTATATATATCACTAGAGGTCGTATTTACGTATCCATACTCCAAAGTTTTGATATAACAATCGGTTTTTGTTTCGAGTGTGCGATTATAAGCGACGTTTCACGGTCATCAAGGAGGGTAGTATAGGTCCTTTCTTGACGTCATCGTGAACGTTACTGAGGGTTGTGCCACAATGACTGACGGGGTACTATTCACTTGTATTGTCATCATCGTCACGACGACTGGAGTTATAGCACTCTCCCGAGAGTCCTTGTTAGCGTTAGTTGTCTACGTTTCGACACACCACGGCCACTGAGAAGGGCATAATAGGTCCTCACTCAATGCCTCCGTGAGTGTTAGTGTTTGTGATGATAGTGTAGTATAGTGATATTGTATTTCGAAAATATGCGATTTTCCTCCGAATAGCGGTATATACGATGTAGTTACATTATGATCCGAATCTCTGGTGCTAGGCGTAACGAGTATATTGAGTGGTAACAACGCACGAAAGTGCGGGTTGTTACAGCGTTGCAAGCGATGGAGGTATGCGCGATTTATGTGGTTCGAATTTGATCGATTAACACCACAGAGTTTAACGAACATTAGACCCCACATGGCCTTTTTCCACGAAAGGTCGCTGATATGACTAAAACGCCCTGCTTTAATCATATGAGCTTCATCTCGTGAAGCGAGGTCACGCGTGCTAACTTAACACAAATATCACAGATAGCGGTAGGCGATAGCGATAGACTGACACACAGCAAGCGATATAGTTTCACATAATAAGCGACAGAGATTGCGAGATACACATGATAAACAATTGCGATTAGTTGAGTTTTGTTACGAATAAGCTTAACGTTACGTTGCGACACATCACGGTTATCGAGGAGGGTAGAATAGGTCCTCACCCGATAACATCATGAGCGTTAATGTGCTTGATGAGATTGATTGCTATAGACTTACGACCAGTCTTGCATTGATGCAATTGTCCTGCGAGGTAGACTCTCCAGAGTCCATCGATGAGGCGATTGCATTGCGTTTGCAGACTTACGACAAGTCTTGCGATGATGCAATTTCAGTTGTTATGCCTTGCGATTGAGTGTAGTGTGTTGAAAATACTCACAATAGTATATAGGTCTAATAACGTTCAACTCCACGTGGCACTTTCTTCACGGAATTTTGGTAGTATGATAAAGCACACCTTGCTTGACCCCTACTACTTAGATCCCGTGGTTTGGTGTCATACTTCGTCGAAACGCTTATGGCACCTTAGAATTCACTACGATCTCCGTGCACTGACCCAAATAATCCCGTGTGCACCCGTGATTAATCGTTCCTTGCACGTTTATCGTACCTCGTTCTAAGAGTGTAGTGAGGGTAAAACACATTATTTCGTGATATAGTATATAGTATGTGCGTGATTCTAGTCTAAGTGCGATGATTAGAGAGTGGGAGAGAAAACAAAGACGAGAGTTAATGTTACGCATAGTGGCAACATCGAGTAATAGAGTAGGTTCAAAAGTTAGAAATAAACGTCGAAAATCGTATCATTACAACTTTATCCTACGCTTGCTAGATGTCTGATGCTGAAGACTTGTCACACCCCGAAATTATCAGAGCATTGGCGTGACTGGACTGGTATCTTCATTGCACAGCGGAAGCAAATAAGCAAAGACTTCTAGAAACTGAACGCCTGCTAAGTACTCGAGTCTCCAATGGTTCTCCTATTCCAACCGTGCCATGTCTTAGAAATGCAACCTGAGAAAGAAACATGCGAAAAATCAACATAAAGTTGAGAGAGTTCATAATTTGTTTGTAAAAGATTTGAGATAAATCTTTTGAGTTGTGAAAGGTTTGAAATAAATCTTTGGTATTGTGAAAGATTTGAAATAAATCTTTGGAATAACCGGTTTTTGAAATAGTATTGAGAAAATGAATTTATATATCATTTTCTTGCCAAGTTATATGGAAACGTTGTGTTTGTAACACAGTATGTTCATAAAAACCATGTATTTGTAATGTTCGTAAAACCGTCAATGCCCACCCTGACTTTGACTCCATACCCGCATAATCCTGTGCTTTGAATTTTGTATAAAACATGGTATTTAATTTGTATGAACAAGTAGTTTTGTAAGTATATGTGTCCCTAGTATGTAGCAAATAAGGAAATAAAGAGATCACCAATGGTTTGCAAGGCCATTGATATGTGTGAAGTGCAAGTAGGAAGACTCAAACCTAGCAGATTTATGCGTCGGGCACAAAGTCACCCCGAGGTCCGTTCTGTTTGGCCTGGGAGCTGGGCTCGCTACACCCAGATAGATCTACCGCTCCTGTCCCTCGGTCCTACAATGAGGATTAATGGCCTCCAGTTCCCGCCTACCCACTCACATGATCTAAGTAGTAAACCCTCCTTACGCTAACCATACCATGTATAAAAATCCCTGGTCACCCTGACCAAATCCCTGGTCACCCTGACCAAATTCCTAGTCACCCTAGCCGAATATCATTCACATTTCGAAAATAAGCATTTGTTTTTGTAAAAACCGGTATGTTTAGTATAAACCTTTCGTAATTCATTTGTGTTCCTCGAAATCCCTTCGTAATATGATTTAGAAATACGAGTTTTGCGTTTGTTCCAAACTTTGTATGTTTTTGCAAAACGTGCATGTCTTTCCACCCCGAAAACATTTACAAAAATGTAAAACAGTAAAAAGCGGGGGTTATGAACTCGCCTGAATTTCCATGTGCAAAGCTAGCTAATTACGACTCCGTGATGTCGTTTCCAAAATGAGACTCGCTAGCGTGCATTCTACAATATTCCTAACACGGAATATCTAATAAGTTTCTAAATAAAAGCGGTAACTAGTCTACGTGTCACCGAGCTCTACCGAATCGTTAATCGAACGATTCAACGGTAGGTTGTTAACTTAATGGAAAAGATTAAGTTATATGTGTTAAGTCTCGTTTAATGTCAGCAGCAATTTAATAAGTCTTGAAAAAGACTTAGTTTCCGAGAGACTTAAAATAAATAAATATTTATATAAAAATATATAAATCTATCGTTGTAAGTGTGTTAGCCGTCTCGAGTAGTCATACGTTTCGTATGAAAATAATATATAATAACTTGTATTATATATATCACGTCTTGTGTATATTTGCCAAAAATATACGTATATGCCGTTTCGGCGCTTGAAATAAATATAAAAAGTTATATTTATTTTATAAAAGATTTCGCGTGTTTGAAATAAATATACAACTATATTTATTTTATACAACAAAGTCGTTTTGTTTGATATACGAAATAAATATATATGAGCTATATTTATTTTGTAAAAGTATACGAATTAACGACGTTCGAAATAAATATAACATTATATTTATTTGTAAAAGCGTTTGGAATTATCAAGGTTTGAAGTATTATAAACTCGAATTCCATTAAGCGTCGTTTTTGAAATATAATACGTGTCGTGTTTAAGGGTTTTTCTCGAAAAACGGGCAGAGTTTCCTCTGTTTTTGGACGATCCCGACAACTATGTGTCGATATATTTTTTTCCAAGATTCAACAACAACACTATATGTAAAGTTTTTCATCAAGGCATTAAAAGTAACTAAACTATAAACGAATCGGTTCAAGCTCGTTTTTCACGTAATAAATAAAGTTATAGAAATAGTCGCGCCGTAAATTTTTACCGAATCTTCAAGTCGTTTCTGTTACGCGTTGACCAGCTGACTTTACTGAGTCAACCGGGTTGGCCGGCTGAGTTCGCTCGCTGAGTTGACCCGAGTTTGACCGAAGACCCGACCCGTTGACTGTTGACCGAACCCGGATGTTAACTGAGTTTACTTTCCGACCCGAACCCCGACTGAACCGAACTTGGACTGAGTCTGAATCGAGTGAGCCAGAACCCGTATTGCTTGAGTTGACTCGGTTTGACCGAGTCAAACCGAGCTGAACCAGAATTGACCCGTTTAAACCTGGACCGAACTGAAACACGAGACTAAGCTACTTACCGGAGCCGTGAATAACCACCATCGCCGCCGCAGATGTACCGCCGGCTCCGGTCGCCAGTCCTTTGTTTTCTCTGATCTCCTCTCTTGTCTCTCTCTCTCTCTCGTCAGTCTCTCTCTCTCTCCGTCTCGATTCTCTCTCTCTCTCCGTTTCTGTCTCCACCGTCGCACCACCGCACCACCACCGGACTGTGGTGGTGGTGGTCATTTCTGGGTCAAAGAGGGGGAAGAAGGAAGGGGGAGGGGGTTGCTCTTTGTCGGGTGAGTGTTGAACCAAGGAGATAGAGGGTGTCGGAGGGGGGGGGGGTGGCCGGAGAAAAGAGGGTCGCCGGAGCTCCGCCATCAGCGGCTGCTCCGCCGTGCTCCAGCCGGCTCCGCCGAAAATGAGAACGAGAGGGAGAGTGTGGGGGATCAAGTGTTGTTTGCTTTGTTTGTTGAGTGTGCACAAATAAGAAAATCAAGGGTATGGACCCCTTTTATAAAGGTGGATGAGATCTAATATGATCTTTGAGAAGATTCATAGAGATTTTGGATAGATTTATAAGTTTTGAGTAGATCTTATAGAGATCTTAATATATCAAATATATTATGTGCGGGTTTAGGCTTGTGGGTTTTGGGCTTGGGCCCAGGGCCCACAAGCTCAATCCCCGTGCGTAAGTGGCCCGTAAATCCTACGAGACCCGTTGTCAAAACCCGAACTCTGTTTAACGTCAAAAATTAAAATACCCAAAAATACGTTCGGTAGTCGACGTTTGCGTGTTCGTTCGTCGGTTGCGTAAAATCGCGTAAAATGCCTCGTTTGCCGTTTCTGATCCGTTTTTCGATCCGGTTTCGACTGTAATCACTAAAATTTTATTACGGAGCATAATATAGCGTCATATGTAGGTTCTGAAGATGGCAGGCATCTCTGTCGCTTTCGTTTCATTGCCGATGCGTTTCCTGCTATCGCGTTTTTAGTCCACGTTTATATTTGTGCCGTACGGAAGCCCAATAAATTCACAAAATAAATTTCACAACATAAAATATTCGTGTAACATTCATACTTCTCGGCGTTGTCAGTATTTTGTATGGTATCAGTTCGTTGCCGTTTAACGTTTCACAGGCTTCTCTGTAAACCACCGTTCGCGTACTGTAAAGTCGGATAAACGTTCCTGGGCACTCCAAAGGCCTAATTAAGTTAATTTGCTCTGTAAACACTAATTATTATTGCGTTAATCACTTGTTAATCACGTAATTAAGAGCCGTAAATCACGGGTTGTCACATTCTCCCCTTGTTACAGAAATTTCGTCCTCGAAATTTAGACTATGTTATTTCCTCGGAATTGTATTGTTCGCAGGTAAGTCCGAATAATAACAAAGTGAATGACCGCGTAATCGAAACAAGACTTAATGATACAGTCACCAGTGCGACTAAGTTAACAAGGATCCAACAATGAACAGGAACTTCGACCAATCGAATTCCATATGAATGTTTATAACATGTAAATGAGTTCTAGAAGCAATAACATCCACTAGATGAACTTAGAATCCACAATCTCAAATGTAATAGTTTGCTTGAAATGCTCGATCGTGATCAGCGCAAGCTGCAAGTCATACCGACGCCACAAGGTGTCGCAACGAATGAAACAATTCAATAGTAGGAGTGATCGAACAAGTATCACCTGTGTATTGCATGAAATGCTCAATCATGATTAGCCCAAGCTACAAGTTTGTACTGACATCACAAGGTGTCGTAGTGACTTAATAATTCAATAATAGTGGTGATCAAACAAATCCACCGTGTTTGAAGTCAAATGAAAACGCCATGAAGTAAATATGAATGTTTGTTCCAACAAACATCGAAAGATTTTCAATTGAAAATGGAACATTAAAGAAATAATGTTTTCGATCGAAGAGGAAGAAGCAATGAATATTGCGAAATATTCGATTGATGTCGAAAGAACCGTTAGTAGGTACACCCGAATATAAAATGAATTTGTGTACCATTGTCTTAACACACTATTGTATTAAGACCGCTTTGATATAATAAATCGAAGTGGATTGGAAAACAATCAATAAATATTTAGATCCGTGCATGAGATGCGTAAACGAGTTTAGCGCAAGCTTCAAACTAATGAAAATCACCATCACATGGTGTCGAAATCAACAGACAATTTAATGGATTCGAATACCAAACAAGTTTACCTCGACTCGGAACAAATGAAACGCTTGTTAATACGAATTTGAATATGATGCTCCCAATACATCATATTATGTTCTGAAATGAATATGTGTAATGAACAAGTTCAAACAATTCAACTTGGTTTTAGCGTAATCCGACAATAAGTATATGTATCGACAAGAAAACTTTCGGCATGGTCACAACGAAAAACCGTGTATGTAACTTGAAAAGAAGAGAAATTTTCAAGAAAATGTGTTAACTTGATAACAAAGGAGCCAACAGTTACAATAATGTGGGTCATTCGAATTCACAAGTCAATAATAATGATTGTGGCACAATGTCCATTAAGAGGAGTAGAGATACGAAAATCTACTCAGTAAGTGTGAAATTCGAAATTTCAATAAAAGAAATTTGAGGACTTTACCTGGGGTTTCGTGTGACGACCAATTGTTAGGTGACATTACCATGGAATGTCGAACATAGCGTATTCGTCGTTAGTTAGGTAGGGGGGGGGATGCGGAGACAATCGTCTTCTTCCTGGCGTAATTCGTGTCGTTGCAGGATCGTGTGACAAGTTGTCGTTTCCTGATTGTTAGTTCTCCTGCTGACAGGAATCTAGCGTCGTCGTTAGATTGCGTCATCGTTCCTTCTCAAAGGCCTCGCCTCGATAGTCGTATGTGACGTACTTCAACCTCCGTTGATGTATAGCTTAAGTTTCACGTATACCTGTGCACTAGCGTTACGTTCTGCGTAGAATGTGATGTACTTCGACATCCGTTGACGTAAAGTTTGAGTTTCATGTATTGTCGTGCACTAGCGTTTCGTTATGCGTAGACTGCCTGCTCGGGAAGTTAAAATATCATAGGCAATATGGATAATAGTGTGTGCCCGAGTTAATATTCGCGGTTCCTACGTGATGACCTTTAATAAACACACACATGCACAAATAACCAATAAGCAATCAAATAGTCCTCCTAGTCCCACTAGACTATCCTCCCAGCCTCTCAGACTGAATCTCCTAGTCCCACTAGACTATCCTCCCAGCCTCTCAGACTGAATCTCCTAGTCTCTCAGACTAACTCCCTGGTCTCTCGACCAGATCCAGCCACCCGGGTGAATTCCCTGTTCCGAAGGTCTTAAATGCATGTTTCCTAAACTCTCAGAGTGTTGTGTACTGTATGTAATTGTTTCGTGTACCGTGTATAAAACATCACAATAGCGTATGTTTGAAATCAAAATTTTGACTGTTTGTTTTTCGGCAACGGTTGGAGAACATATTCGAGTACTAGGCGTTCTGTATGTATTCAACGTCTTAATAGTCTAAGTTCCCAGAGGAAAGTGAGGTTAGAGCCTAGGTATCACAACAGAAACCTAATTCGCTGTAACCTATAGCTCTGATACCAATCTGTCACACCCCGAAATTATCAGAGCATTGGCGTGACTGGACTGGTATCTTCATTGCACAGCGGAAGCAAATAAGCAAAGACTTCTAGAAACTGAACGCCTGCTAAGTACTCGAGTCTCCAATGGTTCTCCTATTCCAACCGTGCCATGTCTTAGAAATGCAACCTGAGAAAGAAACATGCGAAAAATCAACATAAAGTTGAGCGAGTTCATAATTTGTTTGTAAAAGATTTGAGATAAATCTTTTGAGTTGTGAAAGGTTTGAAATAAATCTTTGGTATTGTGAAAGATTTGAAATAAATCTTTGGAATAACCGGTTTTTGAAATAGTATTGAGAAAATGAATTTAAAAATCATTTTCTTGCCAAGTTATATGGAAACATTGTGTTTGTAACACAGTATGTTCATAAAAACCATGTATTTGTAATGTTCGTAAAACCGTCAATGCCCACCCTGACTTTGACTCCATACGCGCATAATCCTGTGCTTTGAATTTTGTATAAAACATGGTATTTAATTTGTATAAACAAGTAGTTTCGTAAGTATATATGTCCCTGGTATGTAGCAAATAAGGAAATAAAGAGATCACCAATGGTTTGCAAGGCCATTGATATGTGTGAAGTGCAAGTAGGAAGACTCAAACCTAGCAGATTTATGCGTCGGGCACAAAGTCACCCCGAGGTCCGTTCTGTTTGGCCTGGGGGCTGGGCTCGCTACACCCAGATAGATCTACCGCTCCTGTCCCTCGGTCCTACAATGAGGATTAATGGCCTCCAGTTCCTGCCTACCCACTCACATGATCTAACTAGTAAACCCTCCTTACGCTAACCATACCATGTATAAAATCCCTGGTCACCCTGACCGAATCCCTGGTCACCCTGACCAAATTCCTGGTCACCCTGGCCGAATATCATTCACATTTCGAAAATAAGCATTTGTTTTTGTAAAATCCGGTATGTTTAGTATAAACCTTTCGTAATTCATTTGTGTTCCTCGAAATCCCTTCGTAATATGATTTAGAAATACGAGTTTTGCATTTGTTCTAAACTTTGTATGTTTTTGCAAAACGTGCATGTCTTTCCACCCGGAAAACGTTTAGAAAAATGTAAAACAGTAAAAAGCGGGGGTTATGAACTCGCCTGAATTTCCATGTGCAAAGCTAGCTAATTACGACTCCGTGATGTCGTTTCCAAAATGAGACTCGCTAGCGTGCTTTCTACAATATTCCTAACACGGAATATCTAATAAGTTTCTAAATAAAAGCGGTAACTAGTCTACGTGTCACCGAGCTCTACCAAATCGTTAATCGAACGATTCAACGGTAGGTTGTTAACTTAATGGAAAAGATTAAGTTATATGTGTTAAGTCTCGTTTAATGTCAGCAACAATTTAATAAGTCTTGAAAAAGACTTAGTTTCCGAGAGACTTAAAATAAATAAATATTTATATAAAAATATGTAAATATATCGTTGTAAGTGTGTTAGCCGTCTCGAGTAGTCATACGTGTATAAAAGAATATTTCTATGAAAATATCATATAACAAACTCGTATCGCGTTTCGTATGAAAATAATATATAATAACTTGTATTATATATATCACGTCTTGTGTATATTTGCCAAAAATATACGTATATGCCGTTTCGGCGCTTGAAATAAATATAAAAAGTTATATTTATTTTATAAAAGATTTCGCGTGTTTGAAATAAATATACAACTATATTTATTTTATACAACAAAGTCGTGTTGTTTGATATACGAAATAAATATATATGAGCTATATTTATTTTGTAAAAGTATACGAGTTAACGACGTTCGAAATAAATATAACATTATATTTATTTGTAAAAGCGTTTGGAATTATCAAGGTTTGAAGTATTATAAACTCGAATTCCATTAAGCGTCGTTTTTGAAATATAATACGTGTCGTGTTTAAGGGTTTTTCTCGAAAAACGAGCAGAGTTTCCTCTGTTATTGGACGATCCCGACAACTATGTGTCGATATATTTTTTCCAAGATTCAACAACAACACTATATGTAAAGTTTTTCATCAAGGCATTAAAAGTAACTAAACTATAAACGAATCGGTTCAAGCTCGTTTTTCACGTAATAAATAAAGTTATAGAAATAGTCGCGCCGTAAATTTTTACCGAATCTTCAAGTCGTTTCTGTTACGCGTTGACCAGCTGACTTTACTGAGTCAACCGGGTTGGCCGGCTGAGTTCGCTCGCTGAGTTGACCCGAGTTTGACCGAAGACCCGACCCGTTGACTGTTGACCGAACCCGGATGTTAACTGAGTTTACTTTCCGACCCGAACCCCGACTGAACCGAACTTGGACCGAGTCTGAATCGAGTGAGCCTGAACCCGTATTGCTTGAGTTGACTCGGGTGAGTTTTTGAACCAAGGAGACAGAGGGTGTCGGAGACAGGGGGGGTTGCTGTTTGTCGGGTGAGTGTTGAACCAAGGAGACAGAGGGTGTCGGAGGGGGGGGGGTGGCCGGAGAAAAGAGGGTCGCCGGAGCTGCGCCATCAGCGGCGGCTCCGCCGTGCTCCAGCCGGCTCCGCCGGAAATGAGAACGAGAGGGAGAGTGTGGGGGATCAAGTGTTGTCTGCTTTGTTTGTTGAGTGTGCACAAATAAGAAATTTAAGGGTATGGACCCCTTTTATAAAGGTGGATGAGATCTAAAATGATCTTTGAGAAGATTCATAGAGATTTTGGATAGATTTATAAGTTTTGAGTAGATCTTATAGAGATCTTAATATATCAAATGTATTATGTGCGGGTTTAGGCTTGTGGGTTTTGGGCTTGGGCCCAGGGCCCACAAGCTCAATCCCCGTGCGTAAGTGGCCCGTAAATCCTACGAGACCCGTTGTCAAAACCCGAACTCTGTTTAACGTCAAAAATTAAAATACCCAAAAATACGGTCGGTAGTCGACGTTTGCGTGTTCGTTCGTCGGTTGCGTAAAATCGCGTAAAATGCCTCGTTTGCCGTTTCTGATCCGTTTTTCGATCCGGTTTCGACTGTAATCACTAAAATTTTATTACGGAGCATAATATAGCGTCATATGTAGGTTCTGAAGATGACAGGCATCTCTGTCGCTTTCGTTTCATTGCCGATGCGTTTCCTGCTATCGCGTTTTTAGTCCACGTTTATATTTGTGCCGTACGGAAGCCCAATAAATTCACAAAATAAATTTCACAACATAAAATTTTCGTGTAACATTCATACTTGTCAGCGTTGTCAGTATTTTGTATGGTATCAGTTCGTTGCCGTTTAACGTTTCACAGGCTTCTCTGTAAACCACCGTTCGCGTACTGTAAAGTCGGATAAACGTTCCTGGGCACTCCAAAGGCCTAATTAAGTTAATTTGCTCTGTAAACACTAATTATTATTGCGTTAATCACTTGTTAATCACGTAATTAAGAGCCGTAAATCACGGGTTGTCACAAGACTTTTGCTGGAGCTGTTGTTGTTGTACCCAAGTTCACGGTTCGATGTGGCAGTTGCGGGTGAAGTGACCGCAACGGTTGCAGTTACTGCAATAGCGACAGTCAGCCCCAATTGGATGATGATAGGTGCATGAGTAACACTGGGGATGAGCTCCAGTGTAGGCTCGTTTTGAAAACATCGGAACTGTTCGAAGAGGTTTCGGTTGCAGCAGTTCGATTGTTGATGAGCTCGGGCTTGAAGTCTTTCATTTGCGGCTGGGTTTGTCGGTGTCTTGCGAAGAGGTGTCGTCGTTGGAGGATTCGTCTGAGGACTCACTTGCAGAATCTTTGGCTGATTTGTCGAAAGATCCGTCGGCAGATTTGTCAGAAGAATCGGCAGCAGATTCGTTCAAAGAATCGTTAGCAGATTCGTTAGAAGAATCGTTAGCGGATTCGTTAGAAGAATCGCCAGCAGATTTGTCAGAAGATTCGTCAGTAGATTCATCAGAAGATTCGTCAACATGTTCGCCTGAAGGATTAATGGCGATTGCTTGATGAGCTTGCTTGACAGGATTCCTTGAGAATAATCCTGCCATGAGTCGTTTGTTGTTGATTTCTGCGGCTAAGCGGTAGGTTTCTTCGATGGTAGCTGGTCTTGCAGCTTCGACAAAATCTCCCACACACTCAGGCAAGCCACGAATGTATTTCGCGATGGCCTTTTCTGAAGTGTTGACTTGACCTAGGCAGATTATACTAAGCTGTTTGAACCTTGCGGTGTGGCCAGCGTTGTCACCTCCGTCTTGCTTGATTTCCCAAAATTCGTTTTCTAGCTTCTGGGTTTCGTGAGGGGGACAGTACTCTTTCTTCATGAGCTCTTTCAGCTCATCCCAAGAGAGAGCGTAAGCTGCAGAGATTCCACGTTTGTTACGTTCGGCGGTCCACCATTCGAGTGCTCGTGATTGAAATACTCCGGTAGCGCAAGTAGTACGGAAACTATCGGGACACCCACTTTGACGAAGGGTAACTTCGATAGAATCGAATAACTGGAGTAGTTGAGTCACACCTCCTTCACCCGTGAATTCCATCGGGTCACAAGATTTGAAGTGTTTGTAAAGAAAAGTAGATTGCGGCGCTTCCGTCTTGGAGTCTTCCGAGGCTCGAGAGTAGCTGAGAGAGTGCACTTGAGCAGCAATTCGAGGAATAAGCTTTACCACTTCTTTGGTCACAAGTGATGCAATCCTCTTATTGGCGTTTCGTTTGGCTCTTCTCCTAGCTGTTCGTCTCAAGGTAGAGTCGTTGGAAGGCATCTAGACAGGAGGAGACTTGGAGTGAGATTCGATCAAAATGATTTTTGAGTTTTGCGATGCGATTGAGCGCGTTCAAAACTTGATGCGATAGTATAGTAGTATTACGAATCACATAGGAGCCACATAGGAGACACGAATTTCCTAAGTTCTCACCCATGACTTGTTGTTTATACGTATATATATATATTTGTATAGATGTAATTTGTAATCATATACATACAGGTCGATTTAGAATATGCGAGGACGCGTTGAAGTGAGAAAGCGAGAGCGAATGCGATAGATTATGTATTAGTTTCGTTGCGAACATTCGGGTTTCGTTTTAGATTGCGATGGCTGTGCGAATTGTGCGTTTATAAAACAGGGAGTGAAAATCGTTAATTCGAGGAATCAATTAGGCGTAAAGTTTCAAAACATAAATAAGTTCCAATCTTTGGTAAAATCGGCGGGTCGTATGATAGAGTGCCTTGGGTGTTTAGGCGTCGACTACCCAAGGTAACCCAACTGTATTCGACAAGTTCGTGCACGCGCGTTGACCTAGAAAACTTCATGCTTCCACTAGGATGCAGCTCATGGCATTCGTCTTCCTAGTCATTGCGTGGCTCGAGTTATCGTGTTAGTCGAGTCCTTGGTGAGAGCTTCTGTAAACCTGTTTATAGAGAGTGGAACGGCATATTAAGGTACGGGTTTCACCCCTGACTTAACAACTTTGTTCCTAATTGTGGTTATGCTCTCCGAATAAATTCGTGAGTTCCACTAGATTTCGAAATGGAGACTTTCGTCGAGATATGGATGTCACTCCTAACTCGATGAAAGGTTCTCGTGCTAGAAAAATGCGCTGAGTGAGCGATCTCGTCGAGAGTTCTTGGTTTTCACACCTGGTCTCGATAGGATCACTCGGTTTTGTTATGCGAGTATTTTCGAAAACACGTGTATTATGTCAGCTTTAGGAAAGGCTAAGTAGTATTCCAGCCTTAGGAAAGGCTTCTTCGCGTGAAGCTGTAGTGCGCGGTGTTCACACAAAGTTGTAGCTTTTAGCAATTTCGATCGAGAGTATCAAGTAGGCCCGATACAAACCCTACTGGGTTCGTACGAGTCAGCCTGTTGGTACTTAGACTATAGACTAGGTCAATTTCTAAGACGTCGACCCGGACTAGGTCGAGTCTTGCCTAATTCCCTATAGTTATGGCTCTGATACCAATCTGTCACACCCCAACCGATGGCGGAATCATCGGGGCGCGACACTAGGCGAATCAGATTGCTCAAGAGAATCCATAACAACTATATTGCGATAATATTTAATACATTCGTTATCCCATACTAACAAATAATACAATCACATAAGTTATCACAGATTTCTTGTCCTGTCGAACAATACAAATCCGACAACCTAGATTTTAGTTGAGTTTCTAGACTTCCTAGCTTGATTTGATGTAGTATGCGATCTAACCTGCAACATACGTTAAAATATTTGTCAATACAAAAGTATTGGCGAGTATACAGGTTTGATAAGTATAGCATAATAGATAAAAGTGTAGCGAATTTCCACATGCATAAACGTAACACTTGACATATACACTCACAAAGCTGATACTACCAACTAAGTCCTCGATGCTCGAATATGCGATGGCAAACTAGACCCCGTCGGGCGCAATAGTACTATACTAGTCATGGTGGGACGTCGCGAGTATAAGCCCTAGTACATATGCAACTAGCATCACGTATATCTATGCATAACAGTCATTCGCAAGTGGTAATTCGATTGATTGAATAATTCGTTTGATAAGTTCGATTTGTTAGAAACGTATGTTACACCCAAAATGCGATTAAAAAGGGTTCAAGTATACTCACAGTGCGTATTTAGCGAGAATACAACTTGATTGGGTCGGTTGCGAGTACGTCTGCGTTAATCATTGAAGGATATAGTGAACGATGCACGGTTATCCAGTCGGATGACTGTTGGTTTGGATCAGATGGCTGTCATCCGGTCGGATAACTGTTGACTGGGTCGAATTGCCATCCGGTCGAATAACCTTTGATTGGGTCGAATTGCCATCCGGTCGAATAACCTTTGATTGGGTCGAATTGCCATCCGGTCGAATAACCTTTGATTGGGTCGAATTGCCATTCGATCGAATAACCTTTGATTGGATCGAATTGCCATTCGATCGAATGACATGTTATCCGTTCGGATGACATGTTATCCGATCGGATGACATGTTATCCGTTCGGATGACATGTTATCCGTTCGGATGACATGTTATCCGTTCGGATGACATGTTATCCATTCGGGGGCATGTGACCCGTTCGAATGGCACGTTTGTTTAACGTTCCGGTCAACTGTTTTTGAGTGTTTTCGGAAGAATTACGATGCGGTCTTGTTGGGACGGTGTAATCTCGCATTAACCATTGAAATTCTATCAGTTTCAACCCGTTCTAACGGCCGGGAACCACCCCATTCCATCAGATCTGGCCGTTCTTGACGGTTTCTCGTGGTTAACTCGAAATCGCATAGTTCCTTGGTTAGGCACACAGATTTAGGTGAGATTTGTTATCAAAACATGTGGAAATCACCTAGATCTGAGTCGTTTATGGTGGGATGAGGTCACATCTTGAAGTTCATAAGAACTCTTGGTGACATCACCTTAAAACACCTCAAGTCAGCAGATTTCACGGTTAGAAATTGAGTTTTGAAAGACAGAATGATGTAGAATGGAGTGTAGATCACAGAAGTACAAGGTTTTAGGTTGAAATCTTACCGGAATCGCTAGGAATCGAGAGAAAAGGGTCCTGGAGCGTGTCTGGTCGAGTGGGAGCAGTCACATCACTTGAACAGTGATGTGACATGCTATTTATAGGCAAAAATGGAGAATGGAGTTACTGGGTCGAATGGCCATTCATTCGGATGGTCCATCCGTTCGGATAGCCCATCCGTTCGGATGGCTCATCCGTCCGGATGGCCACTCCGGCGCGGTGAGTTTCTCCGTTTTCGATCGTTTTGATAGTTTTTGAGGTACGCGCTTTTTATAGTTGATTTATATTATTATTATACATGTATATATGTCACTAAGGGTCGTATTTACGTATCCATATTCCAAAGTTTTGATATAACAATCGGTTTTCGTTTGAGTATGCGATTATTAGCGACGCTTCACAGCCATCAAGGAGGGTAGCATAGGTCCTTTCTCGATGTCAGCGTGAACGTTATTGTGAGTTGTGCCACAATGACTAACGGGGTACCATTCACTCGTATCGTCATCATCGTCACGACGACTGGAGTTATAGCACTCACCCGAGAGTCTTTGTTAGCGTTAATTGTCTGCGTTTCGACACATCACAGCCACCGAGGAGGGTAGAATAGGTCCTCACTCAATCTCATCGTGAGTGTTAGTGTTTGTGGTGTGATATAGTCATAATATATTGTGAAAATATGCGATTATCCCTCAAATAGCGACTTATGCGACATAGTTACATTATGATCCGAATCTCTGGTGCTAGGCGTAACGAGTATATCGAGTGGTAACAACGCACGAAAGTGCGGGTTGTTACAAAAAACATCCCACTTGGGTAACATATGACCAGGCTTTAGGTCTAGCCAAGGACCCTTATAAACCTGGCGCACCACGGAGGCATTCCGCGGAACTATCCTTAGTTTAGTTTAGATTAATTTTTATGTTTTCTAGTTTAGTTTTAATTTTCAGGAATAAAACACACTCGGGATGGTGAAGTATAACAAGGGAAACTTGAACCAGCACCCCATGCACGAAAACAAGGCCACCCGACAAATTTTTCTTCATTACAGCAAGTTCAGCACGGGCCGTGCCCGCCCAACACGGCCCCGTGCTGCACAATCTGCAGGAAATGCCTAGTTCAGGTAACTGGACACGGGGCGTGCTCACTGAACACGCCACCGTGCCCAGGCTTCTGTTTCTTTTTAACAATCTATGTTACTGGCGATCTGAACACCACGGGGCCGTGTCCAGACGCCCAGTAACATAAAATTTTGCTTTTTCACACCTTTTTACACATTCAATCAACCTAAAAACTTATTTTTGGGACACATTGAGGACAATGTGTAATTTAAGTGTGGGGGGGGGGGGATGCTAAAACCTTGAATCTTGCAAGTCCTAAATACAAGCCTTACAGAAAACTCTATTGGAACTGCTAATTTTTTACCTGTCTAGGTTTAATTTGGGAATTTCAAGTTCTAAAAAGGTTATATTTTTACAAATTTACAACCGATAGCATCGTGATAAAAAGAACCAACATAAGAAAATTATGAAACGGCATGACAAGCTTAGTTAAAATTTGATTATATATACTTGATCACATAAAAACCCATTCCCACAAAAGTGAGTTTTGAGCCTTTATTGAACATACAATTACATATCATTAGAACTAAATGCTCATTTTTCGTTTCTTGTGTGAATAGCCGCTTGGTTCTTACGACTCTAGAACTTGCCACGACGATACATTCCCGGTCCTTACAAACTTAAACCCGAGTAAGTAAATGATGGAGGCATTAGGACTAACCCTTTTTATTTCTACCCCATTATTTTTCTTTTTTTTTACCACCTACCCAAAAAATCCCCCTAGTTAACCCCTTTGAGTCTAAACCTTTTCATTTCATAACCCAAAACAAACACCCTTTCACCCACCAAAACCTTTTTATTTTTAAACCCTTTGTTTTAGTAACAAACTCGGTTTTTCTTATAACTTAAAAAAAATTGATGATGATGAAGCAAAAGAGAAATAAACAAACAAGTTTATCAAAAATAACTTTGTTTGAATAATGGCTTCATCAAAATAAAAACTTCAAAAATAAAAAGTCTTACGAAAATCGACGCTTTTTACCCCTTTCGCCCTTTTACTAACCACTAACCGAACCACCTACCTTTAACCCAAGCCTAACCCTTCACCCCAAAAGTCCTCTTGATATTTACAAAGGTGTATAGTTAAAAAGGAGGAGGATTGATTGCTTGGCAAGCTTATGGTAGGAGTAAGTTCCATGCCGCTCTCGAGTGATCCACTGAAATACACCTTCGGCCGAGTGTTGAGTGATCCCCCGTGAGGTATGTGAACTTGTATATAAGTGGAATTTTAAAGAGGCATGTTATGCCCTAATGAGTAATTTATCTTATGAAATGTTTTAAATAAATCATGGCGAATATGATTGTAAATAAATGAAAATAAAACTTAATAAAAATCTTGGAAATCCCGACACTCTACGACAAACCCAAAAACCTTCTCTTCTACCCATTCCATTTGGGAGTGTAAAGCCGCATTATAAAGAGTTTTGCTTGAGGACAAGCAAAGATTCATGTGTGGAGGTATTTGATGTGCACAAAATGCAACATATAAATTACATCAATTGTGGCATAAAACTAACTCTTTTTTAGTACTAATGTTGGAAAAAGTGTGTTTTTGTCTTCCTTTTGTATTTTCAGGATTAAATGAGCTCAAATGAACAAAAGAAGCAAAAAGGCAGCTAAATCTAACATAAATACAAGAAAAGGAACAAACGTGGCATGCCCAGCCTCCCCGACAGTATCTTCCCAAGCAAAACAAGATAACAGAAGGCTGAACATGCCCCGTGCTCAGTGAGCACGGGGGCGTGCCCAAGTGTCAGAAGAAAAGACAAAGCTGTAGAAGCTTCTATGAACCACCACGTGGCCGTGGTCAACTCTAAGATTCGCAGAATCTGGGGAAATCTTGATAGTATAGATACGCTTCTGCACAGGGGGTCGTGCCCAGCGGACACGGGGGCGTGGTCAACTAATGCAGACAAACTGCAATTAATGAAGAAAGAGAAGGAAGGTGGACACGGGGCCGTGCCCATTGGACACGGGGCTGTGCCCGAGTCTCTGTTCAGGCTATAAATAGGGGTGCTTGGCTCATTTGCAAACCATCCCTTGGCACACCACCTCTCTCACACTTCACCCACCACCACCATCACAACACCATCATCCACCACCATCATCCATCGTCCATCGTAGAGTGTGTGAGTCATCTCGGGATCCAAGATTGATCGTAAGAGTTCTTGAAAATCAAAGGCCACGTTTGCCTAAGTCTCTTACATCACTTGGTGAAGACAAGTGTCTAGTGTAATACTTTTTATTTTTAATCTTTTCGCACTTTTTATTTGGTTATGTATTAATGACTTTAATAACTAGTTTCTTATGTTGAAGGTGATTCTTCCATATCTTTTGTCCGTGGTGTCTTGGCATTATTTTACTGTCTATATAAAATAAAAGATTTTCACCATTCATATCTCCACGGTTTATATGGAGATATGTTGGCTACCTGGTCGGGGGTTAAGGGAACGGTTTGGTAAGAGTCTTGCCTTGTTCAGTGTATAGATCCTGCAAGGACCTGGGTCAAATTTAGTAGGACCTCCTTCAATAGCCACCAGTATTGGATGGCGGGGGTCCAAACTCTTTGATCCCCTCATATGTAAGCTACTATTAATACTTTAACCCGACTACTTAGGACTGTATCCCTACTGACTCAGACTACTTAGCCGAGGGTAACGTCACCTTCAAAAGAGGGGCCTACCACAATATGCATTAATTACTTAATTAATTATCTTTCAATAATCCGACCCTTTAGGATTGTATCCTTGCTGACTCAAACTACTGGGTTGAGGGTAACGTCACCTTCAAAAGAGGGGCCTACTACAATAACTAAGATAATCTCTTAAAAAGTGCAAAAGTGCGGAAATAATCAAAGGTTACACTAAACACGAGTCGGAGCCAAGTGATTCATCTTGTCTATCTGTTTTTATTTTTATTTTATTTTTCAGCATTTTAGTTAGTTTTATTTTTCTTATTTAAAAACCTTTTTCTAACTTTTGATTTGATTAGACGTTGAAGATAAACCGGTACTAAAAGCTCTTGTGTCCTTGGACGACCTCGGTATCTTGCCAACACTATACTACGCTCACGATGGGTGCACTTGCCCATATGTGTTTTGGTGTTAGTAAAATATCGTGTTTTATAAATTTAAAACTTGACTAACGTGTAAAAAGGGGTTAAAATATACTTAAACTTATATACATACTCGCACACATCACCAGACTTAACGTTCATGGGCATTTTGGTCAATCTTAGCCTCTTCTTTTACGATGAGGGGCTTTTGTCAACATATTGGACCAAATTTCACCTTAAGCTTAAACTTACTTATGCGTACCTGGCTCGGATATTAGGATTGACCCGTTTGACCACCTTTCGCTATTAATCACTAGTTAATAGCAATGCGAGCCATATGTTATTTCCTGTGATCACAAAACTCAACAAGCGATTTACAAATGTTATTGTCAATGGTGTCGACAACACCATTTGACCTGTTTAGTCTAAATGATTTATTATCATTACGAGATGGCATTTAATTACCTTTTCAACCCTTCAACCTATCCTGGTTTTTCCCTTTTAACTTGTCTCATTTAAAAAGTCGTTTTCTTGTTTTGTTTGACCCGTTATGACTTTCGCCATATGGTGTCCTTTCGAAACCCTTTATTTATTTGTCAATCCATACCCGGATTACTACTTTACCATTTTACCCACCACGATTTACACCATAACATAGTGTTTCAAAATTTCATACTTGTTCATCATCTCACATTAAGTTTACCTTATTTACCCTTTTTACCATAATCTATGGTTTTTACCATTCTAACTTGTTTCGACCTGCATTACATCGTATCGAAACATCTTACTTCATTTACATAATATTATTCATATTCAATACCCACAAATATTATTTTGTAAATAATAGAAGGGGCGTAAACTTTACTTACCTTGCGTCCGGTTATGCTCTTTTCCTTCTCATACTTGATTCGTTTGACCCGCTTCCTCCCCAAGCTTCCACCTAGCTTGTTAAGCGCCATACTATTATTCAATATTCACAAGGTGGTTAGATCAATCATAACCTAGTACGATTCTTCCACCTTACGCATTCCATATCAAATTATCATTCATCACATCGTAGGTCAGTTTGACTTTTTAAAAGTCAAATGCACATTAGTATACTAAAATGCACATTCAAGTTCATCAACTAGTTTAGGCATTCTTTAATTACCCGGTAGGCGTTATCTTTAGGCCACCATTTTAACCAAAGTTCTAACCAAGTTTATTACATTTCAAACACTTCAACTAGTTCAAGCGATTATCAAGATTAATTTATTCATTGATTCACAAGAACTAAGGGTTCTCATCTATAAGTGAGACCCGTTCATCATATCACTAGCATTCATCCCAAGACCTTATATAATCAAGTTCTTCATATGAACTAGTATATAACACGATTTCATACATCTATTTATATGAACGAAATTACCAATTTCATCATAACATACAAAAACCCATTTCAAGTCATGCATGAGCTTTCACTCGAACTTATAATTTGTTCAAGTACCTCGCTTCAACTATCAATTATGATGATTTTTAGCACAAATATATCATCATGTTCACTATTTAGTCAAAACCCACTTCCTAGTTTACTTGTTAATCACTTACAAGTAACATTATATCAAATTCTTCATAATTTTATCATAACTAACGAAATTAGGCATACATAAACATCTAATTTCATCTTTGGATCATAATCCATCAATTTATTCGCAATTAACCTACTTGTCTCGAATTTCAACTTTAACTAATCTAGGTTTTGTGACATATCTTATGATCCCCTTGTCGAGGTGATCGTTAATATGCATTCAAACCCGAATTTGAGCTTCAATTTCCCTTCCAATTTGAGGATTTATGGAAGAACTAGGGTTTTCCTTGTTTGCTATCCTGGAGATCGATGCACACACACACTAAGTGTGTGTGTTGTGTCTTATTTTTAGTTTTAGTAAAACAAGTTTCCCACTTGGCAATATTAGTCCCTATACTTTCAAGGATTTATAAATGAAGCTATAGCTCATAGTTTATTATTTAATTACCCATTACTAACTAGGTTAATTCAACCTAGTTAACTTATTGGGTTCGGGAAGTTATAGCCCGTTTTATGTTAAGTCCGTTAACTCTGGCCTTTTATCAACTATATTTTCCTCGAAAGGATTTGGTCAACTTTTATTTAATATTTGGTTTATTTAATTAAATCCTATTATTCACCGGGTTTACTTTTACTACCCACGGTATTTTACCCTTCTTTTTAGTATTAACGGGGTTTGATTGCCAAACCCGTTTTCGGGGTGTTACAAGTCTACCCCCTTAAAGAGGTTTCGTTCCCGAAACCTTATTTACGTAGTTCATTGGTTTAACCAGTCGAACCAAGTTTCATTTTCAAGGCACCCGTTCCTTTCGGCCAATTTTTTTTTCATTTATTTTGACGCGTACGTCATTCATGTGTAAGGCCTCGCGAGCCGTTACTTTCAGCTTGTATCATTTACCTTTATTGATTATTTATTTTGGTGGTTAGACTTGTTAGTCACCGGTTACCGTATACTCCATCGCTTCATTTTTGGCGTGTAAGATTTTTTTGGCGTTTAGTTAGATTCAATAACTACCTGGCGTTTTATTGTTTTTTCTAGATCTGCCTCGATGAATTAATCGTTTTTGTGTTACAAAGTAAATATTTTGGCGTTTATGGCGGTCCCAAATTCATTAAAATCAATTAATAATTCTAACATCTTGGTATCCATGGCGTTCCCAAATTCATTATATACCTTTAACAATTCAAACTTTACAAACTTTTAGGCGTTTTTGTATATTTCACCAGTTAAATTAATCCCATATATGTTATAAAGGTAAATTTCTTGGCGTTCATGGCATTTTTAAATTCATTATAATTCATTAATAATTCAAAAGACTACAACTACGATGAAATCAAACCAAACTAATAGTCTTCTGTGGATGGTATTACATCAGAGATGTACCAATCGCTTTGTTCATCACTTTCTTCATACTCATCATCATCTTGTGCATTGGCGTATAACGCCATAATCTCGTCTTGTCTTTGTTGCATTCTATACTTAAATATCATCACAACCCTGGATCTTGCATCGTTCGAAAGTGCTAAATCACAAAGTTGTTCAAGAAGATGTAGTATATCTGTGTTCAGCATTTTGTCCATTGTCCTTGAATAATCCACCCCGTGTTAATAAGTCACTTTCACCGTTCTTGATTGTTCATCCAAACTCCAACTGGTAACTTTTGGTAGATCAGTATCGTCAACATCATCATCATCATCTGTTGGAAATTCTCTCTTCAATCTTCTTATTACCATTCGAGTCCTTTCAGGTTTTTTTTAAATTGGCGTTTTGGTTAAAGATGGCGTTTTAAGTATGATCAATGGAAGTGATGATGGAAGCGATGGTAATGTCGTTTATATAATGATGTTTTTGGCGCGTAGTTTAGGAGGAATTTTTTTGTAATAAATTTAATAATTGACTTTCAGTTACTGTGTTCCATCTACCTGCTAAGTTTGCGACGCGTTTTATCATCAAGATTTGGCGTTTTGTATTAATGGTGTTTTAGTCGTTTTGAATGGCGTCTTGCTCATTAGTATGGCGTTTGAATTAGAGCACTAAAAAGACCATTTTACCCTTAATGAAGCTGTTTAAGTAATAAAATTAATGTTATTTACGAAAACGCCACCGGCCAATCTAGTCCACATATTGTTTTGATCTGACGATCCATATGCGTTCTCACCGTTCTCACACTTTTCACCGTTTTCCCTAAATCCTAACCCTATATATATATATATATAGGGTAGGGATAGCGTACATTAATTCAGAAGTGTGAGAAATGTATTATAACACTATATATAACACTATATAACACCATATAAACACCGTATATCACTATGTAACACCATATAACACCATATAACACTATGTAACACTATATATCACTATATAACAATATATAACACTATACATCTATCATAGACATGCTATCAGACAAAATATAGTGTTATATTTGTTATATAGTGTTACATAGTGTTATATGGTGTTACATAGTGTAATACAATGTTTATATGGTGTTATATAGTGTTATATATAGTGTTATAATAAACTTCTCACACTTCTGGATTAATGTACAGGATCCTTTACCTATATACATATAGGTAGGTAGAGGATCCTGTACTTTAATCTAAAAGTGTGAGAAGGGTGAGAAATATTGTGGTGATGACATGTGTCCTAAATCTAAATTAATTCAAAAGGGTAAAAAAGTAATTTTCTTATTGATTTAATTAATTGATAACCTTCCATAACCGCCACCATTAATTATAGGAATACGAATTAAGGACTAATCTACGAATTTGTGTCATCTCGTTCAGAACTGTATAGTGTTATATATTTTTATATAATGTTATATAGTGTTATATGGTGTTATATAGTGTTTTTTTGGTGTTATATAGTGTTATATGATGGATGTATAGTGTTATATGGTGTTATATGGTATTATATAGTGTCATATAGTGTTATTTAGAGTTATATAGTGTTATATAGTGTTATAGTGTTATATTTGTCTGATAGCATTTCTATGATAGATGTATAGTGTTATATATTGTTATATGGTGTTATATGGTGTTACATAATGTTATACGGTGTTATATGATGTTATATAGTGTTATATGATGGATGTATAATGTTATATATTTCTTGTAGCGGTTACATATTTCTGGATTTTTTAAAATGCCCGAATTTTAAAATAAGTTTAAAATTGAATCGCTAGAATTTAGGAGTGAATCGCTAGAATTTAGGAGAGGTTACCTAATTTGAAACATATACAAAGACCCTATTACCCCTACAATTTTCAAATCATTCCAAATAATTAAAACACAATTTATAATTTGGTCCCTATTAATCTCAACCATTAGATCAAAGATCTAATTGTTTAAAACATTTCACACTTCTCATACTTTTGAATTAATGTACACTATCTCTACCCTATATATATTGGTGAAAGATAAAACGAAAACTCATTTGAGTTGAGAAAACTCAAGAAAACCCTATGTAACATTTTTTTTTCTAAAAATAGGGAATGTAACATAAATGTACTTGAACATTTTTATAAAAAAAAATGTAAAAAGTGCATACTAGTTTTTTTTTTAAATGTTCAAAATTTGTATGTTACATTTTTTGACATATATATTATGTAACATGAAATTTTTAACATTTTTTTTTTAAAATAAACTACTCGGCGCTTTTTTGTTTTTCTTATATAAAAATGTTCAAATATTTGTATGTTACATTTCCTATTTTTTTAGAAAAAAAATATTACATGTGGTTTTTACAAAGGTTTTTTGAGTGTTTTTTCAACTCAAGTGGGTTTTCGTTTTATCCTTCCCCTATATTTAATTCTTCAACATGCGGTCTGTAAAAAAAACAACAACTTGCGATTTCAAAGAAGCTTGTACATGCGACTTTAGCAAATTTTTGAACATGCTATTTCAGTATAACATGCGACTTCTCAAAATACATGCACATGCGATTTCACATTTTCCATACTATAACGTACGATTTTGCCTCGTGTCACACCCCGATATTTCCACGTTTCACCGGTGGGCCCGGTGGGGGATTATCGTGACGTAGTTGATATCATCATAGTCAAACAATACAATGTATAAATGCACAGCGGAAGCAAAAGGTAAATATATTACAATCCGATTCAAAGTAATATCAAATATTACAACGGAATGTAAGAAGGATCCACAGGTGGATCTTAAACAGAAAGATAATATCGTTCAATAGACTTTACATCTAAAGCTTGCGAGACTTGATTATTGATGCCTGGAGTAGCCAGCCTATTACGTATAGTACCTGCATTTAGCCTTTTGGAAAATACGTCAGTTTACACTGGTAAATACAATTAACTGACTCATTTGAAAAGGTTTTAATAAAATTGATTTGAATGCACGTGGCACAAACTCTTTATAACTTGGGATAATTATTTAAATATATAATCTTGTAAAAGAATTACATGTTCCTTATGCGTTCAGTAGCCCGGATCGTGTCCGGGTTAAAGATCAATAGACACACCACAGGTATAATGCCCACAAGGCTGATTCCTTAAGGTGGGATACCAGTTTTTACATATGCAGCTGTTAGGTGTACGCCTACACCCCGTGCTTAGGTCGTGGCCATTTCATGAATGATGTCAAGGATATCCGGGACATGGTCATTAACCCCCTAAAGGCTTTAAGTAAACAAAACATATTTAAACGGGCCGATTAAATTATTCAATTAACCACCAAACGATGGAAGATTTAATGCCCGACCAAGCGGTATTTTATATACCGTAACCCAAGCCCGTATAGGGAAAATAAGTTAAAAGTATTTACCTGAGCTAAATATAAATTCAATCCCATCCGTATCAAATCAGCAAGTACAGATAGCTTTTACTGGGCTCCTAATCTGGAACGAAGGTTTTTAATAACCTATTAGAATCCTAACGGGTCTTTAATTAAGTCTTTACTTAGACCGGTTAGTTTTCAAAAGGGAGATACGGTTCAAACGCATGATAAGGCGAAGACCGGAATAGGATGTGATTTAGACCCGACAAGATTGAAGACTTGCCTTATATGGGTAATCTAAACATATTCTGGATTTTGAGGTAAAAAACCGATAAGGTTTGACCCGTTTCGGCTAATTTATGTAAACTAGTTAGATAAGCCGAACCGTACGCGCAAGAAGGCGTAACGGGTAAACATAAGGGTTGACGTGTGCGTATATATACATAATATTTTGCAATGAATTACACACGATTGGGTTTTAAATTTATAAAAGTGATTATTACTTTTACATCAAAACACACACGAAAGAGGCAAGTGTACCCCGTCATATATGTAATAAAGTATCGGTAAGAACCAAGTATCGATCCAAGGAAATGGGCGGAGAATTTGTACTAGACCTTTATCACTAAACTACCGGTAAAAACATAGGTTTTGTGATTTTAAACTAAACTAAAGTAAACATAACCAAATACATAATAAAAACATAATAGAAAGTAGATAAAAAGCCTTGCTAAATACACAACCACAGCATGTCAACTAAGTCAGTTTTGGCACTAGAAGCATTCGGTCAATTTTCCAATTTAAAACAATTAGTATCCCTTTCGGGAATCCTAACATGACAATCATTCTGAAAGTTAAAACGATAGACACACTTTAACCACCTAAAATTGTTCTTTAACGTGCAATTGATAAATGTCTATGAAAATCTCTTAAAAATAAGTTAGGCAGCCGTTAGGATTATTCTAACCTCACTTAAACAAGGAAAGCGACACCGATAAACACAATGCAACCACCGAGATAAGCATAAACTAGATTAAATCACAACCGAGTTCATTTTACAAATCTTGCACAATAATTCACTAAGATAGCAATTTTGGCCTAAACTACTAACTAAGCTAACAAATCATGGCAAGAATTTATAACGACACCATCTAACCCGTTTAGGTCCTTCCGTGACGGTAAGCTCTCTTGATTAACGATAATTACATTTTATTAAATCACTAACCATTTCTAGTATCATGATGCATACATTTAAACCAAGTTAAACTAGTTAACCAAATTCAAAGTTTACTAATACAAGATTAATTAAGCTTCATTTTTCAACTATCTTAACTAACCAAGCACCAATCATCCAACATAATTACTTATAATCAAGAATTCAATATCAATAACAAGGTTGCAAACTAATCATCAAAGATAAACATAGAAAATACTTCAAATGTCATTACAAACAAAGTTTAACAAACTAATGGTTATAATCTAGCAAGGGATTGTTGTGTTTTTGCCCAACGGCTACAATAAAACATAACTCATAATCTAAGTACTTGAAAGATTAACAAAAACTTGGAAAGATTAGAAAATCAAACCATAAACAAGTACTAGACTAAGGATCCGGGTAGTAATCGAGCTAATCGGGATAATGTGGCTTGAATCCGGGTGAAAGCTAATGCCTCCGGAGCCTGAAAATCGCCTGAGAGCTCTCCAAAAATCCAGAATATCGAGCAGAATGTTTCTGCTGTGTTTTTATACTTTTTGCTGATGCACGGTCGTTCCTCATATGGAACGACCGTTCACTTTATGTAATTATTGGAGATGGGTCACCATACTGCATACGTCATCGGATCGTTGACCAGATCTGAAATGGCACGACCGTTCCCCATATGGAACGATCGTTCAGTTCCGGGCTTTATGTTGCACGCCAAGTCGCACCTACCGTTCAGTTCCGAGACTCTCTTGATTCACCGGAGATGCACGGTCGTTCCTCAGATGGAACGACCGTTTCTTCACCTAGTCGCTTGTTTCCCTAGAACGCCCAGCCGCACCTACCGTTCATTGCCGAGATGATCAGCTTTGTCGGAGATGCACGACCGTGCATCAGGTGGAACGACCGTTCCACAGGCCCAGTTCAGAATCCTTAACAGAAAGTCCGCAGCTTTGTCGTTTTGTCCGGAAAGTCCTCGTTTTTGCTATCATCTTGTCTGGAATGCAGTTTTAGGCCTGTAAACACAAATGTAGATAAATAAGTATCCGAACGACGGTTTTACGGCCAAAAACGCATAAAATAGGGGTAAAACGGGGGACTAAAATATGTGTAAATTAGAGTGTATCAAATCTCCCCACACTTAAACCTTGCTTGTCCTCAAGCAAGCTAAACTAAAAAGCAATAAAAGACATAAACAAAAAAAGAACGATAATTTACACACTATTTTATTGAAAACTAATATATAAACGGTTAGCCGGTTTGTCGAAAGACAACATCAAAAGATTCAAACCCAACAAGCATATGCAATTTAAAAAGCGACAACCAAAAAGCCGAGACTAAACATTTAATTGACTCGCATGTTAATCTTCACCCAACTCACAATGTTCACACACACTCGGTTTATTTATGAATCATACATAAAATGTGTATGCGTAAACACTCAACGCCTAGTCAATGAAATGTGCAATATCATAAGCTTGTCATAAGATCTCGTCTCCACCAACTAACATGCAAATAAGTGTAAATCAAGAGGTCTTTACGGGTTGTAACGTTAGGCTTTGGCGAAGGGTATGGAAGTGGACATTTAAAATGGCGAAAACGGTTAAAACTCGGTAGTAGCGTTTAACTAGCAAAAAAAAAACAATACAACTTTACATACAAACGCCTTAAAAAGGCGACTAAAGCGCAATCGAGCTAATCAACAAGATTTTTAACATTTAAGCATTAAAAATTGCTCGATTTCTATCAACTTCACCCTATTTTAGGGTGTTTTATTTTCTGTTTTTTTTTTTTGCAAACTATACAATGAAATATACACAATAACAAGCTAGTTAAACTATTATTTTAACCGAGTTTCAACACTAAAAAGGTTTAAAAACATAAAAAGGCTAAATTTGGTTAAGTAGGCGATAATGTGGGTAAACAAAGGTGAACGGGAAGGCTCGACATGGTTAATCCTAAAGGGTAATATAAGGTGAACGGGAAGCACAACACAAAGAACAAGGTACACAACAAAGGGGTAATCTAAGTGCCTCTATCATGTTTACACAAATCCGCACGTTCATGGTCTTAACAAGCATACTAGTGACAAGTTCTAAATTGCACAAAACATCCGGCTCACACCTATATCCGAAATGAACAAATATATAACAATCTAAGCTCAATATGCTCACGTAACGGAAGGAATGGGTAAAAGTGTGAAAACTATCATGTAAGTCTTTCTTTGTTTGTCACGCTTTCCGGTTTCCTTTTTTCAAAAATATTTTGCTTGTCGAGTTGTTATCAAGTCCGATGCTTTCTAAAACATAACCAACCGGTTTATTTACCAACATATATACACAACACACGTATTTTTAAATGATTTTTCTGATTTCCTGTTTTTTTATATATATATGAGGACAAACAAAGCTAAGTTAACAAAGTTAACCCCCTCCCCACACTTGAACTTCGCATTGTCCCCAATGCGAGACCCGAAATATAGAGAAAGGGATAAAAATTACTCCCCTCAAGATGATGTTGGTGCCACGAGACTTCCGAAGCTCTAACTGGTACGTGCTCCGGTCCAAGATCTGATAGATAAAATCTGCAAGTATGTCGTGTACACCCAAAATATAACAGAAAAAGAAAAATCAAACAACCATAATTTACATAAATACAATCATCCAAACAAAATACAAACGAAATTGTTTGAAAATACATATCCGGGGTGTTTTAAATACTAAGTCAAAACAAACACCCAAAGAAAAACAAAGTACTGAAACATGAAACACCACCAAGTGCTACCACTACCGCAAACTACTCATCATCATCGTCATCATGCCTCGTGCCAGATGGGCCCTGATCGCCATAGCTAGGGGGGTTCCATGGTGGGAACTCCGGCGGGTGCTGAAAATAGTTGGGGTATGCGTGATGCATCTCCCCGAACAAATAAGAAAACCCCGCAGACACCCCCTGGTATAGAGTGTCCTGGCGCTGCTCTAGCCGGTCATGTGTGGCCCTAATCTCTGCCTGACTGGCGTCCTAATCTCGTCCTGGCTAGCCCGGATCTGGTCCTGGCTAGATCTGATCTCGCTGAAGTATGTACCATGCTGCTCCTGCGTGACACGCATGTCCTGGAACTGCTGGTAGAAAGTAGGCCAATCCTCATGCTGATGAAATGCATGATGCTGCGGCGAGTGTGGTGGTGTCTGTGGCTGTGGCTCGTGCATCTCAACATCTTCGTCGTCATCATCCTCATGTTCCTCCTCAGCTGGAGGTAACGGGTCCCATATCTCTCCATTCAAACCCCTCAACCTATCTCTCCCATCTAACTCAGCAATAACCCCCATGAACTTCAAAGACCGTATATCAACATGCACCCCCTCAGTGATCAAAGTGAGACCCCTAAGCACCCCCGGCGTCATGTATCGCTCATTGTACGCGATCTCGGTCACGTACTGCCCGCCGTGGATCTCACTATTGTGGGTCCGCCCTGAACACTTGACAAAGTACTCAGCCATTCGCGCGGCGAGGTTGATCGGTGCTTTGTCAACCAACGCATAAAGAAAGAGCAAATCAGGTGTTGGACAGTTACCTTGACTGTCCATGCGTCCGCAAATAGAATGGCTGAAAACGTGGTGCATCACTCGCACCAGAGGGTCTCGGAGTCGCGAAGCCTTTGACATCCGTGGGTTGTATGGGCCCCCAATAGCGTTACGCGTCCAGAATGCCTCACGCGCTGCATCATTAGGGAAGTTGAACTGATCGTTGAAGATGTCGGGATCATCCATGTCCTCCCGTGTATAAATTCCAAGCCTCCGTCCCAAACGACCCACCGACCATGTATGCCATCGCCTACACAACCTGAAGGTGACCCGATTCCTGTAGCGGAAATCAGGTTCCGTATGTGCAACCGGCCTTTCATACTGATATGAGGCGAAGAATTCAATAGTTAACTCCCGGTAAACGGGTCGGTTGCAACCGACCAGGTTTGCAAGCGCTAGAGTCATCATTTCATCCAGTCGGTCATATTGATTCAAATCCCTCATGACCTCCCAGTCCAACCATCGGGGTTCGCCAAACTGATCCCGCCTCGCCCACAATTGATCGCGCTTCGCGATACATAGAGCTTCCTTCTCAATGTTGGGGTCAAATTGCAGGAAAGGGTGATCCATCTGTAATGGGGAATGTTGTTAGGAAGACAGAAACAGGAGAAAAAAGAGTTGAAAACAAGCGAGCAGCCAATTATGAAGCTACTGTCCAAACTGTACTGGCAATATGGCACGGTCGTTCTCCGGGACGCACGGTCGTGCGTCACCGAGAACTAACAGGCCAGACCAGACGATATCGTGAATAGCCGGCGAGGCACGACCGTTCCATCCGACGAACGACCGTGCACTTCCGAATCTGCAGATTTCGACCCACTGTTCTTAGAACAATCAGATTTTTCAAAAATTCAACAAGTATTGGGCTCACAGGTGTCTGCAAATCAACCGGGTGTTCACGATACTTCGATTAAACAAGGGTTAGGGTTTCGATTTTTTTATGAAGAGAACCCTAAAAATTCCTTGAAAATCGGAAGAAAACTACACTAGAAAGAAAGAAAACAAGAAATCTAACACTAGAGACGTACCGTGCGAAGTTGGGTGCTTGATCGTGCGAAAAACCGTGCGATATGGTGAAAAATCGCCCAGGAACGGTCTGCAACTGCTAGGGTTCGCGAATGGTGAGTTTTGCAGCAGACAATGGTATATATAGTGTGCAAAATGACCAAATTGCCCTCAGCCAGTCGCACGGTCGTTCTCCGGAATGGAACGATCGTGCGTCACCGAGGTCGTACAAACCCAGCAGCGTGTTCTCGGAAATACACCGAGGGTGCGATCCACCGTTCTGGCTTCCTCGGAAAAGCACGGTCGTGCATCGCCGGCGAACGATCGTGCATCAGGTGCAGATCAGAATTTTTCCGCAGAAGCCATTTTCAGCAGCTGTTTCGGCCGTTTTTCGCCGTTTTTCCGACACACCGACTGTTTTAACATTATTACAATACAGAACCTTCTCCCGGTACGTACGGAAACTAAATAAACAAACGAAAACTACCTAACCAACCTAAATTACGCTAAAACTACCAAAACAAATAAAAGGACAATTTTGCCCTTATAGCGCCAAAGACGCTCCAGCTGCATTTTTGTCGGCGAGTCAGCAGCGTAGACTCATGCTAAATTTTTGTCGGCGAGTCGATAGCAAGACTCATGTCCCCACACTTTACGTGTGCGGGCCATTACCACGCCCCTTCGGATTCTGCTCCGTGTTGCCCGGAAGACCACCCGGGGGTCTCTCCGACAACATTTTCGCCAACTGGCCCACTTGATTCTCGACATTCTGAATGGAAGCCTTTTGACTCCGCATTTCTCCTTCATTGACCAAGAACCGCTCCTCATGCTGCTGATATCGCTTTTCAGCCATTTGATTAGCACTATTGGAGTTGTTCAGCAGTTGTGCCATCATTTCCTCGAGCTTTGCGTTGCTTTGAGAAGCGTGCGGCTGTGAACTGCTTCCTGAGCCTTGATTATGATATTGAGGCTGAAAGGATTGACCATGAGAATGTTGTGGCACGGGAGCATGTTGAGCAAAACCGGGCGCGTTCTGGTTCCCCGAACCAGATTTCCACCCAAAGTTTGGGTGATTTCTCCACCCTGGATTGTACGTGTTGTTGTAGGGGTTATTTTGGGGCCTATTTTGATTGCCCATGTAGTTCACCTCTTCGTGACCGGTAAACATAACACCCTGCTCACACGTACCTGGCACATGTGACACTCCACACTGGTCACATCCAGGGCCAACTTGCGCGGCTGATTGGGATTTATTGAATTTCGTCGCCAGAGCCGAGATTTGCGCAGTAATGGCTGTGTAATCGTCCACAGCGTGAGCTCCTGGGCGAGATGATGATGATGTAGCCCGACCTCTATCGCCTTCCCGACGCGAGCTGGATTTCAACGCAGCTTTCTCAATAATATCATATGCTTCCGCCGGCGTCTTCGTTCCCAGATCGCCTCCTGCGTTAACATCTAATCGCTCCTGCGTGTTGTAGCTGAGCCCCTGATAGAATGTCAAAACCAGCTGTCTCTTGGAATAGCCGTGATGTGGCACATCAATCAACAAATCCTTGAATCTCTCCCAAGCTGCATGCAACGATTCGCCCTCGTCCTGGCGAAATGAAGTAATCCGGTTCCGTAGCTTGTTCGTTTTCTCAGGTGGGAAATATTTATGCATAAACTGCTCCGCCAACTGATTCCAGGTCCTGATGGACCCGGCTGGAAGTGACATAAGCCAAGCTCTGGCTTTATCACGCAACGAAAACGGAAACAACCTCAACCGAATCGCATCCTCCGAAACATCCATAATCTTGAATGTAGAGCAAACATGGAGGAAAGCCGCAATGTGCCTCCCAGGATCCTCGCGCTCACGCCCGTCGAACTGCACTGAATTCTGCACCATGTTAATAATACTAGATTTTATTTCAAATGAAGGTGCATCAATAGTGGGTCTAATAATACTGGGCTCCAAGCCATCTCGTCCGGGCTGATTCGTCTCATTCAAAGGTTGATTATCGTCTGCCATGATTTCGTCCCCTGAGTTTTCGCTTTCAGAAAGTATCACCGGGTCGTCAATCGCGTTTGCAATCCGTTGTGCAATGACACGTGCCCTTTCTCGCAGCCTCCTACTTCTCCTAAGATTATGCGCTGGTTCGTCAACCGGCTCAGCAATATTAGGCGCGGGAGTTGAGGACATTAACCTGCAAACGAAAATTTCACACAATGAATATTTTATTACTATATAATAATTCTGCCGCCATATTTTTTTTCCTTTTTTTTTAATTTTTTTTTCTTTCAGCTGAATAGAAGCAGAAAATTATTATAAATGGGCTGAAAATTTTATAAAAATCCGAAAAATGGCCCGAAATTTTATAAAAATTCAACACAATAAATAAATGAATCGACTAATACAAAAATGGCTTTAGGGTGCCGAAAACCCAAAGAATAAATGAATAAATGAATCCGGATCAAATAAATAAATGAAACAAAAATAACGCAAAAATGAATAAATCGAAAAAAAAAACAAGAACTATTAACAAATAAATAAACAAATAAAGAATCATGAAATTATTCACAAAAATAAACAAGTATATACGCCGATAACAAAATGACTCGGGTCGTTCCTAAAACTCGCCATTTCCCCGGCAACGGCGCCAAAAACTTGACGTGTGCGTATATATACATAATATTTTGCAATGAATTACACACGATTGGGTTTTAAATTTATAAAAGTGATTATTACTTTTACATCAAAACACACACGAAAGAGGCAAGTGTACCCCGTCATATATGTAATAAAGTATCGGTAAGAACCAAGTATCGATCCAAGGAAATGGGCGGAGAATTTGTACTAGACCTTTGTCACTAAACTACCGGTAAAAACATAGGTTTTGTGATTTTAAACTAAACTAAAGTAAACATAACCAAATACATAATAAAAACATAATAGAAAGTAGATAAAAAGCCTTGCTAAATACACAACCACAGCATGTCAACTAAGTCAGTTTTGGCACTAGAAGCATTCGGTCAATTTTCCAATTTAAAACAATTAGTATCCCTTTCGGGAATCCTAACATGACAATCATTCGGAAAGTTAAAACGATAGACACACTTTAACCACCTAAAATTGTTCTTTAACGTGCAATTGATAAATGTCTATGAAAATCTCTTAAAAATAAGTTAGGCAGCCGTTAGGATTATTCTAACCTCACTTAAACAAGGAAAGCGACACCGATAAACACAATGCAACCACCGAGATAAGCATAAACTAGATTAAATCACAACCGAGTTCATTTTACAAATCTTGCACAATAATTCACTAAGATAGCAATTTTGGCCTAAACTACTAACTAAGCTAACAAATCATGGCAAGAATTTATAACGACACCATCTAACCCGTTCAGGTCCTTCCGTGACGGTAAGCTCTCTTGATTAACAATAATTACATTTTATTAAATCACTAACCATTTCTAGTATCATGATGCATACATTTAAACCAAGTTAAACTAGTTAACCAAATTCAAAGTTTACTAATACAAGATTAATTAAGCTTCATTTTTCAACTATCTTAACTAACCAAGCACCAATCATCCAACATAATTACTTATAATCAAGAATTCAATATCAATAACAAGGTTGCAAACTAATCATCAAAGATAAACATAGAAAATACTTCAAATGTCATTACAAACAAAGTTTAACAAACTAATGGTTATAATCTAGCAAGGGATTGTTGTGTTTTTGCCCAAAGGCTACAATAAAACATAAATCATAATCTAAGTACTTGAAAGATTAACAAAAACTTGGAAAGATTAGAAAATCAAACCATAAACAAGTACTAGACTAAGGATCCGGGTAGTAATCGAGCTAATCGGGATAATGTGGCTTGAATCCGGGTGAAAGCTAATGCCTCCGGAGCCTGAAAATCGCCTGAGAGCTCTCCAAAAATCCAGAATATCGAGCAGAATGTTTCTGCTGTGTTTTTATACTTTTTGCTGATGCACGGTCGTTCCTCATATGGAACGACCGTTCACTTTATGTAATTATTGGAGATGGATCACCATACTGCATACGTCATCGGATCGTTGACCAGATCTGAAATGGCACGACCGTTCCCCATATGGAACGATCGTTCAGTTCCGGGCTTTATGTTGCACGCCAAGTCGCACCTACCGTTCAGTTCTGAGACTCTGTTGATTCACCGGAGATGCACGGTCGTTCCTCAGATGGAACGACCGTTTCTTCACCTAGTCGCTTGTTTCCCTGGAACGCCCAGCCGCACCTACCGTTCATTGCCGAGATGATCAGCTTTGTCGGAGATGCACGACCGTGCATCAGGTGGAACGACCGTTCCACAGGTCCAGTTCAGAATCCTTAACAGAAAGTCCGCAGCTTTGTCGTTTTGTCCGGAAAGTCCTCGTTTTTGCTATCATCTTGTCTGGAATGCAGTTTTAGGCCTGTAAACACAAATGTAGATAAATAAGTATCCGAACGACGGTTTTACGGCCAAAAACGCATAAAATAGGGGTAAAACGGGGGACTAAAATATGTGTAAATTAGAGTGTATCAAGGGTCCTAACCAGGTTTCCTAAGTTAATATGCCTCAAATATGTTGTGATATCAGTAGGATACCTTCCATTATGCCCAAAACGAATTTAAACACAAACTATGCCTCGTAGGGGTAGTTTGGTCATTTACAAGGTTATAAAAGGGTTTAAGTATTATCCTGAGTTACAGGTCTGATGTAATCAGCAAAAATACTCAAATTAATAAGTTATAACAGTAGGTTAAAGTATATATATGTGAAATTTATCAATTATAACCAAACTATGCACCGTAGGGGCATTTTGGTAATTTCACATAAGCCGAAAAGCTCAAAACTGAAGTCTGAGTTTAACAACTTTTGCTTACTGTCAAAATATTATAATTTACCTAAAATATCAGTAGGTATCAACCCTTGTATGTTAAAAATAGTTTTAGTACATGCTATGCGTTAGAAACGCTAAAAAGGCGATTAGAAGCCGTTTCCGGGTTCTTTATAGAAAACTGATATTTTTATTATTCCAGAATGTTTAAATAATGTATTTATCATATAAAATCAGTAGCAAAAGGTTTGGGGTCAAAAAGATATGTAAAACTCATTTTATAGCCCAAAAGGGCAAAACCGACAATTACCAACTCAAGCTTACGACCCTAAGTTATGCTCAGCCTAAAATTAATTAAAAATCTTCAAAAACCCCAACATAATATATTATATCAGTGGGTAAAGAGTTTGATATCAAAAAGTAGGTTTAAATAGGCTATACGCTAATTATGCTGTTTAATCGCTAAAGAAGCTTTCTAATTACGCTAATGAGCATAACTCTCACTCTACACGTCAAACTGATGTCAAATTTTGGGTACAAGTTTATATATCAGTAATTAAAGTTTCTATTCTTTTACATTTTCAAAAATCACGTTTTAAGGTGAAAAAGGGCATAATGGTCAACATATGAGTAATTAACGGAATCATGCATATTAATTGGTTAACTAATGAACCAAGGTGTATAATCACAGAGGGTTATACTAGCATGTAACCTGGTCCTAAAGAAGCTCTATGGCATTTCTAAAACATACCAAAACGGGTCAGAACTGAAGTCAAAGCAAAAGTCAAAGCTTTGCGACTTTCGGTTCCGAACCGGGTCTAAACGTAAAATTGTCGGGTTGAACATGTTTAGACATGTTCTTACACTACTTACCAAGTTATATTAATGATCAAACAGGTTGTATGTGTTCTACATTGCTAATTATGCATAAATTGGAAATTAAGCATTCTGTTGACTTTTTAAATAACAAGTTTGACCCGACATTTGACCTAGTTAGAGTGGGAATCAGAGGGTGCCCTTTTAAGGGTTTAATGCCCACATAATTACCAACTTATAACTACTTTCAATTCGACTAATCAATGGACCATCAATGATTAATCGCTAAGTCAACCGTTAATTACGACCGTTTGACTTTTAAGCTAAAACTAAGCAAAAACTTAACTAAGAAAGGTTAAGCATACTTACTGAAGTCCTATGCACGATTAGGAAGGACTTGGGTCTGCTCTTAAGCTCCAGGAAGCTCCACAAGTGCAGATGGAATGAGTGATCACAAGTTGCAACATGAATGGCCTTTTTATAGTGATTTTGATCCATTAGATTGTTGACAACTCATGCTACCATGGATCCTAGATCATTTACAAGTGCCCCTAAGGCCTAGGAACATGTAGGGGGCGCCCATGAAGTGTTAAAGGGCAATACATGACGTTTACATGGGTTGAACAGGCAACAGAAATGAGTTGCTGCATCTGGGACCTGCTTGCGCACCGTAAGGCTCTGGGTCTTGAGGTGCGCAAGCCTTTGCCAGCACAATGAATCTTTCAAATGTTGACAGTTTTGACCCCTGGACTTCCAAACTTGATTTTTACCTTTATTTCTTGCACTTTGGGCCCTCTAAATTGAATTCTAAGGGCTTCAAGACTTATACCAACTTTGTTAAGTCCTTGGTTAACTTTTGATTACCCGAAAAGTCATAACTTTCAACGTTTACGCTTTAACCCCTCGTATACGAATATTGTCATAACTTCCTCATTCTTTATCGAAACCTTGTGAAATTTTAATCACTTATTCTAGTGAGCATAATTAATCATTACAAAGCTTCAGGTTCACTAAAAGGTCACTCAGAGGTGTACTTTAAACATGTTGACACATTTAACCCCCGTAGTTTGTAATCTCTCACTTTCTTTCACAATTAGCTTCGTATGATCCATAATTTATTCGTTTAAGGGTATAAACATCATGTAGGGTTATTGTAAAGTATATTTATCCATTGTTGACGTTTTGAACCCTTATTTTCACATAGTTTCTTTGTTTGTCAATTTTAGTCCCTCTAAAGTATTCTTTCACACGTTCAAAGCTTATGACACGTGTCAATACCTTATTGGACGTAAATTTTCGAGGTGTTACATCCTCACCCCCTTAAAAGAAATCTCGACCTCGAGATTTGCTAAAATGCTGGAGGTACTTTTTTTCGTATAATGGACTTAATTCTTATAACATATCTGGAGTCTTTCCAAGCTCCCAAAGTGACCCCTATATTAGGTACATGTATCCTTTTGCAGCTTCTTAACCTGTCGATCCTCAATCGATACAGGATGCTCATCACATCATAAATTTGCATATCATTATGTGATAGTGCTTCTTAACTTATTGGCGAAACACATCCATCAGTCACTAGTGTGCAATGTATTGCGAGCTCCGCCAAGCTCCTTAAGTAGGTTTTAGCTTATGAGCTACTTGATCTTGATACATTCGATTTCCTTTGAATGATTCTATATATTCAGAGCTTAACTAGCCTGATTATTTAACAAATTGGCACACCCTTCCTGGGTGATATCTTTTGTTGAGCCTTATTCTTTAACAAGATCTTAGGAGGTTTGCTACTTTCATTAATTCTTGATTTTCTGCCGAATACTGGTAACTTACAGATGATTAGGGAATTGTATGAATCTTATTCGTTGTTTCCAATGCAACCTTCAGATCCTTATAAGTGGACTTCCTAAAGTCTCGTCCATCCAACGGATGTTTTGATATTTCATTTATACAAGGTCTCCAAAGGAGCCACCTTGATACTTATATAGCAACTATGGAAAAGCTTATCTTAAGGTGAGATGGTTATTCCAACCATTGCTCATTACTAATCTTAAAGAGTAGCTAATCCTTACAGTTAGTCGAACAATCGATGATCCTGGGCAGCTGATGGCGATTCTCAATCGTTGCCTAATTAGGGTTGCGATAATTAATACGTAAGCAATATGAACCGTCTTTCTTATTCAATAACATAAAACCCTCAGAATATTGAGTCAGGCTATATGAGCCTATGTCTTAAAACCTACTTAATCAGGGTTTCGATTATTCCAAAATCAACATGGAGTTTTCACAATACCTCTGCCCACAGCGGGATGTTAATCTTAACTCTACCTGCCTCTCAGGAGGTAAGCAGGGAAAACTTATGAGAAGATACTTAGGTATAAGGAGATTACAGAGATTTTCCAAATCTCAGACTCCCATTCATCCATCAATGCTTGTGTCAAATAAGTGACACCTGTATGTTACAATTCCACGAATTTCCTTAATCAGGAACATTTACTTGGACAATTTCATTCTGGATATCTCCCTTGAATACCATTAGTTGATTTTAGTACTATATGACTTCTCGGAATATCTTTGTGATCCCATGCATTAAACCTCCATACTGATCAGGCATGGAAGCAATCTATGGAACTTATTAAGATATACCAATCATCATACGGCACTGTTCATCATACCGTTTGGTATTCGCAATCTTTAGAGATCAAAGAGATATCAACTCTAAATGCTGGCGCATTACACCTAGAGAGAGGATACTTCTACAATTCTACGACTGAAGGTTTCTGACAGGAACAGAAGAAATGGTTCTTCTGATCAGCCTGTGAGTCTTACCTTACACTTAGTATCTGGGTTTCTTACGGGAAAAATTTTCTAAAAATTTGCTAAGCTTATGGTCTTATGAGAGACCTAGCAGCACCTGAACCCAAATGTAATCCTTAGCAATTAAATCTTAATAAGGGATTTACCTAGTGTCATTATTAATGTGAACTGCCTCTAATCATACATTAGGAGGGTTAAGCGCCTCCATTCTTAAACTTTTTAAACTTAGCCGCAAAATCTATGACAAATTTAGGGCAGTCTCAGCTTTGACTGGTCGTTTCTTAATCTATAAAACGTGAGTAGCTGAGGTAGATCCATAATGGATTTATAATAAGTAGGCTTTGAAATCTTAATGTGCCCTTAAAACTTGGACCATCCCATTTTATGTAAGGGGATCTTTCTTATGGACTTTATTAATGTCCTTACTAATTAAGGGTATTGCCATCGAATGACTGTGATGTATACCTTACCATGTCCCTTCCAGCATAATCGCTGATATACCTAATGGTTTCTACTTCATCCATCAATTTCCTGAAATCGATGGTCCCTTATTATTATTGAGGTCTCTTGACTTCTAAGAGACGAAGTACTTTTAAGTACATCCTAAAATGGGGCTCCTTGCCGTATATGATTTTGTTTAGTTTATTCATCGTATTTGAAGTATGAATATAGCTCTTCTTATGAGCAGCGACAAGTGTTTTAAAGCGAACATCATTCAGCTTCTCAACCTTTTCATGACTTTTCTTATAGCCTTTCTAATAGCTGCGTTAATTACAGTTTTTGGAGATTAACTCCATTAACATTGAGGTTCACATCGGATGCACCATTAACATTTGTCGCATCCCCAGCATCGCAACTGTTGTTTGTATTTTCTGAGTTTTCCATACTCGAATCTTTGGTATTAAACACCAAATTTAACAAGTGCCTGGGGCAATCCATACCCAGTATCTCCTTGAATGGTCAAAGGCTCACCCTAAGGAGTCTTGATAACTACTTGCTTCTCATTACACAAAGTATGGGTTCGGCTACAAGATGACCAACTCATCTTCTATTATTATATCGAGTCCCGCTATTTTAATGGAACAAGGACAGTGGAAAAGAATGATTCCTAACGGATATAAAACATCCAGCTAAAATTGCTGAAGCAGTCTCTGAGGTACTATCGGTCAATTTTACTTTATACTTAACGCTTAGAGTTTTAACATGCAGATTTAATGATTTACAAAATCTATTGTCTACGGAAGACTTATCTGAACCTGAATCAAATAATACTCTAACATGGGCGTTATTGATATAGAAAGTACCTGTTGTGATCTTGTCATCCTGAATAGCCTCTTGAGTATCCCTTTGAGAGTTTCCGGTTTTGGTCTTCTTAGCCTCGCCAGACTTCTTGGTTTTATTAGGGCAGTTAGTTTTGATGTGCCCTATTTCACTGCAACCATGGCAGGTTGCGTCCTCCATCTTCTTGCAATCCAAGGTCTTATGCCCCTTGGACTTGCAGATTCCGCAAGGTGAACGCTGAGATTCAAATCTGCATTTCCCGAGGTGGTATTTCCTACATATTTTGCATTTGGCCTTTTCACCTGACCGCTGGTTGTTCTTCAGGTCCTTGCATTCATGGGTCTTGTGATCCATCTCCTTACAGATGACACATCCCCTGGTCTAATCATAGAAACATTTTCCAAAGTGCTTCTTCCCGCAGGTTCCACATTCGGGTTTTGCCTTCTTTGGCTTGGACCGGTTATAGCTCGAACTGGTCCTACCCTTTTTGTAACCTTTATTCGGGGTATTATCGTACTTTCGCTTATGTTCCCTTAACGCTCGGTTCACGGCCTTGTTTACAGCTGTATCTAACATAGCCTGTAACTCGGCGCCCGTTAAATTCAGTCTTGTATCATCATTCTGATTAACTGGATGATTGTGAGCTTCAGAGGAGTCAACCATGGTGAAGCTTTGAAGGCTACAAACCAATTAGTAATAATTGATTTAATTATATGGTGAATTTTCGAATTTGTTGATTAAATAGCTATAGTGTAAATAACCCTATAGGCCAAAAGATAGTATTTAAGTTATTTGATTATGTTCTGCCTAGGTTTTTAAGTAAACCATCCTTGGCGTGTAAACAGAATATAATCCTTCATATTTGTTAGACAGGGGACATAAATCACGACTGTCAATGTCGTACCGACATTTTATATAGCATAAGGGCTTGTCCCAAGGACTCTTTGATGGCACAGGGGCCTTGTCACTAGGGAAATTTTAAAACATAATCAATGATTCCTTTGGATCGGAAAATTTTCACAATTCATTGTCTTGACAAGAAGTTATGAAATAAAAACTATCTTTTCATGTATACACCTTTGCCCGTAGGTATACATCCCAAATGGATGTTTTGATGCATACATCATGTTCGACGTTTACTAGCCATGATTCCAATTGATCATTTAGGCTAAACAAGGGGTTTGGAAAAATTCCTAATATAAAGATGACAAGTGTGATTTTATCGCATCACTGTTGTCGGGAGTGTTAACACATTTTCAGATGTTAACGAGGATCTGAATCTCTTTTTAAACAGGTTTTACCATCTTAGCTAGGTCTTCAATGACATTCAAGCTAGGTCAAACCTTTTAAGATTCTCTTTTAATGTTTATACTGGCAGGAAAGGAATGATATTTATTTTTATTCAGGATTTTTATTAATATTATCCTTGATTTAATTAAAATATAACTACAGCACAAAAAGTCAAGTCACAAGGACAAGTTTAATTTATAAGCCATGATTTCAGAGAATCGAGGCAAATTTATAAGTTAGTAATAGCACAAAAGGCCTAGTCACGTGGACAAGTTTAATTTATAAGCCATGATTTCAGAGAATCGAGGCAAATTTATAAATTAGTAATAGCACAAAAGGCCTAGTCACGTGGACAAGTTTAATTTATAAGCCATGATTTCAGAGAATCGAGGCAAATTTATAAATTAGTAATAGCACAAAAGGCCTAGTCACGTGGACAAGTTTAATTTATAAGCCATGATTTCAGATAATCGAGGCAAATTTATAAATTAGTAATAGCACAAAAGGCCTAGTCACGTGGACAAGTTTAATTTATAAGCCATGATCATTTGGGATCGAGGCATTTAGGGGTGAATCAAAGTTTATTACTTTTTCTTGACAGGGAGTTGTAGGCTACCACTGTCTTTAGTCTCAGAGGACATTAACTATAGCCCGTAGGCATTTCCCTTCTAAGGGATGTTTATGATATGATCATCTTATAGGATGATATAAGCCATGATTTCTAAATCAATAGACTAGATAAGAAAATTGGAAGAATCCAATATAAGAATGAGTGTTGTGATTTTCTCGAATCACATCTATCAAGAGTGCTAACACGTTCTTAGGTGTTAACAAGGATTTGAATATCTTGAATAGGTCCTACCATCTTGGCCTCGTCATATAGGCTAGGTTTACCTTTAAGATTCCTTTTTAACAATAAACGCAGAACAATCCTAACTCAGGATGTTAATAAGGATCTGAACCTAAATTGAGGAACTGCCATCTTGGCCGGGTCTTAATAATGACACAAGGCTAGGTCTTGCCCTTTTTAGATTTTGCCATTTTATTATAATGGTAGATCTTATAAAAGGAAATATTATTTCTTATTTATTTCATATTTCCAGATTAGGATGAATATTTAGTCATTCCACTATAAAATTTAAAAAAGTTCAAGGTTGCCCTAAGCGGGACTTGAAAGGAATAGTGTTGTCCTCGAAGGGACTAAAAGATAAATATCGTTATAAAGACTTTTAAGGAAACGATCTTCAGCAAAAGGAGTTTCTTCTTCATTTTATTTCCGAATGCTTTCTCCTTGGTTACACGTTTCATCCTAGCCGCTGTACGAAGATCAGCAATTCAAGGCTCCGGGTGTGGAGAATTCCTATTACGGCTTCTTCGCTTGGTGACGTATCCAATATATAAAAATTGGAAGCAAAATTTCCAGATGAGGATTGAGAATATTCCTATGTTAAGTCTAGACTCAGAAGGTCAAGGAATGTGCTAATGTGTCATTGAGATTAAACACAAAAAGCTAGTGTTTAATTCACTCAATGTTGGCTCTGATACCAACCTGTCACACCCCGATATTTCCATGTTTCACCGGTGGCCGTGGGCCCGGTGGGGGATTATCGTGACGTAGTTGATATCATCATAGTCAAACAACACAATGTATAAATGCACAGCGGAAGCAAAAGATAAATATATTACAATCCGATTCAAAGTAATATCAAATATTACAACGGAATGTAAGAAGGATCCACAGGCGGATCTTAAACAAAAAGATAATATCGTTCAACAGAATTAAACATCTAAAGCTTGCGAGACTTGATTATTGATGCCTGGAGTAGCCAGCCTATTACGTATAGTACCTGCATTTAGCCTTTTGGAAAATACGTCAGTTTACACCGGTAATACGTGGAAATATCGGGGTGTGACACCTCGCGTACGTAATGTACGTTAAGATATATTGTACGGTATACTTTCTCTCTCTCTCTCTATATATATATATATATATATATATATATAGTGTATCAAACCAAAGAATTGTTTTTATTGAATAATAATTACTATTACAATGGGTATATAGATAAATAAGTTACATTCTAATATCCTCTATTATAAACTAATTTAACTTAATCACTTGTCTAACATTCCCCCCCAAGTTGAGGGTGAGGAACGACCTGCAACTTGGACTGTAATGATAAGAATATCTAAGAAGATAAGGGTTTGGTAATGACATCAACGATTTGATCATTAGTCAAGATAAACTTTACATTCAGTTTTCCTTGAGCAACTTATTCAAGGACAAAATGGAAATCTACCTCCACATGTTTTGTATGTGCATCACATGATTTGCAGAAAGATAGGTTGCACCGAGATTATCACACCAAAGTGTTGATGACCGATTAACTATTCCAAGTTCTTGAAGAAGACATTTCAATCATATTAGTTCTGCAATAGTATCAACGATTACCTTATATTCTGACTCTATTGAAGATCGAGATACAATTCGTTGTTTACGTGCAGTATATGAGATAAGATTTTAGCCGAAGTATAAAACATATCCCATTGTGGATCGACGATCGATAGGGCAACCAACTCAATCAAAATCTGAGTATGCCTATACATCCTAGTGCCAATATAAGTCGGAAAAGGCATGTAATTGAGAACCGGAGTCATAATGGAATAGCAATCCAAGTTGAGCCATGCCATTAAGTTATCGCAAGATTCGTTTCATGGCTGCCTAATGATTTTCAGTCGGGACATGTATAAATTGACACACTTTGTCGATTGCAAAATCAATGTCTGGGTGAGATAATGTAGGATACTAAAGTACACCAACTGTCTGACGATACCGTGAGGGATCATAAAGAAGAGGACTGTCATGAGGAAGTAGAACATGAGAAGTACTCATAGGGGCAGCAACGGGTTTGCACTGTGATAGTCCAGCTCGGTATATGACATCCAAAATATATTATCTTTAAGAAAGAATCAAATCTTCACGATGATGTACCACCTCAATTCCTAAGAAATAGTTCAACCGACCAAGATCTTTAACTACAAACAAAGAACTAGGACGGCTAATGATATTAGTAACAGCTTGAGGTTGATTACCAGTAATGATGATATCCACGATGGTGCCATGCATGTTGAGTATGAATAATGCCAGAATAGTTTTGGACCCAGAAAAACAAGTTGCTAAAGTGTCATAGATAACCGAGTGAACCACGCTCTAGGGGCTTGTTTGAGCCTATATAAGGACTTATCAATTAAACACACATGATCTAGTTTGGTAGAATCAACAAAGCCAAGAGGTTGATTCATATAAACAGTTTCTTGAATATCACTATGCAAAAATGCATTATGAACGTCTAGTAGACGAAATGACCATTTATTAGTGATATTCGCAGATAAAATAGTATGAATAGTGGCCGGTTTAACAACCGAACTAAATTTTTCATGATAGTTAACTCCAGCCTGAACCCGTTGATGAAAACTTTTTATAGTGAATTGTGCCTTATAATGGCTTATTTTCCCACCTGGACCTGTTTCAACATGTATACCCATTTACAATCAATCACATTCGCATTCTTAACAGGAGGAACTAATGACCAAGTCCCATTCTTATGAAGGGCCTCCAACTCTTCAGTCATGGCATGACGCCATTCCAAAGATGCGTTGACAACGGTAAATGAGGTCGGTTCAATGGGTAGGTTAGGTAAAGTGTTGGCCATATAGGCAACGGGAATGTATCTAGAGGTTAGTTTAGGATTAGGTCTAAGGTTGGAAGGCCGAAGTCTTGGTGAATGGTTAGGTTGGTCTGAGGTTGAAGGTTGTGGATAGGAGTGGGGTTCAACTGATGTGGGATCGGTCTGGTTGGTGGCTGTTGGGTCGGGTGGATTAGGGTTGGTTGTAATAGGTGTGGTTAGGGCAGTTTCGGTTGGGATATGTTCAGGGTAGATGGAAACGTATGGCGTGTTAGTGTGGGACAGGGAAGAGGTGTTAAGTAGTTCATGGTAAGGGAACATATGTTCATTGACACAAACATGTCAGGTAATGTAAACTCGTTGCTTGGTTGTGTCAAACCACCGATAACCATGGTGAATAGGGCTGTAGCCAAGGAAGACACATAGAGTCGATCAAAAATTAATTTAACTATTGTACAGTCGAAGGTAAGGAAACCATAAACATCCAAAAACCCGAAGAAATGAGTAATTTGGTTTACGTTTAGGAATATATTCAAAGGGTGACTTGTTGGAGGAGGCTCGAGATGAAAGACGATTGATGAGGTAAACAGTTGTTTCGAAGGCATAGTGCCAAAATCATTCAGGAAGGTGAGACTGAGCTAGAAGAGCAAGTATGGTTTCCACAACATGACGATGACGACGCTTGACATTCCCATTTTGTTCACTTATATGAGGATAAGAGCGTCGATGTATTATGACAAGATTATTACAAAATGAAGTAAGGTTGCGAAACTCCCCAACCGAATCAGATTGAATGCCTTTTAATTTTGTGTTAAATTGCCTTTCTGCAGTTTTAATAAAATTTGTTGAAATATGATAAACATTGTTATGGATGGTTTTCTGAACCCATATCCTGAATTATATCCTGACTTTATTACTTTTGTTTATGACCAGGATACCGGATCAGGATATTGGTAACATCCTGATGCAGTATCCTGGTAGTTACTAATTATTCACGTGCAGATTAGCATGGCAGGTCTATAACGTTCGAGTGGACTGCTTCTCCTGGAGACTCGGGCTATTCAGTTGAAAAGAAGACGTTGAAGCCGGAAGAAGGGGTCTTGAACGTATCGGAAGGAATATTCCAAGCATCCTGATTTTATAGGATAGTTTGTTATTTCCATCTTACTATATAAAGGAACGTACATATCGATAGAGACACACAATTTTTCACACACTTTTGCTCTCTACTAGCTGCAATCACTCGCAATCACTAACACTTACACTCGAAATTCATTGTAACACTTAGTTGATCCGTACAATATCCTGCACTGTATCCTAAAGTTTGAAGTAATAAAAAGAACAAGGCAGCTGCGATTGTCAGCTCCCGAGGTTTTATGCCGGCAATCTAGATTGATCAAGGGCTTTCCTCGTACATCTCGTGTCATTCTTTACCTTTCTGCTCATTGTTTGATTATTGACAAAGCTCGGTATCCTGAGCCATATCCTCAAACTATTATTTGCAAACAACTAAACGAGTACATTTTCGATACACATTGTTAGCACACTACCTCACAAAACTAATTTGATCACTAAATTACTTAGGTAATTTTTGACCAAAACAATTTGGCGCCCACCGTGGGGCAAGTGGTGCTATTCATATTAAAAACCTTGCTAAAATCTTTACTTGGTTTTCTTTTTTCGAAACCTTTTGCTACACTATTTTCAATGGCCTCAAAATCAAACATGAGCTCTTCTACCATGTCTACTACAACTTCTGCAACAATTGATTCGGTGCTCCTACCACCTCCAAGGACGCAAGCTTCATCACAGCCTCAAGCTCCTCCGAGGAGGGTTGAAACTCATACATCTCGGGATATTGTTCCTACTCAGAATATCCATGGATCTGCTACCTCAAGGAGAACTCCTATTATGGCTTCTAATGATGAAATTCTAACTTTGTTTGGTAGTATACAGGATCAGATGAAGCAACAACAGGAGACCAACCAAATGCTGATAAGAGAGATACAACTCTTGAAATCTAACTCAAACAGGTCTGCTGAGGATACTGTTACTCCCTTGCAGCCCAGAGCATTAAACTTCAGCTCGGCAGTATACACTGAGGATAACCAGGGCAATATTATACCAAGCCATTCGCAGAGTCATACTCCTGAGATACCTTCATCAGTCAGGGTATCAACTGTGAGGGGCTCAGGATATGCTCCAGGATATGGCCAGAATAACCAAACTGGTAACGTGACTAATAATATTTATACTCCTTCTGCTAACAGTTTTGGATCTTTGCAGGATACAGGAGTGACGTCAGCACTCTTAAGGGAGCTTCAGAAGTTAAAGGATATGATATCCAGTGTACCTGGAGTCGTTCAGCCCATTCTGGAAGTATCCCAGGATAGTCACAGGATATCCCGGTTTGCATATCCTATATGTGATGCTGAAATTCCAAAAAGATTTCAAACCCCCAATATGAAGCTTTATGATGTAACTACGGATCCTGAGGAACATATTGCTCAATACAGGGAGAGAATGGAGATTAACCTCATTCCACCAGAGCTTAAGGAAGCATGCCTCTGCAAGGGCTTCGGCTCTACTCTAACAGGATCGGCCTTGAAGTGGCTTCTAAATGTTCCACCTCATTCAATTACATCATTTGCTCATTTGGTTAATTTGTTTAATAGTCAATTTTCTTGCAGTAGAAGTTTTGAAAAACTAACCAGTGATCTCTACAGGATAACACAGGGACCTCAAGAATCCCTAAGGGATTATGTGAACAAATTTAGCAGGGAATCCTTGGACATCCCACATCTTGATGTTGCTACAACAGTCCAAGCATTCAAGATGGGGTTACAAAAGGATTCCCAGTTTTATCAGGATCTTGTAATGAATCCCTACATGAACTTTGATGAAGCTGGGAATAGAGCCTTGAGATATATCAGACTTGAAGACTGTTATGGGTGAAATTCTGAGCCCATATCCTGGAAAATATCTTGATCTATATCTTATTTATGTAGTATCTGTTTACATCCGGGATGCTGGTTCAGGATATTGGTAACATCCTGAACGGTATCCTCGGGATTACTAATGGATTATGTGCAGGTACGTGTGTTAGAAGCTAGCAACGTTCACAAAGACTTATTCCGTGGAAGACTCGGTCCAGGCCGTTCAAAGAAAGACGTTGAAACCTTATTACTCGGTCTACAACGTTCGTGGTGGAATATTCGGAGCATCCCATATTTATAGGAATATTTGTTTGTATTTCGTTACTATAAATAGGAGGAACACCAGATCAAATAGGACACAACAATCTCACTGCAATTACACTCACTACACTCTAACACTTGTTCTCTCGCAATTTGTACTCTCACACAAATTCATTGTAACACTTAGCGATCTGGTTGATATCCTGCACTGTATCCTGAAGTTTAAAGCAATAAGAAGAACAAGGCAGCTGCGATTGTCAGCTCCCGAGGTTTTATGCCGGCGATCTAGATTGATCAAGGGCTTTCCTCGTACATCTCGTGTCATTTCCTTTACCTTTTGCTCATTGTTTGCTCATTGTTTGATCGTTGATACAGCTCAATATTCTGAGCCGAATCCTGAAACTGTTTTTGCAAGTAATTTAATTATCATATTTTCGACACTTGTTTCTAGCACACTACCTCACTTAACTAATTTGATCACTTAATTACTTCGGTAATTTTTGACCAAAACAATTTGGCGCCCACTGTGGGGCAAGTGGTGCTCTCTTTACTAAAATTTTTTGTTAAATCGCTAATCGGTTTTTTATTTTCAAAACTTTTTGCTACATTGTCCATAATGGCCTCAAGATCAAACATGAGTTCCTCTACTATGTCTGCTATGACTTCTGCCACTACCGGTTCAGTGCTTCCACCACCTCCTCCAAGGATGCCAGCTTCTACGCAATCTCAAGATGTTATCCCTACTCGGAGTGTCCAGGGATCTGCTCCCGTTTTAGCTTCTAACGATGAAATTTTAACCTTATTTGGAAGTGTGCAGGAAAAAATGAGGCAACAACAGGAAACAAACCAAATGCTTTTAAGGGAAATACAACTCCTGAAGTCTGGCTCGAGCAGATCTGCTGAGGATATTGTCACTCCATTACATCCCAGAATGTTGAACTTCAGCTCGGCTGTGTATACTGAGGATAACAGGGGGAATATTGTGCCCAGCCTTCCTCAAAATCATACTCCTGAAATACCCTCCTCGGTCAGGATGTCGACCATAAGGAGCTCAGGATATGCTTCAGGATATGGGCAAAATCCTCCAACGGGTAACGTGTCGAATAATAATAATACTCATGCTACTAACAATAGTGGATCTTTGCAGGATACTGGTGTGACATCGGCACTTACTAGGGAACTTCAAAAGTTGAAGGACATGATATCAAGTGTACCCGGGGTGGTCCAGCCAATCCCGGAAGTGTCTCAAGACAACCACAAGATATCTCGTTTTGCATATCCTATCTGTGATGCTGAGATCCCAAAGAGGTTCCAAACCCCCAACATGAAGCTTTATGACGGAACAACGGATCCTGAAGAGCATATTGCTCAGTATAGGGAAAGGATGGAGATTAACCCTATCCCTCCGGATCTCAAAGAAGCATGCTTGTGCAAGGGTTTTGGTTCAACCTTGACCGGATCAGCTTTGAAATGGCTCTTAAATGTGCCTCCACATTCAATTACATCTTTTGCTCACTTAGTAAATTTATTTAATAGTCAGATTTCTTGTAGTAGAAGCTTCGAAAAATTAACAAGTGATCTCTACAGGATAACACAAGGGCCTCAGGAATCCCTTAGGGATTATGTGAACAAGTTTAGCCGGGAATCACTAGACATTCCTCATCTTGATGTTGCGACAGCTGTGCAAGCTTTCAAGATGGGGTTGCAAAAGGATTCTCAATTTTACCAAGACCTTGTAATGAACCCATGCAGGAACCTGGATGAAGCTCGGAACAGGGCCCTAAGATACATTCGGTTGGAAGATGACAGAAAGATGCAAGAAAGGATGAACTCATCCAACACTTATGAGTCAACTAACAGGAAGTCAGAATCCTCATTCAAGTCGTATAGGCCTAAGCCATATGGCAGAAATGAGAACAAGAGAGTAAATGCTGTCGAAGATGAGGATCCTGAAGAGTATCCTGAATTATCGGAATATTGCTTTTCTGTTAACATTCCTGAATTGATGTATGCCATGCAGGGTCTAGGGGACAAGGCAAGATGGCCTCGAAAGAATCAACAAAAAGCGGATTGGAAAGACAAATCAAAATGGTGTGCTTTCCACGAAGATTTCGGACATATGACTGAGGATTGCATCGCTTTGAGGAAAGAAATAAGCTATCTTCTAAGCAAGGGATATTTGAAAGATCTCTTAGGGAGAAAGAAGAATAAGGGTCAAGATACTGAGAAGGATCCTGAGCGAGCAGCATCACCTCCCGCGGATGCCAAGATAATCAACTTCATTTCGGGAGGATCCGACATTTGTGGGACCTCGTATTCGGCAGCAAAGAGACATGCAAAGGAAGCTAAGGCCGAAAGGGGAGGCAAACCTGTCAGGATGACTACACTCACAACTGACAAAGTGATCACATTTGATGCTGATGACAGGGATACTGTCCAGGATCCTCACCATGATGCTCTGGTAATAACGTTATATGTGGCTAACCATTTTGTACGTATGATATTGGTTGATAATGGCAGCTCCGTTAACATAATCCAACTAGAGACACTTAAAAGAATGAATGTATCCCCAATGGATATCACTTCAAAGTCTACCATGCTTGTTGGGTTCAGTGGAGAGGCCAGAAACACAGTGGGAGAGATAAAGTTGCCGGTGTACGTTGAAGGAGTTAACTCGATACAGCGTTTCTGTGTGATGGACTCTCTATCCTGCTATAACATTATACTGGGAAGACCGTGGATTCACGATATGAAGGCCGTGCCATCAACATATCACCAATGCATCAAGATACCTACCCCTTGGGGGGTTGTTAAAGTTGATAGCGATCAGCAGGAGGCGAAAGAATGCTACTCATCCTCAATGAAATCCTCAACCAAACCTAGTGCAGCATAGCAATTAAAGACACGGGCCCAGGATATCGTGGAGGATCCGGAGCAGGATGTGAAGAAAATTATCCTCGACCAGGATAATCCCGATATTTCGGTGCTCGTGGGAACCAATTTCCCTCAGGATATTGAAGAGCAGTTAATTAACTTTTTAAAATGCAGGATGTCGACGTTTGCATGGAAGCATGAGGATATGACAGGCATATCCAAAGACATTATCACTCACAAGCTTGGAATTGATAAATCATTCAAGCCCGTGCAACAAAAAAGAAGGAAGTTTGCTCCTGAACGCAATACAATTATTCAAGAGGAAGTTGAAAGATTGTTGAAGTCCAAAATGATTAGAGAAGTCAAGTTCCCAAGGTGGCTAGCAAACATGGTTGTGGTACAGAAGAAAAATGGGAAATGGAGAGTCTGTGTAGATTACACAGACTTGAACAAAGCTTGTCCTAAAGACCCATTTCCTCTCCCCCACATTGATGCAATGGTAGATGCCGCTGCTGGGCATGAAATGCTGACTTTCATGGATGCATCCTCAGGATTTCAACAAATCCAAATGGAGCCTTCTGACCAGGAGGATACTGCCTTCATGACACCAACAGGTATTTATTGTTATACAGCTCTGCCTTTTGGTTTGAAAAATGCAGGTGCAACATACCAAAGATTGGTAAACATGATGTTCAAAGACAAACTGGGGGACACCATGGAGGTGTACATTGACGATATGGTGGTAAAGTCAAAGAAAGCTCAGGATCACCTCTAGGATATTAAAGGAGCGTTTGATATCCTGGATCAGTATAATATGAAGCTGAATCCCGCTAAGTGCCATTTTGGAGTAGGAGCAGGAAAATTCCTAGGATATATGGTGACCAAAAGAGGAATAGAAGCAAGCCCGGAACAGATTAAAGCCATCTTGGATATTAAATCACCCTCAAATATGAAGGATGTTCAACGATTAACAGGGCGAGTGGCAGCATTGAATAGATTTATCTCAAGGTCTTCAGAAAAATGCAAGGATTTTTATGATATCCTGAAGAAGAACAAAAAATTCGAGTGGGGTGAGAAGCATGAAGCAGCCCTACAGGATTTGAAACGATATCTCTCAACCGCACCTCTACTGATGAAACCTGAAAATGGTGAACCACTATCCCTGTACCTTGCTGTATCAGGGAATGCTGTAAGTGCCGTTCTTATAAAAGACCATGAAGGTCAGCAATATCCTGTTTATTTTGTTAGTAAAAGTTTGTTGGATGCTGAAACTAGGTATTCTCATTTAGAAAAATTAATACTAGCATTAGTTATGGCATCAACCAAACTTAGACACTACTTTGAGACACATAGGATACACGTTAAAACAAATTATCCTATCAAAAGTGTACTTAGGAAACCGGAAATGTCGGGTAGAATGGCTAAGTGGTCAGTAAAGTTAAGTGCCTATGATTTAGTATATGAACCTAGGAATGCCATAAAGTCTCAGGCTTTAGCTGACTTTGTGGCTGATTTTAGTAGTGACATTCAGGATGAGGTAGACCTAGAAGTTCAACAGCTAGAAGAATCCTCAGGATCCTGGACATTATATACTGATGGTGCATCTAATATAAGAGGAGTAGGATTATGAATACTACTAAAATCGCCACAGGGGGACATATTACCCCAGGCTATTAGGTGTGAATTTCCTGCTACCAATAATGAAGCAGAATATGAGGCTTTAATTGCAGGATTAGAATTGGCTAAAAGCATGAATATAAAAAATTTACAAGTATATGTTGATTCTTTGTTAATTACTAACCACTTTAATGGCTCCTATGCAGTTAAGGGTGAGAAGTTAATAGAATATCTTGATATTCTCAAAAAATTAGCAGGATATTTCGATATTTTTACACTTGAACAGGTACCAAGGGAGGATAATGCCGAAGCAGATGCCTTGGCAAATTTGGGATCATCAATCAGGATACCTGAAGGGACCCAAATACCAGTATTACATGTCTTATATCCTGCAACGAATCCTCAGGATAAAGCAGTAGCGGGTATTCAGGATCCTGAAGTGGAATATCCTGAACAGGATCCTAAATCTTGGACGGCTCCAATTATGAGATATCTCAAAGAAGGACATGTCCCCGAAAATGAAAATCCTAAGGCATTTAGGATGAAGGTATCACGGTTCACTATTATAAATAATGTTTTATACAAGAAATCTCTTGCAGGACCGTATTTGAGGTGCCTGGAGGATCCTAAAGCCAAAGAAGTACTCCAGGATATACATGAAGGGGATTGTGGTAATCACACCGGGGGCAGATCATTGTTTTCGAAAGTATTAAGGACAGGATATTATTGGCCAACGATGAGGAAAGATGCTGCGGAATATGCTCGAAGATGTGATGCATGTCAAAGACATAGTAACATACTACATCAACCAGCTGAACCATTATATCCTGTAGTTTCCCCTTGGCCATTCATGAAGTGGGGGATGGATATAGTAGGGAAGTTACCAAAAGCTCCGGGAGGAAAAGTTTTTATGTTAGCTATGACAGACTATTTCTCCAAGTGGGTTGAGGCTGAAGCATTTGTCCAAGTAAGAGACCAAGAAGTAGTATCCTTTATAAAAAGGAATATCCTGACTAGGTTTGGAGTACCAGCTGATATCATTTGTGATAATGGGTCCCAGTTTATAAGCAAAAGAACTACTGACTTTTGCAAAAGTTGGGGAATCAAAATGATCACATCTACCCCAGTACATCCTCAAGCGAATGGACAAGCTGAATCTTCAAACAAGATAATAGTCAATAACTTAAAGAAGAGACTTGGGGCCAAAAAAGGAAGATGGGCAGATGAGTTACCCTTTGTTTTGTGGGCTGATAGGACAACGGTAAAGAATGCAACCGACCAAACACCGTTTTCCTTGGTATTTGGAGCGGAGGCGATGATTCCAACAGAAATGACGATACCTACTGCAAGATCTATGTTGCAGGATCCTGAACAGAATCCTGAACTCTTATGTCAGGATTTGGATACTATAGACGAAAAAGAGATGCAGCGAGGCTAAGGATAGCAGCATATCAACAAAGAATATCCAGAGCATATAATAAAAACATAAGGACTAGAAGATTTCGAGTTGGTGATTGGGTGCTAAGAAAGGCTTTTCAAAATACCACTAATCCTGCCGATGGCAAGCTAGCTCCGAAATGGGAAGGACCTTATGAAGTCGAGTCAGAAGCAGGGAAAGGAGCATATCGACTCAGGAATATGGAAGGGGATATGCTACCGAGATCTTGGAATGCTATACATCTCAAGCTTTACTTCAAGTGAGTTTAGAATTCAATATTCTAACTCAGAATGGTATGAATTCTATCTTTTTTAAATATGTTTTGGTTTAATTTACCCTTTGAAACTCAATACTGACTTAAGCATCGGAGGGGTGTTAGCCACCTTAGTTTACAATTGTTTTGCAGAATATCTTTCAGGATATAGCTCCAGGATATATGCTCAGGATAAGTCGAAAGATTAGAGGATTGGCCCCCTCTCTCACGTTTAAGGGATCCTGGTCCCTTCAAAGGTTTAAAGGTATTCACCTTTCTCTCGAATTGGGTTTAAACACCTCGCCTGGAGCTCAAGTTATCTAGGTATAGTTCAAGGTAGCGGGACCAGTTCATGTAAAAGTGGCTGACAATTTCGTTACTATTGGCTATATCCTGGATCCTAAAGGTATATGAGGATTGATCACCCTCTCTCACGAAAGAGTATTTTCATACTCTCAAAGGTTTAAAGGTTTTCACCTTTCTAAGAATTGGAGTTTATACACTCTCGCCTGTAGCGCATGAAATTTAGGGTTTATCCCCAGATATCAGGGTTTATCCCCAGTATGCTAAGGATTCGTTTCAGGATATCAGGGGTTCTGCCCTTGGGCATTCGGAATTCATTCGAGTCAAAATGTAAATACATTTGTGTTTTTGTTGGACACAGGGGACACACATTATTCTGATTCAAAGGATGGATCTAAGTTTATAAGTATGCACTGGGGACAAATTTATGATGAAGGATTGGAACTGATTCTCTAAGAATCTCTGGTATGATCTCTCCTTTTTGTTTGGACAATTTATAGGTTATATTTCAATATTCCTTTTAGGATATCTTTCAGGATATCTCCCAGGATATATTTATGATATGTGTTCCTAAGAATGTTCAAACCAAACAATTTTCACAAGTAAAATTTGTGTGACAATAATAATAAAGTCAAAAGAGTAGTTATATTATTAACATACCAAAAGAAGTGCTCTTAGTTTCACATCCACTAAGAGCACTAATAGTTCATAACCATATTTACCCAACAGTTGAAGGCTTCATCTCAAACCGAGACCCATCCACCTTCAACTGTTGTATTGTTCAAAAAGCATGAAGGAAATGTAAATTGTTCAGGTACGGGAAAGTAAAATGCAGAAAAGTAAATTGTTTGTGGAACTGCAAACCAACATTCAAACTCAAAAAGGTGGGCTCTGGCCTTGGCACGTATATCCGTCATCGCCCACCTAGATGCCCTCACACAACGGCATCTCCTCCAACTTTCTCAGACTTCTCCGCTCCAGCATCCTGACCAGCATCCTGCACAGCATCCTGACCAACGACCTTCTCAGCATCAGCTCCAGCATCCTTCTTCTCTCCAGCTTGGACCACCACCTCTGCTGACTTAGAAGATTCACCGGCTTCAGCAGGAAGTGGCACAGCTTTGCCTCCGAGCTCCTTTAACTTAGCCACCCAGGATTCAACTGGCCAAGATGGACAAACAAGGCCCGTCTCCTTGGCCTCGTAGGCCATCTTGATGCGTGCTTGCAGCAGGGAGACGATAGCAGAAGCCTTGATTCCTTCTCGAAAGTTAATCAAAGCCTGATCATGATCCATTTGAACGCTGGCAAGTTTGACCTCGGCGTCTTGGGTCACCTTCTTTAGCAAGCTTTCATAGTGCCGACTCTTCGCTTCAGCAATAGCACCTTGGTCAGCAACGGTGCTCTCGAGCTGCTTGATCCTGGCTTCATGAAGTGCCACAGTACCACAAGCGTCATTGTACAAGTGGAGCAAATGCTGGAGGCCCTGCACATTAATTACAGGTATGAATTTAGAATGTATGCTGACTAAGACGTCCTACCAGGATATCCTGTTAGGATATACGTGCAGGATATATGTGCAGGATATACATGAAGGATATGCGTCAGGATATTACCTTGTTGAGGAAGGATGTCATTGGCTCTAAGGAGTCAGAGAAGCTGAGTTCGTCATAGGAGAACCCTTCTGAGTCTGGAGCACTGACCTCGAGACCCTTTCTCTTTTTCGCTGCGGAAGCACGGGTTCTTGGATTGGCCTTGGGAGCTGGGAGTGGCTTGGAGCTAGTGGTAGCAGGAGTCTCCTTCTTGACTGTGGCTGGAGTTGGATAGCTGTCAAGTTCGTCCAGGTCTAGATAGACTGGGACTTTGCTGGAATCTGCACACAGGGAGTAAATTCTAAATCCCTCCTATGAATAACAGATAAAAAACATATGTGTGCAGGATATTTTGCAGGATCCTTACCAGACATGTTGGCACTGGAAAGAGGGCTTGGAGTCGGTGGAGATGGATTGAAACTTCTCTCTGCCTCTGGAAGGAGTCTGATGGCGTCTATTCTTTCTTGAGAATTTGCAAGAGGAGGTGCAATCTTCCTGAAATCAGCTGCACAAAAATGAAAATTTGTTAGTTCAGAATATGAGACAGGATAAGAGACAAGATCATTCTTAAACCCTAAGTCCTACCCTTTCTTAACCATCTCATCGGATAATCCGTTCCACCGGGGATTGAATCCCTTTTTACAAAGAAAAACTTGGATTGCCAACCATCCTCGTTTTTGGTGGCACGAAGTATCAATGGGGGACCGGAACTAGAGTAAAATAGAAACCTAGATGAGCCATGGCATCTAAGCTTGTAGGCTAAAGGGAGGTCATGGACGGAAAGGTCAGGTATGTGGTTTCTCTTGATTTGGTCAAGAACAGACAAAACACGCCAAAGCATTGGCATGGTTTGGCTGAAAGAAATTTTAGTGATGTTAAAAAACTCGGTAATGAAGTCCGGAAAGGGGAATCGTAGCCCTAAAGTGAAGGGGAAAGCATTGAAACAAATCCACTCGGTGGAAACCATATCTGAGCGGATTTCTCTGTCAAAGGGCCGGAATATGGTTCCATCCGGAAAGATACCGGAGGATTTCAAAGCCGACAGATGAGCACTATCAAAGGTGCATGTTTCATTCTCCGGTTCTTGGAGAAGATTCTGTTGGATGAATGTGGGAGCCGAGTCGCCTGAACTGGACCTCGTTTGCCTAGGCATTTGGTCGCCTGAATTCTTGCCGGAGTAAAATGAAAGATGGTTATGAAGATGAGAGAGAGAATATTACCTTTTTCTTGTCGAGTGTGGGTAAAAAAGAAGATGAGGATGAGAAGATATAGGGTATGATGAGTAAATATAGGCCGGGTGGTTGAAAGCTGTCACATCAGAAGTCTTATCTCTTAATTGCCTCGGCCACTGTGAAAAAAAAATGTAACCGTTAGGATATCAAACGGTAACATTTTTGGGGACAATTGTTATGGGTGAAATTCTGAGCCCATATCCTGGAAAATATCTTGATCTATATCTTATTTATGTAGTATCTGTTTACATCCGGGATGCTGGTTCAGGATATTGGTAACATCCTGAACGGTATCCTCGGGATTACTAATGGATTATGTGCAGGTACGTGTGTTAGAAGCTAGCAACGTTCACAAAGACTTATTCCGCGGAAGACTCGGTCCAGGCCGTTCAAAGAAAGACGTTGAAACCTTATTACTCGGTCTACAACGTTCGTGGTGGAATATTCGGAGCATCCCATATTTATAGGAATATTTGTTTGTATTTCGTTACTATAAATAGGAGGAACACCAGATCAAATAGGACACAACAATCTCACTGCAATTACACTCACTACACTCTAACACTTGTTCTCTCGCAATTTGTACTCTCACACAAATTCATTGTAACACTTAGCGATCTGGTTGATATCCTGCACTGTATCCTGAAGTTTAAAGCAATAAGAAGAACAAGGCAGCTGCGATTGTCAGCTCCCGAGGTTTTATGCCGGCGATCTAGATTGATCAAGGGCTTTCCTCGTACATCTCGTGTCATTTCCTTTACCTTTTGCTCATTGTTTGCTCATTGTTTGATCGTCGATACAGCTCAATATTCTGAGCCGAATCCTGAAACTGTTTTTGCAAGTAATTTAATTATCATATTTTCGACACTTGTTTCTAGCACACTACCTCACTTAACTAATTTGATCACTTAATTGCTTCGGTAATTTTTGACCAAAACAAAGACGACAAGAAAATGCAAGAGAGGATGAATTCATCCTCGACATACGAATCAACTAACAGGAAATCAGAATCCTCATATAAGCCATATGACAGAAATGACAGCAAGAAAGTGAATGCTGTTGAAGATGAGGATCCTGAAGATTATCCTGAATTATCAGAATATTGTTTTTCTATTAGTGTACCCGAACTAATGTATGCCATGCAGGATTTGGGAGATAAAGCGAGATGGCCACGAAAGAACCAGCAAAAGGCTGATTGGAAGGATAAATCCAAATGGTGTGCTTTCCATGAGGATTTTGGACATGTGACAGAAGATTGCATAGCTCTGAGGAAGGAGATAAGCTACCTGCTGAGCAAAGGATACCTGAAAGATCTTCTGGAGAGGAAGAAAAATAAGGATTAGGATACTGAGAAGGATCCTGAACGAGCAGCATCACCTCCCGCAGATGCCAAGATAATTAACTTTATTTCAGGTGGATCCGACATTTGTGGAACCTCTTACTCTGCAGCAAAAAGACATGCAAAGGAGGCTAAAGCCAAAAAGGGGGACAAGCCGACCAGAATGACAACCCTCACAACTGATAAAGTAATAACATTTGATGATGATGATGATCGGGATAGCATTCAGGATCCTCATCATGATGGTTTGGTAATCACTTTGTATGTTGCTAATCATTTTGTGCGTAGGATATTGGGGGACAACGGCAGCTCTGTCAACATTATTCAGTTGGAAACACTAAAGATGATGAACATTTCACAAATCGAAATCACTTCAAAGTCCACTGTACTTGTAGGGTTCAGTGGAGAGGCTAAGAATACTGTGGGAGAGATAAAGCTACTAGTATATGTTGAAGGAGTAAATTCAATGCAACAATTCTGTGTCATGGACTCATTATCCTGCTACAATATTATATTGGGCAGACCATGGATTCATGATATGAAGGCTGTTCTGTCAACCTATCATCAGCGTATCAAGATTCCTACTCCTTGGGGGGTTGTTAAGGTGGAAAGTGATCAACAAGAGGCAAAAGAATGTTATTCTTCCTCAATGAAGTCTTCAACGAAGCCTAAAGCAGGATAGCAACTAAAGATACGAGCCCAGGATATCATGGAAGCCTCAGAGCAAGATGTTAAGAAAATTATCCTGAATCAGGATAATCCAGATATCTCGGTGCTCATATAAACCAATATCCCTCAGGATATTGAAAGTCAGTTAACTAACTTTTTGAAATGCAGGATGTCTACGTTCGCAAGGAAGCATGAGGATATGACAGGTATTTCTAAGGATATTATAACACACAAGCTTGGAATTGACAGTTCTTTCAATCCCATTCAGCAAAAGAGAAGGAAGTTTGCTCCTGAAAGAAACACAATTATACAGGAAGAGGTTGAAAGATTGCTGAAATCCAAGATGATTAGGGAAGTCAAATTTCCCAAGTGGCTAGCAAATGTGGTCGTAGTTCAAAAGAAGAATGGGAAATGGAGAGTTTGTGTAGATTAGACAGACTTGAACAAAGCATGCCCTAAAGACCCATTTCCTCTGCCTCATATAGATTCGATGGTGGACGCAATTGCCGGTCATGAAATGTTAACCTTTATGGATGCATCCTCAGGATTCCAGCAGATCCAAATGGAACCTTCAGACCAGGAGGAAACTGCTTTTATGACACCAATAGGTATTTACTGTTATATTGTTATGCCTTTTCGTTTGAAAAATGCAGGTGCAACGTACCAGTGATTGGTGAACATGATGTTTAAAGAAAAACTGGGGGACACCATGGAAGTATACATTGATGATATGGTGGTAAATTCCAAGAAGGCTGAGGATCATCTCCGAGATATTGAAGGAGCATTTAATATCCTGGACCAGTATAACATGAAGCTGAATCCTGCTAAATGCCATTTCAGAGTGGGGGCAGGAAAGTTTCTAGGATATATGGTAACTAAAAGGGGGGGATAGAAGCAAGCCCAGAAAAGATAAAAGCCATCCCGGATATCAAGTCACCATCCAACATGAAAGATGTGCAAAGATTAACAGGATGAGTAGCAGCATTGAACATGTTCCTCAGAGAAATGCAAAGAATTCTACGATATCCTGAAGAAGAATAAAAAATTCGAATGGGGAGAAAAGCATGAAGCAGCCTTACAGGAATTAAAACAATATCTTTCAACTGCACCTTTATTGATGAAGCCCGAGGATGGTGAACCATTATCCCTGTATCTTGCAGTATCAGGGAATGCAGTAAGTGCTGTTTTGGTAAAGGATCATGAAGGTCAGCAGTATCCTGTCTATTATGTTAGTAAAAGTTTGTTAGATGCTGAAACTAGATATTCACACTTAGAGAAATTGATTTTAGCCCTAGTTTTGGCATCAACTAAGCTTAGACATTATTTTGAGATACATAGGATTCATGTTAAAACTAATTATCCTGTTAAAAATGTGCTTAGGAAACCTGAGATGTCGGGTAGAATGGCTAAGTGGCCAGTAAAATTAAGTGCCTATAATCTAGTATATGAACCTAGAAATGCTATAAAGTCTCAGGCTCTACCAGACTTTGTGGCTTATTTTAGTAGTGATATTCAAAATGAAGTAGACCTAGAAGTACAACAACTAGGATAAAATTTAGAATCCTGGACGTTATATACTGATGGTGCATCTAATGTAAGAGGTGTAGGATTAGGTATACTACTAAAATCGCCACAGGGGGACATACTACCCCAGGCTATTAGGTGTGAATTTCCTGCCACTAATAATGAAGCAGAATATGAAGCCTTGATTGCAGGATTAGAATTAGCTAAGAATATGAACATTAAATGTTTGCAAGTGTATGTTGATTCCTTGTTAATTACTAACCATTTCAATGGGTCCTATGCAGTCAAATGGGAAAGGTTAATCGAGTATCTTGAAATTCTCAAAAAATTAGCAGGATATTTTGATGTTTTTACACTTGAACAGGTACCAAGGGAGGATAATGCTGAGGTAGATGCTTTGGCAAATTTGGGATCGTCAGTCAGGATACCAGAAGGAACCCAAATACCAATACTACAGATCCTGTATCCTGCGATGGAACACTTCAAGTCTCAGGATAAAGAAGTAGCAAGTGTCCAGGATCCTGATGATGGGTATCCTGAACAGAATCCTGAATCGTGGACGGCTCCAATCATGAAATACCTTAAAAAAGGAGAAATCCCAAAGGATGAGAATCCTAAGGCTTTCAGGATGAAGGTATCTCATTTTACTATTATAAATAATGTTTTGTATAAGAAGTCTTTTGCAGGTCCATACTTAAGATGCTTGGAGGATCCTGAAACCAAGGAGGTACTTCAGGATATACATGAAGGAGACTGTGGCAACCATACTAGGGGCAGATCATTGTCCTCAAAGGTGCTAAGAACGGGATACTATTGGCTGACTATGAGGAAAGATGCTGCAGAATATGCTCGAAGATGTGACGCATGTCAGAGGCACAGCAATATACTACATCAACCTGCTGAGCCATTATATCCCATTGCTTCCCTTTGGCCATTCATAAAGTGGGATATGGATGTAGTGGGAAAATTACCAAAGGCTCCAGGAGGAAAAGTTTTTATGCGGGCAATGACAGATTATTTCTCCAAGTGGGTTGAAGCTGAAGCCTTTGTCCAAGTCAGGGATCAAGAAGTGGTATCCTTCATCAAGAGGAATATCCTGACTAGATTTGGGATACAAGCTGAGATAATTTGTGATAATGGCTCTCAGTTTATCAGTAAGAGGACTACCGATTTTTGCAAAAGTTGGGGAATCAAGATGATTACATCCACTCCAGTACATCCTCAAGCAAACGGACAAGCAGAATCCTCAAACAAAATAATTGTCAACAATTTGAAGAAAAAATTAGGTGCTAAAAAGGGGAGATGGGCAGAAGAATACCATTTGTCCAATGGGCTGATAGGACAACGGTGAAGAGTGCAACTGGGCAAACCCCATTTTCCTTGGTATTCAGAACAGAAGCAGTAATCCCAACAGAGATGGTGATACCTACAGCAAGATCAAACCCGCGGGACCCCGAGAACAATCCTGAAGCTTTATGCCAAGAATTAGATACTGTTGATGAAACAAGAGATGCAACAAAGCTAAGGATGACAGCATATCAACAGAGGATGTCCAGAGCATATAACAAAAATCTAAGTACTAGAAGGTTTCAAGTTGGAGATTGGGTGTTAAGAAAGGCTTTTCAGAATACTACTAATCCTGCTGATGGGAAGCTGGCCCCGAAGTGGGAATGACCTTATGAAGTCGAGTCAGAATCTGGGAAAGGAGCATACCGACTCAAGAATATGCAGGGAGATATGTTACCAAGATCCTGGAATGCTATACACCTTAAGCTTTATTTCAAGTGAGTTTAGAATTTAATTTGTAACTCAAGATGGTATGAATTTTGTTTCCTTTTAATATGATTTATTATTTGTTGAAACCCAATACTGACTTAAGCATGGAAGCCAAGCTAACACCCACCTTAGTTTGAAGGTGTTTTGTAGGATATGCTTTAGGATGTTACTCCAGGATATGTACTCAAGATGAACCGAAAGATTAGAGGATTGGCCCCCTCTCTCACGTTTAAGGGTTTCTGATCCCTTCGAAGGTTTAAAGGTATTCTCCTTTCTCTCGAATTGGGTTTAAACACCCCGCCTGGAGCGCAAGTTATCCGGGAATAGTTCAAGATAGCGGGACCAGTTCATGTAAAAGTGGCTGACAATTTTGTTATTATTGGCTATATCCTGGATCCCTAAGGTATACGAGGATTGATCACCCTCTCTCACGAAATGGTATTTTCATACTCTCTAAAGTTTAAAGGTTTTCACCTTTCTAAGTCTTGGAGTTTATACACTCCCTCCTGTAGCGTACGGAAACATGGGTTTATCCCTAGTATACTCAGGGTTTATCCCCAGAATATTAAGGATCTATCTCCTGGATATTTAGAGATTATCCCCTTGTAATGCTAAAGTCACTCACAAGTGTGCTCACACATGGTTGCTGTATGAATCTAAAAGTTCCTAAGTATTCAAATGTATTGTATACAGGGGATATTCATCTTAATACACTCGAAGGATGCAAATTGATTTCCTAACTGTTCCAGACAGGGGACATTTATGGTGAAAATATTGCAAAGGGATCAGAGGTTGAAAGTTGGAATCTATTTGGTATGACCTTTCTTTTTTCCATCTTTTGAAGCCTTATCTAAGTATCCTAAGTTTTTGGAATTATGTTTCACAAAGTTTTAATGGAACATTTTCTAAAATATTGAGAGTATCCTGACCATGATATTTCCTCAGGATACTTGGTCAAAATATTTGAAATATTGTAAAAATGGGAGTTACATTCAAATTAAACACATACAACGAAATTTACAAAGAAAATATGAACAATGATGGATAAGGCTAAAAAGGTTAGTTTATTAACATAGCAAAAGATTGTACTTTTGGCTTCATCTCAAACCGAGATCCATCCACCAAAAGCACAATTAGTTTTTAACATATTCACTTAAACAGTTGAAGGCTTCGTCTTGAAACTCAAGATCCCTCCACCTCCAACTATTATATTGTTCAAAAAAGGATACTAAAGATTGATGACCAAGGGCTTCGTCCTGAAACTCAGGATCCTTCCACCTTTAGCCATCAAATTGTTCTAAATGCAGGAAATTAAATTGTTCAAAAGACAAAAAGTAAAGTGTTTGATAAACCACAACCATCAGACTAAAAAAGTGGGCTCTGTCCTAGGCATCAATATCCATCATCGCCCACTTTGCTGCTTTCAAGGGGCAGCACCGTCTTCAACCATCACTTCATCATCAGCACCAGCTCCAGGATCAGCTCCAGCATCCTTCTCAGCATCGCCACCAGCATCGACCGCCTTTCCAGCCGCTTTAGAAGGCTCCTCAACCGCAGGTTTTGCTGGATGATCTAGAGGACTGCCACCAAGATCTCTTATCTTTGCCTCCCAAGAATCGACGTTCCAAGTGGGGCATTCGAAGCCCATGGCCTTGGCTTCATGGGCCATTTTCAGCCTGGCTTGGAGGAGAGAGATGACGACGGAGCTTTTAAGACCTTCCCGGTAAGAAGCCATATCATGTTCATGCTGGACCTGAGCGGCGTCAAATTTGGCTTGAGCTTCATGAGTAACCTTCTTGAGGGCGGCCTGGTGTTCCTGGGTCATTGCCTTGAACTTGTCCTGGTAATGTTGAGATTTGGCAGCGGCAATCATCCCTTGGTCAGTAATGGTGACCTCAGCTTGCTTCAGTTTGGATTCTAGCATCTTGTTAAGCCCGCAGGATTCCTCGTACAGATGAACTAAATGTTCGAGGCCCTACGACAAAAACACAGGTATTAGTATATACTGATCAAGATATTGGTTCAACATACATGTGCAGGATACGGGATAAAGATTTGTACCTGATTGAGAAAGGAGATCATGAACCCGCTTGCTTCGTCAAACCCATGATTCTCATAAGGAAATGTTCCGGGTGTAAGGACTCTCAAAAATGTCCCAAAACGATCCGTAAGTGGAAACCCGGACCCCCGAAACCTTAATCCATATAAAAAATTAAGAAAACCAGATTTCTGGTCTTTAGGCGGGCCGCGTAAAGGTAAGCTTAGCCTTACGCGGGCCGCGTCAAAGTAGGGTTGACCGGATAAGCGTCCAGATCCACGTGTCGCAAACGTGGCATGCCTACCAGTGACACGGATGCCCTAATCTACGACTAGGTGCCCTCGCGGGCCGCGTAAAGGTTAAGAGTGGGCTTATGCGGGCTGCGTAAGACCCATTTTTCACCTATAAATAGAAATGGCCATGGGCTGTTCACTGGTGTCGAAACCAAATCTCAAAAACGAAGTATACTGCATAAAATCAAAGTTTTAAGATAGCAAGGCGCCGCTACGATACAGGGTATTAACTCGATCGCTGCTACGATTCAATGTCCGATCGATTGAAACTATCCGATGGATGTTTAAGTGCTGCCCACATTAGGGCCATACTTTGTCATTAGTCGTGAATTCGACGGATGTTTAAGTATAACACTTTGTCATTCGTTGTGAGGGTTTTAATCTCGTGAGTTATCGTAAATGTTGTATTAGTTACTGACCTAGTTCGTGTGCATTGTTATTTAAATTAGGTTACAAGGGTAATCAGTAGACTAAACTCTGCCCGTTTAAATCTGCAATGTGAGTCGTTCTCTTTTATCAAAAGTATTTTACAATACTCCATTTATTTTCAAAAGTTATAATTACAGGGATTAACTCGTGGTTATCTTGAATCACTGGCTAGTGGGGTATTGTGCACATTACTAATTTCTCACAGTTAGGCTAATAAATCCTAACAGTGATAATCATCACTACTTGGGGAAATAGACCCAATAGTGGTATGACCATCGTCACCAGGAGGTGACACGGCGCCAGATAAAAATAAGATAAAAGCCATTGTAATTGCTCTTATGCTGTAATTTATAACTATGTGTCATTTTATCAAATTGAGTGACTCGCCAATATTTCCACGCTGATAAAATATTTTTAAAACATGTTTCAGGCAACTTGCTGTAAATCAAGGAAAACGTGCTACGGAGCACTAACAAGCTTGAGGAAGTGGCTCAGTTAAAATAAATAAATATGTTTTATAAATCAGGGAATTCCCTAGTGAAATTCCTCTATTGTAAATTACGGGGTTTATCCCGAATTATGAAATAAAATAATCGGGCATTTCAAGTTTTAAAAGATCCTGTAAAATCTTCCGCTGTCAACTCAATTAATGAATACCACGGGTTTTCTGTCCCGCGGCTCCTGGACCGGGTAAAACCGGGAAGGGGGCCGTGACAGGAAAAGGTGGCATCAGAGCCACTGATTTAAGCCTATTAAGTATTTCAAAATACTTAATTTTCCTGATTACCGTCTTGTGATTATTTGTTTTTAACTGACTACTTGTTAGTTACAGTATGGGTAAGCAAAGAATCTCGGACATCTATCGTCAATTAGATAGTGCACCAAAAGATAAGGGAATTTATTTTCAATCAAATTCCTCAAGATACTCAGCAGATACTGAGGAAGGAATATTTGTTCATAAGGCACAGCATGAAAAACCACTTACCCCAAAGAAAAGGAGTTGCATTATTAGAAAAAAGTCAAGAGAAAACAAAGAAGTCACAACCAAAAGGAATGATAAGTAATAAGGAAACTCAGAAAATAGGCACTAACCCACCATGGGAAGATGAGTTAGATGAACAATGGGTAAATCTCTACATGTTAGCCACTACAGCAGTAAATGTTAACCTTTAACTGCCAACACCCTGACCCAGTACTAGCACCCATATCATCTATAAATTAGAAACTTTCCCACTAGATAAACAACTTAATAAGAAAAGATAGATTAAAATAAAATGTATAATCTCTAGTATATTTTAAAAAGTTCAGTTGTAAATTGTAATATATATAAAATCTCAATATTTCATATTTTTATTAATACTTAATTTTTCTAATCGCCATTCTGTGATTATGTGAAAATTCAAGTTACAAACTTTTAACCTAGAATTGTATGTTTCCTCATATTTGCTAAACAGCATGAATGAGTTATCTGAAGCCCTTCAGAATCTCAATCTCTATCCTGTTAATGTGCAAGTTTCCAGAGACTTTACCGGGTATTGTGCTGACATAAAGGAACCTATGGAATTTCAAACCCAACCTCCGGAGAAACCTAAGCTAAAGAAGAGAAGAAGAATTGTGGGTTGGACGCGTGTGCGTAGGAGGAAACCAGCAACACGGAAAGTTGTAAAGTCGGAGGATCCCAAAGGTAAAGGCAAGGAAATAGAAATTGGAGAAAATTCCAGGCAAGACCAGGAAATGCCACCCTAGGAAGAGTTGGATCATAAATTAGCAATTAGTGACCTCATCGGACCTGCCGGTGAAAATCTTTTTAATTACCCAACGGAAGCACAACTTCCAGTTGACCTAGAGCCTGAAATCCCAGATCCTATTATCCACTCCCAACCTCTACCAGTACAATTAGAAGAATGGTGGACCACCGACTGGCAGTTTCAAAATCTCCTAAACAACCCTAATACCTTTTTCCCTCAATTTGACCCTGAACCTCCACTGCACCCACCTATGAGCGTAGAAAACTTGGCGGAACTCCGTCATTATGGCGAGGAGCTGATTGATGCAGGGAACCGAATTAGGGAAGTAGGAGAAAGGATATCTTGGAAGTACGACAAAAGGGAACGTCGTTTCTAAGACGCCAGCTGACGGGGATCGGGTGACCGTGGTTATGTGGTTGTAGGAATATGTGTTTAATAATAATAATTAAAAAAATATAATGATGTGAAATAACTTAAAAAAATAAAACTTTGTAAGATAACCAGTTTGTATGGATGCCTATTATATATATATAAAATATCAGAAGTCGAAAAATCGACAATTTTGGCTATACTTGTTAACGTGATTATGTGCAATGATTTTGTTATATTCGGTTATTAATTATTTTATGCTAATCACTTATATAAATTAATTACCAGATGGCACACGCTGGTAATGAACAAGTTAACGAGGGTAACCAATCTGAGCAAAATCATGAAGATCAATTTCTGAATAGGCAAGATATTGAAAATATCGTTGCTCAGGGAATAGCCAATGCTATTCCAGCAATTCTTGCTGCTGCTCGAAATCTAGTTGAACCTCAACAAATTATTCCTAGCAAACGTACACACGGTGACAATTTCAGTAATAGTGTAAATGGAGGCGGCAACCATACTATTAACGACAACAATGGAATGCAAGCCCCACTCCTTAAGAAAAAGAAATTTCTTGCCTGTAAACCAGTTGAATTTGCAGGCAACGAAGGGGCGACTGCTGCACTGCGTTGGTTAGAGAAAACCGAGGCAGTGATTAAAATAAGTAAATGTGCTGAGGAAGACAAGGTCATGTACGCGTCACAACTTTTTAAAGAAGGGGCGCTAGAATGGTGGAATACGGTACTTCAAGCGAAGGGAAACGATGTGGCCCATGCCATGAGCTGGGAAGAATTTAAGCGGCTAGTGCAGGGAAATTTCTGCCCTGAATATTGTTTTGGTCAAAAATTGGACGAGGATAATGCAACCAAACTCTTTGTTACGGGGTGTGATGCTTGAATTGATGAACAATAATAAGGATCACTATGAAGTATGATGAACAAATGACACAAAGATTTATATGGGGAAAAAGCCCTTGATCAAGAGTTGATCTCCGGCACAAAAAACCCTGGGTGATGGAAACTACCGATCACCAACTTAAATTAAACAAACAATCTGTTACAACTTCGGATGATAGCGAGCTAAGTACAAGGATCACTATAGTGTATCGTGTAGAAAATGTGTGTAATTGCCAAGTGTGTTAGCGAAAGTTGATGAGAGCAGTTGTATAAGTGTGTGTGTAGCCAAATATAGCAAAAAAGTGTTGTCTAATTAGCTCGCTACCCCTTTTAAATTAGAAATTATCTAAATAACTAACTATCTGCAAATGGTGCAAGTCCTCCACGACTCCACAACGTCCATTTCTGACCAAGCACGTGCGGAATAGACTTAGAATATTCTCCAGAAATATCGCCAAGACCAAGTCCCAACTGATACTCCTGCAAAACAATTACGAATTCAAAGCAGACAATCATTAGTATAAGGATCCTTAGGATGATCCATGATCCTGATCCTGAAGCACTTCTGAGGATCACTAACTGACACAGAAGTAAGGATCACCAAGCAGGATAATAATTGAGGATCACGGGTCATTTAGAAATACACCCCTAACAATTGCCCCCAAAATATAAGGAGTTATATTGTAAATAAACGAGTTGTATTTTGTTAATCTTATCCGCAACAAACTAACGGATAACTAGCCGTTGAAGACGGACTAGCCGTTGCAAACCTAACGTCACCGAAGTGACAATCCTGCAAATCATCATTATAAATAGGAGTTAGAGATAAGATCAATTTGCATTTAAATCCAAGAGAACTTCCCTTTAAATTCTCAGCCGAAGATCAATCAGGTATCTCTTTTCCTACTTCTCCTTCTCTTACTCTGTTTTTCTTTCTTTACCATCATCTCGTTAATAATGATGCTCCGGTCCTCCCCCGCCAAGGATCACCAGAAGGATAGCCCCTTGAAGAGTCAAGGAATCATCAAAGACTCAGCGAATGAGAGGTGTTGCTTTTCTGATCCGCAAAGAGATAAGATCCGGCACTGCTTTCCGGCGAACGCCTTTTTCAAACCCTTTGATCCCACTGTTCTGAGCGACTACATTTCTGAGACATGGGTTGCCTTTCTGGTTACCCCATTCACCATAGGATACACCTATCCTTTTCCAGCTTTTACCCAATCCTTTTTCTCCTTAACCGGCATCTCTTACATCCAAGCTATGCCGATGATCTGGAGGGTCTTATATACCCTTGAAAGGATCATAGAGCAGGAAGGGATTGATTTAGGAATGTTGGAACTGGCAGAGATGTATGATCTCATGACATTTGGATCCTACCGATATCTGTTTAAGCGAAAACCCGGCGAAGAACATCCCATTTTTAAGGCCACCAAGAACGATACAAACTGGAAACGACGCTTTTTCTTTGTCAGAAGGGATACCATTCCAGACGGAGAGGATCTACCAAGGAAGTGGTCCACCCATGGTAGGACAGAGGATCCTGAGAAGGATCACCAGGTAATCTTGCTCTTGTGATAGGATCACTAATCCCCTTTTGTTTTATGTTATGCAGCTGTCACTGTTTCACACCTCATACCATCTCCTGATACTAAGGAAAGGCTTGCTGTTTTTAGAAGACTCGGTCCTGAAACAAGATCATTTAAGACAATCACCCAGGATTCTCAAGAGGTATCCTCAGGCTCAGTCACCATGTCAAGTAAGTATCCTGCTTTTTATATAGTTAAAGATATAAATAAATAGTTAAATAAGAATAGGGTAAGGATACTTATCTTGCTTTGAATGTGTAGGTGCCGGAAAAGCTTCCAAGCCTGCCTCCCAGTTCAACATGGCCGACCTTGACACTGTTCCATCCAAAAAGAAGAAGGCCATTGCCAGCCCTAGTGTCTCCATCCCCAAGGCACCCACTAAAGGAAGGGGTGGCAAGAAGAGGAAAAACTCTGAGATAGAGGACCTACAAGGCCTGCCACTGATCCGCCACCAGTTCCTTGAATACTTCAATGACGTGAGGATCACCAATTCTGCCTAGATATCCTACTTATTTGAGGATCACCTGATCTTGAACTGCTTTGTCTTTTTTTGCAGAAATTTGCTGAGATTGAAGACTACATGGGGAGTGTTGAGAAGCTGGATAAGAAGATTGCTGACCTCCAACAAGTTGCAGTGCTCAAGGATCTTAAGATTGCTGATCTCGAAAAAGCCCTTCAAGACGCCAAGACTAAGACAGCTAAGATCTTGATCGACATTGACTACGAGAAGCATGATCTCATAGAAGGTGCAAAGGTCTCCGCTGCCATCACAATGTATAAGACAAAACTGAAGATGGCCGAGGAGGCTCAAGATCCTGACTTTGACAGAAGCAGCTGGGATGTTGAGGGCTGGAAGGCGAGGTTAGCTGATCTGGAAGATGATGAGGAGGCTGAGGAGGTTTTGTCGATTGAGGCTGGAAGCAGTGGAAAGGATCTGGTGAAGGATACCGAAGCTGGAGGGGATGAGGATGCAGCGAAGGTGTAGGCTGCATGATTGGGCGATGATGGACATTCCTAGACGTAGCCGGAGCCCAATTTTTTAAATTTGGTAGTAGTGCTGTTTTTAAACAATGATGGTCTGTATTTGAACAATAGTTTTAGGATTAAGGATCCAGGATCCTTTGAACAATAGGTAGGATTACAAATGGTGGAGGGATCCTCTGTTTGGGGGATGAAGCCATTGTGATCCTGCCGCCTTTTGATTTCCTGCACTTGCTATAACCGCATAAACAATCGACACCCGTTGCCAACCCATGTGGACGGGCCACGTTTTGCTGGTAGAAACATGGGTTGGCAATTTTGACAAACTTCGACGGTTAATCCTTTGTTAATAAAATAACTTTAAACCTTTTTGGCTTATTTTGTGTTGTTATCCTTGTTTGTCCTTTTGATTTTCAATTGTTTTGATGTACACTTGTCTGAGTAAGAAAAGTTGAACAACTTAGATAAAAAATTTAGGATATAAAGCAGGATCAAATATCCTATAGTTGAAAAATTCCAAAAAGTGGTATATTCTAAGGATCATGAGTTCAGTTGTCAAAGTATTAGGGTTATTCAAACAATCAATGAATAAAATCAAAATAGTTAAGGATCATACCTGAGGATCCAAGTTAGGATCCTAACCCTTAATACTATATCCAGGATAACCATAAGACAAACCTTAGTAAGAAGTAAGGATCAAGGATCCTTAGTTGTTTAACTTCGAAGACCTGAAATAGAACATAACTTGGGACTAAGCCATTATAAGATAAAAGTTAGCAACTGGGGACAAGCCCAAAGGATAACTGGGGACAAGCCCAAGGATAACTGGGGACAAGCCCAAGGATAACTGGGGACAAGCCCAAGGATCGTGTGTGAACTAGAGTATGGCCCTAACTGGCGACTATCCAAACTTAGTGGCATGAAAATGCCAAGACCTTAGCTAACGTGAAAACGTTAGAAACCTTAAGAACGGATGTATGGTACGTCTACCATTATACGTAGGATCCTAGGTATAGCCAGTACAATGGAATTATCAGCCCCTAAAACGAGTACTGGTCCCACTGCCATGAACTATACCAGGATCATCGTGCGCTACTGGCGGAACTGGGGTCAAGCCCAATTAACTGGGGTCAAACCCAAGTAACTGGTTGCTTTTGTGGATAATCATCCTTTTGCTAAGGGTACCTGAACCTTCAAAACTCAAAATCACGTGAAAGGAGGATAAAGGATGCAGGATCCTTATCCTTTTGTGAGAAAGTAAGGAAATGAAATAGTTTAAGATTAGAATGTTACCAAAATGAGGATCATCTGTGCTTTAAGGATCCTTTAAGGATATTTATCATGTGAGGATCATGGATCCTTATCACATGAAGTATTTCTTCAAATGGACAGCATTCCAGGCTCTAGGTAGCAAATTACCTTCCATTGTTAGCAATCGATATGCCCCCTTTTTTGCCTCAGCTTCAATCAAGTAAGGTCCTTCCCATTTTGGTGCCAACTTTCCATCAGCAGGATTGGTGGTATTCTGAAATGCTTTCCTTAGTACCATATCACCAACTTGGAATTTCCTGATCTTGACATTTTTGTTGTAGGCTCCAGCCATTCTTTGCTGATAACTGGCCATCCTTATCCTTGCCAAATCTCTGATTTCTTCTATAGTATCCAGGTCTTGAACCAAGTTCTCATCATTTTTCTCAGGATCACAAATACTTGTTCTAGCAGTTGTAACCACCATTTCTGTAGGGATCACTGATTCTGCCCCAAATACCAAAGAGAATGGAGTTTGGCCTGTAGCATTCTTAGGGGTTGTCCTATCAGCCCAAAGCACATAAGGTAGTTCTTCTGCCCATTTCCCTTTCTTAGATCCAAGCTTCTTCTTCAAATTGTTGATGATGATCTTATTAGAGGATTCTGCCTGACCATTAGCTTGTGGGTGGACTGGTGTTGATGTTATCATCTTAATCCCCCAGCTGTCACAAAAGTTAGTAGTTCTGCCCCCAATGAATTGGGAACCATTATCACATATAATTTCAGAAGGAATACCAAATCTAGTTATAATATTTCTTTTAATGAAGGATATAACTTCCTTTTCTCTGACTTGGGCAAAAGCTTCAGCCTCTATCCACTTGGAGAAGTAATCAGTCATAGCAAGCATGAACACTTTTCCACCAGGTGCCTTAGGGAGCTTACCAACTATATCCATGCCCCATCTCATGAATGGCCAAGTGGAAGATATAGGATGCAATAATTGAGCCGGTTGATGAAGGATATTGTTGTGTCTCTGACAAGGATCACACTTCTTAGCATACTCTACAGCATCTCTCTTCATAGTTGGCCAATAGTATCCTGTCCTCAGGATCCTTGAGAATAATGCCCTGCCCCCAGTGTGGTTTCCACAATCTCCTTCATGGAAGTCTTTTAAAACTTCTTGGATTTCAGGATCCTCAATGCATCTTAAATATGGTCCTGCAAGAGATCGTTTATACAACATATTATTTAAAATTGTGAATTGAGATACCTTAATTTTGAAAGCCCTAGGGTTTTCTCCTGTAGGAATCTCTCCATGTTGTATGTATCTCATGATTGGAAAGGTCCATGATCCTGAATGAGATTGATTATCATCACTAGGGATGATTGCAGAATCCTCTCCTATCTCCATAGCCACATGATCCTCGATAGCCGGGGTCAGGATATGGATAATAGGGATCTTGATATCCTCCGGGATCTTCAAGGATGATCCTAAATTGGCCAATGCGTCTGCCTCTGCATTCTCTTCCCTTGGTACCTGTGTCAAACAAAAGGATACAAAAGAGAGTGCCAATTCTTTGACTATCTCCAAATATTTGATTAGCTTTTCACCTTTAACAACATAGGATCCATTAAAGTGATTAGTGATTAACAAAGAATCTACATGTACCTCAAGATACCTGATCCTCATATGCTTAGCAATTTGTAAACTAGCTATCAAGGCTTCATATCCAGCCTCATTGTTAGTGGTTTGGAACTCACAAGCTATAGAGTGGGGTATTATGTCCCCCTGTGGCGATTTTAGTAGTATTCCAAGCCCTGTTCCTTTGACATTTGACGATCCATCCGTATAGAGCATCCAAGGATCCTTGGTCTCCTCTAGCTGCTGGACTTCTAACTCAGCTTCCTTTTGCAAATCCTACTGAAATCTGCCACAAAGTCGGCTAATGCTTGGGATTTAATGGCTGTCCTGGGCTCATATCTTATATCATATGCACTAAGCTTCACTGCCCACTTAGCCATCCTTCCTGACATTTCAGGTTTCCTGAGGACATTCTTAATTGGAAAATTAGTTTTGACGATAATGGCATGAGTTTCAAAATAATGTCTCAATTTAGTAGATGCCATAATTAATGCAAGGATAAGTTTTTCTAAGTGTGAATACCTGGATTCAGCGTCAAGTAAACTCTTACTTACATAATAGACAGGATGTTGTGTACCTTGGTGATCCTTAACAAGGACTGCACTTACTGCTTTGGATACTGCAAGATATAAGGATAACACATCTCCTTTTTCTGGTTTCATCAAGGCCGGGGCCGAGGATAGGTAATCCTTAAGAGCTCTTAAGGCATTTTCATGCTTTTCAGTCCACTTGAATTTCTTGTTCTTCCTTATGATATCATAGAATTCCTTGCACTTTTCTGAGGATTTGGATATGAATCTGTTTAAAGCTGCAATCCTGCCTGTTAACCTCTGAACATCCTTAGCATTGGCAGGGGACTTGATGTTCACTATAGCTTTGATTTGTTCTGGACTGGCTTCAATGCCTCTCTTTGTCACCATATATCCTAAGAATTTACCTGACTTTACACCAAAATGACACTTAGAAGGATTAAGTTTCATATTATATTTATCAAGGATATTGAACGCTTCTTCCAAGTCTCTTAGGTGATCCTCAGCCTTTTTTGATTTTACCACCATATCGTCTATGTAAACTATTTTGGTCAAAAAATCTGATGAGGATATTGCAACCAAACTCTCTGTTACGGGGTATGATGCTTGAAATGTAGAACAATGACAAGGATCACTTTAATGTAAATTGCACAAGTGACACAAAGATTTATACGGGGAAAAAGCCCTTGATCAAGAGTTGATCTCCGGCACAAAAAACCCTGGGTGATGGAAACTACCGATCACCAAGCTCAAATAAATCAATAAACGTTTACAACTTCGGATAGTAACGAGCTAGGTACAAGGATCACTATCGTGAAATGTGTAAAAGTGAGTGAAAATGAATGAATGTTCGTCGAGAGCTTCAAGTGTGCGAGTATGAGAGTGTGTGTAGCTGAAAAAATGACTAAGTGTTCTAATTCTAGCTTGTTACTCCTTTTAAAATAGAAGTTAACTACACTAACTAACTATCCGACTTTTGTGCCAAGCTCCTACGTTCTCCACAACGTCCATTTTTGGTCAATCGTGTGCGAAATGCCCGCGGAATATTCCTTAGTACCGTTGCCAAGACCAAGTCAAGCTTGTTATTCCTGCGAAGTAACACAAATAAATAATCGTCAGTACGAGGATCCTTAAAGTGATCCATGATCCTGAAGCTCTTCTGAGGATCACTATCTGTCACAGAAGTAAAGATCATTAATCAGGATAACGAATGAGGATCACTAATTGGTAGAAAATCCTCCCCTAACAATTGCCCCCAAAATATAAGGAGTGATATGTAAAATGAGCGAGTTATGTTTTCTTGATCTTATCCGCAACTAACTATCGTAAATATAGCCGTTATTGTTGAACTATCCGTTGCAATTGTGACGTCACAGAGGTGACAACCATGCACGATCATGATTATAAATAGGAGATAGAGATAGGATCAAATGCATTTAAATTTTCAGAGAGACTCCCTTTATAACTGCATTCCGAAGACAATCAGGTACTCTCTCTCTTCATCTTCTTCCCTCTCTTGCTCTGTTTTCATCTCTTTCCATCATTCCATCAAAGATGTTGCTCCGAAACTCCCCAGCCAAGGATCACCCGAAGAACAGCCCTCCGAAAAGCCAGGGGATCATTGAAGACTCCAAAGTCTCTGCCGCCATAACAATGTACAAGACCAAGCTGCAAATGGCCTTGGAAGCTCAGGATCCTGCTTTTGACAAGAGCACCTGGGATGTTGAAGGCTGGAAGGCAAGGCTAGCCGAACTGGACGATGAAGAGGCTGAGGAGGTTGAAGAGATCCTGACGATTGAAGCTGGAGGCAAGGATGCAGGTGGTGAAACAAGTGGAGCTGGAGGTGGTAATGCAGCGAAGGTTTAAGCTGCATGATTGGGCGATGATGGACATTCTTAGACGCAGCCGGAGCCCAATTTTTTAAATTTGGTAGTAGGTCTTTTGTGGTTGTGATGTCGAACAATTTGATGGTTTGTACTTGAACAATAGTTTTTAGGATTAAGGATCATGTATGATCCTTTGGACAATAGGCAGGATTGCAATTGGTGGAGGGATCCTCTGTTTGGGGGATGAAGCCATTGTGATCCTGCCGCCTTTATATTCCTGCACTACTTTTGAACTTATTATCATGGACACCCTTTACCTACCCCAGCGGACGGGCCACGTTTTGCTGGTAGAAGCTCGGGTAGGTAATTTTGACAACCTTTTAAGGGTTAGTCTTTTGTTAATAAATAAAATCTTAACTTTTTGTCGCTTATCTTGTGTTGTTATCCTTTTTAATATCTTACTTTCCAACTGCTGTAATGTTCATTCTGTTTATACTTATCAAGCCTTGAAAAATATCCAAAAAGTTTAGGATATGATCAAGGATCACATATCCCATAACAGATAAGTTCTAAAAAGTGGTATGGTTTAAGAATCACAAGTTCAGTTGTCAAGTATAAGGGTTATTCAAATAAATAATGAATAGAATTATTAATAGTTAAGGATCATACCTGAGGATCCAAGTTAGGATCCTAACCATAATAAGGATAACTATAAGATAAACCTTAGAATGAAGTAAGGATCAAAGATCCCTAGTTGCCTATCTTCAAGAACCTGAAATAGAGCATAACTTGGGACTAAGCCAACATAAGAAAAGAGTTAGCAACTGGGGACAAGCCCAAGGATAACTGGGGACAAGCCCAAAGATGTCACACCCCTATTTTCCACGTGTCACCGGTGGGCCCGGTGGGGAGTATAGTGACGTAGTTGGTATCATCATAGACAAACAACACAATATAATAATGCACGGAGGAAGCAAAGATAGATTCATTTCAACTTTAAATAAAATGTAATATTAAATATCACGAGTAGTTGAAACGGATCCACAGGCGGATCAAGATAAAATAAGATATTGTTCAACAGTTCAATGTCGTCCAAGTTTGCGAGACTTATTATGGACGCTCTAGAAGACAGCCAGCCTATTACGTGTAGTACCTGCACTTAACCTTTTGGGAAAAATACGTCAGTTTACACTGGTAAATACAAATTAACTGACTCATTTTGAAATGATTGAAAATTGATTTGAATGCTCATGGCACAAAAATATTCTATAACTTGGGATAATTATATTACATAATCTTGTAAAGGATTTACATGTTACTTATGCGTTCAGTAGCCCGGTTCGTGCCGGGTTAAAGATCAATAGACACACCACAATATTTGAGTTATACACTTGACAGGTGTACGCCTACACCCCGTGCTCAGGTCGTGGCCATCTCGTAAGATAATGCCGAGGATATCCGGGACATGGTCATTAACCCCCCAAAGGCTTTAAGCAAACAAAACACACAATCAAAACATAGCATCTCAATAAATTTAACCACTATTCGATTAAAGAATTTAATGCTAGACCAAGCGGTATTCTATATACCGTACCCCAAGCCCGTATAGGGAAAATAAGTTAAAAGTATTTACCTTGGTAAGTATTTATCTCAACAAGCAAAAAGGCAGGTAGCTTTTACCGGTGCTCCTAATCTGGAACGAAGGTTTATAAATAACCTATTAGATTTCTAACGGTCTTTATTTAAGCTAAAGCTTAGACCGGTTATTTAAAAGGACGAAACGGTTTAAACGCACGATTAAGCGAAGACCGGATAGAAAGTGATTTAGACCCGACAAGTTGGAATACTTGTTTAATATGGGTATACTAAGTACATTCTGGATTTTGAGACAAAAATGATAATGTTTGACCCGTCTCGGTCAATTTATGCAAACTAGTTACATAAACCGAACCGAACGCGAAAGAGCGTTACGGGTAGCCATAAGAGTCATATGCAAGTTCCCAGAGATAATATTCTATAAATATGATATAACATCAGTAAGTTATTTCCTATTATGCCCAAAACGGATTTAAACACAATTCATGCCCCATAAGGGCATTTTGGTCATTTTAAAGTATGTAAAAGAGTTAAATTAGAAGTCCGAGTTGTAGGTCTGATTTATACAGTAAAAATAATTAATTTAACATATTATAACAGTAGGGTATGATCCATATATGAAACTTATCATTTAAAACCAAACTATGCTCGTTAGGGGTATTTTGGTAATTTTACAAGGGCTTAAAATGTCAAAATTGGGAATCTGAGTTTATAAGCTTATACTTACTGTTATTTTATAAAAATATACTAAAAACATCAGTAGGTATCAACCTTATAGGTTTAATATAATTATAGTACATACTATGCGATATAAATGCGTAAAAAGGCGATTTGGAGCCGTTTCCGGGTTTGTAAAAGAAATCTGATATTTTTATATTTCCAGAAGGCTCAAAGTATCATATTTAACAAATAAAATCAGTAGAAAAAGGTTTGGGGTCAAAAGAATTTATAAAACTCGTCAAATGGCCTAAAAGGGCAAATTCGGTATTTACCGAATTAAACTTAGAACCCTATGTTATGATCAGCCAAAAATAAAATAAAAATCTTTAAAAATCCTAAAATATTATATAATATCAGTGAGTAAAAAGTTTTATATCAAAAAGTGGGTTTAAGTGGGTTATATGCTAATTACACCATTTAAGTAACATAAAGCTTGTAATTTACGATAAGGAGCATAATTCTTATCCTGGACCTCAAACTGATATGAAATTTTCGGTGCAAGTTTATATATCAGTAAAAAATGTTTCTAGTCTTTCACTTTTTCAAAAATCACGTTTTATAGCAAAAAGGGAAAAATAGTCATATTTAAGCATAAACCGGTAACATGCATATGAATCGGTTAAACATGGAACCAAGATGTAAAATTCCAGAGAGTTAAACATATATGAAAGTTGGTCTAAAATATGCTCTAATGCAGATCTTAACATGCATGTACGGATCAGAACCGATAGTCAAAGAAAAAGTCAATTTACGAGACTTTCGGTTCCGATTCGGGTTTAATACAGAAAATTGTCGAGTTGATCAAGTTGAAACACGTTCTTACATTATTTATAAAGTTATTTTGATGATCAAACAGGTTGCATGTAGCCTACATTACTGATTATGCTTAAATTTGCAAAAACATATTCTGTTGACTTTTTATGAAGAACTTTGACTCGACAATTAGCATGCTTAGAGTGTGAATCTGAACATACCCTTTTAGGGGTTTGTTATACTCATAAATACCAACATATGGGTACTTTCAATTTGAGAAATGACAGAGCCAATCTCTTTTAATCGTAAAGTCAAGTGTAATTTACGATAGTTTGACTTTTGGCTAGAACACTAAGCTAGAACGAATTAGAGGATGATATAAACACTTACAATGGTCCTAAACAAGCTTAGAGATCACTATGAAGCAGCCTTGGCGTCCAGAAAGCTCCAGGAGAAGTCTTGTGAATTTTGAAGTTCAAGTGTTCTTGAATGTTTGTTACTACAAGTGCCCTTTTATGCAACTTTGATCTGAATAAAGGCTGATTCAGGTGTTTTATGATGTTGTGAGAAGGGGACAAGGGTCTCTCATTGCATGAAAATTGATTGGTGGGCTGCTTAAGTCGACAACAGCTGTGTACAGCTTGAAACAGACCCAAAAAAACGACATCTGTGTGTTTCTGTCGCTGGGCAGGTGTCGCGCCACGCGAGACCCCCCTCGCGCTACGCGAGGGTGTGCTTGACCAGCATTACAAGTTTTTCAATATTGCAATTCAGCCCCTGATCTTTTGCAGCGTGTTTAAGCGATTTATTTAGCACTCTTGGCCCTTATATCTGACTTTTATAAACCTTGGGACTTTTATAAACTTGGGCATGTCCTCGGTTAACTTTGCGCTTACCCGAAAAGTCACGAAATTCACGATATCGTATTTAACCTTTCGTGTACGGTTTTAATCATAACTTTCTCATACGTTCACGAAACTTCATGAAATTTTTATCATATATTCTCGTGAGTATATTTCATCATTACAAAGGTTCGGGTTTGCCAAAAGATCACTCAGAGGTATAAATTCAACATGTTGACACGTTTAGCCCCTGTAGTTTGAAATTCCTCACTTTCTATCATTTTTCGCTTCGTATGATCCATGATTCATCCGTTTAAGATTATAAACACCATGTAGGGCTATTGTAGGGCCTATTTATCAATTGTTGACACTTTGGACCCTTATATCCACACAGTTTCACCATTTGTCAACTTTAGTCCCTCTAAAGTATGTTTTTTTTTCATATTCAAAGTCCATGACACATGTCAGTACATTATTGGACGTAAATTTCCGAGGTGTTACATCCTCACCCCCTTAAAAGAAATCTCGACCCCGAGATTTACTGAAACAAATGAGGGTATTTTTCTTTCATCGTGGATTCTACCTCCCACATGTATTCGGGACCTCTACGGGCATCCCATTTGACCTTAACAATAGGTATGTGCTTCCTTCGAAGTTTCTTTACCTTTCGGTCTTCAATCGACAACGGCTTTTCCACAAATTTCAAGCTTTCATCTATATGTACATCCGTATACGGCATAACTAGTGGTTCCTCAGCGGAACACTTCTTCAAATTACAGATGTGGAACACATTATGGATAGCACTAAGTTCCTCAGGCAAGTTCAACTTATAAGCAACTGACCCGACACGTTCGATAATCTCGAAAGGTCCTATGTATCTCGGGCTTAGCTTGCCTTTCTTACCAAATCGCATCACCCCCTTCCAGGGTGATACCTTAAGCAACACTTTATCACCTACTTCGAAGTGAAAATCTTTACGTTGTGGATCCGCATAACTTTTCTGCCTTTCTCGGGCAGCTTTCAAACGATCGTGAATCTGGACAATCTTGTCCGTCGTCTCAAAAACAATTTCTGGTCCTGATAGTTGGACATCTCCAACTTCTGCCCAACAAATAGGCGATCTACACTTTCTACCATATAAGGCCTCAAAAGGCGCAGCTTTTATGCTGGTGTGGTAGCTATTGTTGTATGAGAATTCAATTAGTGGTAGGTTCTTATCCCAACTACCACCCAAATCGATCGCACATGCACGTAGCATGTCTTCCAAAGTTTGAATAGTACGCTCACTCTGACCGTCAGTCTGTGGATGATAAGCCGTACAAAAATTCAAACGAGTGCCCAAAGATTGTTGGAAACTTTTCCAAAAAATGTGACGTGTATCTAGTATCTCTATCAGAGATAATAGACACAGGTATTCCATGCAAAGCTACAATCTTATCAACGTATAATTGGGCTAACATATCGGAGCTATAAGTCTCCTTGATGGGTAGAAAATGTGCTGACTTCGTCAGTCTATCTACTATGACCCATATAGTATCATTTCCCTTTCTTGTCTTTGGCAACTTGGTGTTGAAATCCATTGTCACCATCTCCCACTTCCATGTAGGAATTTCAGGTTGTTGTAACAAACCTGACGGTTTCTAGTGTTCCGCTTTGACTTGCGCACAAGTCAAACATTTAGACACATAAGCAGCTATGGACTTTTTCAAACCAATCCACCAGTAATTTGCTTTTAAATCCTGATACATCTTGTCAGCTCCAGGATGAACGGAATATTTGGAACTGTGGGCTTCCTGGAGGATAACATCTTGAAGTCCTCCAAAAACTGGAACCCATATTCGTCCATTTAATCTTAACATTCCGTCTTTGTCATGGGATAACTGTTCCTCAGTTACTCCCAATTTTTCTTCAGGATAATTAGCTTCCAGCACAGCTTCCTTCTGTGCAGCTAGTATCCTTTCGTTCAAATCATTCCTGATTTCGATGCGCTTGGCATTGATTCTTATTGGCTTTACTTTTTCTTTTCTACTCAAGGCGTCGGCAACTACATTTGCCTTGCCTGGATGGTACTTTATTTCACAATCGTAATCATTTAGAGTTTCCATCCATCGTCTCTGTCGCATATTCAAGTCCTTCTGATTAAACAAATGTTGAAGGCTCTTGTGATCTGAATAGATCACACACTTGGTTCCATATAAATAATGTCTCCAGAGTTTTAATGCAAATACAACGGCACCCAGCTCCAAGTCGTGGGTGGTGTAGTTCTTTTCGTGTATCTTCAGCTGTCTTGAGGCGTAGGCAATAACTTTGCCTTTCTGCATGAGTACACAGCCCATACCAGTGTGTGATGCATCACAATACACTACAAATTCTTCTATACCGTCGGGCAATGTTAGCACTGGTGCATTGCTTAACTTTTTCTTCAGAATGTCAAAGGATTCCTGCTGCTTAGGGCCCCAATCAAACTTAACTTTCTTACGCGTCAACGAGGTAAGGGGCGCAGCAATCCTTGAAAAGTTTTCGATGAAACGCCTATAGTATCCAGCTAAACCCAGAAAACTGCGAATTTCCGTAGGCGTCTTTGGCTCTTGCCAATTCATAATAGCTTCAACTTTAGCGGGATCCACTTGGATACCACGCTCGCTAACAATGTGTCCAAGAAACTGGACCTCTCGAAGCCAGAATTCACACTTCGAGAACTTGGCATAGAGCTTCTCTTGATGAAGTAGTTTGAGAATACAACGAAGGTGTTTCTCGTGGTCAGCTTTGTTCTTCGAGTAAATAAGGATGTCGTCAATAAAGACGATGACGAATTTATCCAGATAAGGCTTGCAGACGCGATTTATGAGATCCATGAATGCGGCTGGTGCGTTAGTGAGCCCGAAAGGCATCACTAGGAACTCGTAATGTCCATAACGAGTCCTAAACGCTGTCTTGTGTACATCTTCATCCTTGACCTTCAACTGATGATAGCCCGACCTCAAGTCGATCTTAGAAAAATAGCTTGCTCCTTGTAATTGATCGAACAGATCGTCGATCCTGGGCAGAGGATACCTATTCTTGATAGTGACTTTATTAAGCTCACGGTAGTCGATGCACAAACGCATTGATCCATCCTTCTTCTTGACAAATAAGATTGGCGCTCCCCAAGGAAACGAACTAGGTCTAATAAAACCTTTTGCTAACAGATCATCCAACTGCGTCCTTAATTCCTTCATCTCCGTCGGTGCTAACCTATAAGGTGCTCTCGCTATTGGTGCAGCACCAGGGATGATGTCAATCCGGAATTCCACTTGCCTATCTGGTGGTAAACCAGGTAGTTCTTCTGGAAAAACTTCAGGATATTCTGAAATGATAGGGATATCTTCAATCTTAGGCTTTGGCTCATCTATAGTAACTTGCGCCATATAAATGACACAACCTTTCTGCATACATCTGGATGCCTTGAGCATGGACACTTGATCTGGCAATCCATGCTGAGTATCCCCTTGAATGGTAAGTGACTCTCCAGCCGGAGTTTTAACGATCACTTGCTTTTGGTTGCACACAATCTGGGCTTGGTTATGCGATAACCAATCCATGCCTATAACTACATCAAAGCCGGCGAGCTTAAAGGGAAGTAGGGACAAAGGAAAAGAATGATTCTTAATGGATATAACACATCCATCTAAAACAGTTGAGGCTGTTTCTATGGTTCCATCAGCTAACTCCACCTCATACTTCACACTTAAGGCTTTTACAAGCAATTTTAACGACTCACAAAACTTATTATCTACAAAAGACTTATCCACTCCAGAATCAAACAAGACTCTAGCAAAAACATCATTTACAAGAAAAGTACCTATAATAACGTTGTCATCTTGAACGGCTTCCTTAGCGTCCATCCTGAAGACCCTTGCATTGGTCTTCTTTCCTTCATCGGCTTTCTTAGCGTACTTTGGGCAATTAGACTTAATGTGCCCTTTCTCGTTGCAACCGTAACAGGTTGCATCCTTCAGACCCTTACACTTCAAAGTCGTATGATCAGTAGATTTGCAGATTCCACATGGTCTCGTGTGGGACTGCGATTTTGACTCAAAACGACATTTCCCAAAGTGGTTTTTCTTGTAGGTTTTGCATTTGGGTTTATCCCCTGACTGTTGCCCATCTCTCTTCGATCCTGACCCTTTTCTATGGTCGTTATTCCATCGGTGTCTCTTCTCCGATCTCCGTGAGGTATCGTCCTCACGCTTTCTCTTATTCTCTTCCGAGTTCCTAAGTGCTCTCAACCTGACCACGTCCTGAGTGAGTGAGAGAGATAGATCAGCTACTGATCTGAAAGTTGTAGGCCTCGATGCCTTAACACTAGCTTTAATCTCAGGGGCCAAACCCCCAATGAAACGGGCAATCCTTTTCGGCTCAGGGGTTACCAAGTATGGAACCAATCGAGATAGAGTATTGAAGGTGGTGAGGTATGCCTGACAATCTAGATTCTTCATCACCAACGATACGAAGTCTGACTCGATCCTTTCCACTTCATGTTGTGGACAAAAATTCTCTTTAATAAGGGCTACGAACTGATCCCATGACATACTGTAAAGTGTGGCCTTTCCGGTAGCTTGCAAGATAGATTTCCACCATGCTAGTGCGTCCCCTTTGAACGATTGGGACACATACTTCACTACATCCTGATCAGCACACCCGCTGATATCTACGACTGTATCCATTTCGTCTAACCAGGTCATGCAGTCGACCGCTCCTTTCTCCCCAGTAAAGTCTCTGGGTTTACATGAGACGAAGTATTTATAAGTACAAGACTTACTGTGCGATTCATGTTTCTGCTTGATCTTCTTTATCGGGACACTGTTTTGGTTAGAGGAGTGATGATCCTCATCATCCTTCTTTGGCTTATCCTTCTTAGGTACCTCCTTCTGAGAGGGCGGTTTGCTATGACCCTCCGAATGTGTTCTTGGTTTGGAACGTGATGCGGTTCGGGCCCTACTCCGGGTCCCGTTTGATTCGCTATACTATCTGTTTAGCGCTTCAATAACTGCCTCGTTCACTAGTGCTTTCAATTCTGCACCCGTTACTAATATTTTAGTATTGTCCGGGTTTTCCACTGGATGACTGTTTATCTCTTCGGACTTAGTCATGTAGTCTTAATTGCTACACAAAATAAGGACAAGGTCTATTTAGAAGTCTAAACAGTATTATCGTTCTTGACGGTTTATTAACCATGGTAAACAAAAGCCATATTAGTTAATTTTAATAATTCTCATTCAGGATTTTTACTTAATAATCCTTTTTAGAACGAAATAAAATATTGGCATAATAAGCCTAGTCACGTAGACAACTTTCTAAATTACAAATTTAGATCTTGTAGGATTAAGGCTTGATTAATTAAGACAAGTCAATCCTTTTTCTTGGCAGGGAGTTTATAAACTACAGCTGCCTTCTTGTTTTATATGACATTAATTATAACCCGTAGGTATTATGTCACAACCAATTATATATAGAAATATTAAACTTGGATATTATATAAAAAGGGTGGCGTGTGTGATTTTACAGATCACATTAGCCAAGAATGTTAACATGTTTACAGATGTTAACAGAGATTTGAATCTTTTTAAACAGGTTTCACCATATTGGCTAGATTTATGACAACATAACAGCTAGGTTTTACCTTTTAAGATCCTTATTATATTATTAAAATGGTAAATCAAAATATTTAAATGTTATTTTTCATTTATTCATACACTATGTTTATACACATAATTTAAAAATGAAATTTAAATTATCCACTTCAAATAAAAATTTAATCAGTACAAGTTGCCCTAAACGGGTCTTTTACATAAATCATATGCCCACGCAGGGGCTAAATAACAAAACAACAAACTCACGCAGGGGTTAAATAAAAAGATATGCCCACGCAGGGGCAGACAGAAGGAAATACCCTCGCAGGGGTATAGTACCGAAATAAATAAATGTCCACGCAGGGACATGAGTACCACACAAAAATAACTAACAAACAAAGGATTCAACGATCCTTCTTTTTCTTCCCCTTAAGCAAATCCACCACCTTCTGAAACATCCCCCGGTTATGTCTCCTATCCTGCTGCCTCTCTTGCCGCATTTCGTATCTCACCCCGTGTATCTCCTGAAGAATCTCTTGAAATTGCGGCGGTGACATCGTCGGCGCCTGGGGTGGCTGTTGATAAAACGGGGGTTGAGGAGGCTGCGGTTGATAATAAGGAGGTTGAGAAGGCTGCAGTTGCTGGTACCCATATGATGGATATCCATAAGACGAGGGTCCCGTAGCCCAGGGACCTCCGTAGGGAGCTTCTTGATGGAAGGTGTTGGAGTTTGCCGCTATCTAGTATGGATCCTCCATATAGTTGTACCCCGTGTGAAACTGCTGCTCGAAGGGGTTAAATGCTGCAGCATTAGTGTAAGCGGGGATTGGTTCACCAAATCCGAATGGTGGCTGAGGCTGTGGCTGTGGCTGTGGCGCGACTGGCGCCGTTGCTACTTCAGAGACGGGGTTCGAAGATTCACCCATCTCTGGTTCTTCATGAACCGGTGAGTACCGGCTGCCACTAGAAAGTGGAGGGGTACTGATGCGTATTCCCCCTCGTACGGACATCCGCAAAGTAGTTCGCCTTCACCTCGGAGGCGAAGGAGGCTGAAGTGGAGGTGCTGCTGCTGGTGGAGTGACCGCTACAATTCGAGAATCCTCGGAAGGATTCTGCTGCTGCTGTGGCTACTGCTGGGGCAGCTGCTGTGGCTGGTGAAGGGGAGAGTGGTGAGGCATGTGCAAAGGAGAGTTGTGGTATGACTGGTGCAGAGGGGAGTTATGGTAAGATTGGTGAAGAGGAGAGTGATGGGAAGACTGGTGAAGAGGAGAGTGATGGGACTGATGCAAAGGAGAGTTATGATAACTGGGGGTAAACACCCAGTCATACTGTTTGAACATCTCCTCATAACTATCGGGACCGTTGTAAGGCGATCCCATGAAAGGTGACCCATCAGAAATCTCGATGGGGTGGTTCGGTGTTCCAGAGGGTGGCATGGCAGGATCAGTATCCTCGTCGACATCCATCGGGTTGCCACCCGAAAAGTGGTCTTCCGGTCCCAGTGGGTTAAAACCCACTGCTGCTGCCTATAAATTTTCATCAGGGTTGAACTGACCCTGGGAAGCAGGCGATGGTTGGTGAAAAGGTGAACGGTGTCCTAGGGGAATGTAGGACTGCTGCGAGTGGTGGGGCTCGTTCTCCGAATGAGGCCCATAGGAATGCGGGATCGATGGAAAGGTGCTTAGTGAGACTGAGCGTCTCGCTGGTTCGGCGAAAGACCTCCAAAGGTCTTGAGCATCAGTACGGCGAGGATCCGAAGGTGTCCGCCGGTGTGATGGTCCGGCCTCATGATCATTTGGAGCTGCATATGCTCCTCGGCCTCTACCTCTCATTCTTGGCGGCATGTTTAACTACCTGTCAAAAACAACCAAGTGATACAACAAAAATATAATTTAGACAAGGTTAGAAAATTTAAACAAAAATTTGGAAATTTCCTAAGTTCTTTGTCTAGACTCGAGAATCGAAGATTGTGCAATTGTGTAACTGAGATTAAACACAAAAGGCTAGTGTTTAATTCACTCAGAGTTGGCTCTGATACCAACCTGTCACACCCCTATTTTCCACGTGTCACCGGTGGGCCTGGTGGGGAGTATAGTGACGTAGTTGGTATCATCATAGACAAACAACACAATATAATAATGCACGGCGGAAGCAAAGATAGATTCATTTCAACTTTAAATAAAATGTAATATTAAATATCACGAGTAGTTGAAACGGATCCACAGGCGGATCAAGATAAAATAAGATATTGTTCAACAGTTCAATGTCGTCCAAGCTTGCGAGACTTATTATGGACGCTCAAGAAGACAGCCAGCCTATTACGTGTAGTACCTGCACTTAACCTTTTGGGAAGAATACGTCAGTTTACACTGGTAAATACAAATTAACTGACTCATTTTGAAATGATTGAAAATTGATTTGAATGCTCATGGCACAAAAATATTCTATAACTTGGGATAATTATATTACATAATCTTGTAAAGGATTTACATGTTACTTATGCGTTCAGTAGACCGGTTCGTGCCGGGTTAAAGATCAATAGACACACCACAATATTTGAGTTATACACTTGACAGGTGTACGCCTACACCCCGTGCTCAGGTCGTGGCCATCTCGTAAGATAATGCCGAGGATATCCGGGACATGGTCATTAACCCCCCAAAGGCTTTAAGCAAACAAAACACACAATCAAAACATAGCATCTCAATAAATTTAACCACTATTCGATTAAAGAATTTAATGCTAGACCAAGCGGTATTCTATATACCGTACCCCAAGCCCGTATAGGGAAAATAAGTTAAAAGTATTTACCTTGGTAAGTATTTATCTCAACAAGCAAAAAGGCAGGTAGCTTTTACCGGTGCTCCTAATCTGGAACGAAGGTTTATAAATAACCTATTAGATTTCTAACGGTCTTTATTTAAGCTAAAGCTTAGACCGGTTATTTAAAAGGACGAAACGGTTTAAACGCACGATTAAGCGAAGACCGGATAGAAAGTGATTTAGACCCGACAAGTTGGAATACTTGTTTAATATGGGTATACTAAGTACATTCTGGATTTTGAGACAAAAATGATAATGTTTGACCCGTCTCGGTCAATTTATGCAAACTAGTTACATAAACCGAACCGAACGCGAAAGAGCGTTACGGGTAGCCATAAGAGTCATATGCAAGTTCCCAGAGATAATATGCTATAAATATGATATAACATCAGTAAGTTATTTCCTATTATGCCCAAAACGGATTTAAACACAATTCATGCCCCATAAGGGCATTTTGGTCATTTTAAAGTATGTAAAAGAGTTAAATTAGAAGTCCGAGTTGTAGGTCTGATTTATACAGTAAAAATAATTAATTTAACATATTATAACAGTAGGGTATGATCCATATATGAAACTTATCATTTAAAACCAAACTATGCTCGTTAGGGGTATTTTGGTAATTTTACAAGGGCTTAAAATGTCAAAATTGGGAATCTGAGTTTATAAGCTTATACTTACTGTTATTTTATAAAAATATACTAAAAACATCAGTAGGTATCAACCTTATAGGTTTAATATAATTATAGTACATACTATGCGATATAAATGCGTAAAAAGGCGATTTGGAGCCGTTTCCGGGTTTGTAAAAGAAATCTGATATTTTTATATTTCCAGAAGGCTCAAAGTATCATATTTAACAAATAAAATCAGTAGAAAAAGGTTTGGGGTCAAAAGAATTTATAAAACTCGTCAAATGGCCTAAAAGGGCAAATTCGGTATTTACCGAATTAAACTTAGAACCCTATGTTATGATCAGCCAAAAATAAAATAAAAATCTTTAAAAATCCTAAAATATTATATAATATCAGTGAGTAAAAAGTTTTATATCAAAAAGTGGGTTTAAGTGGGTTATATGCTAATTACACCATTTAAGTAACATAAAGCTTGTAATTTACGATAAGGAGCATAATTCTTATCCTGGACCTCAAACTGATATGAAATTTTCGGTGCAAGTTTATATATCAGTAACAAATGTTTCTAGTCTTTCACTTTTTCAAAAATCACGTTTTATAGCAAAAAGGGAAAAATAGTCATATTTAAGCATAAACCGGTAACATGCATATGAATCGGTTAAACATGGAACCAAGATGTAAAATTCCAGAGAGTTAAACATATATGAAAGTTGGTCTAAAATATGCTCTAATGCAGATCTTAACATGCATGTACGGATCAGAACCGATAGTCAAAGAAAAAGTCAATTTACGAGACTTTCGGTTCCGATTCGGGTTTAATACAGAAAATTGTCGAGTTGATCAAGTTGAAACACGTTCTTACATTATTTATAAAGTTATTTTGATGATCAAACAGGTTGCATGTAGCCTACATTACTGATTATGCTTAAATTTGCAAAAACATATTCTGTTGACTTTTTATGAAGAACTTTGACTCGACAATTAGCATGCTTAGAGTGTGAATCTGAACATACCCTTTTAGGGGTTTGTTATACTCATAAATACCAACATATGGGTACTTTCAATTTGAGAAATGACAGAGCCAATCTCTTTTAATCGTAAAGTCAAGTGTAATTTACGATAGTTTGACTTTTGGCTAGAACACTAAGCTAGAACGAATTAGAGGATGATATAAACACTTACAATGGTCCTAAACAAGCTTAGAGATCACTATGAAGCAGCCTTGGCGTCCAGAAAGCTCCAGGAGAAGTCTTGTGAATTTTGAAGTTCAAGTGTTCTTGAATGTTTGTTACTACAAGTGCCCTTTTATGCAACTTTGATCTGAATAAAGGCTGATTCAGGTGTTTTATGATGTTGTGAGAAGGGGACAAGGGTCTCTCATTGCATGAAAATTGATTGGTGGGCTGCTTAAGTCGACAACAGCTGTGTACAGCTTGAAACAGACCCAAAAAAACGACATCTGTGTGTTTCTGTCGCTGGGCAGGTGTCGCGCCACGCGAGACCCCCCTCGCGCTACGCGAGGGTGTGCTTGACCAGCATTACAAGTTTTTCAATATTGCAATTCAGCCCCTGATCTTTTGCAGCGTGTTTAAGCGATTTATTTAGCACTCTTGGCCCTTATATCTGACTTTTATAAACCTTGGGACTTTTATAAACTTGGGCATGTCCTCGGTTAACTTTGCGCTTACCCGAAAAGTCACGAAATTCACGATATCGTATTTAACCTTTCGTGTACGGTTTTAATCATAACTTTCTCATACGTTCACGAAACTTCATGAAATTTTTATCATATATTCTCGTGAGTATATTTCATCATTACAAAGGTTCGGGTTTGCCAAAAGATCACTCAGAGGTATAAATTCAACATGTTGACACGTTTAGCCCCTGTAGTTTGAAATTCCTCACTTTCTATCATTTTTCGCTTCGTATGATCCATGATTCATCCGTTTAAGATTATAAACACCATGTAGGGCTATTGTAGGGCCTATTTATCAATTGTTGACACTTTGGACCCTTATATCCACACAGTTTCACCATTTGTCAACTTTAGTCCCTCTAAAGTATGTTTTTTTTTCATATTCAAAGTCCATGACACGTGTCAGTACATTATTGGACGTAAATTTCCGAGGTGTTACATCCTCACCCCCTTAAAAAAAATCTCGACCCCGAGATTTACTGAAACAAATGAGGGTATTTTTCTTTCATCGTGGATTCTACCTCCCACATGTATTCGGGACCTCTACGGGCATCCCATTTGACCTTAACAATAGGTATGTGCTTCCTTCGAAGTTTCTTTACCTTTCGGTCTTCAATCGACAACGGCTTTTCCACAAATTTCAAGCTTTCATCTATATGTACATCCGTATACGGCATAACCAGTGGTTCCTCAGCGGAACACTTCTTCAAATTACAGATGTGGAACACATTATGGATAGAACTAAGTTCCTCAGGCAAGTTCAACTTATAAGCAACTGACCCGACACGTTCGATAATCTCGAAAGGTCCTATGTATCTCGGGCTTAGCTTGCCTTTCTTACCAAATCGCATCACCCCCTTCCAGGGTGATACCTTAAGCAACACTTTATCACCTACTTCGAAGTGAAAATCTTTACGTTGTGGATCCGCATAACTTTTCTGCCTTTCTCGGGCAGCTTTCAAACGATCGTGAATCTGGACAATCTTGTCCGTCGTCTCAAAAACAATTTCTGGTCCTGATAGTTGGACATCTCCAACTTCTGCCCAACAAATAGGCGATCTACACTTTCTACCATATAAGGCCTCAAAAGGCGCAGCTTTTATGCTGGTGTGGTAGCTATTGTTGTATGAGAATTCAATTAGTGGTAGGTTCTTATCCCAACTACCACCCAAATCGATCGCACATGCACGTAGCATGTCTTCCAAAGTTTGAATAGTACGCTCACTCTGACCGTCAGTCTGTGGATGATAAGCCGTACAAAAATTCAAACGAGTGCCCAAAGATTGTTGGAAACTTTTCCAAAAAATGTGACGTGTATCTAGTATCTCTATCAGAGATAATAGACACAGGTATTCCATGCAAAGCTACAATCTTATCAACGTATAATTGGGCTAACATATCGGAGCTATAAGTCTCCTTGATGGGTAGAAAATGTGCTGACTTCGTCAGTCTATCTACTATGACCCATATAGTATCATTTCCCTTTCTTGTCTTTGGCAACTTGGTGATGAAATCCATTGTCACCATCTCCCACTTCCATGTAGGAATTTCAGGTTGTTGTAACAAACCTGACGGTTTCTAGTGTTCCGCTTTGACTTGCGCACAAGTCAAACATTTAGACACATAAGCAGCTATGGACTTTTTCAAACCAATCCACCAGTAATTTGCTTTTAAATCCTGATACATCTTGTCAGCTCCAGGATGAACGGAATATTTGGAACTGTGGGCTTCCTGGAGGATAACATCTTGAAGTCCTCCAAAAACTGGAACCCATATTCGTCCATTTAATCTTAACATTCCGTCTTTGTCATGGGATAACTGTTCCTCAGTTACTCCCAATTTTTCTTCAGGATAATTAGCTTCCAGCACAGCTTCCTTCTATGCAGCTAGTATCCTTTCGTTCAAATCATTCCTGATTTCGATGCGCTTGGCATTGATTCTTATTGGCTTTACTTTTTCTTTTCTACTCAAGGCGTCGGCAACTACATTTGCCTTGCCTGGATGGTACTTTATTTCACAATCGTAATCATTTAGAGTTTCCATCCATCGTCTCTGTCGCATATTCAAGTCCTTCTGATTAAACAAATGTTGAAGGCTCTTGTGATCTGAATAGATTACACACTTGGTTCCATATAAATAATGTCTCCAGAGTTTTAATGCAAATACAACGGCACCCAGCTCCAAGTCGTGGGTGGTGTAGTTCTTTTCGTGTATCTTCAGCTGTCTTGAGGCGTAGGCAATAACTTTGCCTTTCTGCATGAGTACACAGCCCATACCAGTGTGTGATGCATCACAATACACCACAAATTCTTCTATACCGTCGGGCAATGTTAGCACTGGTGCATTGCTTAACTTTTTCTTCAGAATGTCAAAGGATTCCTGCTGCTTAGGGCCCCAATCAAACTTAACTTTCTTACGCGTCAACGAGGTAAGGGGCGCAGCAATCCTTGAAAAGTTTTCGATGAAACGCCTATAGTATCCAGCTAAACCCAGAAAACTGCGAATTTCCGTAGGCGTCTTTGGCTCTTGCCAATTCATAATAGCTTCAACTTTAGCGGGATCCACTTGGATACCACGCTCGCTAACAACGTGTCCAAGAAACTGGACCTCTCGAAGCCAGAATTCACACTTCGAGAACTTGGCATAGAGCTTCTCTTGATGAAGTAGTTTGAGAATACAACGAAGGTGTTTCTCGTGGTCAGCTTTGTTCTTCGAGTAAATAAGGATGTCGTCAATAAAGACGATGACGAATTTATCCAGATAAGGCTTGCAGACGCGATTTATGAGATCCATGAATGCGGCTGGTGCGTTAGTGAGCCCGAAAGGCATCACTAGGAACTCGTAATGTCCATAACGAGTCCTAAACGCTGTCTTGTGTACATCTTCATCCTTGACCTTCAACTGATGATAGCCCGACCTCAAGTCGATCTTAGAAAAATAGCTTGCTCCTTGTAATTGATCGAACAGATCGTCGATCCTGGGCAGAGGATACCTATTCTTGATAGTGACTTTATTAAGCTCACGGTAGTCGATGCACAAACGCATTGATCCATCCTTCTTCTTGACAAATAAGATTGGCGCTCCCCAAGGAAACGAACTAGGTCTAATAAAACCTTTTGCTAACAGATCATCCAACTGCGTCCTTAATTCCTTCATCTCCGTCGGTGCTAACCTATAAGGTGCTCTCGCTATTGGTGCAGCACCAGGGATGATGTCAATCCGGAATTCCACTTGCCTATCTGGTGGTAAACCAGGTAGTTCTTCTGGAAAAACTTCAGGATATTCTGAAATGATAGGGATATCTTCAATCTTAGGCTTTGGCTCGTCTATAGTAACTTGCGCCATATAAATGACACAACCTTTCTGCATACATCTGGATGCCTTGAGCATGGACACTTGATCTGGCAATCCATGCTGAGTATCCCCTTGAATGGTAAGTGACTCTCCAGCCGGAGTTTTAACGATCACTTGCTTTTGGTTGCACACAATCTGGGCTTGGTTATGCGATAACCAATCCATGCCTATAACTACATCAAAGCCGGCGAGCTTAAAGGGAAGTAGGGACAAAGGAAAAGAATGATTCCTAATGGATATAACACATCCATCTAAAACAGTTGAGGCTGTTTCTATGGTTCCATCAGCTAACTCCACCTCATACTTCACACTTAAGGCTTTTACAAGCAATTTTAACGACTCACAAAACTTATTATCTACAAAAGACTTATCCACTCCAGAATCAAACAAGACTCTAGCAAAAAACATCATTTACAAGAAAAGTACCTATAATAACGTTGTCATCTTGAACGGCTTCCTTAGCGTCCATCCTGAAGACCCTTGCATTGGTCTTCTTTCCTTCATCGGCTTTCTTAGCGTACTTTGGGCAATTAGACTTAATGTGCCCTTTCTCGTTGCAACCGTAACAGGTTGCATCCTTCAGACCCTTACACTTCAAAGTCGTATGATCAGTAGATTTGCAGATTCCACATGGTCTCGTGTGGGACTGCGATTTTGACTCAAAACGACATTTCCCAAAGTGGTTTTTCTTGTAGGTTTTGCATTTGGGTTTATCCCCTGACTGTTGCCCATCTCTCTTCGATCCTGACCCTTTTCTATGGTCGTTATTCCATCGGTGTCTCTTCTCCGATCTCCGTGAGGTATCGTCCTCACGCTTTCTCTTATTCTCTTCCGAGTTCCTAAGTGCTCTCAACCTGACCACGTCCTGAGTGAGTGAGAGAGATAGATCAGCTACTGATCTGAAAGTTGTAGGCCTCGATGCCTTAACACTAGCTTTAATCTCAGGGGCCAAACCCCCAATGAAACGGGCAATCCTTTTCGGCTCAGGGGTTACCAAGTATGGAACCAATCGAGATAGAGTATTGAAGGTGGTGAGGTATGCCTGACAATCTAGATTCTTCATCACCAACGATACGAAGTCTGACTCGATCCTTTCCACTTCATGTTGTGGACAAAAATTCTCTTTAATAAGGGCTACGAACTGATCCCATGACATACTGTAAAGTGTGGCCTTTCCGGTAGCTTGCAAGATAGATTTCCACCATGCTAGTGCGTCCCCTTTGAACGATTGGGACACATACTTCACTACATCCCGATCAGCACACCCGCTGATATCTACGACTGTATCCATTTCGTCTAACCAGGTCATGCAGTCGACCGCTCCTTTTTCCCCAGTAAAGTCTCTGGGTTTACATGAGACGAAGTATTTATAAGTACAAGACTTACTGTGCGATTCATGTTTCTGCTTGATCTTCTTTATCGGGACACTGTTTTGGTTAGAGGAGTGATGATCCTCATCATCCTTCTTTGGCTTATCCTTCTTAGGTACCTCCTTCTGAGAGGGCGGTTTGCTATGACCCTCCGAATGTGTTCTTGGTTTGGAACGTGATGCGGTTCGGGCCCTACTCCGGGTCCCGTTTGATTCGCTATACTGTCTGTTTAGCGCTTCAATAACTGCCTCGTTCACTAGTGCTTTCAATTCTGCACCCGTTACTAATATTTTAGTATTGTCCGGGTTTTCCACTGGATGACTGTTTATCTCTTCGGACTTAGTCATGTAGTCTTAATTGCTACACAAAATAAGGACAAGGTCTATTTAGAAGTCTAAACAGTATTATCGTTCTTGACGGTTTATTAACCATGGTAAACAAAAGCCATATTAGTTAATTTTAATAATTCTCATTCAGGATTTTTACTTAATAATCCTTTTTAGAACGAAATAAAATATTGGCATAATAAGCCTAGTCACGTAGACAACTTTCTAAATTACAAATTTAGATCTTGTAGGATTAAGGCTTGATTAATTAAGACAAGTCAATCCTTTTTCTTGGCAGGGAGTTTATAAACTACAGCTGCCTTCTTGTTTTATATGACATTAATTATAACCCGTAGGTATTATGTCACAACCAATTATATATAGAAATATTAAACTTGGATATTTTATAAAAAGGGTGGCGTGTGTGATTTTACAGATCACATTAGCCAAGAATGTTAACATGTTTACAGATGTTAACAGAGATTTGAATCTTTTTAAACAGGTTTCACCATATTGGCTAGATTTATGACAACATAACAGCTAGGTTTTACCTTTTAAGATCCTTATTATATTATTAAAATGGTAAATCAAAATATTTAAATGTTATTTTTCATTTATTCATACACTATGTTTATACACATAATTTAAAAATGAAATTTAAATTATCCACTTCAAATAAAAATTTAATCAGTACAAGTTGCCCTAAACGGGTCTTTTACATAAATCATATGCCCACGCAGGGGCTAAATAACAAAACAACAAACTCACGCAGGGGTTAAATAAAAAGATATGCCCACGCAGGGGCAGACAGAAGGAAATACCCTCGCAGGGGTATAGTACCGAAATAAATAAATGTCCACGCAGGGACATGAGTACCACACAAAAATAACTAACAAAAAAAGGATTCAACGATCCTTCTTTTTCTTCCCCTTAAGCAAATCCACCACCTTCTGAAACATCCCCCGGTTATGTCTCCTATCCTGCTGCCTCTCTTGCCGCATTTCGTATCTCACCCCGTGTATCTCCTGAAGAATCTCTTGAAATTGCGGCGGTGACATCGTCGGCGCCTGGGGTGGCTGTTGATAAAACGGGGGTTGAGGAGGCTGCGGTTGATAATAAGGAGGTTGAGAAGGCTGCAGTTGCTGGTACCCATATGATGGATATCCATAAGACGAGGGTCCCGTAGCCCAGGGACCTCCGTAGGGAGCTTCTTGATGGAAGGTGTTGGAGTTTGCCGCTATCTAGTATGGATCCTCCATATAGTTGTACCCCGTGTGAAACTGCTGCTCGAAGGGGTTAAATGCTGCAGCATTAGTGTAAGCGGGGATTGGTTCACCAAATCCGAATGGTGGCTGAGGCTGTGGCTGTGGTTGTGGCTGTAGCTGTGGCGCGACTGGCGCCGTTGCTACTTCAGAGACGGGGTTCGAAGATTCACCCATCTCTGGTTCTTCATGAACCGGTGAGTACCGGCTGCCACTAGAAAGTGGAGGGGTACTGATGCGTATTCCCCCTCGTACGGACATCCGCAAAGTAGTTCGCCTTCACCTCGGAGGCGAAGGAGGCTGAAGTGGAGGTGCTGCTGCTGGCGGAGTGACCGCTACAATTCGAGAATCCTCGGAAGGATTCTGCTGCTGCTGTGGCTACTGCTGGGGCAGCTGCTGTGGCTGGTGAAGGGGAGAGTGGTGAGGCATGTGCAAAGGAGAGTTGTGGTATGACTGGTGCAGAGGGGAGTTATGGTAAGATTGGTGAAGAGGAGAGTGATGGGACTGATGCAAAGGAGAGTTATGATAACTGGGGGTAAACACCCAGTCATACTGTTTGAACATCTCCTCATAACTATCGGGACCGTTGTAAGGCGATCCCATGAAAGGTGACCCATCAGAAATCTCGATGGGGTGGTTCGGTGTTCCAGAGGGTGGCATGGCAGGATCAGTATCCTCGTCGACATCCATCGGGTTGCCACCCGAAAAGTGGTCTTCCGGTCCCAGTGGGTTAAAACCCACTGCTGCTGCCTATAAATTTTCATCAGGGTTGAACTGACCCTGGGAAGCAGGCGATGGTTGGTGAAAAGGTGAACGGTGTCCTAGGGGAATGTAGGACTGCTGCGAGTGGTGGGGCTCGTTCTCCGAATGAGGCCCATAGGAATGCGGGATCGATGGAAAGGTGCTTAGTGAGACTGAGCGTCTCGCTGGTTCGGCGAAAGACCTCCAAAGGTCTTGAGCATCAGTACGGCGAGGATCCGAAGGTGTCCGCCGGTGTGATGGTCCGGCCTCATGATCATTTGGAGCTGCATATGCTCCTCGGCCTCTACCTCTCATTCTTGGCGGCATGTTTAACTACCTGTCAAAAACAACCAAGTGATACAACAAAAATATAATTTAGACAAGGTTAGAAAATTTAAACAAAAATTTGGAAATTTCCTAAGTTCTTTGTCTAGACTCGAGAATCGAAGATTGTGCAATTGTGTAACTGAGATTAAACACAAAAGGCTAGTGTTTAATTCACTCAGAGTTGGCTCTGATACCAACCTGTCACACCCCTATTTTCCACGTGTCACCGGTGGGCCCGGTGGGGAGTATAGTGACGTAGTTGGTATCATCATAGACAAACAACACAATATAATAATGCACGGCGGAAGCAAAGATAGATTCATTTCAACTTTAAATAAAATGTAATATTAAATATCACGAGTAGTTGAAACGGATCCACAGGCGGATCAAGATAAAATAAGATATTGTTCAACAGTTCAATGTCGTCCAAGCTTGCGAGACTTATTATGGACGCTCAAGAAGACAGCCAGCCTATTACGTGTAGTACCTGCACTTAACCTTTTGGGAAAATACGTCAGTTTACACTGGTAAATACAAATTAACTGACTCATTTTGAAATGATTGAAAATTGATTTGAATGCTCATGGCACAAAAATATTCTATAACTTGGGATAATTATATTACATAATCTTGTAAAGGATTTACATGTTACTTATGCGTTCAGTAGACCGGTTCGTGCCGGGTTAAAGATCAATAGACACACCACAATATTTGAGTTATACACTTGACAGGTGTACGCCTACACCCCGTGCTCAGGTCGTGGCCATCTCGTAAGATAATGCCGAGGATATCCGGGACATGGTCATTAACCCCCCAAAGGCTTTAAGCAAACAAAACACACAATCAAAACATAGCATCTCAATAAATTTAACCACTATTCGATTAAAGAATTTAATGCTAGACCAAGCGGTATTCTATATACCGTACCCCAAGCCCGTATAGGGAAAATAAGTTAAAAGTATTTACCTTGGTAAGTATTTATCTCAACAAGCAAAAAGGCAGGTAGCTTTTACCGGTGCTCCTAATCTGGAACGAAGGTTTATAAATAACCTATTAGATTTCTAACGGTCTTTATTTAAGCTAAAGCTTAGACCGGTTATTTAAAAGGACGAAACGGTTTAAACGCACGATTAAGCGAAGACCGGATAGAAAGTGATTTAGACCCGACAAGTTGGAATACTTGTTTAATATGGGTATACTAAGTACATTCTGGATTTTGAGACAAAAATGATAATGTTTGACCCGTCTCGGTCAATTTATGCAAACTAGTTACATAAACCGAACCGAACGCGAAAGAGCGTTACGGGTAGCCATAAGAGTCATATGCAAGTTCCCAGAGATAATATGCTATAAATATGATATAACATCAGTAAGTTATTTCCTATTATGCCCAAAACGGATTTAAACACAATTCATGCCCCATAAGGGCATTTTGGTCATTTTAAAGTATGTAAAAGAGTTAAATTAGAAGTCTGAGTTGTAGGTCTGATTTATACAGTAAAAATAATTAATTTAACATATTATAACAGTAGGGTATGATCCATATATGAAACTTATCATTTAAAACCAAACTATGCTCGTTAGGGGTATTTTGGTAATTTTACAAGGGCTTAAAATGTCAAAATTGGGAATCTGAGTTTATAAACTTATACTTACTGTTATTTTATAAAAATATACTAAAAACATCAGTAGGTATCAACCTTATAGGTTTAATATAATTATAGTACATACTATGCGATATAAATGCGTAAAAAGGCGATTTGGAGCCGTTTCCGGGTTTGTAAAAGAAATCTGATATTTTTACATTTCCAGAAGGCTCAAAGTATCATATTTAACAAATAAAATCAGTAGAAAAAGGTTTGGGGTCAAAAGAATTTATAAAACTCGTCAAATGGCCTAAAAGGGCAAATTCGGTATTTACCGAATTAAACTTAGAACCCTATGTTATGATCAGCCAAAAATAAAATAAAAATCTTTAAAAATCCTAAAATATTATATAATATCAGTGAGTAAAAAGTTTTATATCAAAAAGTGGGTTTAAGTGGGTTATATGCTAATTACACCGTTTAAGTAACATAAAGCTTGTAATTTACGATAAGGAGCATAATTCTTATTCTGGACCTCAAACTGATATGAAATTTTCGGTGCAAGTTTATATATCAGTAACAAATGTTTCTAGTCTTTCACTTTTTCAAAAATCACGTTTTATAGCAAAAAGGGCAAAATAGTCATATTTAAGCATAAACCGGTAACATGCATATGAATCGGTTAAACATGGAACCAAGATGTAAAATTCCAGAGAGTTAAACATATTTGAAAGTTGGTCTAAAATATGCTCTAATGCAGATCTTAACATGCATGTACGGATCAGAACCGATAGTCAAAGAAAAAGTCAATTTACGAGACTTTCGGTTCCGATTCGGGTTTAATACAGAAAATTGTCGAGTTGATCAAGTTGAAACATGTTCTTACATTATTTATAAAGTTATTTTGATGATCAAACAGGTTACATGTAGCCTACATTACTGATTATGCTTAAATTTGCAAAAACATATTCTGTTGACTTTTTATGAAGAACTTTGACTCGACAATTAGCATGCTTAGAGTGTGAATCTGAACATACCCTTTTAGGGGTTTGTTATACTCATAAATACCAACATATGGGTACTTTCAATTTGAGAAATGACAGAGCCAATCTCGTTTAATCGTAAAGTCAAGTGTAATTTACGATAGTTTGACTTTTGGCTAGAACACTAAGCTAGAACGAATTAGAGGATGATATAAACACTTACAATGGTCCTAAACAAGCTTAGAGATCACTATGAAGCAGCCTTGGCGTCCAGAAAGCTCCAGGAGAAGTCTTGTGAATTTTGAAGTTCAAGTGTTCTTGAATGTTTGTTACTACAAGTGCCCTTTTATGCAACTTTGATCTGAATAAAGGCTGACTGGGGGCAAGCCCAAGGATAACTGGGGACAAGCCCAAGGATCGTATGTAAACTGGAGTATGGCCCTAACTAGCGACTATCCAAACTTAGTGACATGAAGATGCCAAAACCTTAGCTAACGTGAAAACGTTAGAAACCTTAGCTAACGTGAAAACGTTAGAAACCTTATGAACGGATGTATGGTACATCTACCATTATACGTAGGATCCTAGGCATAGCCAGTACAATGGAATTATCAGCCCCTAAAACGAGTACTGGTCCCACTGCCTTGAACTATACCAGGATCATCATGCGCTACAGGCGGAACTGGGGTCAAGCCCGAATAACTGGGGTTAAACCCAAGGGACGGATTGCTTCTGCGGATAACCAGTGTTATGCTAAGGATACCTGAACTTTCAAAACTTAAACTCACGTGAGAGATGGATGAAGGACACATGATCCTTATCCTTATATGAGAAAATAAAGAAATGAAATAGTTCGAGTTTAAGATATTACCCAAGTAAGGATCACTGAAACTGTTAAGGATCCTTTAAGGATACCCCTATCGTGAGGATCATCTGTGCCTTGAGGATCCTGGTCACATGAAATATTTCTTCAAGTGGACAGCATTCCAAGCTCTTGGTAGCAAATCACCTTCCATGGTTAGCAATCTATATGCCCCCTTTCCTGCTTCAGCTTCAATCAAATAAGGGCCTTCCCATTTTGGAGCCAATTTTCCATCAGCAGGATTGGTGGTATTCTGAAATGCTTTCCTTAATACCATATCTCCAACTTGAAACCTCCTGATCCTGACATTTTTGTTGTAAGCACCAGCCATTCTTTGTTGATAACCGGCCATCCTTATCCTAGCCATATCCCTGATTTCTTCAATAGTATCCAGGTCTTGAGCCAAGTTCTCATCGTTCTCCTCAGGATCACGGGTACTTGTTCTAGCAGTTGGAACCACCATTTCTGTTGGGATCACAGATTCTGCCCCAAATACCAAAGAGAATGGTGTTTGACCTGTAGCATTCTTAGGGGTTGTCCTATCAGCCCAAAGCACATTGGGTAGTTCTTCTGCCCATTTCCCTTTCTTGGATCCAAGCTTCTTCTTCAAATTGTTGATGATGATCTTGTTGGATGATTCTGCTTGACCATTAGCTTGTGGGTGGACTGGTGTTGATGTTATCATCTTAATCCCCCAGCTGTCACAAAAGTTAGTGGTTCTGCCCCCAATAAATTGGGAACCATTATCACATATAATCTCAGAAGGAATTCCAAATCTAGTTATAATATTTCTTTTAATGAAGGATATAACTTCCTTTTCTCTGACTTGGGCAAAAGCTTCAGCCTCTATCCACTTGGAGAAGTAATCAGTCATAACTAGCATGAATACTTTTCCACCAGGTGCCTTAGGGAGCTTACCAACTATGTCCATACCCCATCTCATAAATGGCCAAGAGGAGGATATAGGATGCAATAATTCAGCTGGTTGATGAAGGATATTGTTGTGTCTCTGACAAGGATCACATCTCTTAGCATACTCCACGGCATCTCTTTTCATGGTTGGCCAGTAGTATCCTGTCCTCAGGATCCTTGAGAATAATGCCCTGCCCTAGTGTGGTTTCCACAATCTCCTTCATGGAAGTCTTTTAAAACTTCTTGGATTTCAGGATCCTCAATGCATCTCAAGTATGGTCCTGCAAGAGATCGTCTATACAACATATTATTTAAAATTGTGAATTGAGATACCTTAATTTTGAAAGCCCTAGGGTTTTCTCCTGTAGGAATCTCTCCATGTTGTAAGTATCTCATAATTGGTGAGATCCATGATCCTGATCCTGAATGGGATTGAGTATCCTCACTAGGGATAATTGCAGAATCATTTCTTATTTCCATAACCACATGATCCTCGATAGCCGGGGTCAGGATATGGATAATAGGGATCTTGATATCCTCAGGGATCTTCAAAGATGATCCTAAGTTAGCCAATGCATCAGCTTCTTTATTTTCTTCCCTTGGTACCTGTGTCAAACTAAAGGAAACAAAAGAGAGTGCCAAATTTTTTACTATCTCTAAATATTTGGTTAGCTTTTCACCTTTAACAGCATAGGATCCATTAAAGTGGTTTGTAATTAATAATGAATCTACATGTACCTCAAGATACATGATCCCCATATGCTTGGCAATTTGCAAACCAGCAATTAAGGCTTCATATTCGGCCTCATTGTTAGTGGTTTGGAACTCACAAGCTATAGAGTGGGGTATTATGTCCCCCCTGTGGCGATTTTAGTAGTATTCCAAGCCCTGTGCCTTTGACATTTGAGGATCCATCAGTATAGAGTATCCAAGGATCCTTGGTCTCCTCTAGCTGCTGGACTTCTAACTCAGCTTCTTCTTGTAAATCACTACTGAAATCAGCCACAAAGTCGGCTAATGCTTGGGATTTGATGGCTGTCCTAGGCTCATATCTTATATCATAGGCACTAAGCTTCACTGCCCACTTAGCCATCCTTCCTGACATCTTTGGTTTCCTGAGGACATTCTTAATTGGAAAGTTAGTTTTAACAACAATAACATGAGTTTCTAAATAATGTCTCAACTTAGTAGATGCCATAATTAATGCAAGAATAAGTTTTTCAAGGTGTGAATACCTGGATTCGGCATCAAGTAAACTTTTACTTACATAATAGACAGGATGTTGTGTACCTTCATGATCCTTAACAAGGACCGCACTTACTGCTTTTGAGGATACTGCAAGATATAAGCATAGCACATCGCCTTTTTCTGGTTTCATCAAGGCTGGGGCTGAGGATAGATAATCTTTGAGAGCTCTTAAGGCATTCTCATGCTTCTCAGTCCACTCAAATTTCTTGTTCTTCCTTAGGATATCATAGAATTCTTTGCACTTCTCTGAGGATTTGGATATGAATCTGTTCAAAGCTGCTATCCTGCCTGTTAGCCTTTGAACATCCTTAGCATTGGCCGGAGATTTGATGTTCACTATAGCTTTGATTTGTTCCGGACTAGCTTCAATGCCTCTCTTTGTCACCATATATCCTAAGAATTTACCTGCTTTAACACCAAAGTGACATTTTGAAGGATTAAGTTTCATATTATATTTATCAAGGATATCGAATGCTTCCTCCAAGTCTCTTAGGTGATCCTCAGCTTTTAAGGATTTTACTACCATATCATCTATGTAAACCTCCATAGTTTGTCCAATCTGATCCTTGAACATCATATTCACCAGCCTTTGATATGTTGCACCTGCATTTCTTAGTCCGAACGGCATAGCAATATAGCAGTATATACCAGTTGGAGTCATGAAGGCTGTATCCTCTTGGTCGGATGGTTCCATTTGGATTTGTTGGAATCCAGATGAAGCATCCATAAAAGTTAACAGTTCATGACCCGCAGTTGCATCCACCATGGAGTCAATGTGGGGTAATGGGAAAGGATCCTTGGGACATGCCTTATTTAAATCGGTAAAATCGACACATACCCTCCACTTTCCGTTTTTCTTTTGAACAACAACCACATTGGCCAACCATCTTGGATACTTGACCTCTCTAATCATACCTGCCCGGAGCAATTTCTCTACCTCTTCCTGGATAATGGCATTCCTTTCCGGTGCAAACTTTCTTCTCCTTCGATAGATTGGTTTGAAGGACCTGTCAATGCCGAGTTTGTGAGTGATTACATCTTTGGATATACCAATCATGTCTTCGTGTTTCCATGCAAAGGTAGTCTTTCTCCTTTTGAGGAAGGATACGAGGTCTTCTTTCATTTCGCCAAGGATCCCTGATCCGATATAGATTTTGGATTCAGGATCATTAGGATCCATGAGGATTTCTACCACATCCTGCTCTCTTGCCTCCAAGACATCCCTTGGAGGATACCTTGATTGCTATTGCTCCCTTGACTTCGAGGCTGGTTTCATCGATGAAGTGTAGCAATTCTTAGCCTCCTGCTGATCACTGTCAATCTTCACTATTCCCCAAGGACTAGGGAGCTTCACACATTGATGGTAGGTAGATGGGACTGCTTTCATATCGTGTATCCAGGGCCGGCCAAGGATAACATTGCAACAAGATAAACAGTCAATAACACAAAATTTTTGATAAGAGTGTAGGCCTTCAATGTATATTGGGAGTTTAATGTCCCCCAGGGTATTCTTAGTTTCGCCACTAAATCCCACGAGCACGGAGGATCTTGTTATGATGTCCGATTCAGGAATATCCATCTTCTTTAGAACATCAAGCTGGATAATGTTCACTGAGCTTCCTCCGTCTATAAGGATCCTGCGGACAAAATGGTTAGAAATGAAAAGAGTAATAACTAAACCATCGTGATGAGGATCCTGGATATCAACACGATCATCCTCATCAAAGGTTATGACTTTTCCTTCGAAGACACTTGATGTTCGAACAGGTCTTCCTCCATTATCCATTTTAGTTTCCTTTGCATGCCTTTTAGCTGCTGAGAAGGATGTGCCACAAATGTCTGATCCTCCAGAAATAAAGTTTATCACTTGTGCATCTGCTGGAGGGGCTGGAGCCTTCTCAGGGATCCTTTCAGGATCCTGAGTCCTTGACTTTTTTCTTCCCACCAACTATTTCAGATGCCCCTTGCTCAACAAGTACCCAATTTCCTTTCTTAGTGCAATGCATTCTTCTGTGAGGTGCCCAAAATCTTCATGGTATGCACACCACTTTGATTTATCCTTAGTTGCAGCTGGCCTATCATTTTTTCTGGGCCATCTAGCTTTATCACCTAGATTCTGCATCGCAAGGATTAGTTCATTGTTATCAACAGAAAAACAATATTCAGAGATTGGAGGATAATCCTCATCATCCTCTTCTTGATCAATAGAATGCACGTTCTGGTTATCAGATCTGTTGTAGGATCTGAACTTGTTGTTCCTGAATGAGGATCCTTGCTTTTCCTGCTTGGAGGATCCTGCTAACCTCTCCTGGATCCTCTTGTCATCCTCTAGCCGAATGAACCTAAGTGCTCGGGTTCTTACCTCATCTAAGTTCCTGCATGGTGTCATAACAAGATCATCATAGAATGACGAATCCCTAAGCAACCCCATTTTAAAGGCCTCAACAGCCGTGGCTATATCTAAGTTGGGAATGTCTAAGGATTCTTTACTGAATTTGGTAATGTAATCCCTTAATGATTCATTATGACCCTGGGTTATCCTATATAGATCACTAGTTAATCGCTCAAATTTTCTACTACAAGAAAACTGATTATTAAACAAGTTAACTAGATTAGCAAATGAGGTAATAGAATAGGGGGAAGACTTAGCAGCCATTTGAGAGCTGATCCAGTAAGAGTGGATCCGAATCCCTTGCATAGGCATGCTTCCTTTAACCTTTCTGGGATTGGATTGATCTCCATCCTCTCCCTGTATTGTGCTATATGCTCTTCAGGATCCGTCGAACCATCATACAGCTTCATTGTTGGCACATGGAACCTCTTGGGTATCTCAGCATCACAGATTGGTGGTGCAAAACGAGATATCTTGTGGCTCCCATCTGCAATCTCTGGGATAGGTTTGACCACTCCTGGAACACTTGATATCATATCCTTTAGCTTTTGCAATTCTCTAGCCATGGCATGATTGATACCTGGATCCTGCATAAGACGATGGTTAGTAGCATAAGAATTATTAAAAGTGTTACCTCCCATTGGATTCAGATTAGGAAGGTTGGACGTTAATCCATATTGTTGGGGCTCTGGAATGATCGAGGGACCAGTAGAAGCATTGGTCTGCATTGGAATAAAATCTCCCTGATGGACATCTGAACTTCCTGTTTGCAAACTCCTCAAGGATCCTGGCATCTGAAAGGATCCCTGAAATTGGGAGGATCCTGGGACATAGGAGGATCCTTGAACCTGGGATGATCCTGGAACAAAGGAGGATCCTTGAACCTGGGATGATCCTGGAACAAAGGAGGATCCTTGAACCTGGGATGATCCTGGAACAAAGGAAGAACCTTGAACCTGGGATGATCCTGGAACAAATGAGGATCCTTGAACCTGGGATGATCCTGGAACAAAGGAAGATCCTTGAATCTGCTGCACTCCTGAATATCCTCCTGAATTCGTGAGGGATCCCATATGCTGAGGATTGGATCCCGCTGGCTGGAAATATGAACCTGATGCCTGGGTCACTGTTGTTGTTCCGTAGTGCACTCCTTTCTGTCCACCCACATATTGAACGTCTGGAACCACTGATGGCTGAGAAGTAATCACCGGAGTATCAAAACTCAAGGATTTCGGCACCAGTGGGGAATGATCCTCTGCCATTGTCTTTTGTTTCTTGAGATCTCCGATTTCTTTGAGAATCCTCTCATTGGTCTTATCCTGCTGCTGTATCTGATCCTTCGTCTGCAAAATCAAAGTAAACATGTCACTAGTAGTAGGAGTGTAAGAAGCAGAAGAAGTTGGAGGTTTTGAGAAAATGGGAGTTGGTTTCTTCGCAGCATTCTCAGCATTCTTCTGGGATCCAGAAGGTGGTGGAGGCAAAGGGGGAATGCCTTGTGAAGAAGTGAATGAGGGCATCAAATTTGAAGCATTCTTCGCTGAGGAAGCCATTTGCTTGGTTGTAGTGAACTGAAATGAGCACAGAAATGCGAATTTTTCTAAGGATGAAGCACCAATTTCCCCACGGTGGGCGCCAAACTGTTTTGGTCAAAAAATCTGATGAGGATATTGCAACCAAACTCTTTGTTACGGGGTATGATGCTTGAAATGTAGAACAATGACAAGGATCACTTTAATGTAAATTGCACAAGTGACACAATGATTTATACGGGGAAAAAGCCCTTGATCAAGAGTTGATCTCCGGCACAAAAAACCCCGGGTGATGGAAACTACCGATCACCAAGCTCAAATAAATCAATAAACGTTTACAACTTCGGATAGTAACGAGCTAGGTACAAGGATCACTATCGTGAAATGTGTAAAAGTGAGTGAAAATGAATGAATGTTCGTCGAGAGCTTCAAGTGTGCGAGTATGAGAGTGTGTGTAGCTGAAAAAATGACTAAGTGTTCTAATTCTAGCTCGTTACTCCTTTTAAAATAGAAGTTAACTACACTAACTAACTATCCGACTTTTGTGCCAAGCTCCCACGTTCTCCACAACGTCCATTTTCGGTCAATCGTGTGCGAAATGCCCGCGGAATATTCCTTAGTACCGTTGCCAAGACCAAGTCAAGCTTGTTATTCCTGCGAAGTAACACAAATAAACAATCGTCAGTACGAGGATCCTTAAAGTGATCCATGATCCTGATCCTGAAGCTCTTCTGAGGATCACTATCTGTCACATAAGTAAAGATCATTAATCAGGATAACGAATAAGGATCACTAATTGTTAGAAAATCCTCCCCTAACATAAACCTCCATAGTTTGTCCAATCTGATCCTTGAACATCATATTCACTAGCCTTTGATAAGTTGCACCTGCATTTCTTAGTCCGAATGGCATAGCAATATAAAAGTATATACCAATTGGAGTCATAAAGGCTGTATCCTCTTGATCGGATGGTTCCATCTGAATTTGTTGAAATCCAGATGAAGCATCCATAAAAGTTAACAGTTCATGACCCGCAGTTGCATCCACCATGGAGTCAATGTGGGGTAATGGGAAAGGATCCTTGGGACATGCCTTATTTAAATCGGTGAAATCGACACATACCCTCCACTTTCCGTTTTTCTTTTGAACAACAACCACATTGGCCAACCATCTTGGATACTTGACCTCTCTAATCATACCTGCTCGGAGTAATTTCTCTACCTCCTCCTGGATAATGGCATTTCTTTCTGGTGCAAATTTCCTCCTCTTTTGATGGATTGGTTTGAAGGACCTATCAATGCCAAGTTTGTGAGTGATTATATCTTTAGATATACCTGTCATGTCTTCGTGTTTCCATGCAAAGGTAGTCTTTCTCCTTTTGAGGAAGGATATGAGGTCTTCCTTTATTTCACCAAGGATCCCTGATCCTATATAAACTTTAGATTCAGGATCATCAGAATCCATAAGGATTTCTACTACATCCTGTTCTCTGGCCTCCAATACATCCCTTGGAGGACGCTTTAATTGCTATTGCTCCCTTGACTTTGATGCTGGTTTCATTGATGAGGTGTAGCAGTTTTTAGCCTCTTGCTGATCACTATCAATCTTCACTATTCCCCAAGGACTAGGTAGCTTCACACATTGATGATAAGTGGATGGGACTGCCTTCATGTCATGTATCCAAGGCCTGACAAGGATAACATTACACCAAGATAAACAGTCAATAACACAAAACTTTTGATAAGAATGTAGGCCTTCGATATAGATTGGGAGTTTAATGTCCCCCAGAGTATTCTTAGTCTCGCCACTGAATCTCACGAGCACAGAGGATCTTGGTATGATATCAGATTCAGGAATATTCATCTTCTTGAGGACATCAAGCTGGATAATGTTCACAGAGCTTCCTCCGTCTATAAGGATCCTGCGAACAAAATGGTTAGAAATAAAAAGAGTGATAACCAAACCATCATGATGAGGATCCTGAATGTCAACACGATCATCCTCATCAAAAGTTATAACTTTTCCTTCGGAGACACTGGATGTTCGAATGGGTCTATCTCCATTATCCATCTTAGTTTCCTTTGCATGTCTTTTAGCTGCAGAGAAGGATGTTCCACAAATGTCTGATCCTCCAGAAATAAAGTTTATAACTTGTGCATCTGCTGGAGGGGCTGGAGCTTTCTCTGGGATCCTTTCAGGATCCTGAGTCCTTGACTTCTTTCTCGCCAATAATTCTTTCAAGTGCCCCTTGCTCAACAAGTATCCAATTTCTTTTCTCAGTGCGATGCATTCTTCTGTGAGATGCCCAAAATCTTCATGATATGCACACCACTTTGACTTGTCTTTAGTTGCAGCTGGTCTATCGTTTTTCCTGGGCCATCTAGCTTTATCACCTAAATTCTGCATCGCAAGGATTAGTTCATTGTTATCAACAGAAAAGCAATATTCGGAAATTGGAGGATAATCCTCATCATCCTCTTCTTGTTCAACAACATGCACATTCTGGTTATCAGATTTGTTATAGGATCTGAACTTGTTGTTCTTGAATGAGGATCCTTGCTTCTCTTGCTTTGAGGATCCTGCTAACCTCTCCTGGATCCTTTTGTCGTCCTCTAGCCGGATAAACCTAAGGGCCCGGGTTCTTACCTTGTCTAGATTCCTGCATGGTGTCATAACAAGATCATCATAGAATAATGAATCCCTAAGCAATCCCATTTTAAAGGCTTCAAAAGCCGTAGCTATATCCAGGTTAGGGATATCTAAGGATTCTTTACTAAATTTAGTGATATAATCCCTTAAGGATTCATTATGACCTTGGGTTATCCTATACAGATCACTAGTTAAACGCTCAAATTTTCTACTACAAGAAAACTGGTTATTAAATAGGTTAACTAGATTAGCAAACAAGGTAATAGAGTAAGGGGGAAGACTTAGCAACCATTTAAGAGCTGATCCAGTAAGAGTGGATCCAAATGCCTTGCACATACATGCTTCCTTTAACCTTTCTGGGATGGGATTGATCTCCATCCTTTCCCTGTATTGTGCTATGTGTTCTTCAGGATCTGTTGAACCGTCATACAACTTCATAGTAGGCACATGGAACCTCTTGGGTATCTCAGCGTCACAGATTGGTGGTGCAAAACGAGATATCTTGTGGCTCCCATCTGCAATCTCCGGGATAGGCTTGACCACTCCTGGGACACTTGATATCATATCCTTTAACTTTTGCAATTCTCTGGCCATGGCATGATTGATACCTGTATCCTGCATAAGGCCATGGTTAGTGGTATAAGGATTATTGAAAGTGTTACCTCCCATTGGATTCAAATTAGGAAGAGCGGATGTGAATCCATGTTGTTGAGGCTCTGGAATGACTGATGGACCAGTAGAAGCAATGGTCTGCATTGGAATGAAATCTCCCTGATGGATATCGGAACTCCCTGATTGCAAACTCCTTAAGGATCCCGGAATCTGGAAGGATCCCTGAAACTGAGAGGATCCTTGGACCTGGGAGGATCCTGGAACATAGGAGAATCCTTGAACCTGGGAGGATCCTTGAACCTGGGAGGATCCTGGAACATAGGAGGATCCTTGAACCTGGGAGGATCCTTGAACCTGGGAGGATCCTGGAACATAGGAGGATCCTTGAACCTGGGAGGATCCTTGAACCTGGGAGGATCCTTGAATTTGTTGCGCTCCTGAATATCCTCCTGAGCTTGCGAAGGATCATATATGCTGAGGATGGGATCCTGCTGGTTGGAAGTGTAACCCTGAAGCCTGAGTCATTGCTGATGATCCGTAATGCACTTCTTTTGGCCCTCCCACATACTGAACGTCTGGAACCGCTGAAGGCTGAGAAGTTATAACCGGAGTATCGAAATTCAAAGATCTGGGCATCAGTGGAGAATGATCCTCTGCCGATCTCTTCTGTTTCTTGATGTCTCCAATTTCTCTAAGAATCCTTTCATTGGTCTTATCCTGCTGCAGTATATGCTCCTTCATCTGCAAAATCAGAGTAAACAAGTCACTAGTAGTAGGAGTATAAGAAGCAGAAGAAGTTGGAGGTTTTGAGAAAATGGGAGTTGGTTTCTTCTCGGCATTTTTCTGAGGTCCAGAAGGTGGTGGAGGCAAATGTGGAATGCCCTGGGATGAATTGACTGCAGACATCGCACTGGAGGTGTTCTTTGATGATGAAGCCATCTGCTTGGATGTAACGAATCGAAATGATCACAAAAATGAGAATTTCTTAGGAACGAAGTACCAATTGCCCCACGGTGGGCACCAAACTGTTTTGGTCAAAAATCAGACGAGGATAATGCAACCAAACTCTTTGTTACGGGGTGTGATGCTTGAATTGATGAACAATAATAAGGATCACTATGAAGTATGATGAACAAATGACACGAATATTTATATGGGGAAAAAGCCCTTGATCAAGAGTTGATCTCCGACACAAAAAACCCCGGGTGATGGAAACTACCGATCACCAACTTAAATTAAACAAACAATCTGTTACAACTTCGGATGATAGCGAGCTAAGTACAAGGATCACTATAGTGTATCGTGTAGAAAATGTGTGTAATCGCCAAGTGTGTTAGCGAAAGTTGATGAGAGCAGTTGTATAAGTGTGTGTGTGTGTGTAGCCAAAAATAGCAAAAAAGTGTTGTCTAATTAGCTCGCTACCCCTTTTAAATTAGAAATTATCTAAATAACTAACTATCCGCAAATGGTGCAAGTCCTCCACGACTCCACAACGTCCATTTCTGACCAAGCACGTGCGGAATAGACTTAGAATATTCTCCAGAAATATCGCCAAGACCAAGTCCCAACTGATACTCCTGCAAAACAATTACGAATTCAAAGCAGACAATCATTAGTATAAGGATCTTTAGGATGATCCATGATCCTGATCCTGAAGCACTTCTAAGGATCACTAACTGACACAGAAGTAAGGATCACCAAGCAGGATAATAATTGAGGATCACGGGTCATTTAGAAATCCACCCCTAACAAATATGAGAAAGAACAAATGGCGAATAAATTTTTGAACCACCGGATGATGGATGTAGATTGTCGAGGGTATACTTCGACATTCTTCGAGTATGCTAGAGTTGTACCAACCCTGGCTTCGCCAGAACCGGTACTTATTTCCAGCTATATTTGGGGATTGATTGGCAAAATCCATGATATCGTTAAAGCTGCGAGACCTCGCACAATTGACGATGCAGTGGAATTAGCCAACACTTTGACTGACGGACTAGTGCGTACACGAGAAGAAAATAGAAAGAAGGAAGTGGCCCAAAAGATTACCCAGGGATTCCTTATGGGTAACCGTAGTAATTTCAAGAAAAAGGGAACTGGGCAATCTTCCATTGTTCCATTTTATAATGCTTGTAAAAGAAAGCATTTTGGAAGATGCAAAGGGTATTGCAATTTCTGCAAAATTCCGGGGCACCAAGAAGAAGATTGCAGGAAGAAGAAAGCAACAATCTACTACAACTACTGGGAAGCTGGACATTTTAGGCCAGACTGCCCTACATTGGCCAAACCAGCTAATAACAAAGCCAAACCTGCAGAAGGAGCTACCAAGAGAAACGCAAGAGCCTTCCAGTTGACTACTCAGGAAGCAGAACTAATTCCCGACGTAATAGCTGGTATGTTCTTAGTTCGCAAAGTTTATGCAAAAGTATTATTTGACTCTGGTGCAAACCAAAGTTTTATAAATACTTCATTCTGCCAAGCTCTTAAACTACCTTTAAGCAACCTTAGACAAATTTTTACGGTAGAAACGGCAGACGGTAATTCTGTTCATATAGATAAAGTTTTGCGAGAAGGAAAGATAGAACTCTTAGGCCATAAATTTTCTGCAAACATGTTACCTATGAAGTTAGCCGAATTAGATGTAGTATTAGGAATGGATTGGTTAGTAGCCAACCATGCTCGAATTCTTTGTGATAAGAATTCCATAGAAATCCATACACCCACAGGAGAATTAGTGGTGATTACAGGAGATAAGCCACGTAAGCCAATGAAATTCATTTCAGTAATGAAATTGGCCAGTTATTCAAGAAAACAAGAAATAGTGTATATGATTTCGGTAATCAGTAACACTAAGGGTAAGGAACTTAAGGAAATTCCAGTAGTATCAGAATACCCAGAGGTATTCCTAGAAGAACTACCTGGATTACCACCTGATAGGGAAGTAGAATTTAGAATTCATCTAATTCCTGGAACTACACCGATAGCTAAGGCACCTTATCAGTTAGCACCTACTGAAATGCTAGAATTGAAAAAGCAGTTAGATAAATTGCTAAGCAAAGGATTCATACAACCTAGTTCATCCCCGTGGGGTGCACCAGTGTTGTTTGTGAAAAAGAAAGATGGTTCGATGCGAATGTGTATCGATTACGGGGAATTGAATAAGGTTACAATTAAGAATCGATACCCATTACCTAGGATTGATGATATGTTTGATCAATTACAAGGAGCTAGATACTTTTCTAAGATAGACTTACGCTCCGGATATCATCAATTGAAGGCACAAGAAGAAGACATACCTAAAACTGCTTTCAGAACTAGGTATGGTCATTACGAGTTTACAGTCATGCCCTTTGGATAAACAAATGCTCCTGCAGCATTTATAGACATGATGAATAGGATCTGTAAACCGTACCTTGATAAATTCGTAATTGTCTTCATCGACGATATACTTATTTATTCCAAAAGCCAGGAGGAGCATTGTGAGCACCTGCATGCACTCTTAACTTTGTTAAGAAAGGAAAAACTTTACGCCAAATTCTCAAAAGGTGAATTTTGGCTGCAAGAAGTGAAATTTTTAGGTCACATGGTGAATCACGAAGGTATTCACGTAGATCCTGCTAAGATAGAAGTGATCACCAAATGGAAGGTCCCGCAATCAGCTACAGAAATTAGAAATTTTCTAGGCTTAGCTAGATACTATAGGCGTTTTATTAAGGATTTTTCCAAGATAGCCGTACCATTAACTAAGCTAACCTGTAAAGCAGTTAAGTTTGAATGGGGACCTAGGCAAGAGGAAGCTTTTAAGATCTTAAAACAGAAATTAACAAACGCTCCAATTCTTGCCTTACCAGAAGGAACAGAAGATTTTGAAGTCTACTGTGATGCTTCTATGCTAGGATTAGGATGTGTGTTAATGCAACGCAAGAAGGTAATTGCGTATGCATCAAGGCAATTGAAAAAGCACGAGGAAAACTATACTACTCATGATTTAGAATTAGGAGCCATAATTTTTGCCCTTAAGATTTTGAGACACTATTTGTATGGAAGTAAGTTTACTGTACCATAAAAGCTTAATATACATATTTGGGCAAAAAGAATTAAACATGAGGCAAAGGAGATGGATGGAAATCCTAAGCGATTACGACTGTGATATTCAATATCACGAAGGAAAAGCAAACGTAGTTGCTGATGCTTTAAGTCGTAAGTATCATGAGAAACAACGACGAGTTCGTGCTCTTAGATTAAATCTACAGTTAGATTTAATGCAACAACTGAAAAACCTTCAAGAAACAGCTATCAAGGATGATGCTGAAAATATGAAAGGAAGAATAAAGGAATTAGAACAAGGAGCTGATGGAATTTGGAGATTCCACAAGAAAAGGATTTGGGTACCTAAGCAAGGAGAATGAAGGAATAAAATTTTAGAGGAAGCCCATAAATCTAGGTAAACAATGCATCCTAGTAACAATAAAATGTACCAAGATTTAAGGAATAATTTCTGGTGGATAGGAATGAAAAAGGACATAGCTAGATATATATCTAAGTGTCTAACTTGTTCACAAGTTAAGGGAGAACACCAGAAACCCTCAGGTCTACTCCAACAATTAGAAATGCCTGTATGGAAATGGGAACTCATAACAATGGACTTTGTTACTAAGTTACCCAAAACCAGAAAACGTAATGATGTGATTTGGGTAATTGTGGATCGATTAACCAAATCAGCTCATTTCCTACCCCATGAAAGAAACCTTTAGCATGGAAAGGTTTGCCAAGTTGTATGTAGATGAAGTAGTATCCTTACATGGAGTTCCACTCTCCATTGTATCAGATAGGGATAGTCGTTTCACTTCCCACTTCTGGACAAGTTTCCAAGAAGCTATGGGAACCCGACTAAATCTAAGTACTGCATATCATCCTCAAACAGACGAACAAAGTGAAAGGACGATCCAAACCCTGGAAGACATGCTCAGGGCATGTGTGATAGAATTTGGTGGAAACTGGGATGACCACCTACCTTTAATCGAATTCTCCTATAACAATAGTTACCATTCAAGTATTGAAGCTGCCCCATTTGAAGCACTGTATGGACGCAAGTGTAGAACTCCAGTGTGTTGGGCAGAGATAGGAGAAAATCAATTATCAGGTCCTGAAATAGTACAAGAAACCACCGACAAAATCACTCAAATCAAGGAAAGACTAAAGATGGCTCGAGATCGCCAGAAAAGTTATGCCGATAATCGACGCAAGCCACTAGAGTTTCAAATTGGAGACAAGGTACTCTTAAAAGTTTCTCCTTAGAAAGGAGTAGTTCGGTTTGGTAAGAAAGGAAAACTAAGTCCAAGGTATGTAGGACCATTCCCAGTAATACAACGAATAGGGCCGGTCGCCTATCGCTTACAGCTACTAGAAGAGTTAGTTGGGGTACATGACGTATTTCATGTATCCAACCTCAAGAAATGTCTATCGGACGAATCATTAGTAGTCCCTCTTCAAGACATCCAAGTAAATGAAAAGTTGAAATTTGTGGAGAAACCACTTCAGATAGAAGATAGAAAAATCAAGTTTCTCAAACACAAAAGACTAGTACTGGTCAAAGTCAAATGGGATTCAAAAAGGGGACCCGAATACACTTGGGAGCTGGAATCGGAGATGAAGCGAAAATATCCTCACTTATTTCAGTAAATCTCGAGGACAAGATTTTTAAATAAGGTGGGGAGGATGTAAGGACTCTCAAAAATGTCCCAAAATGATCCGTAAGTGGAAACCCAGACCCCCGAAACCTTAATCCATACAAAAAATCAAGAAAACCAGATTTCTGGTCTTCAGGCGGGCCGCGTAAAGGTAAGCTTAGCCTTACGCGGGCCGTGTCAAAGTAGGGTTGATCGGATAAGCGTCCAGATAAACGTGTCGCACACATGGCATGCCTACCAGTGACACGGATACCCTAATCTACGACTAGGTGCCCTCGCGGGCCCCGTAAAGGTTAAGAGTGGGCTTACGCAGGCCGCGTAAGACCCATTTTTCACCTATAAATAGAAATGGCCATGGGCTGTTCACTGGTGTCGAAACCAAATCTCAAAAACGAAGTATACTGCATTAAATCAAAGTTTTAAGATAGCAAGGCGCTGCTACGATACAGGGTATTAACTCGATCGCTGCTACGATTCAATGTTCGATCGATTGAAACTATCCAATGGATGTTTAAGTGATGCCCACATTAGGGCCATACTTTGTCATTAGTCGTGAATTCGACGGATGTTTAAGTATAGCGTTTTTTCATTCGTTGTGAGGGTTTTAATCTCGTGAGTTATCGTAAATGATGTATTAGTTACTGACCTAGTTCGTGTGCATTGTTATTTCAATTAGGTTACAAGGCTAATCAGTAGGCTAAACTCTGCCCGTTTAAATCTGCAATGTGAGTAATTCTCTTTTATCAAAAGTATTTTACAATACTCCATTTATTTTCAAAAGTTATAATTACAGGGATTAAGTCATGGTTATCTTGAATCACTGGCTAGTGGGGTATTGTGCACATTACTAATTTCTCACAGTTAGGCTAATAAATCCTAACAGTGATAATCATCACTACTTGGGGAAATAGACCCAATAGTGGTATGACCATCGTCACCAGGAGGTGACACGGCGCCAGATAAAAATAAGATAAAAGCCATTGTAATTGCTCTTATGCTGTAATTTATAACTATGTGTCATTTTATCAAATTGAGTGACTCGCCAGTATTTCCCCGCTGATAAAATATTTTTAAAACATGTTTCAGTCGACCTGCTGTAAATCAAGAAAAACGTGCTACGGAGCACTAACAAGCTTGAGGAGGTGGCTCAGTTAAAATAAATAAACATGTTTTAGAAATCAGGGAATTCCCTAGTGAAATTCCTCTATTGTAAATTACGGGGTTTATCCCGAATTATGAAATAAAATAATCGGCCATCTCAAGTTTTAAAAGATCCTGTAAAATCTTCCGCTGTCAACTCAATTAATGAATACAACGGGTTTTCTGTCCCGCGGCTCCTGGACCGGTTAAAACCGGGAAGGGGGCCGCGATAGGAAAAGGTGGTTCAGAGCCACTGATTTAAGCCTACTAAGTATTTCAAAATACTTAATTTTCCTGATTATTGTCTTGTGATTATTTGTTTTTAACTGACTACTTGTTAGTTACAGTATGGGTAAGCAAAGAATCTCGGACATCTATCGTCAATTAGATAGTGCACCAAAAGATAAGGGAATTTATTTTCAATCAAATTCCTCAAGATACTCATCAGATACTGAGGAAGGAATATTTGTTCGTAAGGCACAGCATGAAAAACCACTTACCCCAAAGAAAAGGAGTTGCATTATTAGAAAAAGTCAAGAGAAAACAAAGAAGTCACAACCAAAAGGAATGATAAGTAATAAGGAAACTCAGAAAATAGGCACTAACCCACCATGGGAAGATGAGTTAGATGAACAATGGGCAAATCGCTACATGTTAGCCACTACAGCAGTAAATGTTAACCTTTAACTGCCAACACCTTGACCCAGTACTAGCACCCATATCATCTATAAATTAGAAACTTTAAAGAAACTTTCCCATTAGATAAACAACTTAATAAGAAAAGATAGATTAAAATAAAATGTATAATCTCTAGTATATTTTGAAAAGTTCAGTTGTAAATTGTAATATATATAAAATCGCAATATTTCATATTTTTATTAATACTTAATTTTTCTAATTGCCATTCTGTGATTATGTGAAAATTCAAGTTACAAACTTTTATCCTAGAATTGTATGTTTGCTCATATTTGCTAAACAGCATGAATGAGTTATCTGAAGCCCTTCAGAATCTCAATCTCTATCCTGTTAATGTGGAAGTTTCCAGAGACTTTACCGGGTATTGTGCTGACATAAAGGAACCTATGGAATTTCAAACCCAACCTCCGGAGAAACCTAAGCTAAAGAAGAAAAGAAGAATTGTGGGTTGGAAGCGTGTGCGTAGGAGGAAACCAGCAACACGGAAAGTTGTAAAGACAGAGGATCCCAAAGGTAAAGGCAAGGAAATAGAAATTGGGGAAAGTTCCAGGCCAAACCAGGAAATGCCACCCAGGGAAGAGTTGGATCATAAATTAGCACTTAGTGACCTCATCGAACCTGCCGGTGAAAATCTTTTTAATTACCCAGCTGTAGCACAACTTCCAGTTGACCTAGAGCCTGAAATCCCAGATCCTATTATCCACTCCCAACCTCTACCAGCAGAATTAGAAGAATGGTGGACCACCGACTAGCAGTTTCAAAATCTCCTAAACAACCATAATACCTTTTTCCCTCAATTTGACCCTGAACCTATCGATTGAAACTATCCGATGGATGTTTAAGTGCTGCCCACATTAGGGCCATACTTTTTCATTAGTCTTGAATTCGACGGATGTTTAAGTATAACACTTTATCATCCGTTGTGAGGGTTTTAATCTCGTGAGTTATCGTAAATGTTGTATTAGTTACTGACCTAGTTCGTGTGCATTGTTATTTAAATTAGGTTACAAGGCTAATCAGTAGGCTAAACTCTGCCCGTTAAAATTTGCAATGTGAGTCATTCTCTTTTATCAAAAGTATTTTACAATACTCCATTTATTTTCAAAAGTTATAATTACAGGGATTAAGTCGTGGTTATCTTGAATCACTGGCTAGTGGGGTATTGTGCACATTACTAATTTCTCACAGTTAGGCTAATAAATCCTAACAGTGATAATCATCACTACTTTGGGAAATAGACCCAATAGTGGTATGACCATCGTCACCAGGAGGTGACACGGCGCCAGATAAAAATAAGATAAAAGCCATTGTAATTGCTCTTATGCTGTAATTTATAACTATGTGTAATTTTATCAAATTGAGTGACTCGCCAGTATTTCCCCGCTATAAAATATTTTTAAAACATGTTTTAGGTGACCTGCTGTAAATCAAGGAAAACGTCCTACGGAGCACTAACAAGCTTGAGGAGGTGGCTCAGTTAAAATAAATAAACATGTTTTATAAATAAGGGAATTCCCTAGTGAAATTCCTCTATTGTAAATTACGGGGTTTATCCCGAATTATGAAATAAAATAATCGGGCATTTCAAGTTTTAAAAGATCGTGTAAAATCTTCCGCTGTCAACTCAATTAATGAATACCACGGGTTTTCTGTCCCGCGGCTCCTGGACTGGGTAAAATCGGGAAGGGGGCCGTGACATCAGGAGTGGCAGGAGAATCAGGTTCCTTCCTCTTTCGGGCGCTGGAAGCCCGGGCCTTAGTAGCTGGTGAAGGATTGGGAATGGCGGCGGCCTTAGAGCTGGTGGGCTTGGATGAGGTAGCTGGCTTGGGATTTGGCTCTTTTTTTAGCTGAACAGGACCGGAGTAGCTGTCCAGTTCTTCGAGATCAAAACCTTCCGGGGTCTTGATTGGTGCTGCACAAAGGGAAAAATTGACTTTTTTACTTTTACATTATATTAAACCAATTAAGTATTTGCAGAAGTATATATTCCTTACCAGACAAATCGGATGAGGAGTATTGACTTGAACTTTAAAGATGTGATGAAAAACTTCTGTCACCTTCTGACAATCGGTAGACTGCCTTAATTCTGTTTTCAGATTCTTCGGTAGGAGGAGTTAGTTCTCTGAAATTCACTGCATAAAATCCAAACAAGGGAATTCAGTACAGGATATAGACTCAAGATACGTTTGGGGATATTCCTAAAACCCTAAGCCATACCGGTGGTTAACCACTTCACCGGAAGACTGTTACCATCGGCGATGGTATCTCGCCTGACAAAGATAAACTTTTGTTGCCATCCGTCCTCATTTTTGGTCCCTTTGAGTATGAGGGGTTTATTGGAAGTGGAAAAAAAGTAAGAATCGGCTGGAACCATGGGATCGGAGACGATAAGCTATGGGTATGTCCTCGATACATAGGTCGGGAACATGAAGAGTCTTGATCTGGTTGAGCACAATCAACACCCTCCAAACCATGGGCATCATTTGAGAAAAACTAAGGCCAGTTTTGAGAAAGAACTGCATTATGAACTCGGGAAAAGGGTATCGAAGACCTAGAGAAAAAGTATACGCCGGAAAGCAGATCCATTCACCGGAAGACACGTTTGACCGGAGAGTCCGATCAAACGGTCTGATGATTGCCTTATCGGAGAAGGCACCGGAGGCCCTCAATGTCGCGATATCCGCGTTATCGAAGGCACAGATATCCTTCTCGGGATTGTTAAGAAGGTTTTGTTGAATGAAAGTATCGGTCGATTCACCGGTTTGGGAACGAGTTCTGGTAGCCATTGGGAGAAGAACACAGAAAATCACAAGAGAGAAAGAAGGAATAAATGGTTACCTGGAGATTCTGATGAGGATGGATGATTATCAAACAAGCAGAGAGAAGATATAATGGCTTGATAGATAAGCATCGAGTAATTATCGCATGGGAAGTTACACACTGTCATTTCAAACGTCTCGTCATCACAATTGTCTCGATCTAAGCAAAAAGTTTTAAAATATATCCGTTTGAATTTATGATTCTACAGATATATTTTGGGGACAATTGTTATGGGTGGTTTTCTGAACCCATATCCTGAATTATATCCTGACTTTATTACTTTTGTTTATGACCAGGATACCGGATAAGGATATTGGTAACATCCTGATGCAGTATCCTGGTAGTTACTAATTATTCACGTGCAGATTAGCATGGCAGGTCTATAACGTTCGAGTGGACTGCTTCTCCTAGAGACTCTGGCTATTCAATTGAAAAGAAGACGTTGAAGCCGAAAGAAGGGGTCTTCAACGTCTCGGAAGGAATATTCCAAGCATCCCGATTTTATAGGATAGTTTGTTATTTCTATTTTACTATATAAAGGAACATACGGATCAATAGATACACACAATTTTTCACACACTTTTGCTCTCTACTAGCTGCAATCACTCGCAATCACCAAAACTTACACTCAAAATTCATTGTAACACTTAGTTGATCCATACGATATCCTGCACTGTATCCTAAAGTTTGAAGTAATAAAAAGAACAAGGCAACTGCGATTGTCAGCTCCCGAGGTTTTATGCCGGTAATCTAGATTGATCAAGGACTTTCCTCGTACATCTCGTGTCATTCTTTACCTTTCTGCTCATTGTTTGATTATTGACAAAGCTCGGTATCCTGAGCCATATCCTCAAACTATTATTTGCAAACAACTAAACGAGTACATTTTCGATACACATTGTTAGCACACTACCTCACAAAATTAATTTGATCACTAAATTGCTTAGGTAATTTTTGACCAAAACAAACATTATTACCAATACAAAATTTTTGAACAGATAAAAGATTCTTTTAAAGTTAAGGGACGTGAAGGACATGGGAAAGTATAAGGGTTTTGTTAGGTGAATGGATTTTCTTCGATCCAATATTTAAAAATGGGTAGGGGTTAACTGTTACCAAAAAGGAGGGAATCATTACCATAGTATGCCTTGGAGTTGTCGACGCTCTCAAAGTCTGTGGCAGCATGATCATTAGCTATAGTGTTAGGAAGCGAAGTAAAAAACCCTTTATAAGCCAACATCCGAATGATTAGCATAGTTATCATGTGCTTGTGTGTGTGGTTGAGATTACTGGTTTGGGAACTGAGATGGTAGATGGCCAATTCCATAGTGGTTGCAGTGACCATACATCATCTTTTGAGTTGAAGCCCTAGAGAACTAACATGAACCAACATTGTCACGATTGCGAGTAGTGTTGTTGTTTCGAGGAGCATAGAAAACCTGCGGCTGTAGGGAGGAAGTCGGAGCAACCAGATTTAACTGGTAACCAAGTTAGCGACCATTACCTGGAGACTGCTGAGTAGATTTTGAATAGTCTGAAAATTCAGTTGTGGTGTGGTTGTAGCCACAAAGGCCTGCGGACTGTTTGTTTGGGTTGGTAAAACCCTGGTAATCATGTTATCATGGTCGCTAAGAAGACCATGAAGCTCATTAAAATTAACTGGTGGAGAATGGGTTAACAGATTTGCCTTGATACTGTTATATTTTTAGAAAGACCTGTAATGGTGAGCATGACAAGATCCTTATCCTTCATTGGTTCACCTATGTATGCTAGAGCGGTTGCATATTCTTGCACACGACTTAGGTATTCTGCGAGTTTCTCATCACCCTTCATTGTGATTCGTAGGAGTTGACTCTTAAATGTGAATTCATGTGAAGAGGATACCGGTGAATAGGCACGTTCCAGGGACAACCACACGTCACGAGAAGCCTGTCCTTGAACATTTCAGACAAGGTAGATATGATCAGCATGCGCACATAGGCATCATTGAAAACCCACGAAGTGTACCCAATATAAAAACTATCCACGAATAATCATCACATTTCTTACTAACTAGATATAATCCCCTTCGCGTTGCGGCCAGAGGCCTACGAATTAAGGCTCATATACAAACAAAGCATAAACATTATTTAGTAACATTGATTATATAAAAGTTACTTACAAAATTTACATTCCATTTATGTAAAAGATAGTATACATGTTCTTTTAACTTATTCTAGTTGAATATCTATCCTAATCCACATCTAATCTTACCAAACCTTGCAGAAGAAAATAACCATGCTCGGAGTGATGTGCCTATGGATCTAAAAGCAACGAATGAGCCAAAAGTGTCAAGACAAACAATTTGGAAATTAACATAAGATACTATCAACGATCAATCTACTAAGGTATAAAATGTCCAGACCCAATAATATATAACAATCACGAAGATTCAAAGAATGGTTTCATTGAATTTGCTTACAACTTCACTCTTCTGTCCAGGCGTTTGCAGATCACTCGAAACAATATCAAAACTTGGCTGCAATGCAAATAAGAAAAGTTTCTTAACCACATAATCAGGTCCCTAAATTATGCATTAGGACATGATACCATGGTGCCAAGCAACGGGGTTCATTGACACATCAGACGCCGACGCTGGTTAGGAAGAGGGGTGGTGGACGGAGGGCTAGTCGTGAACACAGAGGGAGAGGGTTTAGAGACAATGATGATTTTGTTTTGTTTAATATTAAATATATATCCAGCCAATAATATCTTGCTGCGAGTGTGTCTATTGATCCATGAGGATATATACGGAAAACAATAACTTGGAACCTTGAGCACATTGTCTTAAAAGTCATACAGTGGAAGTACAAAAAACAAAATAATTTTTTTTACCAACTGTGGAATTAAGAATTATAAGAGAAAGAAATATAGATTTAAAAAAACTGGATGAGATCTCTAAGACTAGACGGTATGGGGGTCGTCCCCTGCCCATCATTCTCCGACACCGCACCACCTCCCCACCCTCTCAGGCCCGTCACCGTCTTCAACAGCTTCATGTAGCCGGTCTCGACGCCCCTCGCCCCCAACACACACACACACATACATACATACATACATACATACATACATACATACATACATACATACATACATACATACATACATACATACACACCTACATACATACATACATACATACATACATACATACATACATACATACATACTTACATACATACATATATATTGGGTCAGGATTTAGAGAAAACGGTAGAAAGTGTGAAAACGGTGAGAACACTTATGGATCGTCCGATCAAAACAATCTATAGACTAGATTGGCGCGGTGGCATTTTCGTAGATAACATCAATTTTATTACGTGGACGCGCTTCATTAAGGGTAAAAAAAGTAAAACATCATTTCTCACATAAAACGCCGTTGAAATATAAAACGCCAAATAAATACAAAACGCCAATTTTATCACTGTGTACTTTTTTTCTGTGTTTTTATTTAAGCTCTCAGGCTACAAAAACGCCACAAAATGTGAAACGCCATAATATATAACGCCAAGTCTTACAGCCGGATAAATTTTAATTACATTTTTTGTTATAAAAATAATATCTCGCCTAAACTACACGCCAAAAAAATCCTATAAATAGAAACGTCTCACCACCTTCCGTTTTTCACACCAAAAAACACACAAAAAACACAGTGGTTCCTAAAAAAAATACAACTCAATGTAAAACGCCAAAAAATACAACAATAGCAAACATCTTTTCTTTGATACTCAGTAATGTTCTGCATGAAGTTTCGCTGAATGATTTGTTACGTGAGTGTGCTAAGATTTTGCTGCATGAGATGGACAAAATTCAAAAAAGAGGGACTGATGACACCCATATGTCATTCTGTCATCTTTGTTCTTGAAGAAGGTTTGGATGATTAGAAGAGACCTATCCCAGTGTAAATGATACTTTGGCCTCGTTGATTATAATGAAGACGACTGGCAGATAGCATCCACCCACAAAGGGTCGATCTATGTCTCCAACATCCACAAAGACACTTCAACACATGAACAAAGAAAATAAACCACGCCAAACCCAAAACGTCATTTATTTGTGACAGTTCTTGTAGTTTCAAATGAAAAAAGAGACTGATGACACTGAAGACTTAGATCATAAATTGCTTCTATTTGTTTTTTTATTTTCTTTATATGTTGTTTGTTTTGTAATTTCAGTTAATAAACAACAAAAGTACATTAATACTATAATGAAAAATATAATAAAACGTCAAAACGAACAAATGCTTGTAAAACGCCATCATGCCATAAAAACGCCCCCCAAAAACTACCAAACTATAATAAAATTACTTTGAACAAGTACTATTATAAAAAAAAGCGTAAAACAATGTGCAAAGAAAATAAAACAAAAAAGTCCCATCGTTATCTAAGCGCCATTGGAAAACAAAACGCTATAATTACAGCCGTCAAGATTAGACGTGTTACACCATAAAAACAGTTGAGTCTGAAAACAAAACACGGTAACTGCAAAAACAGTAAAATGAAACGACGGAAAACATAATTACTAACATTTATTTTATTGAAAGCCAAATACTTGGGGGATTGAATTTATTTATCTTTTTCAAAACGCCATAATTACCTGTCATGCGCGGGAAAAAAGTCAATATAAAAGAAGACCATGTGAACACAAGCTCAAACACGCCAAAAACATTGACTAAAAACGCCACATATTGTCCAAAACGCCAAAAACTTTAAAAATGGCTAAGGTTATTGCATGGAGGTTTGAAAGGAAAGAGAAACCATTCATCATAAAGTTCTCTGATAGGAGAAGGGTGAAGGTAAGGACAATCAAAGCCATGCTTGGTATGAATGAAGGGGTTCAGAGGGATATCCTGGCCCTTGGGGTTCCAATGGCCAACGATTGTGAAAGAACCCGAACTGAAATAAAAAGACTAAAGAGAAAATTTCTGGCAGAAGATGATGAAGATGATGATGATATTGACGATACTCCTCTACCAAAACTTAGCAGTTGGGTGATGCATGAGGAAGAAGGACCGCTTGAAGTGACTTATAAAAACGGGGTGCAATATTCATTGCCAATGGAGGAAATGTTGAAGACGGGGTTACTATCTATCATTGAACAACTCTATGATTTATACCTTCGAACGATCCAAAATCCAAGGATGCAGTGATATTTAAGAATAGGCTCCAGCAAAGAAGAGACGAGCTAATGACGTTATACGCCAATCTAAAATTTGATAATGATAAGTCTGAAGAAAGTGATGAACAAAGCGATGGGTACATCTCTGATGTAATCCCACCCACGGAAGACTATTAGTTTATTTTGATTTCATATTATTGTAATTTTATAAAATATTAATCTGTGGTAATCAATTATTAACAAAAAGACCCAAAACGCCAAAAAAATGACATGGAAAAAGCCATAACGCCAAAAAAATTAACTATGTGACACAAAAAGAATTAATTCAACGAGAAGAAATATGAGATAAACTATAAAACGCCAAGTAATTAATGATTCTAGATAATGCCAAAATTATCTTGCACGCAAAAAATGAAGCAGCATGTCAAACGCGAAAATCGGGAAAGGAGAAAAATACTAAAAAGACAAAAAAAACAAAAAAACCCTCGGACCCTGATCATGTCCCGCGCCACGTGTTGGCCGTTTTCTCCTGATCCCGTTCCTATATATATATATATATATATATATATATATATATATATATATATATATATATATATATATATATAGGCTCATCCTCCACACCCTAGGTCTATTCCCTATAGGCCCATCCTCACACCCGTTTACGTGGACGCCTCCATGGCAGAGCATCCTTTGAGGACTACCCTCCTCCACACTGAGTAGCCTAAATATCCCACACCTACTGCCTATTTTGCCTCGATATAACCGGTGTATCAAAAGTACCTTTTTTCCAGAAATTACTCCTTTCTCAGTTCTCCACCTGAATTCAACATTCCAACATGAGAATAAGCAAATAATAACGGTAAATCCCTCCCATATGGCATGTTATAAGATACAAGAGTTCATGTGTATTGGTTGTAACTATAACGTGAACAACATTGAAGTGAAATGTAATGGCTACTCATGAGCATACGTTGAATTACAGCAGTACTACTCATCTTTCCTAAGCCATTCAATTCCTACGATTAAAAAAATCGACTCATTTTGACCCAGTTAACCACACAAGTTACACCTATTTTATATTTAAAAATAAATATCTAAACATTGACTAAACATGCTTCTTCCAAAGCAAGATTCAATACATATATGTCCAGAAACATTCAGCCTATATAAATAAAGCTTAAAAGTAAACATAAAACACAAAAATAAGTACATACTTACATTGTTGAAAATCTCTCATCCCCTCTCTCTATTCTGGAGTAGCTACACTACTATAACGCAATAAATAGTAAAAAATATAAAAATCCTAAATACACTATATCAAAAAACCTAAAATGTGAGCCAAATAAACATAATAATCATAGAAAACTATTGATGTAAAAAAACTACACACAGTAATCAAATCTGGTGTTGATGTGGCTGACATTAGCAGCGAGACCAAGAGTACCGACGATATCTTAGGAGAAGGGGGGGTCTTGATGTTGGATCTGAGTTTCTTTTTTATTGTATTTTCGTTTGAAATTAAGATGGAGATGAAAGAGTTGTGCAGCGGAATTAAGATGAAAACAAACTTTGCATACAATCAAACAGGAGTAATACTTTTAATCAAACATCTTTACACAATGAACCGAATGATTGAATTTGTTTCAACAACGATTACAATGATTGATGTAAGAATGCAAACTCCCCCTCAGCCAGAGCTCAGTAGTTTGTTCGTGCAAAGAAGACGATGTGGTGAAAGAGCTAATAGAACAGTACCAAGTACTGAACTATTTATAGGCACTTGCAAACCACTGAGCATCTTTAGCTGGCGTCACCATGAAAGTGACATCTAACCTCCTAACAAACTCTAACCTCTGATCTATAAACACTGATGTACTAACTACTGCTATTACATTGTATTACATAAAAGACACTTAAACATCTGCTGCATACTTCCACTGCTGTGACCCCAGCAGTGCTTGTCCGGATCAGCAGTACTTGACTCAAGGCAGTAGATTGAGTCAGCAGAGCTTTGGTCTTCCATCAGTCTTTGATATTTGTCAGTAGATGCAAAGCAGCAGTTGTAGGTCAGCACTTAGTAAGATCAGCAGATAGGAGGTCAGTTGATACAAGACCACCTTCAAGGGGAGAGATTTGCATGAACTAATCTGTAAACGTCTGCTTATTCTGGATCCACTGCTCTGATCTAGTTTTGGCTTTAATTATCTGTTCCTCTGATAGGGTTCAATCCCAACAATCTCCCCCTGGAACAGATAATGCCAAAACTCTTCATTATTTGTGGAAATCTTTATTGCCTCATCAACAGTTCCCTTATCTGACCTTTAAATTGTAATTCAAAGTCTAGGGCATCTGTATCTTCATCATCCCTGCTAAGTGGAAGATCAAGGAGATCCTGCAAATCTTCAAGACTCAGGCCAAGAGCTTGTTCCCTTGATATTTTCTCCACTTCTCCACCAGGCCTGAGCAAAGTCAATACGCAGGTCTGTTTGTCAGTTTCCCACTTTTGTATTTTTGAGCCTGGTGGGTTTCTTGGGAGATGTTTATTTGCAGAAGTATTTGGTGAGGCAGGCCTGTTCATAGCTGGCTGAGCAGCACATGCAGATTGTTCCAATTCAAGATCTTCTTTTATCATTACTTCCGTGCCAGCTTTTACAATGGCATCTCCGGCTAAAAGATCTTGAATTGTTTCCATGCTGAACTGGTTTTTGCTCCTTCTTTTGTAGATGGCAGCACCAGCTGGAGCAGTGGTTCTTTTGATTCACAGCTTTGGTGGTCTTTTAGAAACCTCTGCTTTGGAATAGTCAGGCTTTTGTGGAACTCTTGGATCTTTCTTTCTAAGTTCCTCTAATCTTTTATAAGTTGCCCTGACTCTATCTTCTCCCCACTTTGACACTGAATTCCTTGACCCATAATCTGCTGTAATCAGCTCCTCTTTCATTCTCTTCAGCTCTAACATCTTTTCAGCTTCAAGTTGCTTGAATCTTTCAGGAGGAGTTTGCTTGACCTTATTTTTGATCATGTATTGAATCCTGGCTGCTTCTTTTTCAAGCTCAGGAATGGTCCAGTTTTTGTACATGTGTTTCTCCCCCTTGTATTTCTTGTAGGTCATGATGTTTTCAATGTAGTCTTTTCTCAAGGACTCATCTGCCCTTTCTGAAATTTTCTGACATACATTTTTAGCAAATCGCTCCATAGTATTGACCTGTGAGAGTAAAAACTGATAGTTTTGTTGAAACTCTCTATCAGATTTCCCTCTTCTGTTTTTTAGTGCAATATCCTCTGCTTGCTTGGCCTTGAGTTTCAAGTATTCTTCAATATTGTTAGGCCTGGGATATTCTGCAACTGATGGCAAACTCCTTTTGGCTGGGTCATCTTCATAATAAAAAGATTTGATTTCTTCTCTGACTGCAATGAGTTCCAGAGGGAATGAGACACCAGCAGGAGGTAGTGATTTTATAATTTGAGCTGAAGAGAGAGGTATGGGTTTTGGAATAGTGACAAGTGACAGGGATTTTGAAGATGTTGGTGATGGAGATGTGTCATCATCTTTTAAAATTAGCCTTCTCCTTTTTGTAGGAGGGACTGATGATGTTTTGGATGGAACAGTGGTGGTAGATGTAGTGGCAGTGGATTGTGATTGACTAACAGCTGTTGAAACAACTGGTGTTTCAACCACTGTTGTCTTTACAACAGATGTTATAACATCTGCTGTCTTCTGCTGTGTGTCAGCAGGTGTTGTTTTTGGTGGTGATGATGGTAAAGCAGTGGATGTTGTGTGTGTTGAAGTGGTGTGTGTTGATGGAACAACTGTTTGGCAAGCAGTAGTTTTTGTAACTCCTGTTGCATCAGCTGTTTTGTATGGTGGTTTTTGAGCAGACTTTGAACGTCTGATTGGAATGGATTTGGGTTGCCTCACTTTTCTAGTAGGCTTCTTCTTTTCCTCAACAGGATTTTCATGATCCTTTGACCCAGAAGTACCCTGATCTGGATGATCCATTCTGTCCACCCTGGCTTTCCTTTTGGCCTCTCTATCCCTTTTTACACTTGCAACTGCTTCTGCTAGTGCATTTGTTGTCACATCAATTTTCTTGCTGCCATCTGGCAAAGGGATCTTTTTGGTCATGTTTGAATTTTCTGGTGCAAGATAGAGACCATCCTCTATACCCTTCTTTTTCCACTCCTTAATTTTCTCCCCCATTTTGGCATTATCTTCTGGGAGTTGATGAATGTAGCGGACTTTTGGAGGAGCAGTGCCAGTGGTGTGCAAGATCTGAGTTTTGAGAGCCTTTAAATCAGCCTGAGTGGTTTTGAACCTTGACTCCATTGCATTTCTCAACTGTTGTACATGGTATGCATGTTGCTGATCTGCTAATTGTGCTTGTTGGTGGAGAGAAGATTGAAATAGATTCCAGAGCTCATTTGTAGCAGGTGCCCTTTGTGGAGCAGGTGCTTGAGGTGGAACAGCAGTTATTTGTACCTTCTGAACTTGTAACACCTGTTGTAGCATAACTTTGAGTTCTGCAACAGAGTTATCAAGCTTTGCAATACGATCCATCAATTTCTGGTACTTTAAACCATCATCCAAGTTAATGGGATCATCTGATTTCCCACTAGCAGTGGTTTTATCAGTGGTAGATGTAGGGAATATTCTCCAAACATTAACCACTGATGCCCCTTTTTCTTGGTACTGGGGTCTTCTCCCTTCAACACTTGACAACCTTTTGATGTTGCCAGTAGGATAAATAAATCCACTGGTGGTTGGCAGAGGTGCTATAAAAGGAATTGCCTCCAAGGAAGTCTTATTAATGTAACCACTGTCCAAATGTAACCCAGTGGGTGTAACACTTGTAGTGGCTGCTTCACTTGGATTACCACCAAGAGTTACTTGTAACTCAAGGGGTGTAACCTCCTCAGGTTGTGTTGGTGGGTTAGCAAAGATTGATACATCAGACCCAGTCAGTTGTTGAGGTATATTCTCATTGGTAGGTGATTGAGAAGGACTGGTTAATGCCTGGTTCAAATCAATTGCATCCAACAGTGGTTTTATTGGTGAGGGAATTGTGGATGTGAAGGATGGTGTAGAAAATGGAGTTGCCCCGGGTAATGAGCTGTGGATGATAGAAACGAGTGTTTCTAGAGCATCATGATGTGGAGACCCTATTTGTACAACCTGTTCTTTTTGTGAAGAAGCAGGAGGAGTTGTGGTTATGGGTTGAGATATTTGTACCAACTGCTGTGAGGAAGTAGCAGCAGTGGTTTCTTGTGACATTTGTGTTGTCACAGGCAGGAGCTCTGGTATCTCATCCTCCAGAGTTGCCTTTTTGATGGGTTTTGTGGGGTTTTGAGTTTTTCTTTTTGGCTTTTTGGAGATAATAGGTGTGGGTTTCAAAGCAGTTGTGATGCTGCTTTGATCACCTTGAGCAGTGGGCTCAGCAGCAGATACCTGAGGAGCAGTTGTAACTGCTAAAATCTGCTCAGGCACCTCTGCTTGTGTTTTGCAGGGTGTAGACATCCTTGTAAAAGTTTCAGCAGTTAAGCAATTTGTTTGAATGAAATCACCTTGTTTTATTGCAGCAGCATCCTTCTTTCCAAGTTTCATTTCAAAATAGTAACTTAAAAATCTTGGAAAAAGTAGGAATGCCTTTGTTTCAACATTTTTAACCAAATCATTAAAAATTTCCTGGGAGTAGTTAAAATTTTCATCTTGAAGAATTGCAAATCCCAGTTTTTGAATTTTTAATGGTATCTCATTGAAAGAAGTGGTTTTGTTTGAAACACATTTTAAGAGGGTGTGAAATAAAAATCTTGTTGCAGGAGGAAAGTAACCTTTTTCTAAGGTGTCCTTTTTGACCTCTGCATTGTACCCCCTTTCCAGAAAATCATTTTTTAACTCGTTTTTAGGGAAAGTAATTTTACCTTCTTGATCGTCGAGTTGAAAGACCTCTGAAATTGTTTGTGGTGTAATCTTGACTTCTTTTCCCTTTAAAGTAGAGTTAATGGCTATTACAGCGTCTCCTTGTGTTTCAAGGATTGCATTCTTCCAAAACTCCCTTTGGGTTGCCAAGTAAATTGGTGCATCCGCTGTCAACAAAGTTTTGTACTTTGAGGCGGTGATGATATCAATGATGGAATCGAACTCCTTTATGGAACTTGGTTTTGTAAGAAGACCAAGAAGATTGTGAGATGGTTTGTGTGGAATTTCAGTGGAGATTGCCTTTGGAGAGGTTGTTTTTTATGAAGATTTTGATGAGGGTTTTGCAGATTTCTTTGATTTAGTCATTTTGAGGATGATTGATCGAAGAAATTTGTGGAAGATGAGATGAAAAACTGTTTTGAGAAGAGAATTTTTGAGAATTCAATTCGACAGTAAAACCCTGTTTTGGTGGTGAGTGGGGGATTTTATAGGGAAGAAAGTGAATGCTGAGGTGGCAGCCGTTACAAAAGGTCTGACCAATATGTACTGCCCACGTGACAACCCCTGTTGAAAGTGAAGGACAGTACTTTGTGCGATATGGACATATGAAAGCAGTGGTATGAGAGCAGTGGATGATTTTTACTATCAGTGGATAATACACTGCTTTTGAACAACAGAGTTTATCAAATATTGAAAGAGCAGGGGTTGACTTTCAGCAGTGGACAGACTTTTGAAAAAGGCAGACTTTTGAATAATCAGTGGTTAATGGCAGACTTTTAAGGATTTTAATGAAAAATTTTCATTTTTAGCTATTTTTAAGGATGGAGTTTTGATTTTCTGAAAACATTTTGTTGCTTTTATTCATAGAAAAACAAGATGTTGCTTGTTATTCCATGTTCAGCATCCCAATCCTAGAGACCAAGCTTTCAAAAGTGGCTGTATCAAGTGCTTTTGTGAGCACATCAGCTAGCTGGTCTTTAGTTGGGACATGATGCAGAGAAATCAAACCTTTTTCATAGCAATCCCTCACAAAGTGATGTCTGATGTCGATGTGTTTGGTGGTTGAATGGGAAACTGGATTTTTGATGATATTTTCTGCTGCCTGACTGTCCAACATGAGTGGTGTCTTTAAGGCAGTGATACCAAAATCCAGTAACTGATTTTGAAGCCACAGGAGTTGGGCTGTACAGCTTGCAGCAGCAATGTATTCAGCTTCAGCAGTGGATGTTGAAACAGCTGCTTGCTTTTTGCTTTGCCATGAAACTAAGCAATCACCTAGAAACTGGCACCCTCCTGATGTGGACTTCCTTGTGGTGTGACATCCAGCAAAGTCACTGTCTGAGAAACCTGAAAGCTTGATGTTCCCATTAGCTGGATACCAGATACCAAGTGTGGGAGCACCTTTTATGTACCTGAAGATCCTTTTTACAGCAATGAGATTTGATTTTCTGGGAGCTGATTGACTTCTTGCACAGACACATGTTGCAAACATGATGTCTGGTCTAGATGCAATTAGGTACAATAAAGACCCAATCATGCTTCTATAAAGTGTTTGGTCAATCAGCTCATCCTTTTCATCAGACATGACCAGCTTATTTGTTGCCATGGGTGTGCTGCATGGTCTACAATCATTCATATCAAATTTTGTCAAAAGTTCTTTAGCATATTTGCTTTGATGAATGAAGGTTCCATTTTGCATTTGCTGAACTTGGAGACCAAGAAAGCATTGCAGCTCACCCATTGCACTCATTTCAAACTCAGCTGTCATGAGTTCTCTAAACTCTTCACACATGGAATTACATGTGCTTCCAAAAATAATGTCATCCACATAAATCTGGACAATCATTAAATCCTTCCCTCTCCATTTTAAAAATAGTGTTTTATCAATGGTACCTCTTTTGAAACCATTTGAGAGTAGGAAGTTGGAAAGAGTTTCATAGCAGGCCCTTGGCGCTTGTTTCAAGCCATACAAGGCTTTGTTTAGCCTGTAGACATGATATGGATAAAATGGATCCTCAAAACCTGGAGGTTGACAGACATACACCTCTTCTTGAATTGTACCATAGAGGAAAGCACTTTTGATATCCATTTGAAACACCTTCATATTGTGGTTGACAGCAAAGGCCAGGAACAGTCTAATGGCTTCTAATCTTGCAACAGGGGCAAATGTTTCATCATAATCAATCCCCTCTTCCTGTCTGTAACCTTGAACCACAAGCCTGGCTTTATTCTTGACAACAATACCCCTTTCATCAGTTTTGTTCTTAAAGACCCACTTTGTGCCAATGGGACTAACCTCTTCTGGCAGTGGTACAAGCTCCCATACTTGTTGTCTTTTAAACTGTTGGAGCTCCTCTTGCATGGCTTCTACCCAGCTGTTGTCTTTTAGTGCCTCTTGGTACTTGACTGGCTGATGGAGTGATAGAAAACCAGCAAAAAGACAAATGTTTTGGGTTTGGCTTCTTGTGAGCACCCCTTCATTTATGTTGCCAATGATTTGATCAGGTGGATGAGATCTCAAGAAGATTAAATCTCCTTGGTACGGTATGATGGCATTGGTTGGTGAAGGCTGCAAATGTGTATCATCTGAGCTAACCACTGCTGGGGACTTTGATGATCCAGCAGTGGTGTCAAAAGGTGGTGGTATAGGAGGTAATGAAGTGGACAACTGCTGACTTTTATCCACTATTTGAGGACTTTTGTCAGCAGTGTTTGAGGATGTGGAAACAGTGGTTGATGGGCTACTTTGGTCAACAACTGTTGAGGTAGCAGTGGTTGAGCTTTGACAACTGTTTTGAACAGCTGGTGCTTTTCCCTTTGTGGCAGACCTTTGAGGGATGATGATTTCATACCCATAGTCTGGTGTTGTATCCTCTGATGGACCTGCACTGTTAGTCTTGACAACAGTATTTTCAAAAGTGAATTTTTCAAGATCAAACAGATCTGCAGGATTTGCTGGGATTTTCATTGATGAAAGTTCATTGAACTTAACATTCAAAGTCTCCTCCACTGCCTTGGTCCGTGTATTGAACACTTTGTAGGCCTTGGCAGTGGTTGAGTACCCCAGATGATAACCACAATCAATTTTGGCTGCAAATTTTGAAATGGAATCTTTTAAGTTGAAAATAAAGCATGGGCAGCCAAATACTTTGAAATATGAGATCAGTGGTTTAATTTTATACAGAATTTCATAGGCAGTCTTTTTGTGCCTGGGGTTTATTAAAACTCTGTTCTGAACATAGCAAGCAGTGTTTACTGCCTCTGCCCAGAAAGTTAATGGCAAACCTGAATCTGCAAGCATGGTTCTGGCAGCCTCAATCAGAGTTCTGTTCTTCCTGTCCACTACCCCATTCTGCTCTGGTGTTCTTGGGATGCTGTACTGCCTTACAATCCCTTTCTTCACACAGAAGGCATCCAACTCCCTATTTTTGAATTCTGTGCCATTGTCACTCCTGAAGCTTTTTACTGGAAGGTCAAATTGCTTTTCAACCTGTATTACAAAGTCTTGCAAAATGCCTGCAGTTTCATCTTTTGAGTGCAAAAAGAAAGTCCATGTGAACCTAGAAAAGTCATCAACAATAACCAAACAATATCTTTTCCTTTTAAGGCTCATGACTTGAACTGGGCCAAACAAATCCATGTGTAGCATTTGCAAACACTGGGTTGTTTTGGACTCTTCAATGGACTTATAAGAACTTTTGTGTTGTTTTCCTTTTAAACAGGAAATGCAATGTTCAGGACATGAAAACAATTTTTGTGGTAGGCCTCTCACCAAACCATTTTTTGAAATTTCTGTGATTGTCTTAAGATTTGTGTGTCCCAGCCTTCTGTGCCAAAGTTCTGTCTCTTTGTTAGAGGCAGCTGAGAACAGACAGGCATCAGCTCTGGGACACTCTTTTGACATGTCAACAACATAAACATTGCCACTTCTTTGAGCAACAAGTTTAGTTTGACCAGTTTTGATTATTGCTTCAATCTTTTTGACCATTTCTGGTCCAACAATCCTACAACAATCTTTTGTGAAGAATGACCCAAAACCTTTGTCACTCATTTGGGACACACTCAGAAGGTTGAATTTTAGATTGTCTATTAGATTGACATTTTCAAATTTTACTTTTCCAGACTCCACTGTACCCGACCCCAGAACTTTTCCTTTACTATTATTCCCAAAGGATATATCACCCCCTCCATGGATTTTAAAGTCTTTGAGGAGGGCTTTACATCCTGTCATGTGCCTGGAGCCTCCACTATCTACATACCAAAGACTATCAAAGCATGCAGAAGCTCCCTGCACATGAAGTAAAAGAATTAGTTCATTAAGGTCTCCAAAGCCAACAAGGCTTTGGATGGGGTCTCAGCAGAGTCTGGGATGGATGCAGAATGATGAACAGTGGTTAGGTCAGGAGTTTGAACTGTTTTAGGACAGTGTTTCTCTAACCACTGTTGTGGGTCCTGACCAATCATCTGCTGGTAACCAAAAGGATGCCTGTTTACTTTGGGTTTAGAGGGCCTTTTGTAGGCCTCATAAACGTGAGGAATCCTTTGGAAAGACTGTTTTTCTTTTCCTTTTCTGAACTGATTGGCAGGGGGTGCATCAGTAACCTGAACATCTCTTTTGACAGATGTTTGGTTCAGCTGTTTTGTAACAGCTGTTTGAACTGGCACAAACAGTGGTTGTTTCTTGGTGAATTTGACAGGTGTTGATGATGATGATGGACTCAAGGATGTTTTAGCCATGTACTCATTCTTTTTCACATCAAAGTTTTTGAGATACACACATGCTTGAGTTTTGTGGTTTGTTTTACCACAAATAATGCAGCTTTCTGCTGAAACAATGACACTTGTTTTGTTTAAATCATAAGCTTTCAAGTGGAAACAATCTTTTGTTAGATGATTCCTTTTTTCACAGAATTCACAAAACAGGTTATCAATTTTTTCTTTCTTCTTTCTCTTTTCAGACTCCTTTGCAGCAGAAGTTTTAACCACTGCTGGGATGTCCTTGAGAGGTATGACTTTAGCTTTTGGAGCTTTAACACCATCAGTTGATGTAAAGTCCATTGGCTTGAAATTTTCAAGAATATCACACTCGTCAGACCAGGTAGGTTTAAATTGATATTTTTCAAGTTCTTCAAAAGTTGAGGAACTCCTTGTTCTGCCAAGTGTGATTTTGTTACCAAGTTTGTCAGTGATTTTCACTTCTTGGCCATTCTTGTTTGTGGGGATGAACTCAGAGGTTACATCAGTGTTTTGAACAGATTTTTCACAAGCAATGTGTTCATCATCATATTTTCTATACCCAACCCCAAATTTCACATTACTTTCAATCTGTTTAGCAAGCATCACCTCATATCCTCTGCAGGATTCCACCCATCTTTCACAAGTAATCTGGGTGGATTCCAACTCCTTTTTGCAACTTTGGTATTTTTCTACCATAGTTTGAAGTTGGGTTTTGGTGATGCTTTGCTCTTCTTTTAGACAGCTGATATCTTTTTCCTTTTCAGTCAATTTGTTTTTAAGTTCTTTTAAAGAGCTTTCAAATTTGACCTCATCAGACAAGATTTTATCCCGAAGGTTTTCATTCACCTCTTTAATGTTTGCAAAAGCAATTATGCAATTGTCAGAACACAGTTTTTCAAGAACTTGAGGAGATACCTTGGCAGCTGCCATCATTGCACAATCACATTGATGATCTTCATCATCATCAGCTTTTACCTTCTTTTCACCAACCTTTTCTTCTATCTCTTCTTCTTTGTCCTCTATGGACCATGGATCTGTCATTGGTTCAATCAGGGTACCTGAACTTTCTCCCAACAGTATTTCATCAGCCACTGCAGTAACCACTGCTTCAGTCACCTCTTCCACTGTTTCAAAGCACTGTTGTTCCTCCTCAGCTTCAACCCTCTCCTGTATTGACTCTAGTGCCATCAAACAAAACTCATCATGAGAAGAATCATTAGAAGCATAGAGTGCAAAGTTTTCATCATTAAGGTCTTCAGGCATACTGCTCCAGTCAACAAACCCTTGAGTGAAAAAACTTTGTTGATCTGGTTGTGCTGCTGCTGGAGCAGTGGTTTGAGGTGCAACAGATTGCACTTGTACCTGTGGAGCAGGGGTTTGAACATATTGGATTTGTGGAACAGTAGTTTGGACATAATGTACTGGCACAGGGGCAGCAGCATAGTGAGCAGTGTTCACTTGTGCTGCTGGGGCATATTGGGCATAGTGCACAGTGTTTTGGTTTTGAGGTCGAGGATTTGAGCCAGGATGAGTAATTATGGGACCAGCGGTTTGACTCCTACATTCCCTAGCAAAATGTCCCAACCTATTACACTTATAGCACTTGATTTTCGATTTATCCAACCCAACCCTTAGATTCCCATGCAAACCTGGGAATTTTCGCCCTGTTCTTTTGTAGAACTTGCTAGTTCTAACACTTAGCAAAGCCAGTTGATGCAGGATGTCCATTTCCTCTAAATCAGTGGGATCAAAATGTTGCAAATCATTTAGTTCAAAACTTAAATTGTCTGACATCTGGTTTTCGTTAGCAGTGAATGCATAACTTGCAGAGTGAGGATCAGGGTTGTTAAAATTTGCACCAGCAGTTATGTCAATGAAGTGATCATAACCCTGATCCTTACCACTGCTCCCAGATTCTTCTTGACCCAGAAGAGCAGTATTACCGAAAGTGTAATCATCGGTAGCTTTTCCTGACTCTTGTAACCTCCTTTTCTGGTTCAACTCCCTTTCGTAGGTCAGGAGTCGACCATGGAGTTGGGTCAAGGTCAGATCCTTGAATTCTGATGAATTTCGGGTGACAAAAGCTATAGTGTCCCATTTTTCTGGCAGTGACCTGAGGAACCTGCTATTTTGAGTTGAGTTTGTAAAAGTGGTGTTAACAAGCCTCAGTTCACTGATGAGACAACTAAAACGCTCAAATTGTTGCGTTAGTGATTCACCTTTAACGTAGCAAAATGTTTCATACTGTTGGTTCAGGATTTCCCTATTGCTTTCTATGACTTCTTCAGTTCCACCAAACTGTTCCTTAAGTGTGTCCCATAATTCTTTGGCACTGTTACAGTGTAACAGTCCAGCATATATCTCATTGGGCAGCGCTGATGCTATGATGCTAAAAGCCTTAGCATCTAGTTCGATCTTTTGAAAGTCGGTTTCGGTATAATTTTCAATTGGTTTTGGAACGAACTTTTTAGCATCTTCAGCGCTTGGCACTGAAGGAACATGGGGACCATAAATGACAGACCTCCAACAACCTGTGCTTTGTTGAGCGAGGATGTGACCCATCCTCCTCTGCCAGATGTTGTACTCATTTCTCTTTAGCATAGGTGGTTTAAAAAGCGAGCCGATGTTGTTTTTATCATCCTGAGATTGTGACGTCATTCTTGTTGTTTTACAGACACTGAGAAATCAACTTTAATGGTGATTAATCCTTGCTCTGCTTTTCAACGGACGAACAAACGATCAGTATCAACTGTTATGAGCTGAACTATTTACGTCAAAATGATTGTTAAATCAAATTTGACTGTCCAAGCTCTGATACCAATTGTTGGATCTGAGTTTCTTTTTTATTGTATTTTCGTTTGAAATTAAGATGGAGATGAAAGAGTTGTGCAGCGGAATTAAGATGAAAACAAACTTTGCATACAATCAAACAGGAGTAATACTTTTAATCAAACATCTTTACACAATGAACCGAATGATTGAATTTGTTTCAACAACGATTACAATGATTGATGTAAGAATGCAAACTCCCCCTCAGCCAGAGCTCAGTAGTTTGTTCGTGCAAAGAAGACGATGTGGTGAAAGAGCTAATAGAACAGTACCAAGTACTGAACTATTTATAGGCACTTGCAAACCACTGAGCATCTTTAGCTGACGTCACCATGAAAGTGACATCTAACCTCCTAACAAACTCTAACCTCTGATCTATAAACACTGATGTACTAACTACTGCTATTACATTGTATTACATAAAAGACACTTAAACATCTGCTGCATACTTCCACTGCTGTGACCCCAGCAGTTCTTGTCCGGATCAGCAGTACTTGACTCAAGGCAGTAGATTGAGTCAGCAGAGCTTTGGTCTTCCATCAGTCTTTGACATTTGTCAGTAGATGCAAAGCAGCAGTTGTAGGTCAGCACTTAGTAAGATCAGCAGATAGGAGGTCAGTTGATACAAGACCACCTTCAAGGGGAGAGATTTGCATGAACTAATCTGTAAACGTCTGCTTATTCTGGATCCACTGCTCTGATCCAGTTTTGGCTTTAATTATCTGTTCCTCTGATAGGGTTCAATCCCAACACTTGAGATGGTTACAAACATGTTAATAAAATGCATACATCATCTGACTCTTATTTCTCTTCCACTTTCTCCTCTTACTTTGACTCAGCAGCAAATACACAACTTCATCTTCTTCTCCAATATAACCCTAGCTTGCCCACCTGGTTTCAATTGCAAAAAATAGTGTTCAGATGTGATAAATTAACTGCCCGAACCATAGGGCTTTGGATTAGAAAATAAAGACGAGTTGGATGGTGGTTTTACTACCTCGAATCGGTGTCTAACAAAAACCTAAAGCTCACCTGAGAAGAAATTGTTGTCACGGTGGTGCCAAACAGAAGAATCAGGATGGCAACACTGCCATCGTCATCGACACTAGAGGCCGCCGGAGTGCGGTCGAATTACTTTCTCTCCTGATTCTCTTTCTCACGATCTCTCTCTCCACACCTGTATGTAGAAAAATCTGATAGTTTAGGGTTTTCATATTAGGGAGGATTATTGACGCGTGTATTAGTGGCCTATGAGTCATCCACCTCCTACTTTACCCAATCCTAGCACAAAACCTACATAACTGGTACAATATTACAAGCACAATTTACAACTCTCATTGTATTGAGATGTTGCAAATTTATAGTATATAAATAAATATCCATGTAGAAAAATAATTTTAACCCTTGACTAACTTAATTAAGTATTATACAATAAGCATAGAATATTGTGATTGATTTTAATCAATATTGATCTTAAATCAAGATTGTGGCTTAAAACTATGAAGGCGTTGCACAAACAATTACACTACAAAGTAAATAGGGAAAATTTCACAGAATAGTAATCAAGTTTTAAAAGTGTTCTAATTAGGTCGCTATTTTGCAATTAATATTGTTAATTTTTTTTTGCTTCGAAAAGTAGGGATTTTTATATAAAAAATATTAAAAAAAAAATTTGTGTTATTTTTAGCTATTTTTAGGCATTTTTGGTTGTGTTCACATTGGTTCTCGCGGTTCTCACAATAAGAGGTGGTTCTCGCATGATCTTCTCCCTATATATATAGGGGACCGCTAAAATGAAAACCTTCTCTAGTTGTAAGAACCATAGGAACCACTTTTTAGCCCTTAGATCAACTAGATGGATGTATGAGATTAAAAATAGTTTATATTAATATTAAAAGCTTTTTTTGTCTTATTATGTTTTTAATATTATATTGTTAAAGGGTATTTAGGTAAAATTGCTTTTTTTGTCTTTTTATATATGTTATTTTTAAATGTCTTTTTTATCCTATTCATTTATTACTTTTTGGTCTTAATAATTTTTTATTAAGAAACTGATTTTTTGGTTTAAAAACTTTTTTGAAATCAGATTTTTATGATAATTTTTTTTAAAATTAGTTTAAAAAAACGTTTTGAAGAGCTGTTTTTTTACGCCCCGTTCTTAAGCCCGGCTTTTTCAGGCGTCGTTTTTTAACGCGCCGACATTTACGTTAAAAACTTTACGCGCCATTTTTTTAACGTTTTAGGCGCCTTTTTTACGGTTTACGCGCTGTCTTTTACGTTTCAATCGTCGTTTTTTTAACGCGCCGATTTTTACGCCGGGCTTTTTCAAGCGTCGTTTTTTTTACGCGCCGTTTTTTACATTAAATTTTTTACGTTTTAACGCGCCGTTTTTTACGTTAAACTTTTTACGTTTTATGTTTTACGTAAAACATTTTACGTTGTACGTTTTACAATTTACATAAAAAAAGTTTTACTTTTTAAACGAAAATGTTTTTCGTTTTACAATTTACGTAAAGTTTTACGTTTTACGAGATATAAAGTTTTACGTAAAATTTTACGTTTTATGTTTTACATTAAATTTTTAAAGTTTTACGTAAAATTTTTAAAGTTTTACGTTTTACGTTAAAAATTTTATGTTTTACGTTAAAATTTTTACGTTTTACGTTTTACAAAAAAAAATTTACGATTGTAAAAAAACACTTTTTACAAAAAAAAAAGCTTTTTTTACAAAAAAACATTTTTTTTACAAATTTTTTTACGTTTTACATTTTACGTTTTTACGTTTTACATTTTTTTTTTACAAACACTTTTTACGTTTTATGTTAAACTTTTTACGCTTTACGTTTTACGTTAGACTTTTTACGTTTTACGTTAAAAAGCTTACGTTTTACGTTAAAAAGTTTACGTTAAACAATTTTTTACGGTTTTAAACTTTTTTACAGAAGACAAAAAAAATTTATAACAACAAAACAAATTTATTTTTTACAAAAAAACAAAATGTTTTTATACCGAACATCATTTTACGCCCGCGACCCCGATTTCGGGTTTACCAAAAACATTTTTTTTTACAAAAATTTTTTACGAGTTGTAAAAAAAACATTTTTTACGAAAACTTTTTTACGGCATCGACGACACACCGCCTTCAATCACCGGCACCACCGGCAATCATAACGAATTAACGGGCACCACCGGCAATCAAATGAATTAACTTCTCCGCCGGACTTGTTGACTTTGATTACACACAATTAGTCCACTCTAAAATCTCCATTAACATTTATTCACCCTCAAGATCCTTCCAGCTCTTCTCTCTCTGTTGTCATCACCCATTTTCACAATTAATCTCACATTTCCTGTAGAACCAAAAAAAACCCACAAAAGCAAACAATCACTCTCCAAGAAACCATAAATAAACCCCCTTACAAAAAAACAACCAAAAATTTTCAGCCCCGACACAAACACATACATAAACAACCCTTTCTCTTCTTCCCCCAAACAATTCAAGATTTCATCAAAACTTTCAGATGAAACTTTGTATATACAAAACTTTCAGATGAAAAAATCACAAAACTAAAACTGGGTATATATATAAAAAAACCCTTTCAAAACCTACAAACTCCAAAACATCAATTTACAAGTTCTAACATATCAAACAAACCCCAGATGGAACATCAAACCACACAAGATCCAGAACTCAAACAAGATTAAAAAAATCAAAACATGACCCGACCCGGAGACTGTTGCTTACCTCTCACCGGAGATGGATGGTGTGCACGAGACTCCGATCTTCATTCCGGTCGTTTCAAAATAGTTGCAGCCACCATCTCTTTTTTTTAGATCTAAGATGGATTGCCGATCTGGGAATTTTTGCAGATCTGAGATGGGTTGCAACCGCCTTCACCCACCGTCGCCATCAACCCAACCACCACAACCGCCCTTCACCCCCGTCACCGCCGCAAAAATCAACTCCCGCAAAAATCCCAAACTTCGAAACCCCCATGAAATCCCGTTCTCCGACCATCCTTCTCACCTCCGGCGACCACCATCAACCTGCTCTACCACCTTCGCCTCTACACCACCGACTTCCACCGCCTTCGCCACCACCGTTAACCCCACCGCGTCACCCCCACCACTGATGTTTCTGTGTTGTGGGTGTTTGTTGAAGAAAAACTTGACATCAGATGGATTGAAGTTCAAACTTGAGATTGGATTGAATGTGTTTTGTTTCTGGTTGCATTTTGATTTTGGGGTTTTGAATATTAGAGAGAGAATGGGGTTTTGAATATTAGAGGGAATGAGTTGATTGTCTGGGTTTTGAATATTAGAAAGAGAATGGGTTGATTGTCTGGTTGCATTAAATGGAGAGAGAGAGAGAGTGTGAGATTTGACATATGGGGTAAAAGACAAAAAAAAACCCTTTTAGTTGGCTAAATCTGATTGGTTGAGAGTGGTTCTCATGGTTCTTACAACTGGAGGTGGTTTCTATTTTAGCGGCTCCATATATATATAGGGGAAGGTTCATTTGAGAACAAATTTAATGTGAGAAGAGAAAGAAGAAAGGGCATATTAGTAAAATGCAATTTCATTATAACTCATATCATTAATTTTTCTCTCTTTAATTAATTAGTCAACTAATCATTAATTATCCTACATATAATCTACAAAACCTACACATATCAAAATTTCCTTACATATACCCTACACATTATAGAATTTTATCCTACACAGTCGAAATTTATCCTACACACCTCGAAATATATGCTACACAACTCGTAATTTATCCTACACAACTAGTAATTTATTCTACACTTTAAATTAAGTTGTTTTTTTTAATTTGGAAAAAGTATATATTTTGAAAAGAAGTTACAAATTTAATTTAGCTAGTTATTAAAGGGGAAGAATACAAATTAATGATTTATGTAAGTTTACCAATATACCCTTATATTAAAATTAACTACAAATATTAAATGAAGTAAAATGAAGCATTATTATAATTGTAAAACATTAAATAGATTTTCTCTTATCTCATTTATTATTATTTTGACTAATTAATTAGTCATAAAGAGTATCATCCTACACACTAAAAATTTTGCCTAGACACATCAAAATTTATCCTACACATACTGAAATTTATCCTACACAACTCGTAATTCATCCTACACACCTCATAATTTATCCTACACTTTAAATTAATTTTTATCTTCTTTGAAAATATATATATTTTTTTTAAAATAAGTTACAAATTTAATTTAGTTAGCTATTAAAAAGGAAGACTAACAATTAATGATCTATCTAATTTTACCAATATACCCTTACACCCATATTAAATACAAAAATTAAATGAAGTAAAATGAAGCATTATTATTGGTTGAAGTTTGTTCTTTTTTATTCTTACAAAAAATTTCTTCTCATTTGAACCCTCCACTATATATATATATATATATATATATATATATATATAGGGGAGCGCTAAAATGAAAACCACCTCCAGTTGTAAGAACCATGAGAACCACTTTCTATCCATTGGATCAAGAAGATGGATGAGATTAAAAGTATTTAAAAATAATATTAAGTAGTTTTTGTCTTATTATGTCTTTAATATTTTAATTCTAAAGGGTATTTTAGTAAAATTACTCTATTTTGTCTTTTTGTCTTTATTGTTTTTTTATTACTTTTTTGTATTATTATATTAGTTTTTTTATTTTTTATACATAGTTTTTTTATTAAGCATTTTCAAATTCAGATTTTTTACAGATTTTTACGTTTTACGTTTTTACGCCCGGCTTTTTCACGCCTCGTTTTTTAACGTGCCATTTTTACGCCCGGCTTTTTCACGCGTCGTTTTTTCAACGCGCCGTTTTTACGTTAACGTTTTTTACGTTTTACGCGCCGGTTTTTTAGTTAACGTTTTTTACGTTAACGTTTTTTACGTTTTTACGTTTTACGCGCCGATTTTTTACGTTTTTACGTTTTACGCGCCGGTTTTTTACGTTAATGTTTTTTACGTTAACATTTTTGTAGGATCGAATCGCGACCTGAATGAGTCGTTCGGAAGAGTTCTTAGGCTATAAGAAAGGCGGAAACAGACGTATAGACTTGAAACAACTTGATTCACACTTTAACCTTCTTGTATATTGAAATAATAGCGTTTACAGTCACAAGGAATACCGGCAACACCTCGGTATCGTTTCTGAAATTCTGTTCCAAATGAAAAGCCCACTACCCTATTTATAACCTTCCCTAGTTCGCTTGAAACATAACAAGACTAATTCAAGCGAACCTACCTCATTTAACTTCAAGCGAAATACATGAATTTCAATTTCAAGCGAACCTAGAATTCTGTTTCAAGCGAATGTATTATATTTTGTGTAGACTTGTAATGATGATGTCATCTTTATGATGTCATCATATAATAAGATGACATCATGCTTGATCAGATCCGCAACGCAACCAAGACTCGATATAAGACGAAGACGACAGATGTATGCACTAACAGACTTCCCCTCAGATGTTGACGAGTCTTAAGTGTCGAGTCTTCACAATCTTCAGTCTTTATCAGTCTTTGGGCGACTTTCTTTCTCTAACAGACTCCCCCTTAACTTGTACTGGGATCGTAGTCTGGCTTTCACAGGATCAGAATCATGATCTGGCTCTCTATCTGCTCAGGGTCAGAAACCAGGCTATCCTGCACATCCTTAACCCAGAAATAAATTTCACAAATTTTAACATTTGACAAATTTATAATTTTAGACTCCCTCTCAAATTTATCAAGAATGATTTATCGTTGATAAAAAATCTCAAATGACCACTTATACACAAATTCAAAAACTTTTCTCATTTAAACACACTCTCCCAAACCAATTGTCATCATGTTTAGCACTTGGAATTTTGAAAATCAGCTCTCCAATACCAGTTGTCTAAAATCTTTTTGGATTTTTCAAAATTTATGCTAAGACACACTAAAAATCTTTTTGGAATTTTTGAATATAAAGAAATGCAGTAAAGAAATATTTACAAACAATATTTTTGTGAGTTTGAGTAAGAGGATCATATCAGTTTATGAGACCAATCACCAACACCGTTAAGCTTTATACATTATAAGTTCTAAACGATTCACTTAGATTGTCAGTATACTGATCCACTTAAATTTTCACACAAAGTTCAACTGTTTCGAGATACGAGATTAATGTTTTAAGCACTTAAACTTATTCGCATGTCCCACCTCAGAATATACTCCCGTATCCAGATCCCAATATTCAGTCTTACAGGTGAGTATACCTAGATGATATCTGTTAGTGCATTACGTCTATTGACTTCGTCTTGAATCATGTGATAGGATAGGTTAGGATTATCAGTGTCCGAGTTGCAAGAAACTGTTATTAGAAAGTTTAGAAGGTTGTTAGCTTGAACATGCATGATAGCTTGAACAGGCCTGGTAGCTTGAACAGGTCTGGTCGCTTGAACATGCCATGTCCATTTCAAGCTATCTACACACACTATAAATAGGACACTTGTTGATTCATTTGGTACGACTTCTAAAATCTGTAACGAAGTGCTGCCAAAGTCTGTTCAGGTTGTAAATAGTGTTATTATCAATATTAGTGACAGATTAAAGAGTATCAAGTTGTTTCCACGTCCGTTTCACTGATTCCGCCTTTGAATCGGATTATATGCTCTTCTGATTGACTCGTTTGGGTCCAACAACGATCCTACAAGTGGTATCAGAGCTCAGGAAGAAGAGTTTAGCTTGATATCATATATTTTCTTACTTCTACACCTTCTTTCTTAAATTGAACGAGATTTCACAGTCCAAATTGCTTCAAATTTTCACAGTGCACTCGGAATTGGACATAGACAAACCCTTGAAAGTTTTATGGTCAAATTCGGACTAAAAATGACAAAAACAGGCCTAAAACTTGTGTTCGCTTGAACGGATATTGTCTGTTCGCTTGAAAATATAGCTTAGTTAGCTTCAACTTGCCTGTTCGCTTGAGAATATAGTTGTGTTCGCTTCAAACAGCCTGTTCGCTTGAAAGTGTCAAGATATGTGTTGCTTGAAAATGCCGAAACCCTCACGGCTGAACAAACATGATTAATTTCACAAGATTGAAAAACGGTTTTCAAACTGTCAAAAATCAATGGGTTGTAAATCATGGGGGTACTTTATGTTAGATTTTCTACAAATCAGTACACAAAAAGCAGAAAATGGATGGCGAGACAAAGCTATTAGTATTGGTTGTCAAATTTTCTTTAAATGGTTTTGCATTTTAGGGGGAGTATTATAGTCAGAAAATACAAAAACATTTGAAAATTTGAAAAAGCCAAAAACATGATAAAATTCAAAAATTGAGTTTTTGCGTAAAAAGAGGAAATGATAGTACATCAGTAGACAGTTACAGTATGCTAAAGAAATGTAATGATTAAATAGCGTTAAACAGTCTCACTGATGATATGCCGATAGGTTTTTATACATTTAGTAAACTTTTTCGGGATATAAACCTAAATTCAAACTTGCTTATTTAGTGGGGAACACTACTTGGATATATAGGTAACCCCTGAAATCTTGTTTGAAAGGTCCCTCTTTCTGAGATACTAGGTCTTTATACTCAGTGATATCTGGGGTATTATCCCGGGACTTCTGATTTTGCGGAAGCAATGGTCTAGTCCCCAGAGAATACTTTCTGCTTGCTTGAAATATAGCGCCTCCCTCAGCAAAAATGATGAAACAATAAAATTGATAGTCATTGCTGTTGTAAAAAAGATCCTCTAAAGGGGACACACCAAAAGTCGAGCCGTCATCTCGTTGCTGAACGGAAGTTCCGACCTGAGCTCTCACGGTTTCGTACTATAATTTATTCCCCTTACAGATATCATCTAGGTATACTCACCTGTAAGACTGAATATTGGGATCTGGATATGGGAGTATATTCAAGAGGTGGGACACATGAATGAGTTTAAGTTCTTAATACATCTAATTCGTATCCTGAATCAGTTGAAGTTTGTGTGAAAATTTAAGTGGATCAATATATCGACAATCTAAGTGAATTGTTTAATTCTTAATGTGTAACTAAGCTCAACGGTACTTGTGACTTGTCAAAAACTGATATGATCCTCTGATGCAAACTCAAACAAAAATATTGTCTGTAAATATGTTTGTACATATTTCTTTACTGTTTTATATTTTCAGAAAAATACAAAAAGATTTTTGATTCTGTTTTATTTTCGACAACCGATGTCTGAAACGCTGAGTTTCAAAATCTAAGTAAGCTGATTGTGTTTCTGAAAATAAAACAAGTTCATTAATTTGAAACTTGAAGTTTTTGAAAATCTAAAATCAAAAACAGTTTGTGATATCTCCAAGGTCATTAGTTTGGACTTGGATGATTTACTGTGAGGATTTTGGATACTGAACATCGCCATATCTATAAAGATTGTTGATAGAGGGAATGTTTTAGAGAAGATTGAATTGCCGGGTTACGATTCCTGGTAGTTTAAAATGTTGTTACTTATAAACGTATGAGTGATTGCAGATAGTCCAGATTAGGATCCCAAGAGCAGAGTCTAAGGGGGAGTCTGAAGACAAGCTTGAAGCAAGAGGAGCTTGTAGATGGAAAGCTAGGTGTCGATCCCAAAGCACGAAAGCTTAACGAAAGGGGGAGCCTAAAGCTGATAGGAGAGAAAGATTGATGGATGCTTATAATGTTACAACTTGAATGAGAAGGCAGAATGATCAAGACTGAAGATGTGTCATACTGAAGACTAGACACTGAAGACTTCTTCAATATCCGAGGGGGAGTCTGTTAGTACATTACGTCTATTGACTTCGTCTTGAATCATGTGATAGGATAGGTTAGGATTATCAGTGTCCGAGTTGCAAGAAACTGTTATTAGAAAGTTTAGAAGGCTGTTGGCTTGAACATGCATGATAGCTTGAACAGGCCTGGTAGCTTGAACAGGTCTGGTCGCTTGAACATGCCATGTCCATTTCAAGCTATCTACACACACTATAAATAGGACACTTGTTGATTCATTTGGTACGACTTCTAAAATCTGTAACGAAGTGCTGCCAAAGTCTGTTCAGGTTGTAAACAGTGTTATTATCAATATTAGTGACAGATTAAAGAGTATCAAGTTGTTTCCACGTCCGTTTCACTGATTCCGCCTTTGAATCAGATTATATGCTCTTCTGATTGACTCGTTTGGGTCCAACAACGATCCTACAATATCTGTAAGGGGTTAAATTGCGAAACCGTGAGAGCTCAGGTCAGAACTTCGATTCAGCAGAGAGATAACGGCTCGACTTTAGGGCGGCGCTATATTTCAAGCAAGCAGTAAAGTATTCTCCGGGGACTAGGCCATTGCTTCCGCATTATCAGAAGTCCCGGGATAATACCCCAGATATCACTAAGCATAAAGACCTAGTATCTCAGAAAGAGGGGTCCTTCAAACAAGATTTTGGGGGTTACCCATATATCCGAGAGATGTTACCCACGATATAAGTAAGTTTGAATTTAGGTTTATATCTCGTTACAATCTACTAAATGTGCAAAAACTAGTGACACATCATCAGTGAGACCGTTTATCACATTTTTCTTTCCAATTATTTAGCGTGTTGTGATAGTCCACTGATGTACTATCATTTCCTCTTTTATACAACAAAACTCATTTTTGATTTTATCATGTTTTTGACTTTTTCAAATTTTCAAATGTTTTTGGATTTTCTGAAATTTTTTACTCCCCCTAAAATGCAAACACATTTTAGGAAATTTGAAAACAAATTTTAAAACTCTACCTATACAGTTTGTTTTCTTAAAAAATTGACAACCGATATCAAATTGCTTCAATTCGCCATCCACTTGGCATAAACAATCAGAACTCCCCCTCACAACAAACTGTTTTCCCATTGTGATTTCAAAACACTTAAGTTTGTTTTAATCAAATGGTTTTTCCGGAAAATTAGTTTTGTTGATTTTCAAACCACTTGTATGTTAGGGGATAAACTCATCATTTTGTTCTCCAAACTACCACTTGTAAGTATGGTCCGGTCAAGTTCAACTTAATGACCTTGATTAACCATTTGAAGATGAAAACCTTCTTCAACCACTTGCAGGTTCACTCACCAACCATCCCATTTGTAAATCAAAATATAACAATATAAAGATATCACATGTAGATTTACCAACCAAACAATTTAAGAATGATGTTGATTCCTGCTCCACGCTTACCAACCTAGGAGCTCCGGCAAGTCAGGAATTTATGGTGAAAATGCTGTCACCCAAGCCTGACCAGCCTTGGGTGATTTTGGTGGCAAACATCTGTCCCACCAACATTTTGATTTGTAAAATTCTTGAGCACCCTTCACTTTCCTGTCAACCATCTTTCCAAAAATATGTTTAACATTTCCATTAAACACCTTTTCAATATCAAATTCTTTGTTACCAGCAAAGAATTGACCTGAAATCTCGGTTTTACCCACTTTCAACTTCAAATTTTCTTTTGTCAACTTGGGAAAATTTTCATCGTTCTTCTCAGGAATGGAATTCTCAACCTTTTTCTCAACAAATGACTCCTCTGATTTTATGGAATCAGATTCATTGTCAGAACTACTCTGAGAACTTTTAACAACCCATTTTTGTTTGCTTAAATCGACACTTCTTTTGTAAAACCGTTTTGAAGTTTCACCATTTTCCAAAGTCGATTTGTCAACACATTTCCTTCTCATATTAGAGTTCAACGAAACTTCCTGTTTTGAATAAGTGGACTCTTGGCAGTTCCAAGCAATATGTCCAACTTTTTGGCATTTAAAGCAAGTTCTTCTGTCAACTCTTTTAGCAAACATTCTCACATTTTTCTTCACTTCAGCAAGAAACTCCTGGTTTGACTGTTTCCAGAAAGGTTTCTTCTGTTCATCTTCCGAACTTCCACCTGCAACAAATGTTGTTTTCGGTTTATACTTTTTCTCATTTTTATAATTTTCTGAAGAACTAAAACCAAGACCTTGCTTTTTGAAATTACCGTTGTGGTTTGATTTCTTTTGATAACCAGAACCATAACTGTAACCCTTTTTCTTGTTCAATCTCTGTTGAACTCTTGAAGTGTATTTTTTAGGTTTTTCATCAAGATTTAAATATTTTATTTCAGAAATGTTAGTTTCTGTTAGTTTGAAAACCTGTTTGATCATTTCAGTTTTTACACTTCTTATTGGAAATTCCTCATCAGAATATAATTTGTCTGAATCATTCAAAGTATATGCTACTTTGATTGGTCCGTCATTCAAATTAGATTTTGATAACATGAATTCTTTATTGAAAACCCTCTTAACCGGTGAACTTGGATTCTTCTCAGACGAACTCGAACTATCTGACTTAGACTTCGAATTTGACTCTTCATCCGTATCTAACACCTGATCGACAACTTTCTTTACTAACTCAGACTCATGATCAGTGTCAGACGCTGTGAATGTAACATCAATATTGTCTGGTAATTCATCAATGATTTCAGACTTTAACTTGATGTTGACTGCCTTTTTTAGACGCTCTTCGTTTGGATTCCTGGGAGAATAACTTTCATGGATCGGGGGCGGACATCTGTTATACTTGACACTTGGTTTCTTACCAGTGTCAGTATCTTCAGTCTTTTTCTCCATGAATGCCTCGAGACCTGCAACAGTAGGATAAACACGATCAATCAAATAATCACATGTTGTATAACTCAACAGTAATCGTTTAATCCTTTCACTTTCGATCTTTTCAAGTTCCACATCCTGCTTCAGCTTTGCACAATCTTCAATGTATGCATTAATAACACTCTGCTTTGTCATTAATGTTGCACTCATCTTTTCCATTGCATTTTCGATTTCTGAATTTGTCTTTTTCTGACGATCAACTGTGTTGTTCAGCACATCATAAGATTCCTTCACATACTTCACATCGGACAATAAATCTTCTTTAATCTTCTCCAATTCAGCAATCTTCAGATCTTTCTCCTCACAAGCTTTGCAAGATTCTGAACACTTCACACATGGTTTTTCAACTTCAACCATTTTTTCAACTTCAACAAGTTTCTCGACTTCAACAAATTTTCCAAATTCTACTACCTTTTCTACTTCAACAATTTTCTCTACAATCTTTTCAATCACTGGTTCTTCAGATTCTATTTCAGCTTTCTGTCCCTCAGTTTCCTTTGTTGAACTTTCTTCAACTTCTGCTTTCTCAGTTTCTACTTTTGCTTCCAACTCATGTTCTTCAATTTTCTTAATAAACTGTGCCAAATTCATATTCTCAGACTTCCTCATGTGTTTTACAATCATCAAATAATTTTCCCATTTCTGTTGTGGTAATGCATCAGCAAGTTTATCAATCCATTCATCATCATCTTTCTTAATGTTCAATCTTTCCATTTCCACGACTAAATGACAATATCTATCAATGGTCATCTTTGTTGTTTCATGGTCAAAAGCTACAAACATGTCAAATGACTTCTTCAACAACGCCTTTTCCATATTTTGAATACGTAAAAATGTGTCGGTGTAATCAATCTAAGATTCGTGTCGAAGATTTGCGAACTCGTTCCAATGTTGTTCAGGTGAAATCACTGAATCAATGGACTAGATCAAATGGATCACAAAATATGGGCTTCAAATGATCTTAACTCTATGCTCCAACTCTCAATTTGGGCCGATTGCTATGAATCACGTGGACTGAATGAGATTAACTTGGGCCGATAAACTTTGACTTTAACAACTTATTCAAATGAACTGAACAATTTGATTGGGCTGATGATTAAGAGAATCTGATTGGATCGAAAACCTATACAACTTCACATGCAATAACCACTATATCACGTGATCCTTGTTGATTTTAATATCTAGATTGTTTTAATAGTAGCCGACAACTAGAATTTGATACTTAATTCTATTGGGCCGCCCAATCTTCAAACTTTATCCAAACCTTGGGCCGATAACAATCAAATAAATTCTGCCAACTTTATCACATGCAATGATTTAATTGGACCTCCTCACTACTCGATGACAATCACATGGAAATGTTTAATGTCTGATGTTGTTCTAATTCTATTGGACCTCAAATCTTGAACAAAGATGATCAAATGTAAAGATGGCCCTATACTTATGAATGATTGGACCGAGCTATAAATTGCAACAGATTCACATGGGCTGCCTTTAAATTCTTGTGGCCGACAACACTTTACATGCACACATTAAATGCCCGACAAACTTATATTTCAAAACTGATATTTGATGTGAATCACGTGAACTGAACCTATTTCACACCACTCGATGCACTTTCAAGCGGTTCACACAACACAATGCACTTTCAAGCGGAATGTCGTTTTTCAAGCGAGATGTCGTTTCAAGCGAGATGTCGTTTTCAAGCGGTGTGTTCAAGCGGACAGTCATTTTTAAGCCAACTCAGTCACAAAAATGTAATTGCAAGCGAGATCATAATGTATTTTCAAGCGGACTACCAGATGACATAAGCATATCGAACAAAATTTCAAGCGGAACTATGAATTTAACCAGGTTTAAGTCGATTTAAGTTCTGAAACTTTCCAGGATTTGTTAAAACATGATTACGCACATTATGTGAGAATTTGAGCCGATTTTAACCGTGAAAAATTGTCAATTTTGTGAAAGAAGGTGTAGAAAACAGATATTGTGATGAAAACAGGCTGTTTTGGTATGAGCTCCTCGTCCTGAGCTCTGATACCACTTGTAGGATCGAATCGCGACCTAAATGAGTCGTTCGGAAGAGTTCTTAGACTATACGAAATGTGGAAACAGACGTATAGACTTGAAACAGCTTGATTCACACTTTAACTTTCTTGTATATTGAAATAATAGCGTTTACAGTCACAAGGAATACCGGCAGCACCTCGGTATAGTTTCTGAAATTTTGTTCCAAATGAAAAGCCCACTACCCTATTTATAACCTTCCCTAGTTCTCTTGAAACATAACAAGACTAATTCAAGCGAACCTACCTCATTTAACTTCAAGCGAAATACATGAATTTCAATTTCAAGCGAACCTAGAATTCTGTTTCAAGCGAATGTATTATATTTTGTGTAGACTTGTAATGATGACGTCATCTTTATGATGTCATCATATAATAAGATGACATCATGCTTGATCAGATCCGCAACGCAACCAAGACTCGATATAAGACGAAGACGACAGATGTATGCACTAACAATTTTTAAATTCAGGTTTTTTACGTTAACGTTTTTTACGTTAACGTTTTTTACGTTTTACGCACCGGTTTTAAATTCAATCGCCGTTTTTACGTTTTAAGTAAAACTTTTTACGTTTTACTTAAAAATTTTTACGTTTTACCTAAAACTTTTTACGTTTTACCTAAAACATTTTACGTTTTACGTAAAATTTTTACGTTTTATGTTTTACGTTAAAAAGTTTACGGTTTAACTTTTTTTTTACAAAAACTTTTTTACGCAAAAATGAACGCACCCAGAAATCGCACACTCGGGGAGGTGCTCAGATATATCGTTATCATCATCAACTAGGGGGAAAAAATAAAAAACCAACAACATCAAAACAAAGTGTATCTCGAAAAAAATGGGGTTTGGCTCAGATTATCCGATAATCAAAAGGCTGCAAAAGTGGGGTTGCAGGTTCAAAAAACCTACCCTCCGCCGTCCTTGTCGCGCCATCGTCATCTAAATCAACGTTTTTTTCATCATCGCCACCCCAATCGACCATATCAAAACCCACGGATTCAAAAGAACACAAATCAAAATCCCCAACATACCAAATCGAATCAGAGATCAAAAGAACACATATAAAAAACCCCCAGCATAGCAAAACCCATCAGATTCAAGACACACAAAAATAAAAAACCCAACATACCAAAATACCATCGGTATCATCATCATCATTCAAGAACACATATCAAGAACACAGGCCAAGAATCCAAAGTCGACCCGAGCATCAACTTGTCGGGAGGAGACAAGGGCCTCCGTCGCTCACGGCGGCGCTGCCGTCGGCCCGCCTCCGTCCTCTTTCTCTCTCCCCAATCTCTCTCCGTCTCTCTTTCTGTCGCCGCTGTACACCACCACCGTCGTCGTCAAAAACCCACCACCGCCACCACCAACTCCGTCAATCCTCAAAAACCACCACCACCGCCGTGAAACCCACCACCACCGGAGCTCGCTGTAAAAAACCCACCACCGCCACTTTCCGTCATCGCACCACCACCAGACGGTGGTGGTGGTTCTTCAACGTGTAACGGGGGATGGGGGGCTGTGGTTGCGATGTGGTGGTGGGTGTGAGGTTGGGGCTGGATGTCATCGAGAGAGAGAGAGGGGGAGCAGGGATGTTTGCTTTTGATAGAGGATGAAGAATTGCTTCATCAAAATATTCATCAGTGATGGATGAAGTTTCAAATAAGAATGATGAGAGAGAAAATCTTCATCAGTGATGGATGAAGTTTAAAATGAGAATGAGGAGAGAGAGACAAAAGATGACATTTAATACAATCTCACATTTAAAAAGGTGGTGGTATTTAATGTGGAGAGAGGTAGGATTTGACAATTGGGGTAAATGACCAAATTACCCTTTTTGTTGGTAGAATATGATTGGTGGAGAGTGGTTCTCACGGTTCTTACAACTGGGGTGGTTTTCATTTTAGCGGCTCCCTATATATATATATATATATATATATATATATATATATATATATATATATATATATATATATATATAGGTAGAGATTCCTGTAAAAAAAGGTTTTTTGTGAGAAATGTAAGAAAGAATCTACACCATTAGATCTTAATTTGATCTAATGGTTGAGATAATAAAGGCAAAATTGTAAATAATGTTTACTATTAAACATATTAATTTTCTACATTAAGGGTATACATGTAAATTTAATATTTTTAAATTAAGAAACTAACATTAATGACATGCAACTTCCCCCCGTCTTTTTTAAAAGTCAATAACTTTTTATACGTAACTTTAAAAAAATTGCACCATAATAACGAACGTTTTTTATCTTTAATATGAGTACCATATTGCTATACTTATATAGAGAAAAAAATATGTTTCGATCAGATGTTTAGTCCATGATGTTTTGTCTATGTTCATACAGTGGTGTTTTAATTGTATTGTGATTCAAAGCGTGGTGTTTTAAACACATACTGGAAAGTGTGGTGTTTTTTTATCTACTGGAATGTAGGTTTTAAAACACCATGGTATTTTAACATATGGAATCTGGAACATCTACTAGCATGCAGATGTAAAACACCATGCTTGCAGGTTTAAAACACCATGTACAATAACCATACTATGAACATTATACTAAGAACACATTCTGGAAATGGAGGTAGTGTCTTTAATAGTATTATATATACTTATTGAATAGTGTTATATACTTATTAAATGCTGTTATATAATTATTGAATGATGTTATATACTTATTGAATGGTGTTATATATGTGCTGAATGGTGATTTTGCAGTGTTATTCGTAGTGTTTTTATAGAGATCTTTAAAATGGTGTTATATACTTATTGAATGGTGGTTGCGGTGTTATTCGTAGTGTTTTTATAGAGATTTAAAAAAAAACATGTTCCTATAAATAAGGTGGCGGTTATGGAAGGTTTTGAATTAATTAAATCAATGATAAAATTGTTTGTTTACCCTTTTGAATTAATTTAGATTGAGGAGACATGTCATCTCCACAATATTTCTCACACTTCTAACCTTTTTTTTACAATAACCTTACCCTATATATATTGAATACTTGGCAAAAAGTTATAACCTTTATACAATCAATAGTTAAATCAATTTTTTTATAATTAGGCTAAGCCCAAGTCCCGGTGGGTTACCTGATCCGGCCGGGTGACGGGGCTGAAAAATATATACGTATTTTTAATGTTTTCGTTCAAATGTTTCGATTACTAAGCGTTTGACTATTTAACTTAAACACTAATTGTTTTTAGTATTTATGATAGGTTTTCGCAAAGGTGTGAACCGGACGGACGACCAAGCACGTGAAGAACCGAACACTATTAAACTGCTAACTCTTTGGAGAAGATTATGAAAAGGTTGAAGCATGATCATGCACAACAAAGTTTTCGACTTTAGACCTTTAATGCTTTTAAGTGTAATAGTCCGTTATGTCGGGTCGTCTGGGTTATCAGTTACCCCAAACGTATAAGTTCTATGTTTAGAAAAAAGAAAAAAAAATCTGAACCAATCATCCGCATTTATTAAAATATTGTAGAAATTGGGTTAAAGTGTTACAACTAACTTAAGAACACTAAAATCACAAAGTGATTTTCTTTAATGTTTATTATGATTTCTCCAACAATATTTTTGGCTTAGTGATTTTCTTTAGCATGTACGTTAATCATTTTTACAAGTTTATTAGTGCCAACAATATAAGTATGAAGTGTAGGTATTTTTTATACATGCATAAAGTTAATTGTTTGCTAACCATATCATAAAAAATCTTTATAATATTCAACCCACATACATACAAAGTGAAGTATGATCGGAAAGAGTTTCTACCAAACTAGTTATCTCTTTATATACAATTGAAGAGTCGTAGCCGAACTTGTACCAAATTTGAAAAGTCCCTTTATTGGAAAAATATATTAATTTTTAATTAAAAAGGTTAGTATTGACAAGAAAAATAATTAGCAAAATCATAATGAAACAATTACCATACCGAAAAGGCAAAAGCAAATGATAAAAAGTCACTGAACTTGCACCTTATAGTTGTGGAAAAATTTAGAAACAGATAACTTTTTCTTAGTTTAAAACAAACCAAAAGATCATATTTGTGATTAGTGGCGAAGCTTGAGATTTCCGACCGAGGGGTCGAAAACGTATATACCAAAAAATTTCTATAAAACGGGGGGTCGAAAACGTATATACCAAAAAATTTATATACAAAAACTACATACTCTCCACTACTGAGCGGAAAGTTCGGAGGGTCAACCGCCCCCACTATGCTTCGCCAATGGTGGGTAACACCATCATTTCCTTCTAAGAAGTCAGATCTCCTTCTTCCTATATTATAAAAAGAATGAATAAGAGCATTTCTTAACTCTTGAATTGTGTAAGGCATTTAGGAGGTACGGTGTGGGTGTAGAAAAATGGCGTGGAAGCCATTCCACGCCAGGCACCCCATTCTGGATACGGCATGGAGGCCGACGTTGTTGAAGGGGCGGCAAGAATTCCATCGGCGTGGAGGACATAGTGAGAGACGAAGTGGCCGCGTGTGATTGGATGCAATTAATATCAATGTTTTTCATTTAAATTTAATAGATTTTATCTAATTTTTAAGTATAAAAGTATGTGCCAAGTGTTGAATAACGGCGTTCTTCCACGCCCCGTCCCACAACTCCCGTTTTTGCACCTTATGCGTGCTTACTTGTCGTCCATGTGTCGCATAACGCCCTATTTTCAAGTCCCTCTGCACCGTATGGTCTAGGCTCGAAGTACAACATCTTCAGACGTCCAGAGTATGACATCTCCAGACATCAAATAACCCAAATAAACTAAAACTGTTGGGGTAAGACACCTCTTAACGACTAACATAATCATAGTACAATATTTTAGGACATCCAAATTATGACAATTCCGGACGCCATCCAGTAAATTAGAGTCTTGACATCTTAGGATGACACCATCCTAGTCGAAGCATGATACTTTCAAATGTCACCAAATCATCTGGAGCTTGATAACTTTGGTGTCATCAACTTATCCAAAACATTAAAATGTCAAACGGTAAATAGCATTTCTGTTTGGCATGAGATAATGGAATGAATGAGGGAATGAAATGGACGAGTGAATGGAATAGACAAAGGAATAGAATGGATCATTACCATTCCATAGTCTTGTTTAGTTACCATATGGAAATGGAATGAATCATTACCGTGTGTTGTTTGGTAGGCTGGAGTAGACGAAGGAATAAAATCTGTGATGGGTGGTGGCAGTGGCTACGATTGGTGGGGGTAGCAGTGGTCAGTGGTGGTAGCGGTGACATCAGTGGTCGATGGCGGAAGGTGGTGACGGTGGTGGGTGGTGGCGGTAGCGGTTGGGGTAGCGGTGGAGAACGGTGGCGCCGGTGGTCGGCGGTGGTGGTGGATGGTGGCGATAGTCGATGGCATCAATGGTGGTTGGTGGTGATCAGTGGTGGTGGCGGTGTTGACCAGCTGTGGTGGCAGTGGCGGCGGGCGGTGGCGACGGGAGGTGATGTGTTGTGTTGTGTTGGTGATGAGAGTGAGAGAGGGAATGAAATGAAAAAAAAAAACAAGTGTGATGGATGGAATGAATTTGGGGGAATGAAATGCCTTATGTAATGAGTGATTTTATTTCCTTAACTAACCAAACATTTATTTTCATTCCCTTGTAATAGTTCATTCCATTCCGCTTTTTATTCCTGCATACCAAACACTAATGTTGTGACAACCATCAAGTGTCTCAACGTTAACGTATTAGAAGAGTTGTAGGCGACAACACACAAACATACATACAAAGGTTTAAGACCACCTGTAATGTGGGTGTATATGGCGCCTCATCCTCCCATAACGCCCCATAGCGCCCATGAACACCATTACGGGGGGGGGGGCATGTGCGGCCTCTCCCCCTCCTGGCGAATAACATCACGGGCGTGGCCCTTTCTTCCTCGCTCACACACATATATATACATACAGATATATAAAGCCCCACACATATATATCCCCACTACATACTCAAGTTATATAAAGCCCCATAAAGCCCCTCTTTTATGCGTTTCGCCACTTGTCGCATAACACCCCACAAAGGGCTTTATGACTACACATGGCCTAATTAGATAGATAAAATATTGGATTGTTGGGTGATAGCAATAAAAAGGTTTAACCTATATAACTCATATATATCTATTAATTCATCACATTCATCTATACTTTTATTACCTTTTAGTTATCATATATATTTTCATGGTTCCTTTGTTTTTTTTTTTCCTTTTTTCTGCTTTACCGAAATCCCACGTCCACCTCATGCTTTTTTATCCACAACTAGTGAGATTTTCGCGTGTTTTGCTGCGGGTCTTTGATCATTATGATCTAATTATTATGTAAAATGTCTAACAAAAGGTATTATTTATGAATACTAAATAATAAATAAATATATAAATATATGTGTGCGTGTGAAGTCATGTAAAAATTTTATTTAGGGTAAATTACACTTTTCGTCCTTTATGTTTGTATTGAATTTGTCGCAACCTCCGACCCCTACCCCGGGAGCGGGTGCCACGAGCTCAGAAGGGTGGTATCGGTGCATATTAATTTGGCAGCGGAATACATCAGGACCGTAGTTAGGAAATATTTTTATCAGAGTAAAAACACCAAGCTTTTACAATAATAAATCTATTTGGGATAAAACCCAAGTTTTCATTACAATATCTTTATAGAGATAAACCCTATTTATCAAAAGACAAAACTCCTTTTTATTCAGCTAACTTTTATAGCCACAACTTTAAGCCTTTAGTGCTCTCCAGCTAGCTTCTATTGGCTTTCACATTGTGTTACCTGAAACGCGTTTTGAAACATTTTATCAGCAAGAAATACTGGCAAGTACATTCCATTTTTGTAAAGCGTCAGTTGTTACACATTACAGTATTACGGGCGATTACAATGTTTATATCTACACAATTACTCGGTCAGTACGTGTCACTCGACGGATCTGTGACTATAGTCATATCACACATTGGAAACCCGTGCCCAATTGTGAAGGTTATCAAGTACTGTATACAAACCCCATAATACTGGCATCAATTGTAGAATTACAAAGACTTAATCACTGTAATTGTATTTGAAAACATTTGAAATTTTGGTAAAACAATTTGACTCAAAAAAGTGTTTGTAAAAGAAAATTTACTCACAAATAGTGAGAAAACGTGAATGTACTTACATTGTTGACTTAGGTAATACTAAGGCTTCCTATTGATTCTCCTGGTTATTATCTATTAAAATTAAACAATGCACGCGTGTTAGTAAAATAACTCAAATCACATTAACCGTACAACTCGAGACAGAATTCCATTGACTGAGTCAGGCAGAGCCTTGACATGCATTACGGAATCCTAGATCAATCGACTGTACACACGAGACAGAACTCCAACGACTGAGTCGGGCAGAGCCCTGACATGTGTTACGGAGCCCTAAATCGATCGTGTATGGTAACAGTAGGGTTATAATACTTACAACGAGGCAGAGCTTCACTTTTTAGTGGGTATTACGCCCGAGTATAATTTCTACTATTCAGAAAGTTGAGAGAGAAATCAGAAATTGAACGAGTTGCAAATGAACTCTGAGCCTCTATTTATAGGCTGACCCGATGGCGAGTCGCGGCCCGCGTAAGGGTTGGCTTTGGCCTTCGCGGCCTGCGAGGAGACAAGTGTCGAATATAGCTTGGTCGAGTCAAAGGGGTAGCCTTGCCGTGTCACTGGACATGTGGCAACATTGTGTGCCGGCCAAGTAAGGGCTGTCGTGCCCCGCGAAGGACCAAGGGGTCTGGGTCGCGACCCACGAGCGACACCTAAACTTGGTTTTTCTTGATTTTTCTAAGTATAAGTTTAATTCGGGCTCGTTTCTCGCGTACGGGGTACATAAGGAACGTTTTTAAGGTCACGTTAAGGGTTCTAGGAAGGTTGTTATATCCTTGCCACCTTGTTTTAGATCTCGTCCTCGAGGTCTACTAGAATAGGTGTGGGTATTTCCTTTTCATCTCTGACTCGAGTTCCCAAGTGTATTCTTGTCCTCTCTTGGAATCCCATTTCACTTTGACCAGAACTAGTCTCTTGTGTTTGAGATTCTTAATCTTTCTATCTTCAATCTGAATGAGTTTCTCGATAAACTTAAGTTTCTCATTTACTTCTATATCCTTAAGAGGTATCACTAGTGATACGTCTGCTAAGCACTTTTTGAGATTACATATATGAAACACATCATGTATTCCTGCCATTTCCTCTGGCAGTTGTAGCTGATAAGCTACGGGTCCTATACGTCTAATAATCTCAAAAGGTCCAACATACCTGGGGCTTAGTTTTCCCCTCTTAATGAATCTGACTACTCCTTTCCATGGAGAAACTCTTAATAATACCTTATCTCCTACTTGAAACTCAGCGGGTTTTCGTCTGTTATCTGCATAACTCTTTTGACGATCTCGTGCTAGTTTTAGTATTTCCTTGACTTGAATTATCTTGTCTGTTGTTTCTTGCGCTATCGCTGGTCCAGATAATTGTTTTTCTCCAATTTCTGCCCCACAGACTGGAGTTCTGCACTTTCGTCCATAAAGTGCTTCAAATCGTGCAGCATTAATGCTAGTATGATAGCTTTTATTGTAGGAAAATTCTATTAATGGTAAATGGTCGTCCCAATTTCCTCTGAAATCAATTACACAAGCTCTAAGCATATCTTCCATTGTTTGTATTGTCCCTTCGCTCTGTCCGTCCGTCTGTGGCTGTGCTTAGATTTAACCTGGTTTCCATTGCTTTTTGTAAACTTGTCCAAAAATGAGAAGTAAAACGGCTATCTCTATCAGATATGATAGATAAATGAATTCCATGTAATGAAACTATTTCATTTACATATAGCTTGACTAACTGTTCCATACTGAAAGTTTCCTTCATTGGTAAGAAATGAGCAGATTTGGTTAATCTATCTACAATCGCCCAGATTGTATCATTTCCTTTTCTTGTTTTGGGTAATTTGGTAACAAAGTCCATTGTTATCAATTCCCATTTATTGGCATCTCTAATTGTTGCAATATTCCTGAGGGTTTCTGATGCTCAGCTTTAACTTGTGAACAAGTTAAACATTTAGCAATGTAGTTTGCTATATCCTTTTTCATTCCTATCCACCAGAAATTCTTTCTTAGATCTTGATACATCTTATCACTTCCGGGATGTATCGTATACTTAGACTTATGAGCTTCTTCTAGAATTTTGTGGCGTATGTTTCCTTGTTTAGGTATCCACATCCTTTTCTTATGGAACTTCCAAATTCCATCGGTTCCTTGTTCTAATTCCTTAATCATTCCTTTTAAACGTTCAACATCGTCCTTGATTGCTGTTTCCTGTACTTCTCTAATTCGATCATTTAAATCTACTTGTAGATTTAATCTGAGAGAACGTACTCGTTTTGGCTTTTCATGATACTTTCGACTTAAAGCATCAGCTACTACATTAGCTTTCCCAGCATGATACTGGATATCAAAATCATAATCACTAAGAACTTCCATCCAGCGTCTCTGTCTCATATTTTGCCCAAAAACGTATCTTAAACTCTTATGATCTGTGAAGATAACGAATTTATTTCCATATAAATAGTGTCTCCAAATCTTAAGGGCAAAAACTATGGCTCCTAATTCTAGATCATGGGTTATGTAATTCTCTTCATGGTTCTTAAGTTGTCTAGAGGCATAAGCTATAACCTTTTGACGTTGCATCAACACACATCCATATCCTAACCTAGACACATCACAATAGACTATAAAGTCTGTAGTTCCTTCTGGTAATGCGAGTATGGGTGCGTTGGTTAATCTTTGATTAAGAATCTTAAAAGTTTCTTCCTGTTTCGTTCCCCATTCAAACTTAACTGATTTGCAGGTCAGTTTGGTTAATGGAATGACTATTCTAGAGAAATCTTGGATAAACCGTCTATAATATCCTGCCAATCCAAGAAAACTTTGTACTTCTGTTGGTGATTCAGGGACTTTCCACTTAGTAATCGCCTCGATCTTTGTGGGATCCACATGAATTCCTTTATGATTAACCAGATGTCCAAGGAATTGCACTTCTTGTAACCAAAATTCACATTTTGAAAATTTAGCATAAAATTTCTCTTTTCTCAACAATGTAAGAAGTGTATGCAGATGCGCTGCATGTTCCTCTTTACTCTTAGAGTAAATGAGAATATCATTTATAAAGACAATTATGAATTTATCCAGGTATGGTTTACATATCCTGTTCATCATGTCCATAAATGCAGCTGGGGCATTGGTTAAACCAAATGGCATGACGGTAAATTCATAATGACCGTATCTCGTTCTGATAGCAGTTTAGGAATATCCCCTTCCTGTACTTTCAATTGATGATATCCTGAGCGTAAGTCAATCTTAGAAAAGAATCGAGCTCCTTGAAGTTGATCAAACAGATCATCGATTCTCGGTAGTGGGTATCGATTCTTAATCGTGACTTTGTTCAATTCTTGGTAATCAATGAACATACGCATCGATCCGTCTTTCTTCTTAACAAACAACACTGGGCTCCCCACGGTGATGAACTTGGTTGTATAAAACCTTTATCAAGAAGTTCGTCCAATTGGTTCTTCAGTTCCTGCATCTCCGTTGCTGCTAATCGATATGGTGTTTTGGCAATCGGTGTTGTCCTTGGTATTAGGTGAATCCTAAATTCAACCTCTCTATTAGGCGGTAATCCAGGTAACTCTTCTGGAAAAACGTCTGAGAATTTAGATATTATGGGAATGTCTTTTAACTCTTTTCCTTTAGTATTAATGATTACAGAAATCATATATACTACTCCTCCTTTCCTTTCATAACTTGCGGCTTTCATCACAGAGATGAACTTCGTTGATCTGGTCGGCTTATCTCCTTTGATTGTGATCTTTTCACCACTTGGTGTACTTACTTGCACTATCTTTTGATCACATAGAATGCTGGCATGATTGGCTACCAGCCAATCCATTCCTAATACAATATCGAATCCAGCTAGATTCATTGGGTAAAGGTTATCAAAGAAATGATGGTTCAGGATTTCTATTCTTACTCCCTGCAAGATTTCACTTATCTTAACGGATTCTTCGTTTGCCGTCTCTACCAGACAATCTTGTTGAAGTTTGGCTAAAGGTTGGCTAAAGGTTGGTCAAGAAGTTTGTAGAAAGCAGTATTGATAAAACTTTGGTTTGCACCAGAGTCAAACAATACTTTGGCGAAAATATTATTAACTAAGAACGTACCGGCAATCACATCTGGAATCATCTTGGCTTCCTCAGCTATCAGAACAAAGGCTCTGGCATTTTTCTTAGGTGCTTCAGTTGTCTTAGCTTTGTTGGTTGTGGCTAGAGCTAGTTTCGGACAGTTCGGTTTGATGTGACCAGCCTCTCCACAATTGTAGCATATCCTGGCACTAGCCTTTCTTCTACAATCTTCTTCCTTATGTCCTGGGTACTTACAACAGTTGCAGGACACATCACACTTTCCTGAGTACTTCTTCTTACAAAACTTACAGTAAGGTGCATAAGAACTTGTTCCTTTTCCATGGTAGGAATTATCGTAGCGAAATTCCTGGGTAAGCTTCTGAGCTAAGTTCTTCTTCTGGTTTTCCTCTTGTGTACGTACCAATTCATCAGTCAGGGTATTGGCTAGTCCTATGGCTTTGGTTTGCGGTCTAGCTGCCTTGACTACGTGTCTAATCTCACTAATTAATCCCCAAATATAACGAGAGATTAACATTGGTTCAGGTGAGGCTAAGGTTGGTACTATCCTAGCATATTTGAAGAATATGGTAGTGTAACCTTTGCAGTCTATTCCAGTCATTCTAAGATTTAGGAACTTATTGGCGATTTGTTCCTTTTCATTGGGAGGACAAAATTTTCTTTCAACCATTTCCTTAAAGTTGATCCATTCCATATTATAAACTCTGTCATTTCCCCTAGACTGGAGAATAGTATTCCACCATTCTAAGGCTGCATTTTTAAAAGATTAGAAGCAAACATAACCTTATCTTCGGCTGCACATTTACTTATTTTTATGACTGCTTCTGTCTTTTCTATCCAGCGTAAGGTTGCAATGGCTCCTTCATTGCCTCTGAGAATTCTATTAGTTTGCAGGCCAAGAATTCTTTATAAGAACAACCGTAAGAAGCGTTTCTTCTTCTTTTAGGAAATGGAGCTTGGATTAAAGGTCTGTTATCATTCACACTGTGACTTGCTTCAGTGTGTTGACATTTACTTCCATTTGCAGACTTATTATTTTCTGCTTCTTTAACAAACTTGATAATATAGGGCATAACATCTATAATTCCTTGTGCTACTATGTGTTGAATTGCACTGTTATCTATTTGGTTTCCGTTATTCTCATTATTCTGGTTTTTCTGATTTACTTTGTTCAACATCTGAATTGTGAACATTTATCAGGTATTATTTATCATAGAATAAAATTTAGTACAATCATTTATATACATCACACAAACAGATTGATCAAAATCGTCGAACATTGCGACTTTTACTCTTTTTCATATATATGCATCTATTACAAACTACAACTGGAAATCAATTATACTAGTAGTTATGCATCCGTGTCTATCCATGGATTTATTATATATATATTATCAAAATATAAAATCACACATATATCTAGATATTTTCTAAGTACCGTTCCTCCAGTATTGCATTTCATTTTCATCATATTTCCAAACTAATTTTCCCCTATATGTCAGATTCTATTTCCTTCATTCATTAAATCTTCTCCATACTGATGGAGTTCCTGCACCTGTTTTCGACTTATTGACGGATCTAATGGTTCAGGTTGAGGTACGGGTTCCTCGTAAGGGTCTGCGCTATTCATTTCAAAAAATGTCCTATCATCATCCCTCCATGGATCACGTTCTAAAGGTAGTGGTTCTTTGGGAGGATATAGGGCTGAGTATGACCTATTGTCGTCGAACCATTGATCATATTCTAAAGGTTGTGGGGTTGAGATTCTAGGTAACTTGTTGGGGTCAAATGTAGGTATAGGGAATTGGTTTTCTTGATTGGGTTCTAGCATTTGTTGATCTGGGAATAAAGGTAACAGTGGTGGTTCAACTATTTGGTTTAGGTTAGTGTCTACTGCTGTGGTGGCTAACATATGGAAATCAACCAACTGTCTATCTAGCTCCTCTTCCCAAGGTGGCCTAACGACTGGTTCCTGAGTCTGTGCATTGGCTTTGTTATTAGCTCTAACTATCGCTATCTTCTATCATAACTTCTTCATTCTTTTTCTTCTCTCATGTGCTCCTCTATTAAACCAACCTCTTTTCTTAGTAGTAAAGGGTTCCTCAGACTGTGCCTTAAATATAAATATCCCTTCCTCAGTATCGGCTGAGTAACCTGAGGGATCAGGTTGAGATGATGTCCCCTTATCTTTTGGTGAACTATCTATATGACGATAAGCGTCCGAAGTTCCTTGCTCACTCATACTGTAAACTAACAAATAGTCAAATAACAGAAAACACATAATATACATGTTTACACAGAATGATTTCCAAACGTAGAATTTAAAATCTAAGTGTCAGCAGAACATTTCTTTGGCTTAAACCAGTGGCTGTAGCTCTGATACCACTCTCTGTCGCAACCCCCGACCCCTACCCCAGGAGCCGGTGCCGCGAGCTTAGATGGGTGGTATCGGTGTTTATTAATTTGGCAGCGGAATATATCAGGACCGTAGTTAGGAAATATTTTTATCAGAGTAAAAACACCAAGCTTTTACAATAATAAATCTATTTGGGATAAAACCCAAGTTTTCATTACAATATCTTTATAGGGATAAACCGTAGTTTATCAAATACAAAACTCCTTTTATTCAGGTAACTTTTATAGCCACAACTTTAAGCCTTTAGTGCTCTCCAGCTGGCTTCTATTGGCTTTCACATTGTGTTACCTGAAACGCATTTTAAAACATTTTATCAGCAAGAAATACTGGCAAGTACATTCCATTTTTGTAAAGCATCAGTTGTTACACATTACAGTATTAAGGGCGATTACAATGTTTATATCTACGCAATTACTCGGTCAGTACGTGTCACTCGACGGATCTGTGACTATGGTCATATCACACATTGGATACCCGTGCCCAATTGTGAAGGTTATCAAGTACTGTATACAAACCCCATAATACTGGCAACAATTGTAGAATTACAAAGACTTAATCACTGTAATTATATTTGAAAACATTTGAGGTTTTGGTAAAACAATTTGACTCACAAAAGTGTTTGTAAAAGAAAATGTACTCACAAATTATGAGAAAAAGTGAATGTACTTACATTGTTGACTTAGGTAATACTAAGGCTTCCTGTTGATTCTCCTGGTTATTTTCTATTAAAATTAAACAATGCACACGTGTTAGTAAAATAACGCAAATCACATTAACCATATAACTCGAGACAGAATTCCAATGACTGAGTCAGGCAGAGCCTTGACATGCATTACGGAATCCTAGATCATTCGAGTGTACATACGAGACAGAACTCCAATGACAGAGTCGGGCAGAGCCCTGACATGCGTTACGGAGCCCTAAATCGATCGTGTAGGGTAACAGAAGGGTTATAATACTTACAACGAGGCAGAGCTATGCTTTAAAGTGGGTATTACGCCCGAGTATAATTTCTACTATTCAGAAAGTTGAGAGGGAAATCAAAAATTGAATGAGTTGCAAATGAACTCTGACCCTCTATTTATAGACTGATCCGACGACGAGTCGCGGCCCGCGTAAGGGTTGGCTTCGGCCTTCGTGGCCCGCGAGGAGACAAGTGTCGAATATAGTTTGGTCGAGTCAAAGGGGTAGCTGTAACACCCCGTGTTTTCACAAGTCAAAGTCAAAGTCAAAGTCAAGGTCAAAGTCAACGACCGATTTCGCGCAACTTGACTTGTAGAAATGTTTTTATTCTATTTATATTATGTGGAGTAAGTGTTGTTACTTGCAATAACCGATGTGTATTAATCATATTTCAATCGACCTACGACTGGGAATTATAGGCAGTAACAATGCGATAAAGTTAATCAACTAATAATCAAGCTATGCTAATCGAATCGACATCAAATCGCAACTCGAACTGTGTATTTTACTCATTGTATATACGTGTGTGTGTGCCTTATGTGTTACCTGTGCATGTTTATTTATGATGTGTTGTGGTAATCAAACGAACTCAATCGAAACTCGAAATCTAACTCGAATATGATCGAACTCAAACCCGAATCCCGATCGAACCATGTTATATACGAGTAGTTGGGACTAAAAGTAATTTGACTAGGAAACCCTATCGAATCGCTCGCAATCGAAATCGAAACGTCAAAGATCGTCACACCGAACACACCACCCAGGCGCCAATCCGCACGGATTGTCAATCCGCACGAACAGCCAATCCGCACGGACAGACCATCCGCACGGATGACCGCCTGAGGAGTGTTGAGGGCATCCGGACCAGGATTGCCCATCCGCACGGATAAACAATCCGGGTGATGTGCAATCCGCACGACGACCCTTTCCTCTTTTGGCATACACGGGTCACTCTCCAAACTTTCCACTTTTGGCAAGTGACGTCCGACCTGCACACTTTCTTCACCTTTTCTTCGATTTCTCTCAATCCAGGTAAGATCTCGCTCTAAATCTTGTACATTCTTGATCTATACACACTTCTACACCTTTCTATCTTTCAAATCTTAACTTTTAACCGTGAAACCATCAAGATTTGAGGTATTATAGGGTGACGCCATCATGAAGTTCTCATGAACTTCAAGATTGACCTCATTCCACCAAGAATGACTCAGATCCGAACGGTTTCCACAAGATTTCACAACAATTTCACCTAAATCTGAACTTTTCTAGAGGATAAAAGAGTTGAAAGAAATAAACACAAGTCTTCTCCTTCTTTTACCCTCAGAAACGGTTAGAATCGGGTCAGTTCTAGTCTTCTACTCAAATATTAGTGATGCACTAGTCCTAGATCCGGATTCTACCTACAAGACACCTGATTTCGGGTTAAGCCAGAATGACCATTCTGAGCCGCTGACCGGTCAAGCTAGGGTGATTCCTAGCCGGCTTAGTCATACGGGTAAGAACACAATTCCAAATGGTTGCCAAGTAATCAGAACGTCTTGATAAAACGACAAAAGCGACCAAGGGTAGACGAATGGAACAACCAGAACGAGATGCTATCCGCACGGAGATGTTATCCGCACGGAGATGTTATCCGCACGGACAAGTTATCCGCACGGGTTGCCATCCGGATGAACTACACTTGGGACCCACAACCAAGCAAGGTTTGAGTACCGACGAATGGATAATCCACCCGGACAACGCTCTGAATGGATTACTCTTCGGATCATGAGATACTAAGACCTTAAACAATTTCCAACATGTCCATCCGCACGGACAGACTATCCAGACGGATTGTCATTGTCCGCACGGACAGACCATCCAGACGGATTGTCACTGTCCGCACGGATTATCATCCGGACGGATTTCACCAAATTCCATCAAGTGACTCGCTCTTAAGGTCGTTGTTCGCACGGACTACTATCCGGACGGATTGTCGTCCGCACGACCGGCTTGAAGGGTAGAGATACTTAAATGTTTTCTAAATACTACAACGAAAACTTCAAAGGAAAAACCATCATACACAAACACATCCTCAGCATAGGAAGGAACAATCCACTCGAATAAGTTATCCACACGGACAAGTTATCCGCACGGACAAGCTGTCCGCACGGATGACTAATCCGGACGGATTACCATTCGCACGAATTGCTAATCCGCACGGATGACCAACCCGCACGAATGACCAATCCGCACGATCAGTCATCCTACCCACTCTCACTCTGTTTTGTTTTACGCGTCACTTATCTTTACGCTATCGAATCTATTCAGGCTAACCGTACTCGCTAAGCGCTCCCTTCAATCCATTAATCGCTGTGAGTATACTCGATCCCTTTTTGCTTTAAGCAGTTTTGGGTGTTACATACGTTACGAATATTCAAACTACAATTATCACACTACTCAAACTGTTTGAACGCTAACCGTTAATGCATGTTATACGTGGCTTATGAATGCTTGTTTGTTATGTTTACACGTGGAATGCTGTCTACCTGCCTTAGCAACGATAGTACTATAGTTTGGACTCAGCACCCGTTCACACGGGGGTTGTTAAGGCTCTTTTACTTGCATGGATTACGGTGGTAATCATGTATTGCGAACTGCCTCGGGCAGTCAACCCGTAGTCATTGGTATCGATGGATCTATATCGATAACTAACGTGCTTCATTTCACTATGTGTACGTGCTGGTTATGAGTAAACGGATTCGAACTCTATATGTATTATCAAACTTGTATGCTCACCTTTACATTATATGTATTGACTTTATTTTAACGTATGTGACAGGTGCTTAGGTTGCCTACATGCTCTTTGTGCTGTGATGAAATCGAAGCTAGGAACAGGAGTCCTAGAAACCAACAAATGAAATTAGTTCTGTTTAAATCTGAGTTATCGGAACAGAATATTTGTCTTGATGTTTGTCTGTAATAATTGTTTAACTGTTTGAGATACGGTATGGGACGTATTATTTAAATTGAATGGTAATGATAGTTGTTATGGAAACTTCTGGATAATCTGTTTCGTTCAGTGCCATGCCCCGATGATTCTGCCATCGGTTGGGGTGTGACAGATTGGTATCAGAGCCATAACTATAGGGAATTAGGCAAGACTCGACCTAGTCCGGGTCGAAGTCTTAGAGACCTAGACTATAGTTAAGAACCAACAGACCGACTTGCGCATATACATAAACTCGCTACTATCACTCGCTCTTTTCGCTTGTTCTACACTATCATTGCACTCGAATTTTTCAGCTATGAATGGGCAATAAGGTCGGGAATAGATGTGAAACCGCAAACTCTCGACTAAAGTTGCCTAATCAACTCGTATTTTAGCTAAAACGAGGAGAATTATGCCAAACTAGGAGTGAAATCCATACTTTGATGAATAATCTCCTCTATTTTATCAAAACAGGGACGAAGTTGTCAAGCCAGGGGTGAAACCCTAACCTTGACGACTTGTTCCGCGCATTTTACAAAACTCTCACCAAGGTCTCAACAGACGATCTGTAGTCACAATAAAACTAACAGGATTCACGCCAAACGCCCAAGAATCGAGGCCAAGGCACGATCCTGAAAGTTGAAAGTGCATAACAGATCCCCTGTGAATAATTGAACCACCTTGGATAGTCGAAGTCTACTAGCCGCAGACAATCTATACCTCCAATTTTGTGTGCTTTGATTCTGAGTCTACAACTGTTGACTCTGATGACTCGTCGATTTTATGAGATTTATGTGTTTTATGTTATTGTTAGCGTTTTGAGATGCTACTGGCTTCGATCTAATGCCTTTTGCTCTCGCTACCCACACAATGCTCTACACATCGCTGACAAATCGCTGAAACTTAGACGACCTTAGGATAACTACACGCTTATACTACGCTACCCGATAAGCTAAACACGACTACTATAACGAGCAATCGCAGACTTTGAATGGTAGGTTTCTGTTTTCTGAATGCCTCTAGTGACTAAGGGCGTATGTGTTTTCCTTGCTTCTGTGCCCTGTATGTTTAGGAATTATGTGATCATGTGCTCTACGTGCTTATGTGATTGTGCTTTATGTGTTAAGTAGTTACGTGAATGTACGTGTTACTGAGCTTTAGTAGTAGTAGACGTGTGAGGTGAGATTCGAATACATGTGTTGAGTTCCGTGGCGATGTCTATTGCAGACCATGTCGTCTGGATCCCGTCACATGCTTTCTCGTCAAGAGAAGAGGGACAAACGCCTTGCTTCCATCATCGCCAAGAGTGTGGCAAAAGCTGTGAGTGATGCTTACGAGAATGCCAGCAAGTCATCTGAGGAGTCGAGGACCGAAGGTCCTAAAGCTGCCGCAAGGCCTTTCAGTTTCAAGCAATTCAAGTCTTGCGGGCCAAAAGAATTCACTGGCGAAGGAGGTCCTACTGCACTATTTCACTGGTTTGACTCCATTGAGGTTACTCTGCGACAAAGTGGTTTCCCTGATGACCTTCGAACTCTGAATGCTACCGGCGTTTTCTAGTCCCGTGCTCTAGACTGGTGGACGGCCGAGAGGAACAAGCGAGGGAATGATGCAGCCTACGGTCTGTCGTGGGACGAGCTCAAGGAAGTCATGCTGGAGGAATTCTGCCCTCCTCACAAACGTCAAAAGCTTGAAGATGAATTTTGGCACATACACCAGCACGAGGGTGACAATGCTGCTCTCACTGCTCGATTCAAACAGCTCAGCATTATCTGTCCCGATCAGGTCAAGACTCCTGAGATCACCATCAAGAAGTACATCCGAGCTTTGCCCGACTGCGTTGCTGATTTCGTGCAAGCGGCTAAGACTACAACAATCAAGGAAACCTATCTGCTAGCCACTGAGATCAATGACAAAAGGGTTAACGCTGGTGTCTGGGATAAGACCTCGAAGCATCTGCATCAAGCTACCACCACCGCATCGACTGTTGAACCCACCTCATCAAGCAACAAGAGGAAGAACAAGAGAAAGAACAGCTCCACCAACAAGAACTGTGCGATTACTGCTGCACCGATCCAAGCTGTACCTGCCCAACAGCGTCAAGTGGAAGCGCCTGTGGCCAATGCGCCGCCTGCAAAGCGTGCATACACTGGGCCACATTCGCTCTACCCTACTTGCACCTATCATCACCCGACTGCTATTCAATGCCGCTTCTGTGCTCATTGCAATGTTTACGGCCACTTTACTGCCAACTGCCGTATTCGTCAAGCTCCTACCAATCAAGCTCCTGCCAATCAAGCTCTAATCACTGCCCCACAGGGTCAACAAGCTCCTCCGGCACCCGCAGTCAAAGCCAGAGACTGCTTCTCATGTGGCGACCCGAACCATTTCGCCAACGTGTACCCAAACGTGTACCCAAACAAGGTTGTGAAACAAGAGCCTCAGCAACAGCAGCCACAACAACAACAACAGCAGCAGCAACAACAACAGGCCGCACGCGCCAGAACTTTCAACCTTAACGTGCGTCAAGCCCAGGCCGACAACAACGTGGTCAATGGTATGTTCCTTGTGAATGGTATTTATGCTTCATGTTTGTTTGATACTGGAGCCGATAACTGCTTTGTGTCACTCGAATTTGAGAAATTCCTTAGTCGTAAACGTTCCCAACTCTCCTCGAAGTTCGATGTAGAAGTCGCTACCGGAAGAACCGTCGCTGTTAATTCTGTTAACCGTGATTGTACTCTCGAGCTCAACAATCACATCTTCCCAATCGACCTTATTCCAATGCGACTAGGAAGCTTTGACGTCATAGTAGGCATGGACTTTCTTCAAGAAAACCATGCTGAAGTTGTATGCTTCGACAAGATGATTCGTTTTTCGCTCGCGAATGGTGATTTATTGTGTGTTTATGGTGATACTACTTCGAAAGGTCTCAAACTTATGTCATGCCTCCAAGCTAGCAAGTATCTCCGCAAGGAATACAGAGCTTTCTTGGCTAACGTCGTAGCAGCGGAGAAGGAAAAGAAAGAGAAGAAGGAAGTGAAAGACGTTCCCGTGGTTCGAGAATTTCCTAATGTTTTTCCAGAGGATCTTCCCGGACTACCGCCAAGTCATGATATCGACTTTCGTATTGACCTCATTCCTGGAGCCAACCCTAACGCCAAAGCTCCTTATCGACTCGCGTCGTTCGAAATGCGCGAACTCTCAACCCAACTCCAGGAATTACTTGAAAAAGGCTTTATTCGCCCGAGCACCTCTCCTTGGGGCGCGCCAGTCCTTTTTGTCAAAAAGAAGGATGGGTCGTTCAGGATGTGCATCGACTATTGGGAATTGAATAAGTTAACTATCAAGAACCGCTATCCTCTACCTCGTATCGACGATTTGTTTGATCAGCTACAAGGCGCTACGTGTTTCTCGAAGATCGATCTACGTTCAGGATATCATCAGCTGCGTATACAAGAGGAGGATATACCCAAAACCGCGTTTCGCACTCGATACGGCCACTACGAATTCGTTGTCATGCCGTTTGGCCTAACAAACGCACCAGCGGTTTTCATGGATCTGATGAATCACGTGTGTAAACCATATCTCGACCGTTTCGTCATGGTATTCATCGACGATGTCTTGATCTATTCCAAATCGAAAGCCGAACACGCGCAACATCTACGTTTGGTTCTCGAGTTACTCCAGGGGAACCAACTCTATGCCAAGTTCTCCAAGTGCGAATTTTGGTTAGGGGAAGTTCAATTTCTGGGTCACATTGTTAATAGTCAGGGTATCCACGTCGATCCTGCGAAGATTAAAGCAGTCAGGAGCTGGGTTACGCCTAAGAACCCATCTGAAGTCCGCTCTTTTCTTTGGCTAGCGGGCTACTATCGACGATTTATTGAAGGATTCTCGAAGATTGCTGTACCCCTTACTTCTCTTACGCATAAAGATCAGTCTTTTTTCTGGGGAACCAAACAAGAGTCTGCTTTCCAAACCCTCAAGCACCTACTTTGCAATGCTCCTGTTCTCACACTGCCAGACGGAAACAATGATTTCATTGTCTACTGTGATGCTTCCAACCCTGGTCTCGATTGTGTTCTCATGCAATGGGACAAGGTTATAGCTTACGCTTCTCGTCAGCTCAAAATCCACGAGAAGAACTATACAACCCATGATCTCGAGCTAGGCGCAGTTGTTTTTGCATTAAAGATTTGGCGACACTACCTTTATGGTACTAAGTTGTAACACCCATGTTATTAATCTAAAGGTTTTCGTGCAATTAACGAAAACAACCATGAATTTATCATTAACTATCCTTAGAAAAATACGAGTAATTTAAAACTTTTACAACTTAAAAGTTTTAAACAAAATTTAGATAAGTTCGCCATTTAAAAGTTATGACGTAATGTTGTGCGGAAGCTTTAATCTCGTGTGTTCGGTTCTTCGTAGCTGCTTGATCTTCATCCGTGCACTCTTGACATTCACCTCTGATCAAAACCAACTTAAAAGTTAGTTTCGATAGTCAAATATCAAGTCCAAACAAGTACAGGGGTTAAAAATGATAAAATTTAAGAATTTTCGGGGTTTAGGGGCTCGCGTAGCGCCACTGATGCTCGCGCTACGCGAGCGCTTGTTTTTGACAGAAACTCGTTTGCTGATGCTGCAGATTCCCAGCACGTCCTGATTTCACGGAAACGGCCATAACTTCTTCGTTATTGATCCGTTTTACCCGATTCTTTTTCCTATGTGTCCGTAATTTAATTCTCCATCTTATGGAGTTAAGATCCAACATCTTTCATACTAAAATTTCAGAGTTTAACTCTTCGGCTTATTACCCTTTTTACCAAAATTTTGACCCGACTATGTGTTTATCAAACGAACATATTTGTTTGACCACCATTCGTCGTGACCCTTTAATTCTAGTATGGTAAATCATATTAAGTACTGAGCATGGGTTTCTACGCAATTATTTACCCGTTTTTGTTTAAAATCTTATTTTGACCCGTTAAGGGTATTTACGACCGTTTTAGCATGAACTATGCTCTTTTTCCATATACCTCATAACTCCACCCGTATCTTATTGATTAGTCTTCCACCACAACTATGAATGTGGTGGGTTTAACGAAATGGACCTTTTATTCCGAGTTTTATCCCTCGGAAATGCTATTTTGCGGCAATACACATTTTAAGTATTTAACCCTTGAAAGTTTTTATGTCTACAACTTTTGCACGCATTCAAGGGTTACCAAAATCATAATGTAAGTTCCTAAACAACCTCTAAGGATTGTTTACTCGGGTTACCCACCAGGGGTTTTTAGTAATCTTTAATCCTTCATTTTTGCGATGAAAGACTTCACTATCCATTGGACCTTATTTGCACTTTTAACCATAAGTTCATACAAGCGTACCTGGCTCGGGTCATCAAATAGACCCTATTTATATCTCGCTTTTATTATCACACAATCTATGGCGGCGCGATTATCCGATTTGCTAATCGCTCCTGTTAACATAAGACTTGACAACCACATTAATCGATATTGTCAAATGGTGTTATCACCACCATTCGACCCGTTCGGCCTATATGCCCAACGTTGCCTATTAAATCAAAAACATGGTTTTTGATTTCCAGTTCATACATCCGTCCCATCCCGGATTTTATTACCAAATCCTTTTTCAACATTATTAGATTACACTTCTAGGTAATCTTAATGGAAATTCATAATTTCTTAGCCATTACACGATTAATTTACCGTTTTGCCCTTTTTGCCATAAACCATGATTTTTATCATCTTTATATGTTCCGACTCGTATCAATCGCGTCGGAATCCATATTTTCCATATTATCATTATTGCATGTATAACGCATAGAATGAACAAGTATTCTACATAATTATGTAAGTTTCACTTACCTTGCATCCGAGCTACGCTTTTCTTCCATGCTTGACTTGTTTGACCCGCTTTCACTCCAAGCTTCTACCTAGCTTGTTACGCGTCAAACTATCATCATTGTTTTCAAGGTGGTTAGTTTAATCATACTCTAATACGATTATTCCACCTTATGCATTTCATATCAAAATTGCTATTTATCATATTATAGGTCAGTTTGACCTTTTTAATAGTCAAATGCCCATTAGTATGCTAATTGCATTTTTGAGCTATCAACTAGTTTTAGCATTCTTTAATTACCCGGTAGGCGTTATCTTTAGACCTCCGTTTTAACCAAAGTTCTAATCGCGTTTAACACATTTAGAACTCTTTTAAATCACATTTTGCATAATAGCCGAAACATCACAACTAGGTGTTTTTAACTACAAAATTCTAGTTTCGAGCCTTCTTTGAGGCATTTCAACGAACACCTTAAGGGCAGAATTTTACATGTTTATTTATCATGTCTCTAGCTTATCTCTTAGCCCAAATTTCACATAAATCAACCATCTTACAAAGTAGTTAACTTCTATAATTTCTGAAATCACTTCAAAATTGTCGATTTACACTAGATCAACAATCTATTTCCTAGTGTTCATCATATTAACATAAAACCCACTTAGCTTATCAATGGATCATCATGAATCTCATAGATTTTCCAACAATCTAACATGTTATTGACTAGGGTTTACTCCTAGACATCATATTACTTCAAGATTCACTCATGCATGACATAATCAAGCTCAATTTCAGTTTCTTACAAATAACCTAGAATTTGAGATGGATCAAAACATCACAATTTTACATACCTTATGATCCTTTCAACTTGGTGTTCATGAATACGAGCTTGGATTTCGATTTGGGACTGATTTGGCCTCTCAATTTCTTGGATTTAGGCAAGTTAGGGTTGAACAAAGGAACTCCTTTGCTCATGTGGAAGACATCGACCAGAACACACACTCAAGGTGTGTGTTTTGGTGTAGAGAGTTTTATTTAATTAAAACTTGTTTCTAGTTTGTCCCTTATGGCCCCTCTAATTCACCCAAGTTACATTGAGTGTATTTTAACCAATTTCTTTATTACTACAAGACTTGTAATTTAACTAGGTTATTTACTTCCTAGTTATTTTATCTTGTTCATAACCGATATTTAATATATATATACGAAACCTATATATTTTTGGGGTGTTTCCCTACCCGTTATATTTTAAGTCCCGTCAACTCGGGCCTTTTATATACTTTGTTTTCCTCAAAGTATTTACCCTTCTTTTAATTAACATCAAGTTTATTTATTTAAATCCTAATATTCGTCGGGTAAATTTTACTACCAACGGTGCTTTACCCGTCTTTTAGTATTAACGCGATTTGATTACCAAACCCGTTTTCGGGGTGTTACATAAGTGTACGATCTTCACCGATCATAGGAGCCTACAACATATCTTTAATCAGAAGTAACTTAATATGCGTCAACACCGATGGGTAGAACTTCTCAACGATTACGACTGTGAGATTCGTTATCAACCAGGCAAAGCAAATGTTGTTGCCGACGCACTTACCAGACGAAGCTACCTGCTTAGCACTCGTAATGTTCAAGCCCAGCACAATCTCGAAACCCTCATCCGCGACACTCAGCACGCATGTTTCAACGAACGCACCTTGAAGAGAGAAAGAATCTACCACGATGGAGCCCAGCTTGTGAGCAAATCAAATGGAATATTCCACTTCTTAGACCGAATTTGGATTCCCCAGCGAACCAATTTGCGACAGATTATCATGGACGAAGCCCATAAATCCCGCTACTCAGTTCACCCCGGTGCTGACAAAATGTACCAGGATCTTCGTTACAAGTACTGGTGGCCGGGTATGAAAAGGGATATCGCCCTCTACGTCGGAAAATGCCTAACTTATGCTAGGGCCAAGGCTGAACATCAAAGACCCTCTGGCTTACTCGAACAACCACCAATTCCCATGTGGAAGTGGGAGGGTATAGCTATGGATTTCGTAACCAAGCTTCCAACCACGTCATCAGGTCACGATAGCATTTGGGTTGTTGTTGACCGTTTGACTAAATCAGCCCACTTTTTGCCCATACGGGAAGACTACAAGGTAGAACGATTAGCCCGAATCTACACCAACGAGATCATTTGCAATCATGGGATGCCTCGCAACATCATCTCTGATCGTGATGCTCGGTTTACTTCACGATTGTGGGAAATATTTCAAACGGCACTCGGTACGACGCTTAATCTAAGTACCGCTTTCCACCCACAAACCGACGGTCAGACTGAAAGAACGATTCATACTCTTGAAGACATGCTCCGTTCGTGTGTTCTAGACTTCGGTGGTAATTGGGATAAACACCTGCCGTTGGTCGAATTCTCGTATAACAACAGCTACCAGGCTAGCATCCAGATGGCACCTTTCGAGGCCTTATACGGAAAAAGATGTCGATCGCCTATTGTGTGGCACGAGATCGGTCACTCACAACTAACCGGTCCGGAGCTGCTACAAGAAACGACAGACAAAATTTTCCAAATTCGAGACAACCTGGCGAAGGCTCGGGATCGACAGAAAGTTTACGCCGATAAAAAGCGCAAGCCCCATGAATTTGGCGTTGGTGACCACGTACTCCTAAAGGTATCACCTTGGAAGGGTGTGGTCCGATTCGGCAAGAAAGGGAAACTCGCGCCTCGATATGTTGGACCTTTTAAGATTCTGGAAAGGATCGGAAAAGTCGCCTACAGACTCGAATTACCGGAGGAACTTAGCAACGTCCACCCGACTTTCCACGTGTCAAACCTCCGGAAGTGCATCGCCGACCACGATTTACATGTCTCTCTAGACGATCTACAAGTGAACGAAACATTACACTTCGTGGAAAAGCCTGTCGAAATCATGGATCGCCAAACCAAGCAGCTCAGGCGCTCACGCATTCCTATTGTGAAAGTCCGATGGGAAGGCAAACGAGGCGCAGAGTTCACTTGGGAACTTGAAAGCGACATAAAGGCCAAGTACCCGCAGTTGTTTAAAGAGTGAAGCTAAAGAGAGAAAGTAGTATTGTGACTTTAGTGTTTTGTACGATTTCATATTAATCTATAGAACCACCAATTATAGTACGAATCTGTGCGTTTGACCTTCGCAACCGAGAACCTGCTCAGATAGCACTTGTAGGTCCCGGTTTTCAACTCCGTCACGATTGCGTATGACACGTTACACGTTCGGTTCGCAATCGTTTCAGAGTCAAAATCGGTCCAAACAAGAATTCTCAAACGTGATTCACGGCCTTGTTACGGCTTTCAGCTTAATTTCGGGACGAAATTCCCTAAACAAGGGGAGGCTGTAACACCCCGTGTTTTCACAAGTCAAAGTCAAGGTCGAAGTCAACGACCGATTTCGCGCAACTTGACTTGTAGAAATGTTCTTATTCTATTTATATTATGTGGAGTAAGTGTTGTTACTTGCAATAACCGATGTGTATTAATCATATTTCAATCGACCTACGACTGGGAATTATAGGCAGTAACAATGCGATAAAGTTAATCAACTAATAATCAAGCTATGCTAATCGAATCGACATCAAATCGCAACTCGAACTGTGTATTTTACTCATTGTATATACGTGTGTGTGTGCCTTATGTGTTACCTGTGCATGCTTATTTATGATGTGTTGTGGTAATCAAGCGAACTCAATCGAAACTCGAAATCTAACTCGAATATGATCGAACTCGAACCCGAATCCCGATCGAACCATGTTATATACGAGTAGTTGGGACTAAAAGTAATTTGACTAGGAAACCCTATCGAATCGCTCGCAATCGAAATCGAAACGTCAAAGATCGTCACACCGAACACACCACCCAGGCGCCAATCCGCACGGATTGTCAATCCGCACTAACAGCCAATCTGCACGGATTCCCATCCGCATGGACAGACCATCCGCACGGATGACCGCCTGAGGAGTGTTGAGGGCATCCGGACCAGGATTGCTGATGCGTGTGAAGTGTTATATATATTAGGTGTATATTTTAAGCCCCTTTAACACTTATTTTAGCCAAGTTTTAAATTTATAAAACACGATATTTTACTAACACTAAACACACATATGGGCAAGTGCACCCATCGTGAGCGTAGTATAGCGTTGGTAAGATACCGAGGTCGTCCAAGGACACAAGAGCTTTTAATACCGGTTTATCCTCAACGTCTAACCAAAATAAAAAGTTTAGAAAAATGTTTTTAAACTAAGAAAAATAAAAACTAACTAAAATGCTGAAAATAAAAATAAAAGAATAACAGATAGACAAGATGAATCACTTGGTTCCGACTCGTATCCAGTATAACCTTTGATTATTTCCGCACTTTTGCACATAATTAAGAGATTATCTTAGTTATTGTAGTAGGCCCCTCTTTTGAAGGTGACGTTACCCTCACCCCAGTAGTTTGAGTCAGCAAGGATACAATCCTAAAAGGGTGGATTATTGGAAGATAATGAATTAAGTTATTAATGCAGTATTGTGGTAGGCCCCGCTTTTGGCGGTGACGTTACCCTCGGCTAAGTAGTCTGAGTCAGCAGGGATACAGTCCTAAATAGCCGGGTTATAGTATTAATAGTAGTTAACTTATGAGGGGATCAAAGAGTTTGGACCCCCGCCATCCAATACCGTGAAGTATTGAAGGAGGTCCTACTAAATTTGACCCAGGTCCATTGCAGGACCTCTAAACGCTGAACAATGGCAAGACCTTTACCAAACCGTTCCCTTAACCCCCGACCAGGTAGCCAACATACCTCCATATAGACCGTGGAGATATGAATGGTGAAAATCCTTTATTTTATATAGACAGTAAAATAATGCCAAGACACCACGGACAAACGATAAGGAAAGATCACCTTCAACATAAGTAACTAGTTATTAAAGTCATTAATACAAAACCAAATAAAAAGTGCAAAAGATTAGAAATAAAAAGTATTATACTAGACACTTTGTCTTCACCAAGTGATGTAAGAGACTTAGGCAAACATGGCCTTGATTGTCAAGAACTCTTACGATCAATCTTGGATCCCGAGACGACTCACACACTCTACGATGGACAACGGATGATGATGGTGTTATGGTGGTGGTGGGTGGTGGATGAAGTGTGAGAGAGGTGGTGTGCCAAGGGATGAGTTGAAATGAAACCAAGCACTCCTATTTATAGGCTGAACAGAAGGCTGGGCACGGCCCCGTGTCCGCTGGGCACGGTCCCGTGCCTGTCTGACACTCTCTCTCTTCATTAATTGTAATTCGCAATTACAATTAATGCGCCTGCAGTACTTTCGCCACGCCCCCGTGCTCACTGGACACGGCCCCGTGGTGGGCAATAGAAGCTTCTATAGGTTTGTCTTTTCTGCTGCTTCTTGGGCACGGCCCCGTGCTGGCTGAGCACGGGGCGTGTTCAGTCTTCTGCCTTCTCTATTTTGCTTGGGAAGATGCCGTTGAGGGGTCGGGCAATCCACTTAGGTTTCTTTCCTTGTATTTATGTTGGATTTAGCTGTCGTTTTGCTTCTTTTGTGAATTTGAGCTCATTTAATCCTGAAAATACAAAAGGAAGACAAAAACACTCTTTTTCCAACATTAGTACTTAAAAAGGGTTAGTTTTATGCCTCATTTGATGTAATTTATATGTTGCATTTTACACACATCAAATACCCCCACACTTGAACTTTTGCTTGTCCTCAAGCAAAACTCTTTAATATGTGGCTTACACTCCCAAATGGAATAGGTAGAAGAGAAGGTTTTGGGCTTGTCGTAGAGTGTCGGGATTTCCAAGATTCTTTAGGAAGTTTTATTTTTATTTATTTACAATCCTATTCGTCATGATTTATTTAAAACTTTTCATAAGAGAAATTATTTATTAGGGCATAGCATGCCTTTTTTTAAAATTCTATTTATATACAAGTTCACATACCTCACGGGAGAAATCACTCACTCTCGGCCGAAGGTGTATTTTTAGTGAATCACTCGAGAGCGGCATGGAACTTATTTCTACCATAGGCTTGCCAAGCAATCAATCCTCCTCCTTTTTAACTTATATACCTTTGTAAATATCAAGAGGACTTTGTGGGTTAAGGGTTAGGTTTGGGTTAAAGGTAGGTGGTTGGGTTAGTGGTTAGTAAAAAGGGTGAAAAAGCGTAACAAGTGTCGGTTTTCGTAGGACTTTCTATTTTTGTAACTCTTATTTTGATGAAGCTATTATTCAAACAAAGTTATTTTTGATAAACTTGTTTGTTTATTCTCTTTTGCTTCATCATCAACACAATTTTTTTTTTTCATACGAAAAACCGAACTTGTTACTAAAACAAAGGGTAAAACATGAAAAAGGGTTTTGGTGGGTAAAAGGTTGTTGGGTTATGAAATGAAAAGGTTTAGGCTCAAAGGGGCTAACTAGGGGGATTTTTGGGTAGGTGGTAAAAGAAAAAGAAAAAATAATGGTGTAGAAATAAAAAGGGTTAGTCCTAATGCCTCTATCATTTACTTACTCGGGTTTAAGTTGATAAGGACCGGAAATGTATCGTCATAGCAAGTTCTAGAGTCGTAAGAACCAAGCGGCTATTCACACAAGAAACGAAAAATGAGCATTTAGTCTAAAGATGTAATTTTGTATGCTCAATAAAGGCTCAAAACTCACTTTTGTGGGAATGGGTTTTTATGTGACCAAGTATATATAATTAAATTTTAATTAAGCTTGTCATGCCCTTTTTTTTTATTTTCTTATGTTGGTTCTTTTTATCACGACGCTATCTGTTGTAAATTCGTAAAAATATAACCTTTTTGAGAACTTGAATTTCCCGAATTAAACCTAGACAAGTAAGAAAAATGAATTTTTTGAAAAAAAAAATTTGGGGTGATTAGCGGTTCCAATAGAGTTTTGTGTAAGGCTTGTATTTAGGACTTGCAAAATTCAAGGTTTTAACATCCCCCCCACACTTAAATTACACATTGTCCTCAATGTGTCCCAAAAATAAATTTTTAGGTTTGATTAGATGTGTAAAATGGTGTTAAAAAGCAAAAATTTTGTGTTACTGGGCGCTGAACACGGCCCCGTGTTGTCCGGGCACGGCCCCGTGCTCAAGTGCCAGTAACAAAATTAAAACAAGAGAAACAGAAGTCTGGACACGGGGGCGTGTTGGGTGAACACGGCCCGTGTCCAGTTACCTGAACTGGGCATTTTTCTGCAGGTGGTTTAGCACGGGGCCGTGTTGGTTGGGCACGGCCCGTGTTGAACCTTCTGTAATGGAGAGAACTGTCGGGTTGCCTTGTTCTTGTGCATGGGGTCATTTTTCTCGTTCCCCTTTTCATCCCTTATCACCATGAGTGTGTTTTATTCATTAAAAACCATCCAAACTTTAAAAACCATCATTTCATTGCAATCATAGAGAGACCTTACATAGTCCTAATATTAAACTAGATAAAACAAAGAAATATTAAACCATGGAGTTCTAGCCTCGATTTTATTTTAATTAGCAAAATTTCCAAGAAGCTACTAATCTTGGTTAGACAAGGCTTTTTAGAACTCCCTCTTCCGGGTGCGACTCTCCTCACATGTCGGCGAGCCATTCCTCCACCTCCCTTGGAAGGAGAAAAGAAGGCTCATTTGCATTGGTTTGAGGAGTTTCAATTTCCACCGGGATCTCTTGTTGGTGTTCCATGGGAGGTTCCACTGGCAAATCTTCCCATCCGGTAGGGTTGTTAATTCCGAGTGCCAGGTTCCAATCCTGTTGAGGGAGGACTGGTTCCATCGGGGGTGCTACAAGAATATTTAACCTCTGGTGCAAGAGGTTAATTTCTTGGAAGCTGCTTTCGAGTCCCACCGTAAGATCGTTAATATGGTCGATGAGGACCTCCTCTACTGATGTCATTTCGTCGAGAGCCTCCCTTAATGCTACCACATAGTGCACAAGTGTAGCTTCAATGGAGGGCCTCCTTCCTCTTCGGCTGTTTGATGAATGCACGGAAGATGTTTCGCTGTTTTCACTCGACATCCTAAAAATAAACTAAAAAATAGTTTATTTAATGAAACAGTGACCGGACACGACCCCGTGCTCATTGAGCACGGCCCCGTGTTCATCTTTCTGCAGAATTTTGGTGCAAGGAAACTTGAAACTTTAAGTTATTTTCTGAACTCGTGGGGTCTTTTTAGACATTAATAACTTAAAACAATGTTACATAACATATTTTTACCAAGATTCCTTGAACAAAACTCATCAACCCCTACCACAAAGTTGGAAGAATTCAAACTTTTAATGGTAGTTCTTGGAGAAAGATGGAGAAGAAGGAAATGGCTAGAAGAGGAAAGGAAAAGATGGGTTGTTGGAACCTTCTTTTAGACTTACCTAGGATAGTTTGAGAGAAGATTCCTTCAAATATCTGTCCCAAGTTGGTCCAAATGTGCAGAATTCTTGGCTGCATTTATAGAAAATGACAGCATCCTGGACACGGCCCCGTGTGCAGGTGGAGTTCTGACACAGTTTGTCCGTATTCTGACGTACTGATCAGAAGAGAATCTTTTGGTGAACACGGGGGCGTGTTGGCTGGACACGGCCCCGTGTCGAGGGACTGCTTTATGAAGTTGTTTAGTTTTAAGGAGTTCAATAGTATCGGGTGGCTCCTGATTAGTTGGAACAACCCCAAAGTGCCTAAGATACCTTAATTGTCCTAGACTAAGGCGAGAACGCAAGAGGTTGTCGGTGAGGGTAATTCCTATTTTCATTCTAGGTGGACAAGTCCAACCCTTTCCCGGGCTCTCGTTAAAGAAGGTGTATGCCGAATCGCTCAGGTCTATGTATGCACCGAACGAAGTCGATGGGGAGTCCTTCACGGCACAATCGGCACAGGGACGACTATCGTCCAAGTCTTTGCTAGGTACGAAGGTAGTTTCAGGAGCAACGAGGTTGTCAGAATGCGGTTCCAGCATTTCGTCATGGTCATTGTCTTGGGGTGGATTAATAAAATCCTTCCTAAGCTCTTTTAACCAATTCAGAATTATCCTTTCTAGTTGAAATAACTCATCAAGGAGCATTTCCCCTAGAATATCTGGCTGGGCGCATTCGAGGGAGAAATAGTGCTTATTTTTACTTTCGCCCCTCTTAAGGTTATAAGAAGTCGGTGGGTCCATGTAGTGGGGCCTATAATTTAGAAAGTAGCATTTTACTTCTTCATGTTTGCCACCACATAATTGACACCACGTACCATAAGAGTGCCGAAAGTAAAAACAATTACTATCACTCATGTTTATGTCAGAAATTACCAACCGCCGGGATCTAACGGTTCTGTTTTCAGTAACTGAAACTTGGGCATGGGGGCATGTTGAGTGGGCACGGCCCCGTGTTCAGCTTACTGTCTGACTCAAAACTGGATTGCCAGTTCCAATGATTTAGCACGGGGGCGTGTTCAGCGGGCACGGCCCGTGCTGAGCTCTGCAGAAGCTGAAAAACTAAGAAAATCCTAAAAAATTAAAAAGAAAAAGGAAAAAAGATTAGGCCGTTGATTCCTAACTTTCTTAAAATCCTTGTGTCCCCGGCAACGGCGCCAAAAACTTGATGCGTGTGAAGTGTTATATATATTAGGTGTATATTTTAAGCCCCTTTAACACTTATTTTAGCCAAGTTTTAAATTTATAAAACACGATATTTTACTAACACTAAACACACATATGGGCAAGTGCACCCATCGTGAGCGTAGTATAGCGTTGGTAAGATACCGAGGTCGTCCAAGGACACAAGAGCTTTTAATACCGGTTTATCCTCAACGTCTAACCAAAATAAAAAGTTTAGAAAAATGTTTTTAAACTAAAAAAAATAAAAACTAACTAAAATGCTGAAAATAAAAATAAAAGAAAAACAGATTGACAAGATGAATCACTTGGTTCCGACTCGTATCTAGTATAACCTTTGATTATTTCCGCACTTTTGCACATAATTAAGAGATTATCTTAGTTATTGTAGTAGGCCCCTCTTTTGAAGGTGACGTTACCCCCACCCCAGTAGTTTGAGTCAGCAATGATACAATCCTAAAAGGGTGGATTATTGGAAGATAATGAATTAAGTTATTAATGCAGTATTGTGGTAGGCCCCGCTTTTGGCGGTGACGTTACCCTCGGCTAAGTAGTCTGAGTCAGCAGGGATACAGTCCTAAATAGCCGGGTTATAGTATTAATAGTAGTTAACTTATGAGGGGATCAAAGAGTTTGGACCCCCGCCATCCAATACCGTGAAGTATTGAAGGAGGTCCTACTAAATTTGACCCAGGTCCATTGCAGGACCTCTAAACGCTGAACAATGGCAAGACCTTTACCAAACCGTTCCCTTAACCCCCGACCAGGTAGCCAACATACCTCCATATAGACCGTGGAGATATGAATGGTGAAAATCCTTTATTTTATATAGACAGTAAAATAATGCCAAGACACCACGGACAAACGATAAGGAAAGATCACCTTCAACATAAGTAACTAGTTATTAAAGTCATTAATACAAAACCAAATAAAAAGTGCAAAAGATTAGAAATAAAAAGTATTATACTAGACACTTTGTCTTCACCAAGTGATGTAAGAGACTTAGGCAAACATGGCCTTGATTGTCAAGAACTCTTACGATCAATCTTGGATCCCGAGACGACTCACACACTCTACGATGGACAATGGATGATGGTGGTGGATGATGGTGTTATGGTGGTGGTGGGTGGTGGATGAAATGTGAGAGAGGTGGTGTGCCAAGGGATGAGTTGAAATGAAACCAAGCACTCCTATTTATAGGCTGAACAGAAGGCTGGGCACGGCCCCGTGTCCGCTGGGCACGGCCCCGTGCCTGTCTGACACTCTCTCTCTTCATTAATTGTAATTCGCAATTACAATTAATGCGCCTGCAGTACTTTCGCCACGCCCCCGTGCTCACTGGACACGGCCCCGTGGTGGGCAATAGAAGCTTCTATAGGTTTGTCTTTTCTGCTGCTTCTTGGGCACGGCCCCGTGCTGGCTGAGCACGGGGCGTGTTCAGTCTTCTGCCTTCTCTATTTTGCTTGGGAAGATGCCGTTGAGGGGTCGGGCAATCCACTTAGGTTCCTTTCCTTGTATTTATGTTGGATTTAGCTGTCTTTTTGCTTCTTTTGTGAATTTGAGCTTATTTAATCCTGAAAATACAAAAGGAAGACAAAAACACTCTTTTTCCAACATTAGTACTTAAAAAGGGTTAGTTTTATGCCTCATTTGATGTAATTTATATGTTGCATTTTACACGCATCAATTGCGCATCCGCACGGATAAACAATCCGGGTGATGTGCAATCCGCACGGACGACCCTTTCCTCTTTTGGCATCCTATAAATACACAGGTCACTCTCCAAACTTTCCACTTTTGGCAAGTGACGTCCGACCTGCACACTTTCTTCACCTTTTCTTCGATTTCTCTCAATCCAGGTAAGATCTCGCTCTAAATCTTGTACATTCTTGATCTATACACACTTCTACACCTTTCTATCTTTCAAATCCTAACTTTTAACCATGAAACCATCAAGATTTGAGGTATTCTAGGGTGACGCCATCATGAAGTTCTCTTGAACTTCAAGATTGACCTCATTCCACCAAGAATGACTCAGATCCGAACGGTTTCCACAAGATTTCACAACAGTTTCACCTAAATCTGAACTTTTCTAGAGGATAAAAGAGTTGAAAGAAATAAACACAAGTCTTCTCCTTCTTTTACCCTCAGAAACGGTTAGAATCGGGCCAGTTCTAGTCTTCTACTCAAATATTAGTGATGCACTAGTCCTAGATCCGGATTCTACCTACAAGACACCTGATTTCGGGTTAAGCCAGAATGACCATTCTGAGCCGCTGACCGGTCAAGCTAGGGTCATTCCTGGCCGGCTTAGTCATACGGGTAAGAACACAATTCCAAATGGTTGCCACGTAATCAGAACGTCTTGATAAAACGACAAAAGCGACCAAGGGTAAACGAACGGAACAACCAGAACGAGATGCTATCCGCACGGAGATGTTATCCACATGGAGATGTTATCTGCATGGACAAGTTATCCGCACGGGTTGCCATCCGGACGAACTACACTTGGGACCCACAACCAAGCAAGGTTTGAGTACCGACGAATGGATAATCCACCCGGACAACGCTCTGAATGGATTACTCTTCGGATCATGAGATACTAAGACCTTAAACAATTTCCAACATGTCCATCCTCACGGACAGACAATCCGGAAGGATTGTCAGTGTCCGCACGGACAGACCATCCGGACGGATTGTCACTGTCTGCACGGATTATCATCCGGACGGATTTCACCAAATTTCATCAAGTGACTCTCTCTTAAGGTCGTTGTTCGCACGGACTACTATCCGGACGGATTGTCGTCCGCACGACCGGCTTGAAGGGTAGAGATACTTAAATGTTTTCTAAATACTACAACGAAAACTTCAAAGGAAAAACCATCATACACAAACACATCCTCAGCATAGGAAGGAACAATCCACTCGAATAAGTTATCCACACGGACAAGTTATCCGCACGGACAAGCTGTCCGCACGGATGACTAATCCGGACGGATTACCATTCGCACAAATTGCTAATCCGCACGGATGACCAACCCGCACGAATGACCAATCCGCACGGACGACTAATCCGCACGATCAGTCATCCTACCCACTCTCACTCTGTTTTGTTTTACGCGTCACTTATCTTTACGCTATCGAATCTATTCAGGATAACCGTACTCGCTAAGCGCTCCCTTCAATCCATTAATCGCTGTGAGTATACTCGATCCCTTTTTGCTTTAAGCACTTTTGGGTGTTAGATACGTTACGAATATTCAAACTACAATTATCACACTACTCAAACTATTTGAACGCTAACCGTTAATGCATGTTATACGTGGCTTATGAATGCTTGTTTGTTATGTTTACACATGGAATGCTGTCTACCTGCCTTAGCAACGATAGTACTATAGTTTGGACTCAGCACCCGTTCACACGGGGGTTGTTAAGGATCTTTTACTTGCATGGATTACGGTGGTAATCATGTATTGCGAACTGCCTCGGGCAGTCAACCCACAGTCATTGGTATCGATGGATCTATGTCGATAACTAACGTGCTTCATTTCACTATGTGTACGTGCTGGTTATGCGTAAACGGATTCGAACTCTATATGCTATTATCAAACTTGTATGCTCACCTTTACATTATATGTATTGACTTTATTTTAACGTATATGACAGGTGCTTAGGTTGCCTACATGCTCTTTGTGCCGTGATGAAATCAAAGCTAGGAACAGGAGTCCTAGAAACCAACAAATGAAATTAGTTCTGTTTAAATCTGAGTTGTCGGAACAGATTATTTGTCTTGATGTTTGTCTGTAATAATTGTTTAACTGTTTGAGATACGGTATGGGACGTATTATTTAAATTGAATGGCAATGATAGTTGTTATGGAAACTTCTGGACAATCTGTTTCGCTCAGTGCCATGCCCCGATGATTCCGCCATCGGTTGGGGTGTGACAGTAGCCCTGCCGTGTCACTGGACACGTGGCAGCATTGTGTGCTGGCCAAGTAAGGGTTGTCACGCCCCGCGAAGGACCACGGGGTCTGGGTAGCGGCCCGCGAGTGACACCCAAACTTGGCTTTTCTTGATTTTTCTAAGTATAGGGTTAATCCGGGCTCGTTTCTCGCGTACAGGGTACGCAAGGAACGTTTTTAAGGTCACGTTAAGTGTTCTAGGAAGGTTGTTATAGAATTGAAATGGATAGCCTTTAACTTCAATAATTACAGTCACAATCCTTGATTTGAAAAACGCATTACACCTTTCGTCATTTAGCACTACCAAGTTAATTTTTAACGTTAAATGGGGTCATGTGCACCCCATGTGTGGGCTAAACCGTCATTTAATATATAAAAAAAAGAATTTCAAATTAAAAAAAAACTTATATAATTCTCTCTATTCATCTCTCTCCCACTCCCTTCTGTATACTCCCCCCTCTCTACATCCTTCTTCTTCTACAACCATCATCAAGCCACCACCACCTACACCACCGGCCAACACTGTCAACCACTGACATCATCACCATCAGTCCATCACTTCAAATTATCACTTCAAATCAACAAGTTATTGAAGGCTTCCAAGGCCATAAGCCAGAAAACCAAGCAGAATCTCCAAGTTTGATATCAATGGATGTTGTTTTACCTTCATTTTCACGAGTCCTTTTTATCTCGCTTTCTTGAATCGCGGCGAATGGGACGGTTGTTCCTAGAAAAGCAGAGAGAGAGAGAAACAAAGATCCCCTAATTCACAAAAACCCTGAAATTTTCCACCGATTTCATCAAATTAAAGTTAAAATTTTCTTGCTTTTCGTTGTTTCCATTGATTAATCCAACACCCATTGCGTATTTCATCCCCTTTGTTTTCCAATTTTGAATTTTCAAGATTAGGGTTTCGCATGCTGTAATTCCAATGGAATGCAGGTCTACTATTCACCACAGTTGGGATCTGGAAACAAGAATTCATCTTTGTTCCATAATTCTAGTGCATATACTAGTCCTAGAACTCCTGATTATGGAGATAAAACTATGTTAGGGTTTCAAAAGGGATGGTGTTCAGAAAGAGTACCATTGAGCAATAGTAGCAGGAGGTATATTAGTGCGGCAACACTGATGTCGTTCAACAGTCAAAGAACACTACCGTCGAAATAGGACGATGCCGAGAGGTGGATTACGAGTTCGGTGTCCGGTTTCGAGGGTTGCAAGGCGTTAGCAACGCCGCCGCCGAGACGAGCCAAGGATATGAGTGGACCGTTGGGTGGGTCGCCTGATGTTGCTTATTTTTCGAACTACTCGCTACTGTCCTGGTGCTTGAAGGTGGGAGCAACAGGAGTTTTCTTCTCCGCTTACAACTAGAGTTTTAGTGTCGGATGGGTTACAGTTTCGTAATGCGGCTATAGTGAATGCCGCTTAGCAATATGGAATGGTCCAATATGCTAATGCACCAGGAGTGGTGGTGGTCGGCGGCAAGAGTGGTGGTGGTGAGGAGATTAGGTTGCAGGGGTTTAGAAAGAGAGAGTTGAGAGTGTGTGAGTGGTTGATTTATAAATATAAAATATATTTCCTTGAGTTTTTCTTTTTCTAAATATATATTTTATTAAGTAAATAGATAAAATTACAAAAGTACCCTTAAGTGAATAAAAAAATTTAACCTGGTTAGTGGTAAAGGACGAAAGATGTAATGAGTTTTCTAAATAAAGAATTGTGACTATAATTATTGAAGTTAAAGACTATACATTGCAATTTAATATAAACATAAAGGACGGAAATTGTAATTTACCTTTTTATTTATTTTATGATAATTTTCAAAAGTGATGACAAGCTCAACACATTAGAAAACCATTTAGAGCCTTCTAGGTTGACTTGGACTTTGGAGAAAGCTTGCATCTTACATGAAATCATGTCTTACTCCACGATCCAAAAAACTCAGTATTTATTATTTTTTATTGGTTTTAAATATGTAACATTTTCTTGTATGTATTATTTGGAGGGATTCATTAGCAACTACAACCTATGAGGTATGTGATTTTTTATTTAACGAATGAAAAGAAAAGAAAAGAGTAAATTGCCATTTTAGTCCCTGAGTTTTGTCCAAATTTGCCATTTTAGTCCAAATAGTTTTTTTTCGTCTCTGGGTCCTGACTTTTCCCTTTTGTTGCCATTTTGATCACATACACTAACTCCATCCAAAAACTCCATCTTTAACCAGGGGTATTTTGGGGATTTTCATTTTAAATGTTTTCAATTGCCATTTTGATCCAATTCCAAAAAATCAAAAAATTCCAAAAAATCAAAAAAATTCTAAAAAAATAATAAAAATTCTAAAAAATCATAAAAATTCCAAAAAAATCAAAAAAATTCCAAAAAATTCTAAAAAATCCAACAAATTCTAAAAAATCCAAAAAATCTGTTTCGGCGCGAACCGTTTCGACGCGAACCGTTTCGACCCTTACCGTTTCGAAGCCGAACCGTTTCGACCCGTACCGTTTCGACCCGTACCGTTTCGAACCGAACCGAACCGTTTCGAGCTGAACCGTTTCGAACCGAACCGTTTCGAGCTGAACCCTTTCGACGCGAACCGTTTCGACCCGTACCGTTTCGACCCGAACCGTTTCGAGCTGAACCGTTTCGACCGGTACCGTTTCGAAGCCGAACCGTTTTAAGCCGAACCGTTTCGACCCGTACCGTTTCGAACCGAACCGTGCCGTATCGAACCGAACCGTTTCGACCCGTACTGTTTCGAACCCGAACCGTTTCGAGCTGAACCGTTTCGAACCGAACCGTTTCGACCCGTACCGTTTCGAACCGTACCGTTCGGGTCGAAACGGTACGGGTCAAAACGGTTCGCGTCGAAACGGTTCGCGTCGAAACGGTTCGGGTCGAAACGGTACAGGTCGAAACGGTTCGGTTCGAAACGGTTCGCATCTTAACGGTACGGTTCGAAACGGAACGGGTCGAAACGGTTCGCGTCGAAACGGCTCAGCTCGAAACGGTTCGGGTTCGAATCGGTACGGGTCGAAACGGTTCTCAGCTCGAAACGGTTCGGGTTCGAAACGGTACGGGTCGAAACGGTTCGGCTTGAAACGGTTCGGCTTGAAACGGTTCGGCTTCGAAACGGTACGGGTCGAAACGGTTCGCGTCTAAACGGTTCAGGTCGAAACGGTTCACGTCGAAACGGTTCAGCTCGAAACGGTTCGGGTCGAAACGGTACGGGTCGAAACGGTTCGCGTCGAAACGGTTCGGCTCGAAACGGTTCGCGTCGAAACGGTTCGGCTCGAAACGGTTCGGCTCGAAACGGTTCGGCTCGAAACGGTTCGGCTCGAAACGGTACGGGTCGAAACGGTTCGCGTCGAAACGGTACGGGTCAAAACGGTTCGCGTCGAAACGGTTCAGCTCGAAACGGTTCGGGTTCGAAACGGTTCGCGCCGAACCGGATTTTTTGGATTTTTTAGAATTTTTTGGATTTTTTAGAATTTTTATGATTTTTTAGAATTTTTATTATTTTTTAGAATTTTTTGGAATTTTTTTGATTTTTTTGAATTTTTTTGATTTTTTGGAATTGGATCAAAATGGCAATTGAAAACATTTAAAATGAAAATCCCCAAAATACCCCTGGTTAAAGATGGAGTTTTTGGATGGAGTTAGTGTATGTGATCAAAATGGCAACAAAAAGGAAAAGTCAGGGACCTAGAGGAGAAAAAAAACTATTTGGACTAAAATGGCAAATTTGGACAAAACTCAGGGACTAAAATGGCAATTTACTCAAAAGAAAATAAAACATGTTGTGTTCCTGAGTTTTATTTAAGGAAGGAAAATAAAGAAAATGAAAGAAAAATTAGGCTAAATTCTTTAGTTTTTTTTATCTTTCCGATTTGGAAGGAAATTGGGGAAAAACATTTTTTTTTTCCTTTCTCATCCTTTCCTTTCTCACTTTTACTTTCTTTTCTTTTCTCTCGTTAAATTAACTGGGGAACGAAGCGTAAAGGAAGTACACCATTACTACAAATCCTTGATACTGGTAGACTAAGAGGGTGTTTGAGGTTGAGTTTTGAAGGAGATTTTTAGATTATTGAGGTTTGAAATTTTAAATAATCAGTTTTGAGTGTTTGGGTAAAAAATAAAAAAAATGATTATTTGCGTTTAGAAAGTTACAAAACGGAGTTTTCCAAAAGCAGTCCCCCCCTACTGCAACAAAACGCAATTTTCCAAAAATTGATTATTTGCGTTTAGAACAGGATTTTCCCTTGTTTATTTTTTTAAATATATATTTGTCAAACATTCAAATAGTTGATTATCTGATTATTATGATATCAAACAACATAATCAAATCCAAACACTATTTTTCAACATCACGTTTTGTTACAGTTATTATCTGACTCTGATTATTCAAAACGCATAATCTATTTTCAAAAACTCAACCCCAAACACCCTCTAAATCCCCTTTTGTAGTCAAATTAAGCTAACTTGTTTACAATTTACGTAATTCACCTTTACTATGTTCTTTGGAAGACCATAGTAAACCGAATTAAATCATTTTTATGGTAACTTAAAATGTCATACACGTGTTACAACCGAATTTTAGTTTATAGACTTTGTATTAACACGTCAAAATTCAAAACTTAATAATATCAAACATTGAAAGCATAATACTAAAAGTCATCATGAACATTTAAACCTTTTTATGACTTAGTGTAACACCAGTGAGAAAATTATTCTAGCGTAACACTCAACCAAGTTTTATCTTGGATTTTTGCATATTTATCGATCTCTATGTTAAGTTGATTCCTTGTACCGATTATGCAAACCAAAATTTCTTTAAAATAACTCATCATAGATATAAGCAATTCCGACCCTACGTAACAATGACTTTTCTCTCATGAAATAGGGCCAAATTAAGGTTCAAAAACGTACCAATTAAGGTAGTTAACTTAACTATGTTACTCAATTAGCAACTTCGGTCATATGTCAACATAAAAATGATTTAGCATTTCTAATGAGGAAAAAAATAATCTAATTATACATACTATGGACATATCTAATGGTATAAACCTCTACTTGTCATTTTTGGACGATGCTTTATAATTACCTTAACCTCCTCCCTTGGTAGCCATATTGGAACATTGCCATCGATGTGACCCAACCACTAGTCATTTTGGAACCCTCCCCATTACCAGACTTCACGAGGGAGAGCCAGAGACACCCGACATTTCAACTGTCTAAATAAACTAATAAAACTTGGTTGTCACCCAATGAACCAAACATTATATTCAAGTTATCCCATCTGTTCACATAATATAACATTGTTCTCTAGTTAAACCCGGGCGATATATATAAGGATTCTAAGAGAAATCTACAATATTTGAGAAACTTAAAAATCATTCTGGATCACGTATTTTCTTAAGCTTTTCGTACCATACACATGTGTATAGTTTAAAATTGACTATATACATATATGTATATTTTCAAATCTTGAATTATACACATACGTATATAGTCAATTTTAAACTATACATATGTGTATATTACGAAAAGCTTAGTGAAAATGTGTGGTGCAGAATACTTCTTAAGTTTCTCAATTAGCCTAGTGCTTCTCACACGATCCTTAGCCTATATATATATATATATATATATATAGGGAGAAGATCATGCTAGAACCACCTCTTATTGCGAGAACCGCGAGAACCAATGTGAACACAACCAAAATTGCCTAAAAATAGCTAAAAATCACACGAAATTTTTTTTTTAATATTTTTTATATAAAAATCGCTACTTTTCGAAGCAAAAAAAAAATTAAAAATTAAAAAAAAAATTAAAAAAAAAAAAATTTGCCACTAAAAGTAGCGATTTGAGCATAAAAAATATTAAAAAAAAAAATTTAGATTTTTTTTAGATTTTTTTAGGTTTTTTGGGGGTTTAGTTTTTAGCATTTTAGCTTGGGGGTGGGGGGGGGGTTAGGTTTTTGGGGGGTGGGGGGGTGGGGGTTAGGGTTTTTTTAGGTTTTTTAGCTATTTTAGGTTGTGTTCACATTGGTTCTCGCGGTTCTCGCAATAAGGGTGGTTCTCGCATGAACTCCTCCACATATATATATATATATATATATATATATATAGTAGGAGTTGGGTGGAAAGTCTATTTTTCCTAGAAAGTCTAGGAAGCAATGAGAATTGGACATGTGGCATTGAGTTATTTTAACTAAAAGGGCAACTAGGTAATTTCACATTTTAATTTTATTTTTGGAATTTAATTTTCATTAACTAACATTCCATGATTTTCGGAATTTTTGTTGTTTTCGAATTCAAATTCAAATATGGAGGTCAATGTGTTTATATGGAGTCAAATTCAAATCGAATTTATTTTTCATTAACTAAATTCAAATCTGAAGTCAATGTGTTTTAACAGCAAACAGGCCAGTGTGTTTTAACAGCAAGCAGATTCTTGACGCTGTGTTTTAACAGCAAGCAGATTTCTTGACGCTGTGTTTTAACAGCAAGCAGGCCAGTATGTTTTAACAGCAAGCAGATTTATTGACATTGTGTTCTTGACATTGTGTTTTAACAGCAAGCAGGCCAGTGTGTTTTAACAGCAAGCAGATTCTTGACGCTGTGTTTTAACAGCAAGCAGATTTCTTGACGCTGTGTTTTAACAGCAACAGATTCTTGACGCTGTGTTTTAACAGCAAGCAGATTTATTGACGCTGTGTTTTAACAGCAAGCAGATTGCTGGAGGATTCTTGCCATTGTGTTTTAACAGCAAGCAGATTCTTGACGCTGTGTTTTAACTGCAAGCAGATTTCTTGACGCCGTGTTTTACCATCCATGCTGGTAATCCTTCTATTTATCAAGAACGACTCAGAAACAGCGGTACAATCCTCTCTACAATCATCAATTAAAATAGAAAAAACGCAGCCAAGTTACAAGCAGATTAAGACCGAAAACGTATATGCACTTCAAGAACTTTAATCACAACACAAGATATGAATACCTAGTGAAGAAAAGGGGTATGAACAAGCCTTGGAACCGAAATATGAATGCTCTTGGGGTCTTGTTTTGCATCGCCTGGTTTAGAGAGGGAGAGAGAGAAAGAGAGAGAGAAAGAGGGGAAATTGCATGAATTTAGGGATTGGTTATTGATATGGCAGTTTGTTGACTTATTTAAAACACTTCCAATTACCAAAATACCCTCACTATATTAAAAGTCTCTAATTATATAACTCAAATATTACAAGATTGCCATTGATTTAATCTCAACCCTTAAACACACCAATCTGATGGACCAGATCGCTTCCTAGACTTTCTAGGAAAAACACACTTTCCGTGCGAACCCTACTCTCTCTCTCTCTCTCTATATATATATATATATATATATATATATATATATATATAAGGACGATTTTGTCACTTTCCCATTTATTCTTTTGTTTTTTTTAATTTTATAAAATTTATTTTTTATCTTTAAATAAAAAATAATTATAAATAAAATATATATACATATACACATACACACATTTATATATATATACATACATGCTCTTATCTATTACACGCTTATTTTTTTAATATTCTTTTTTACCTTGAAATAAAAATAATAATAAATTAATGATATTTGGTACGAAAGGAGTGACGGGTGGTACTGATGTTTGATATGACGGGTCGACGAGGGGAGATGAGTTACGAATGCTGAGATAGAGGTGTGGTTGTGCCGGCGGCAGTGGTGGAGGTTGTGATGGAGGCGGAGGTAGAGAAGAGAGAATGATAGAAGAGAAAGAGTGTGTATGGTGTGTGTATACAATGGCGGAGCTTAAACGAAAACTAAGTGGGGGCCGGACTCTCAAAATCCAAATCGGTGGGGCCAGACTCTTAAAAAATCCAATATTTCACACTACAAAAGAAATTAAAAAAATTTCGGTAAAATTATTAATACGAGCGAAAAATCGATTGGGGGCAGGCTACCCCTTGGCCCCAATAAAGTTTCGCTAATGTGTGTATATATAAAAAACTATAAATGTGTGTGTATATTTGTATATATTTTGTTTTTATATACAAAGATAAAAAAAGAAAATTTAAAAAATAAAAGAATTTGTATTTTCTTTTTCCGAAGTGATTCATCTGCCTTAAAGGTAGGAGGGGCGCTTAGTGGGTTGGTCTCGAGGGTAGGTACCTTGCCCGATACACCGCCGTCATCCTTGCAGGTAGGTATAGAGGGTATAGGAACTGAAGCAGCTAAGTTGTGGTCAAATTAGACCGTTGGAGGCGTGGGTTGAATGGTCATATTGACCGTTAGAGGCTTAAAAAAAATAAAAAAAAATTATTTAACAATTAAACACCCTATGTATGACTCATTTCTTTGACAAACACTACACCACACTTCACGTACTCCTTTCTTTCACAATCTCTACACAAACAGTATACCCTCTCCTATCAACCAAATTGCCGAATGGACGGAAAATGAAGAGATTACGTTGGCGAGTGTTTGGGTTTCTTTTGCACTGAACAAGGTTCGAGGGTCTTGTGGGACGTGGTGTAACAACCCTCGATGTAGACGAAAAAAAACCGAACTCGTATAACATTATTTTTATTAAAAATTAAATAAAACAAAATTTTAATACTTGTCGCGGGCCGTGACAGGATTAATTGGGGACGGTCGCGGGGCGCGACACCCCTCTACGTGCCAGTCACTCTTTGTGACACGTGTCGTGCCATGTGTCAAGCCTAGGTGCCACCCCGGCAACCCTAGCCGTAGCTAGGGTGCCCTCCCGGGGCGCGAAAGGAACCGGGGGGTCGCGAGGCGCGAGGAAGCCCGATTTCACCTATAAATTGGACAGCAACGGCACAGTCCCAATTCGCTCACAAATTTCTTTTCTCTCAACCTCTTAAGACTAAAATAATAGTCAAAATACCCCCTAAATCACGAAGCTCTGCCCCGTTGTAAGTTTTTTAATCCCCGATCACTAATTCGATACCCTGTCCGATTGATCTGGAACCCAAAAACTGATGCCAAAGCGCTGCCTATTTAGGGCTATGCTTTGTGAACTAAGTTGGAGGGAGTTCTGTCTCGTGACGTATTGATAAGTTGAATTGGGTTATTATACTATCGTGCGTGCATTGTATGTTTTTAATAGAAACTCAAGAAAAGTAGCAGAAAATATCACCAGAAAGCCTGAAGAAAAACCTAAGTTTACAATGTGAGTCATTCTCTCTTTTTATCAACTTACTTTACAAAACCCTAAATGTTTTCCAGTTATACTTACAGTGTGGTGTGTGTAAGGTGTGTTATGTTTTTATTGATATTTTAAGCCCATTTTACACATTAGTCAAGTTTTAAATTTATAAAACACGATATTCTACTAACACTAAACAAACACATGGGCAAGTGCACCAATTATGAGCGTAGTATAGCGTTGGTAAGATACCGAGGTCGTCCAAGGACACAAGAGCTTTTAGTACCGGTTTATCCTCAACTTCTAATCAAACTAATTATTTTTGAGAAAAGATTTTAAATATGAAAAATAATTAAAAACTAAAATGCTGAAAATAAAAATAAAACAGATAGACAAGATGAATCACTTGGATCCGACTCGCCTTTAATGTATCATTTAATCATTTCCGCACTTTTGCACATTTTAAGAGATTATCTTAGTTATAGTAGTAGGCCCCTCTTTTGAATGTGACGTTACCCTCAACCCAGTGGTTTGAGTCAGCAAGGATACAATCCCAAGGGTTGGAATATTGGAAGATAATTAATTAAGTTATTAATGCGTAAAGTGGTAGGCCCCTCTTTTGAAGGTGACGTTACCCTCGGCTAAGTGGTTTGAGTCAGCAGGGATACAATCACAAGTAGCCGTTTAATGTATTAATAGCAGTTTACATAGAGGGATCAAGCCATTCGCACCCTCGCCATCCAATACCAGTAGGTATTGAAGGAGGTCCTAGTAAGCTTGACCCAGGTGCTTGCAAGATCTATACACTGAACAAGGCAATAACCTTACCAAACCATTCCCTTAACCCCCGACCAGGTAGCCAACATATCTCTATATAGACCATAGAGATATGAATGGTGAAAATCTTTTACTTTATATAGACAGTAAAGTAATGCCAAGACACCACGGATAAATGATAAGGAAGTTTCACCTTCAACATAAGAAACTAGTTATTAAAGTCATTAATACAAAACCAAATAAAAAGTGCGAAAAGATTAAAAATCAAAAGTAATACATTAAATGCTTGTCTTCACCAAGTGATGTAAGAGACTTAGCCAAACATGTCCTTTGATTGACAAGAACTCTTACGATCAATCTTGGATCCCGAGACTACTACACACACTCTAAGGTGGATGATGGATGATGGTGGTGGATGTGGGTGTTGTAGTGGTGGTGGAGTGGTGGCAAAGTGGGAGAGAGGTGGTTTGCCAAGGGATGCCTTTGAAGTGAGCCAAGCACCCCTATTTATAGCCTGAACAGAAGCCAGGCCACGGCCCCGTGTCCGCTGGACACGCCCCCGTGGCAATCTCCTTTCTCTTTCTCCATTAATTGCAATTGTCTGCATTAGGCTCCACATGGCCCCATGTTCGCTGGGCACGGACCCGTGTGCAGGAGCGTATCTGTACTATCAAGATTTGTAAGATTATGCAAATCTTAGCGTTGACCACGCCCCGTGCTGAGCTGGGCACGCCCCCGTGGTGGGCGTAGAAGCTTCCATAGCTTTGTCTCTTTCTGCAGACACCTGACCACGCCCCCGTGTCCGGTGGGCACGGGCCTTGCTCAGCCTTCTGTTTTTTTGTTTTCGCTTGGGGAGATGCTGTCGAGGGGTCGGCCATGCCATGTTTATTCCTTTTCTTTGTATTTATGTTAGTTTTTGCTGCATATTTGTTCCTTTTGTTTATTTAAGCTCATTTGGTTCTGAAAATACAAAAGGAAGACAAAAACACACTTTTTTCAACATTAGTACTAAAAAGGGTTGGTTTTATTCCTCATTTGATGTAATTTATATGTTGCATTTTGCACACATCACAGTGATTAAGTCTTTGTATTCTACAAAATACTACCACTATTATGGGGTTTGTATACAGTACTTGATTATCTTCACAATTGGACAATGGGTTAGCCAATGTGTGATATGACCATAGTCACAGATCCTTCGAGTGACAAGTACTTTGGAGTTTGTGTTAGATATAAACATTGTAATCGCTCTTAATACTGTGAAGTTATAACAATGTATTTTTATAAATGGAACCTACTCGCCAATATTTCTTGCTAATAAAATATTTTTAAAACACGTTTCATGTAACTTGATGTGAAGCTACTAGAAGCCAGTTATGGAGCACTGAAGGCTTAAATAAAGTGGCTATAAATTACCTGAATAAAAGAAGAAGTTATATTTTCAGCAAGCTAGGGTTTATCCCTATAAAAATATTATAAATGAAACATGGGTTTCATCCCATTGTTTAAATATAAAAGTTTGGTGTTTGCAAACTCTGAATTTATTTCCTAACTACGATCCTGATGTTTTAATTCCGCTGCCAAATTAATAAACACCGATACCACCGGCTCGTGCTCGTTGGTCCCACTCTCGGGATGGGATCGGGGATTGCGAAACATGCCTTCAAATCCTCAACGTATTTCATCAAAAGACGAATAACAAAACCTGCAAAGTATCCGAGCTCGTGAATAGGTGGCATATTATCCAACTTAATTGCTCAAAGAGGCGATGAGCAAACAACAAAATCAAAATGAGGAGGATGTCATTCGGGTTGCCTTTGGTGAGTATAAATGGGCATACGAGCCCAAATAATTTGAGTCTCTTCTTGAGGCTTCAAAGATCATGAGAACTCATCCGCAATGGAGAGACTTTTTTTGAATTTAGGTTTTATGTATTTTAACAATTTTAAGTTATGTTATTTGTTTATTTCTAAGTTACGTATTATCTTTAATTTTTGGTGAAATTATAATTTAATAATTTAATTTGCTGAATTTGTTATGTTATTTGTTTATTTCTAAGTTATGTATTATCTTTACTTTTTAATGAAATTATAATTTAGTAAATTTAATTTGTTGAATTTGTTTTTCATTTAAAAAATAAAAAGTTATAGGGTAGTTTAAAGGTGTGTTATCAGTGTTTTTTGGTGACTTGATAATAGTTTAGAATAAAAATAATGTGAGTATACATGATTTGAGGAAGCTAGGATGTCCCCCTCCACTGGTGTGTGTAATGTGTAATATGTTTTTATTGATATTTTAAGCCCATTTTACACATTAGTCAAGTTTTAAATTTATAAAACATGATATTCTACTAACACTAAACACACACATGGGCAAATGCACCCATCGTGAGCGTAGTATAGCGTTGGTAAGATACCGAGGTCGTCCAAGGACACAAGAGCTCTTAGTACCGGTTTATCCTCAACGTCTAATAAAACTAAAATTTTTGAAAAAGGTTTTAAGTATGAAAAATAAAAACTAAAAATGCTGAAATAAAAATAAAATAAAAACAGATAGACAAGATGAATCACTTGGATCCGACTCGCCTTTAATGTATCCTTTGATGATTTCCGCACTTTTGCACTTTTTAAGAGATTATCTTAGTTATAGAAGTGGCCCTTCTTTTGAAGGTGACGTTACCCTCAACCCAGTGGTTTGAGTCAGCAAGGATACAATCCCAAAGGGTCGGAATATTGAAAGATAATTAATAAAGTTATTAATGCGAAATGTGGTAGGCCGCTCTTTTAAAGGTGACGTTACCCTCGGCTAAGTGGTTTGAGTTAGCAGGGATACAATCCCAAGTAGCCAGTTTAATGTATTAATAGTAGTTTACATATGAGGGGATCAAGCCATTCGCACCCCCGCCATCCAATACCAGTGGGTATTGAAGGAGGTCCTAGTAAGCTTGACCCATGTCTTTACAGGATCGATACACCGAACAAGGCAAGAAACTTACTAAACCATTCCCTTAACCCCCGACCAGGTAGCTAACATATCTCTATATAGACCGTAGAGATATGAATGGTGAAAATCTTTTACTTTATATAGACAATAAAGTAATGCCAAGACACCGCGGAAAAATGATAAAGAAGTTTCACCTTCAACATAAGAAACTAGTTATTAAAGTCATTAACACAAAACCAAATAAAAAGTGCGAAAAGATTAAAAATCAAAAGTAATACATTAAATGCTTGTCTTCACCAAGTGATGTAAGAGACTTAGCCAAACATGGCCTTCGATTGACATCAACTCTTACGATCAATCTTGGATCCCGAGACTACTACAGACACTCTAAGGTGGATGATGGATGATGGTGGTGGATGTGGGTGTTGTAGTGGTGGTGGAGTGGTGGCAAAGTGGGAGAGAGGTGGTTTGCCAAGGGATGCCTTTGAAGTGAGCCAAGCACCCCTATTTACAGCCTGAACAGAAGCCCGGCCACGGCCTCGTGTCTAGTGGACACGCCCCCGTGCCATTAATTGCATTCGTCAGTATTGGACTCCACATGGCCCGTGTTCGCTGGGCACGACCCCATGTGCAGAAGCGCATCTGTACTACCAAGATTTGCAACATTCTGCGAATGTTAGCGTTGACCACGCCGCGTGCTGAGCTGGGCACGCCCCCGTGGTGGGCGTAGAAGCTTCCACAGCTTTGTCCATTTCTTCAGACACCTGACCACGCCCCCGTGTCAAGTGAGCACGGGCCGTGGTTAGCCTCCTGTTTCTTGTTTTTGCTCTTGGGGATGCTGCTGAGGGGTCGGGCATGTCACGTTTATTCCTTTTCTTTGTATTTATGTTAGTTTTTGCTGTATATTTGTTCCTTTTGCTCGTTTAAGCTCATTTGGTCCTGAAAATACAAAAGGAAGACAAAAACACATTTTTTCCAACATTAGTACTAAAAAAATGTTAGTTTTATGCCTCATTTGATATAATTTATATATTGCATTTTACATACATCAAATACCCCCACACTTAAATCTTTGCTTGTCCTCAAGCAAAACTCTTTATTATGTGGCTTACTATAACAACTCTCCTAAAATATTTCCGACACCCCTACATTCTTAAAACATGTCCTATATGTTTTAAAATACACCCCATATACGGAAAAACGACCCGAAATACCTTTGATTTTACAAAAATCAAATAAAACAAGATTTAGATGGCGCTCGCGGGGCGCGACCTCCTTGGCTACTTTAGTCGCGGGCCGCGACAGCTGGCCACTAGGGCCCACCTGGTGATGCCACGTGGTGCAATGCGTGTCGAGGCTAGTGGTCGACTCAGCCAAGCTAGGCCCTACTCTACCTCGCTCGCGGGCCGCGAAGCCCTGTCCTGTTTCTCTCGCGGGGCGCGAGAGACCCCCTGATCAGCCCTATAAATTGAGAAGTTCGTCGTTCAGTTTTTCTTGTTCAAAATTCTCATATCTCTCAAATTCTCTGAATAGCTAAAATAATTCCTGGGTATTATACCCATTAAAATAGCAAAGCTCTGCCTCGAGGTAATTATCATAACCCTCGGTTATGTATTAGTTACTCTGCCCGATTGATCTAGTGCTCCGTAACGCATGTCGAGGCTCTGCCTGACTTCGTCGTTGGAGTTCTGTCTCGGGAGGGGGTATAGCTAATGTAAATTGGGTTATTATACTAACACATGTGCATTGTTTAAATTAATAGATTATAACCAGGAAATCACAAAAAAATACCTAAATTAGCAAAGTGAGTAATCCTTCTTTTTGTAAACTGTTTTTACAAAACCTCAATTGTTTTAAATTATAATTAACAGTGATTGAGTATTTGTGATTCTACAATTATCGTCGGTATGTTGGGGTTTTGTATACAAAATTAGTTACTACACTGTGAGTAGTAACATTTCCACAAGTCAGGATTGACAGTGCCGTGGGTGGTAATTAAAGTAGATGGAAACAAATTTAATTGCTGGATTGCCCTCAATGTTGTAAAATGATAAAACTTGTTTTGACTGAAATGGGATTCACCCAGTAGTATTTCCCACTGAAAAATGTTTTTAAAACGTGTTTCAGGTAACAAAATGTGAAAGTCAAATAGAAGCCAGCTGGAGAGTACTGAAGGCTTGGAAAAGTGGCTATAAAGGTTACCTAAATAATGAAGCAGTTTTATTTCAAATTAGGGTTTATCCCTATAAACATATTGTACTGGAAACTTGGGTTTTTCCCATGTATTTATTATTATAAAAATATGGTGTTTTACTCTAATAAACTATTTCCGAACTACGGTCCTGATGTAAATTCCGCTGCCAAATAAATAAACACCAATACCACCGAATGTGCGAGCTCGCGGCCGCCCGCCTCCCGTGGTAGGGGTCGGGGGTTGCGACACTTACACACCCAAATGGAATTGGTAGAAGAGAAGTTTTGGGTTTGTCTTGAGTGTCGGGAATCCAAGATTTTTATTGGTTTTATTTTATGATCTTATCCTATCCTCTTCCGCGCACTTGCTTATTTTCAAGACTGCCTCAGCCTTTTCTATCCAGTGTAGAGCTGCAACGACCCCTTCATTGCCCGAGAATTCCATTGGTTTACAAGACCAGAATTCTTTATAAGAACAACCATAAGACATGGCTCTTCTTCTTTTGGGAATGGGCACTTGAAGTATGGGTCCATTGTTTACGCTGTTTTCTGGTTCATAAGGTCGTTTACTGCCATTGTTACTTTTATTATCAGCTTCCCTAACCGTCTGGATAATATATGGCATCATGTATATAATTCCTTGTGCCACTATGTGTTGAATGGCACTGTTATCCACTTGGTTTCCATTATTATTGTTATTCTTGTTATTGTTATTCTGGTTTTCCTGATTCACTTCGTTGTCCATCTGAATTTTAAACATTTACCACATATTAATATCACAAAATAGTATTTAATGCAAATGATCACACAACACGCATATTGATAAAAAACGTCGAGCATTGCGACTTACTCTATTTTATATATTAGGCTTCTAGTACAAACTGGAACTGAAATTTAAAATTACAATACTATTATGCATCCATAGCTATTTTCTAGATTTTTTTTTCAAACATACATACATATTATATATATTATTATTTTATTATTATTATTATTATTATTACTACTGGTATGGGTTCATCCAGAACTCCATATTACGCTCGTCATACTTCCAGACGAGTCGCTCTCCTATCTGTCTCATTCTCTCACTTCCTTCTAAAATCTCCTCACCAAAGGTTCGGAGCTCTTGCACATTTTCAGCGTTCATGGGTGGTGCAGGGGCTGATACTGGGTTTGGGAATTGGGGCATGGGTTCTTGGTAAGGATAAGGGTTCTCTAGAATTTCCCTGATGTATTGATCATTATCATAGTAGGGATCTAGAGGGTCCAAGTCTGGATAGGCTGCTAGGTTTGGCATAGGTTCATCTTCTGGTATTGGGTAGCGTTGCTGGTAATCCCTATGGTCGTCAAACCACGGGTCGTAGTCTGGGTCTGAAGAATGGGGTGCGGGTATTCTAGGTATCTCAGCTGGGTCAAAGTCAGGCATTGGGATTTGGTTGGTTTCAATTTCCATTGGTTGTGTGGGAAACAGTGGTAATGGCTGGGGTGCTATGAGTTGCTCTAGATTAGAGTCTGCAGCTGTAGTTGCTAATATATGAAAAGTTGCTAGACTCCTATTGAGCATATCCTGAGTGTGGGCATCTGTTTCTCTCTTAGTGGCTGCTAAAGCTCGCTGTTGTTGTAACTTTTTCATCCTCTTTCTACGTCCATGCGCTCCTCTGTTGAACCATCCTCTCTTCTTGGGAGGGAATGGCTCTTCAGATTGGGCCTTGAACACGAATATCCCATCTTCGTTGTCAGCCGAATACCCTGAGAGGGTAGGCTGTGAAGAGGTGCCTTCGTCCCTAGGTGAGCTGGACAACTGACGGTAAGCGTCTGAAGGTCCTTGGTCGCTCATACTGTAAACTAACAAATAGTCAAATAACACACAACAATAATATACAGATAAGCACAAAATCTCGTAGATTATTTCCTAACATATTGAATAAATTTTGGTGTAAGCAGAACACTTCTATGGCTGAATCAGTGGCTTAGCTCTGATACCACCTTCTGTCGCAACCCCCGTCCCCTAATACCCTGGGAACGGGCGGCCGCAACCAGTTTTAGTGGTATCGGTGTTTATCAGTTTGAGAGCGGAATTTACATCAGGACCGTAGTTAGGAAATATTTTATCACAGTAAAATACCACACTTTTATAATATTAAACACATGGGAAAATCCCAAGTTTCAAATACACACATTTTCATAGGGATAAACCCTATCTTATTTCAATAAAAACATCTCTTTATTTAGGTAACTTTTATAGCCACTTTTCCAAGCCTTTAGTACTGTCCAGCTGGCTTCTATTTGGCTTTCACATTTGGTTACCTGAAACGCGTTTAAAAAATTTTTGTCTGTGGGAAATACTGGTGAGTGAATCCCAGTTTAATCAAGATAAGTACAACCGTGTTTCAGCATTGAGGGCGGTAACGCAATTACATTTCTTTCCATCTACTTTAATTACCACTCATGGTACTGTCAACCCGATTTGTGGTCATGTTACTACCCACAGCGTAGTAACAATTTTGTATACAAAACCCCAACATACCGACGATAATTGTAGAATACAAATACTCAATCACTGTTTAATATAATGTAAAACATTTGAGGTTTTGTAAAAACAGTTTACAAAAAAGGAGATTACTCGCTTTGCTGTCTTAGGGTTTTTCTTTAGGGTTTCCTGGTGATTATCTATTAATTACACACTGCACATGTGTTAGTATAATAACCCAATATTTATATTAGTAATACCCTCCCCGAGACAGAATTCCAACGACTACGTCGGGCAGAACCTCGACAGCCGTTACAGAACACTAGATCATTCGGGCAGCGTATCTAGTACGTAACCGGGGGTCAAAAAACTTACAACGAGGCAGAACTTCATTATTTAGGGGGGTATTATGCCCGAGTATAGTGTATACTATTCAGAATTGAGAGAGAAAGTTTGTGTGTGAGCGATCGGAATGAACAACCGATGCTCCCAATTTATAGGAGCTGGTCAGGACTTCCTTGTGACCCGCGTAGGAAACAGCAAAGGGCTTCGCGGCCCACGACGTAGGCTGGGTAGGCCCTAGCCTGGCCCAGTCACTGATCTAGCTTCAACACGCGTTTTACACGTGGCAAAATCGGGGTGAGCCCTGGTGACTAACTGTCGCGCCCAGCGTAAGATCATTAGGGGATCTTCGCGGCCCGCGAGTGACACTGAATTCTTGTTTTTATTTAATTTTTAATTATATAAGGTATTTTGGGCTTGGTTTTCGTATACGGGGTGCATTTTAAGACGTATAGGGACATTCTAAATATATTAGGGGTGTCGGAAATATTTTAGGAGGGTTGTTATATCTTCCCCACCTTGTTTTAGAGCTCGTCCTCGAGGTCTACTGAAATAAGTGTGGATATTTCCTTTGAATCTTTGCTTCAAGCTCCCAAGTGTATTCTGGTCCTCTTTTGGAGTCCCATTTTACTTTGACCAGAACTAATCTCTTGTGTTTGAGATTCTTGACTTTCCTGTCTTCAATCTGTAGAGGCTTCTCTACAAGCTTTAACTTTTCATTTACCTCTATATCCTTAAGATGTACTCCTAGAGGTTCATCGGCTAGGCATTTCTTGAGATTACACACATGAAATACATTATACATTCCGGTCATTGCCTCTGGCAGTTGTAGCTGATAGGCTACAGGTCCTATCCTTCTAATAATCTCAAATGGTCCTACGTACCTGGGGCTTAACTTTCCCTTTTTGATGAATTTTACCACTCCTTTCCAAGGAGAGACTTTTAATAACACCTTGTCACCTACCTGAAATTCTAACGGCTTTCGCCTGTTATCAGCATAACTCTTTTGTCGATCGCGTGTTGTTTTCAGTCGTTCCTTGACTTGAACAATCTTGTATGTCGTTTCTTGCACTATCTCTGGTCCACATAATTGCTTTTCTCCAATTTCTGCCCAACAGACTGGGGTTCGGCACTTTCGTCCATAGAGTGCTTCGAATGGTGCAACATTGATACTTGTATGACGGCTGTTATTGTAAGAAAATTCTATTAATGGTAAGTGATCATCCCAATTACCTCCAAAATCAATTACACAAGCTCTAAGCATATCCTCCATTGTCTGAATTGTCCTTTCGCTTTGTCCGTCCATTTGAGGATGATAAGCGGTGCTTAGATTTAGCTTGGTTCCCATTGCTTTTTGGAAACTTGTCCAAAAATGAGAGGTAAAACGGCTATCTCTATCAGATATAATTGATAAAGGAATTCCATGTAATGAAACTATTTCATTTACATATAACTTAGCCAATTGTTCCATACTGAAAGTCTCCTTCATGTGTAGGAAATGAGCTGACTTAGTTAGCCTATCTACAATCACCCAGATTGTATTATTACCTTTTCTTGTTTTGTGTAATTTAGTAACAAAATCCATTGTTATCAATTCCCATTTCCAAACTGGCATTTCTAACTATTGCAATAAACCTGAGGGTTTCTGATGTTCAGCTTTAACCTGTGAACAGGTTAGACACTTGGCAACATAAGCCGCTATATCCTTCTTCATTCCTATCCACCAAATTTTTTTTCTTAAGTCCTGGTACATCTTATCACTTCCAGGATGCATCGTATACTTAGACTTATGGACTTCTTCTAAAATACGGTGGCGTAGGCTTCCTAATTTGGGTATCCACATCCTTTTCTTATGGAATCTCCAAATTCCGTCTGTTACTTGTTCTAATTCCTTAATCATTCCTTTCAATTTCTCAGTATCATCTTTGATTACTGATTATTGTGCCTTTCTAATCTGTTCATTTAAATCTACTTGCAGATTTAATTTAAGGGAACGTACTCTTTTTGGCTTTTCGTGATACTTTCGACTTAAAGCATCAGCTACTACATTTGCTTTTCCTGCATGATACTGGATATTACAATCATAATCACTAAGAATTTCCATCCAGCGTCTTTGTCTCATATTAAACTCCTTTTGCCCGAAAACATACCTTAAACTCTTATGATATGTGAAAATGGTAAACTTACTACCGTAAAGGTAATGTCTCCAAATTTTCAGGGCAAAAATTATAGCTCCTAATTCTAAATCATGGGTTGAATAATTCTCTTCATGATTCTTAAGTTGTCTAGAGGCGTAGGCTATAACCTTTTGACGTTGCATCAACACACATCCATAACCTAATTTAGAAGCGTCACAATAAACTACAAAGTCCTCTGTTCCTTCTGGTAACGCGAGTATGGGTGCATTGGTTAATCTTTGCTTAAGAATTCTAAAGGCTTCTTCTTGTTTTGGTCCCCATTCAAACTTAACAGATTTACAGGTTAACTTAGTTAAGGGAATGGCTATTCTAGAGAAATCTCGAATAAATCTTCTATAATGACCGGTCAATCCTAAGAAACTTCTAACCTCTGTTGGTGACTCAGGGGTTTTCCATTTAGTAATTTTTTTTGGGAAACGAGGGAAAACCCCCGGGCAAACCTTTTATTAATGATGTTCAAAATGAGATTACAAACAAGAGCATTGGGCCAAGGCGACTCGCCAAAAAAAACCAAACCTCAAAAAGAAACCAACATACAAAGAACACCAAACTAAAAAACGAAAAGAAGCTAAACTCCACGAACGATGTCTCTTGCTGACTCATCCGTTTCGGACTCAACCATTTAGTAATTGCCTCAATCTTTGTGGGATCCACATGAATTCCTTCATGGTTGACTAAATGCCCAAGAAACTGTACTTGTTCTAACCAAAACTCGCACTTCGAAAACTTTGCATAAAGCTTTTCTTTTCTCGATAAACTTAGAAGTGCATGCAGATGCGTTGCATGTTCCTCTTTACTCTTAGAGTAAATGAGAATATCATCTATAAAGACAATTATGAATTTATCATGTCCAAAAATGCAGCTGGGGCATTGGTTAATGTGGCATCCACTTTATTTAACGATCAAACATTCAAATTTTTTTTTTAACAAAAATTGGGCATTACCCATTCGTAACATTGACGTTTCCCTGTTTTTACGATATAATTCAAAATCAACCCAAAGGATACAAACGTTCTTAAAACACTTACTACTATTCTAGTCATACGGTTAACATTTACAATAACAAAATGATTTTGACCCATTAGTAAAAGATAACATGGTCCGGAAGCGCAAAAAGGGCGATTTAGTGTGTTCGTCCGAGCTCGCCAACTTCAAACATGAGATTTACCTATCATGCACAACATCAAACATTAGTAAATTCACAATGCTCAAACAAAATCTATAACATACCTTGCATAATTTTAATCGACCCATTAACAATATACCAATCATTAACAATATTGTTTACAACATTCTTTTCATTAAACATTCTTCCATTAACTTTCTTTTATTCCAACATCTCGGTACATTCATACATCCATATCATTCGACCCATTCGTAATGAGCCCATATTCAAACCTCAACCGAAATCGTCATGCTTGTCCTATTTTACCCATTTACGACGAGTAACCCTTATCATACATGCTTAACACAAATATATCATTTAACCCGTTTACAACAAGTCGTTACTTAATCATCTCATAATCTTACTTTCCATAAAACTTTATCTTACTTGAGTGATCATTATACATCTGACACTATCGTGTCGCTTATCCGCTTTCTAACATATAACATATCGACATTTGAACCAATAACAACGCACAACTCAACATTTAGGGTTAATAACTAAACTTTCATCCGTAGAACAACATAAAAGGAGAATTAAGTTCATATGAACTTACCGTCATCCTGAGCTCCTTGCGCTTTGGAGTGACTTGCTCCTTCTTCCTTCTTAGTTCCTGTATATCATAACTTTATTCACTTAGCTTCCATTACTTTCACATTCCTTATTATCCAATATGACATCTATAAATCACATACATTTCCCACCATGATCACATCTCATCAATTTAGCAAATTTTCATACAAAATCACATCTAAATTTATTTAGACATTTCATCAAACACATGGTGTGCATACTACCTACAAAGCATGATGTACAAGTAGTTATAAGATGTCCATCCTATCTCATCAATGGTTAATCATAATCTTTCATAACAAAAATCATTACTCTAATCCATAATTTACTATTTTGACCATGAACATATGGTTCCCAATCAGTTTTTCATAATAACTTCATCAACAACAATCAAATTAACATGTAGAACTTCACAATTTCTAACCATTACTTGACATGCAAGTGGGTTTTGCCCTAATCATGTTCATATTCGAAATTTAGCATCTATTGATGTCTAGACATTCGTAGCAACCATTAATCATACTAAATTTTGCATTACATTCACGAATTACACTAAACCCACATAATCAAACATCATCAAATCAAGAAATTTCACTTACTTGAGATCGAGAATACTTAGACAATCAGAATTCTTAGCTCATGCATTCGATTCTTCTCTAATTTGGCTTTCAATTGATGGAATTTCAGAGATTTAGGGTTTTGAGAGGGAAGGAGTCCCTCCTGGCTCCCTCACGATCGTACACCAGATCCCAGTCTGGTTTCTTTCTTTTTTTCTTTTTATTATGGTTTATAACAATATTTACACATCTAGTCCCTCATCATTTAATCTCTATTCACTTTAGTAATTTACCTTCTAACTTAAATCATCTTTCTTTTACTAACTTTTATTTTGACATAATTCTATATATATTTTCCATTTTAACTTATTAAAACGTCACTACACATTATACTTTTAGGACATACGAGAATTTGGGGTGTTACAAGTCTACCCCCCTTAAAGAAGGTTTCGTCCCCGAAACCTGAATACGTACCAAATAATTCTGGGTAATGTTCTCGCATTTCATCCTCCCCTTCCCATGTGAGATCCGATCCCTTTCGATGTTGCCATTGGACCAACACTTGCCGAACAGATTTGTTGCGGAGTTGCATTACTTTAAAATCCTTTATTGCGACGGGCATTTCAAAATAATTTAATTTCTCATCCACTTCAATATCATCTAGAGGCACGTATGCAGTCTCATCCGCGAGGCACTTTCGCAATTGCGACACATGAAAGGTGTTATGAATCCCATCCAACACGGGTGGTAATTCTAACTGATACGCCACCGCCCCGACCCGAGCGAGTATTTTGAATGGTCCGATGTATCGAGGACCTAGCTTCCCGCGTTTACGAAAACGAATTATCCATTCCCATGGAGAGACTTTTAGTAACACATGATCTCCCACTTGAAACTCAATTGGTCGCCTTCGTCGATCTGCATAAGACTTTTGTCTATCTTACGCCGCCTTAATTCTTGATCTAACCATATCAATATTTTCATTCGTTTCGGCTACTAGATCCTTTGACGCGAGTTCGCGCTGACCCACTTCCCCCCAGCAAACCGGGGTTCTACATTTCCTTCCATAGAGCATTTCATAGGGGGCCATTTTTATGTTGTTATGATAACTATTGTTATATGAAAATTCTACCAAGGGTAGATGATCATCCCAGCTTCCCCCAAAATCCATGACACACGCCCTTAACATATCAACTAATGTTTGTATAGTTCGTTCCGATTGACCATCGGTTTGAGGATGGTAGGCGGTGCTAATATGTAATCGGGTTCCCAATTCTTCATGAAACTTCCTCCAGTAACGGGATGTGAACCGGGTGTCCCGGTCGGATACTAAAGACACCGAAACCCCATGTCGGGATATAATCTCGTTCATATAAACTTCCGCCATCTTTTCTGAATTATAAGTTTCCCGAATGGGTAAGAAATGTGCACTTTTGGCCAGTCGATCAACGACCATCCATATTGCATCGTGCCCTTTTCTTGTCTTGGGAAGCTTAGTCACCAAATCCATCGTTACATGCTCCCACTTCCATACCGGTATCTCCAACGGTTGCAATTTCCCATATGGTCTTTGGTGTTCGGCCTTTACTTGGGAACATGTCAAACACTTAGCCACATACTTGACAATATCTCTTTTCATTCCCGGCCACCAATAATTCATCCTCAAGTCTCGATACATTTTTGTAGCTCCTGGATGAACGGAGTATCGAGACTTGTGTGCCTCATTCAAAAGTAATTCTTTCACATAACATTCCCGAGGTATCCAGATTCAACCATACCTCGTTTTCATACCATTCACATTCTCATTCAACTCGTGGATAAATCCTTTCGTCCTTTCTTTCTTTGAGTCCTCGGCATCCAGGGACATAATTTGAGCCTCTCGTATTTCTTCAAGGAGTTTGGAAGTGACTACCATTTTCATTGATCTTACCCGAATCGGGGGCGGGTACTCCTTTCGACTTAGAGCATCCGCCACTACGTTAGCCTTCCCGGGATGATAGTGGATATCACAATCGTAATCCTTGATAAGCTCCAACCATCTTCGTTGCCTCATATTAAGATCTTTTTGTTCAAAAAAATATTTGAGGCTCTTGTGATCCGAGAAGATTGTACACTTCACCTCGTATAGGTAATGTCTCCATATCTTCAAGGCGAACACGACCGCCGCCAACTCTAGATCGTGGGTTGGGTAATTATTTTCGTGTTGCTTGAGTTGTCTTGAAGCATAGGCAACGAGTTTACCCCTTTGCATTAGTACACACCCAAGACCCTGATGGGAGGCATCAGTATATACCACCAAATCATCCGTTCCATCCGGTAATGTCAACACAGGGGAACTTGAGAGTTTTTCTTTCAGCGCCTGAAACACTTTTTCTTGTTCTTCGCCCCATAAAAAATTCTCACTTTTCTTCGTTAACTTTGTCATGGGCGAGGCTATTTTGGAGAAATCCTGAATAAATCTCCTGTAATAACCAGCCAAGCCCAAGAAGCTTCTTATCTCGCTTGGATTCTTCAGGGGTACCCAATTCATCACTGCCTTTACTTTGGACGGGTCCACATGGACACCGTCTGCATTGATTACATGACCCAAAAATTGTACTTCTCTCAGCCAAAAGGCACATTTTGAGAACTTTGCATATAACCTTTCCTTGCAGAGCGTCTCCAGCACATCACGTAAGTGTGAAACATGCTCTGCTTCACTTCGGGAGTACACTAGTATATCATCAATAAAAACGATTACATACTTATGAAGCATAGGCCGACACACCCGATTCATTAGATCCATAAATGCAGCTGGCGCGTTTGTTAAGCCGAAGGACATTACTAAGAACTCGTAATGTCCATACCGCGTTCGAAATGCAGTTTTCGACACATCCTCTTCTCGTACCCGCAGTTGGTGATATCCTGATCACAAATCAATCTTTGAAAACCAGCTCGCCCTTTGAAGTTGGTGGAATAAATCGTCAATTCTGGGTAAGGGGTAACGATTCTTCACCGTTAACTTGTTCAACTCCCGATAGTCGATGCACATTCGCATCGAACCATCTTTCTTCCTTACGAATAATACGGGTGCTCCCCATGGCGAAACACTTGGTCGAATAAAATCATTGTCGAGTGGTTCTTGAAGTTGGGTCATCAATTCTTTCATTTCGGTCTGGGCCAACCGATAGGGAGCTTTAGCTACCGGTGCGGCTCCCGGGGTAAGCTCTATCTTAAACTCCACTTCTCGTTCGGGCGGAAGCCCCGGTAAATCCTCCAGAAATACATCCGGATATTCATTCACTACTTTTACATTTTCCAGCTTCGGTACAACTTGATTGGTATCGATCACGTAAGACAGATACGCCTTTCCCCCATTCTTTACATACTTGACAGCTTCAATAATAGAACAAAATTTCGACTCGTCGGCCCTATCCCCTTGAATACTTACCCGCTTTCCCTCCGAGGTTACTACTTGAATGACTTTCTTTTCACATTGTATTTCAACATGATTTTGGGCCAGCCAATCCATTCCCACAACTACTTTAAATTCCCCCATACACATTGGAACAAGGTCTATGCTAAATTCCTCATCTTCAATCAAGATCTTACAGTTTCTTCATACATCATGCAATAGGTAACTTTTACTATCCGTTACTTCCACTTCTAAAGGTACTAACATCTTTTCAAGCTTAAAGGAAGGATGACATAAAAGTTGATTCGAAACAAATGACCTACTAGGCCCGGAATCAAATAAAACATTTACAGGTATTGAATTTACTAAGAATATACCAGAAACTACTTCCGCGTAAGTCTTTGCTTCTTCAGACATTATCTGAAACATCCTTCCACGAGCCCTTGACGGCTCCTCTTTCTTTCCTAGGCATTTGTTGGAGCTTTGGAGATTCAGATTTCATGTGCCCCGCTTGATGACAATTGTAACACGTTTTCTGATTGTCTGGACATCTGTAGTACGGGTGTCCCTCTTGTCCACACTTGTAGCACCCTTTCTTTCCAAGCAAACATTCACCCGAGTGGTGTTTCCCGCACGTCTTGCAAGTCGGAATCCCACTACTTGTCTTCCCTTTCCTGTTTTGATCTTGATATTTTGCCTTTTTCGATGGGTTTGTGTTGGTAGGCTTCTCCGCCACCCTTTTCTCTCCCCGTTCAACCTGCCTTCTTAACTCGATCTCCCTATCTCTTGCCCACTCGATTAATTCATTCAATGTTGCACACTTGGAGGGATTTAAGAACTCCCGATATTCAGCCTTTAACATAGCATGATAACGTATGATTTTCAACCTCTCAGTCCCCGCTATCTCCCCACAAAATTTCACCTTCTCGAGGAACTTATTCGTTATTTCATCAATCGTTTCATCCTTTTGTCGAAGAACTAAGAAGTCTTCTTGAATCTTATCAAGTGCGGATTGTGGGCTATGATATTTCAGAAATGGCTCCTTGAACTCTTGCCATGTTAACGTTTATACATTGTCATCCCCCAATTCCTTCGAATGTGCGTCCCACCAATCCTTTGCTTGGAGATGTAGGAGGCCCGTAGCAAACATCACTTGATCCTCCACTTCACATCTACTTCTTACAAACACTGCCTCGGTGCTTGAAATCCATCTTTGACAAGCTATCGGGTCAATTTCCCCTTTGTACGACCAGGGGTTACATGCCATGAATTCCTTGTACGTGCACCTTCGAGTACTTTTCTTTGTTTGTAGTTCACTAATCATTTCCTTTAGTTCTTCCACCTTGGACGTTACTAGAATATCGACTACTCCCAATACTTGACCTTCCACATCTTGAGCTAGTTGGGAAATACTAGCTTCAATCGCTTTCTCAACTTCTTCCACAATCATTGTTCTCATTTCATTTCGGCGTGCTTCATCGTCATCATTTACATTCACCGTATCAGCCATCTACATAAAACATTCATTACATTCATTAGATTTCATTTCATACTTCCCATCATCATGTTTTAACATCATTTTATCATGACACATTCCATTCATCATTCATACTTCATGCTTTATCGTCATTGACGATCTTATCGTATCATTTCGACCGAATTCTTTAATCATAACAAATTTCCTTCTCATCATTCACATGTACCTTTCTTTCATCATTTGATTATCATATTTGCCTTAAATATTGTTCATAAGGCCTTTAAAATCAATTGGAACGAGTCCCGTATTCAAAATCATCAAAACAAAAAATTTCAGGAGCATATGGGGTGCTCGCGTGGCGCGAGGGCCTACCCGCCCTTCCGTTGCGCGACGCCAGCAACGTCGCGCTGCACGACGAACATGGATCATGGGCGTGGCGCGACGCGAGCAACAGATTTTGATAGAATGTTTGTTGTTTTGCTGCTGTTGATGTCCAGCTCCATAAATTCTCAAACTTAACTCTTAAAAACATCATATCTCAAGTTCTACTAGTCCGTTTTACCCGATTCTTTTTCCTACGCGTCCGTAATTTAATTGCGGACCCGTTTAGCATATTCGTTAGCCGTAAGACTTGGTTTAAGGGAAAATAACCTATAAATCCCATTCTATTTCTAACTACAACACAATAAATTTTATAATTTACTTACTTGCGTAGCACTTCGGAACGAACACACCTTCATACGAGCTTTTAGTTTGTGTTCAAGCATTTGACTCGAATACTTGAATCCCTCAAACTTTGGCTCTAATACCAACTTGAGGCATCCACTTTATTTAATGATCAAACATTCAATTTTTTTTTAACAAAAATTGGGCATTACCCATTCGTAACATTGACGTTTCCCTGTTTTTACAATATAATTCAAAATCAACCCAAAGGATTCAAACGTTCTTAAAACACTTACTACTATTCTAGTCATACGGTTAACATTTACAATAACAAAATGATTTTGACCCATTAGTAAAAGATAACATGGCCAGGAAGCGCAAAAAGGGCGATTTAGTGTGTTCCTCCGAGCTCGCCAACTTCAAACATGAGATTTACCTATCATGCACAACATCAAACATTAGTAAATTCAAAATGCTCAAACAAAATCTACAACATACCTTACATAATTTTAATTGACCCATTAACAATATACCAATCATTAACATTATTGTTTACAACATTCTTTTCATTAAACATTCTTCCATTAACTTTCTTTTATTCCAACATCTCGGTACATTCATACATCCATATCATTCGACCCTTTCGTAATGAGCCCATATTTAAACCTTAACCGAAATCGTCACGCTTGTCCTATTTTACCAATTGTAACCCTTATCATACATGCTTAACACAAATATATCATTTAACCCGTTTATAACAAGTCGTTACTTAATCATCTCATAATCTTACTTTCCATAAAACTTTATCTTACTTGAGTGATCATTATACATCCGACACTATCGTGTCGCTTATCCGCTTTCTAACATATAACATATCGACATTTGAACCAATAACAATGCACAACTCAACATTTAGGGTTAATAACTAAACTTTCATCCGTAAAACAACATAAAAGGAGAATTAAGTTCATATGAACTTACCGTGATCCTGAGCTCCTTGCGCTTTGGAGTGACTTGCTCCTTCTTCCTTCTTAGTTCATGTATATCATAACTTTATTCACTTAGCTTCCATTACTTTCACATTCCTTATTATCCAATATGACATCTATAAATCACATACATTTCCCACCATGATCACATCTCATTAATTTAGCAAATTTTCATACAAAATCACATGGTGTGCATACTACCTACAAAGCATGATGTACAAGTAGTTATAAGATGTCCATCCTATCTCATCAATGGTTAATCATAATCTTTCATAATAAAAATCATTACTCTAATCCATAATTTACTATTTTGACCATGAACATATGGTTCCCAATCAGTTTTTCATAATAACTTCATCAACAACAATCAAATTAACATGTAGAACTTCACAATTTCTAACCATTACTTGGCATGCAAGTGGGTTTTGCCCTAATCATGTTCATATTCGAAATTTAGCATCTATTGATGTCTAGACATTCGTAGCAACCATTAATCATACTAAATTTTGCATTACATTCACGAATTACACTAAACCCACATAATCAAACATCATCAAATCAAGAAATTTCACTTACTTGAGATCGAGAATACTTAGACAATCAGAATTCTTAGCTCATGCATTCGATTCTTCTCTAATTTGGCTTTCAATTGATGGAATTTCAGAGATTTAGGGTTTTGAGAGGGAAGGAGTCCCTCCTGGCTCCCTCACGATCGCACACCCGATCCCTGGTTTCTTTCTTTTTTTTTCTTTTTATTATGGTTTATAACAATATTTACACATCTAGTCCCTCATCATTTAATCTCTATTCACTTTAGTAATTTACCTTCTAACTTAAATCATCTTTCTTTTACTAACTTTTATTTTGACATAATTCTATATATATTTTCCATTTTAACTTATTAAAACGTCACTACACATTATACTTTTAGGACATACAAGAATTTGGGGTGTTACAAGTCTACCCCCTTAAAGAAGGTTTCGTCCCCGAAACCTGAATGCGTACCAAATAATTCTGGGTAATGTTCTCGCATTTCATCCTCCCCTTCCCATGTGAGATCCGATCCCTTTCGATGTTGCCATTGGACCAACACTTGCCGAACAGATTTGTTGCGGAGTTGCATTACTTTAAAATCCTTTATTGCGACGAGCATTTCAACATAATTTAATTTCTCATCCACTTCAATATCATCTAGAGGCACGTATGCAGTCTCATCCGCGAGGCACTTTCGCAATTGCGACACATGAAAGGTGTTATGAATCCCATCCAACACGGGTGGTAATTCTAACTGATACGCCACCGCCCCGACCCGAGCAAGTATTTTGAATGGTCCGATGTATCGAGGACCCCGCTTCCCGCGTTTACGAAAACGAATTATCCCTTTCCATGGAGAGACTTTTAGTAACACATGATCTCCCACTTGAAACTCAATTGGTCGCCTTCGTCGATCTGCATAAGACTTTTGTCTATCTTGCGCCGCCTTAATTCTTGATCTAACCATATCAATCTTTTCATTCGTTTCGGCTACTAGATCCTTTGACGCGAGTTCGCGCTGACCCACTTCCCCCCAGCAAACCGGGGTTCTACATTTCCTTCCATGGAGCATTTCATAGGGGGCCATTTTTATGCTGTTATGATAACTATTGTTATATGAAAATTCTACCAAGGGTAGATGATCATCCCAGCTTCCCCCAAAATCCATAACACACGCCCTTAACATATCAACTAATGTTTGTATAGTTCATTCCGATTGACCATCGGTTTGAGGATGGTAGGCGGTGCTAATATGTAATCGGGTTCCCAATTCTTCATGAAACTTCCTCCAGTAAAGGGATGTGAACCGGGTGTCCCGGTCGGATACTATAGACACCGAAACCCCCTGTCGGGATATAATCTCGTTCATATAAACTTCCGCCATCTTTTCTGAATTATAAGTTTCCCGAATGGGTAAGAAATGTGCACTTTTGGCCAGTCGATCAACGACCACCCATATTGCATCGTACCCTTTTCTTGTCTTGGGAAGCTTAGTCACCAAATCCATCGTTACATGCTCCCACTTCCATACCGGTATCTCCAACGGTTGCAATTTCCCATACGGTCTTTGGTGTTCGGCCTTTACTTGGGAACATGTCAAACACTTAGCCACATACTTGACAATATCTCTTTTCATTCCCGGCCACCAATAATTCATCCTCAAGTCTCGATACATTTTTGTAGCTCCTGGATGAACGGAGTATCGAGACTTGTGTGCCTCATTCAAAAGTAATTCTTTCACATAACATTCCCGAGGTATCCAGATTCAACCATACCTCGTTTTCATACCATTCACATTCTCATTCAACTCGTGGATAAATCCTTTCGTCCTTTCTTTCTTTGAGTCCTCGGCATCCAGGGACATAATTTGAGCCTCTCGTATTTCTTCAAGGAGTTTGGAAGTGACTACCATTTTCATTGATCTTACCCGAATCGGGGGCGGGTACTCCTTTCGACTTAGAGCATCCGCCACTACGTTAGCCTTCCCGGGATGATAGTGGATATCACAATCGTAATCCTTGATAAGCTCCAACCATCTTCGTTGCCTCATATTAATATCTTTTTGTTCAAAAAAATATTTGAGGCTCTTGTGATCCGAGAAGATTGTACACTTCACCTCGTATAGGTAATGTCTCCATATCTTCAAGGCGAACACGACCGCCGCCAACTCTAGATCGTGGGTTGGGTAATTATTTTCGTGTTGCTTGAGTTGTCTTGAAGCATAGGCAACGACTTTACCCCTTTGCATTAGTACACACCCAAGACCCTGATGGGAGGCATCAGTATATACCACCAAATCATCCGTTCCATCCGGTAATGTCAACACAGGGGAACTTGAGAGTTTTTCTTTCAGCGCCTGAAACACTTTTTCTTGTTCTTCGCCCCATAAAAAATTCTCACTTTTCTTCGTTAACTTTGTCATGGGCGAGGCTATTTTGGAGAAATCCTGAATAAATCTCCTGTAATAACCAGCCAAGCCCAAGAAGCTTCTTATCTCGCTTGGATTCTTCGGGGGTACCCAATTCGTCACTGCCTTTACTTTGGACGGCTCCACATGGACACCGTCTGCATTGATTACATGACCCAAAAATTGTACTTCTCTCAGCCAAAAGGCACATTTTGAGAACTTTGCATATAACCTTTCCTTGCAGAGCGTCTCCAGCACATCACGTAAGTGTGAAGCATGCTCTGCTTCACTTCGGGAGTACACTAGTATATCATCAATAAAAACGATTACATACTTATCAAGCATAGGCCGACACACCCGATTCATTAGATCCATAAATGCAGCTGGCGCGTTTGTTAAGCCGAAGGACATTACTAAGAACTCGTAATGTCCGTACCGCTTTCATAATGGTCATACCTTGTTCTGAAAGCGACCTTAGAAATGTCCTCTTCCTGTACCTTTAATTGATGATATCCTGAGCGTAAATCGATCTTAGAGAAAAATCGAGCTCCTTGTAGTTGATCAAACAGATCATCGATTCATGGTAATGGATATCGATTCTTAATCGTGACTTTATTTAATTCACGATAATCAATGCACATACGCATCGATCCGTCTTTCTTTTTTTGACAAATAAGATCGGCGCTCCCCATGGCGATAAACTTGGCTGTATGAATCCTTTCTCTAACAGTTCGTCTAACTGTTTCTTTAACTCTTGCATTTCTGCTGGTGCCAAGCGATATGGTGCTTTGGCAATTGGTGTTGTTCCTAGTACCAGATAGATTCTGAATTCAACTTCCCTGTCTGGTGGTAATCCTCGTAATTCTTCTGGAAACACATCTAGAAATTGAGATACTACAGGGATATCGTCACACCCTGACTTTTGCGGAAGCGTGATTATGTGTGACTTGCTTAATATCATTGCATTCAACCATAACAAACAACTATATGATAAAACTAAAGATGTTCATCCATTGATTAAGTTTTAAAGCATTACGACAACATTCTTTTTTAATCCAAACAGAGACTTCAAATCCAAATTATAAACCATGCAAATTGTTAGAGTTCTTCAAGGACTCGACAAAAGACATTAATAAAAACCAGGCTTTGAAAGATGTGTCTTATCCAGGATAAGACACACTATCCAAACCCTTAGACTCCGGATGACATCTTTTATTCCCAACATCACTAGAAACATCCAAACGCCCGCCAGATCCACATTTAATTCCCTGAAATACATGTAGTTTGAAAAGATCAACAAAAGTTGAGCGAGTTCATGTGTTTTGTATGTGTGCACGTATAAACCTTTGTAATCATTGTAAGTATGTATGTTTTGTAAACTCGGTATGAAAGCAAACAAGGAAACAGATCAATTAATGGTTTGCAAGGCCATTAACATGTGTGCAACGGCGTAGGAAGGCTTAGACCTAGCAGATTTTGTACCGGGCCTCCGGTTGTAAGACATAGTCACCTCATGGGCCAAACCCCGGTCCACATGGGTGTGGGCTCGCTATACCCAAAAAGATCTATCACTCATGTCCCTCGGTCTAAATACGAGGATTAATGGTCTTAAGAGTGTGCCTACCCATTCACATGATCTAACAGTGCATTCCTTAGCTAACCATACCAATTGTAATCGTTTGTAAACATTTTGTAAGATGTACTTCACCCCCGAAGTTATAAAACAAAAACAGTTAAAAGAAAAGGGGGACATGAACTCACAGTCTTGCGTTCTTCGTAACCAACAGTAACTCAAAGCTTCCTCTGGGTACACGACTACCTACAACGTACTACGGTTCATTAGACGAGCGGGTCGTGCCTTGACTTAGTATTAATTAGTGTCTTTGAGTTATGTTTCCTTGTGTCATCAAAATTATTCCAAGTTATATAATTATTTGTTAAAATAATAAATATTTTAACATAAATTATATTTATTAAATTTTGGAATAATAGTTAAAATAATATATTTTAACTTGTTACTTTTTATGTATTTATACATGTATATCCTTCCCAAGGATGGGTGTATTTGTATTCGTATTCTTATTCTTATACTTGAATATTTTTGCCAAGTTTCGGTAGCGTATTCCGGTGTGTATTTATACGTGCGAGAATACGTATTTCCATTGTATTTATTAAGTATCCTTAAACTTAATCTTTGAATTACTTTTCCCAGAATAATATTTCTAATAAAAATACATCAATATATATTTCCAAAATATATATTAAGAAATGTTACCTAGAAAAATTACGTATAATCTTTCCCTTGGCAAAAATATTTATAAATTTCATACAAGTCTCAAAAATAATATACTTTCAAGTCTAACTTGGAAAATATATATAAACTTATTTTTTTCACCCAAAAATAATGCATTTCATGTTGATTCAAGAAAATATATATTTTCTCCCAAAAATAATATATCTTCTAATGATTCCAAGAAAAAAAATATATTTTTTACTTGCCAAAAATAATATATTTTCTCCTTGTAAAAAATATGTATATCTTTGTAATAATTATAAAAATCATATTTTTGTTCTCTTGGTGTCCAAAATACTAATCACCAGGATATACTTATGAATAAATTTTCCGTAATATTTTGTAAGTTATATTCCTTGTTCGGTTTCCCCAATATTGTGGGTATAATTTATATATTCATATTCTAGAAATTTTGGTAATATTTTGGATTGTAATTTCTTGGTATTTTGGTGAGTTATATTATTTCAAATCCTAAAATAATATAACTAATACACATAGTATACAAATAATCACACACATGGTGACATCCAAATATATATTTTCCTAAATAGATATTTAGTCACTTTTATTTACTAAAATCAACCTTCAATATTTATAACTTTTGTAACAAAAATTATGGCAAACTTTATATGAAAATTCATGGTTTAAAATATACTTGTAAATATTTGTTTAAAAATATTTTTCTAAGTGTTTAATTTCTAGAAATTTTTTGCTATAGTTTCCTCTAAAAATGGAGGTTTCCATGCCTTCAAGGCATATCATTTTCTTTTATTAATCAACACAATCAACAACAAATTAATCTACACTTACCAATTTGCCAAAATCAAGCATAAACTACTACCTCATGAACTTGAAGATTTACAAAAATGTGTAGTAACTTACTAGTGTATTTAGTAAGCTTAGTTACCTTTTAAAGTGTGGTTGTTTATTTAAAAACTTCATTTTTAAAGAAATTTGATCTTCACAACTTGTAAATAGATTTTCTAAAAATATTTCTTCTTGGATTTTTCTTGTTAAATACATGATTCTACACTTGATTAACCACTAAAAATGTGGTTAATTTCTTTAAGAACTAAGATTAAGTAAACTTTGTATTTTTAACTTGATTTCTTGAAAAATCATTCTTGAAATCATAGATTTACAAGACTTTATACTCACTTTGTTCATCAGTTTACAAGAAAAACAACTTATACTTTAAGTTCATGATTTACATGAGGATGATATATTGATCTTTAACATTTTCATCCTCTCATCTTGCTAGATTATGTCTTTAATCACTATCTAGCAAGATCATATGATGATCAACATCAAAAACACGAGCAAACAACATTCAACAAGCATAACAACACATAAACATCATGAGTTCTTATGTATTTAGTCTTATGTTGAAGTTTCAAGTTCAAGATTCTTAGTGTTCTTTAAGATTAACAACTTGTATCTTCTTTTAACCACCAAAATAAGATGTAAAATGAAGTGTAGAGTGTTCTTACTACTAGCTCAAGGCTAGGGATGATCACTAGATGAAATGGAGTGGATAAAAGCACAAGAGAAAGATCCTTCAACTTCCAAAGGCTCCAAGCTTCCTTATACACCTTCTAACACCTTTGTGGTTACTTGAAATTGGATGAAGATGAAGTGAAGGTGGTGGTATTGTTGTTGTTGTTCTCGGCCGAACCCAAGGAAGAAGGGAAGAATGAGAGTGGTGTGTGTTATGTAGAATGAGAAAGATGTGGTTATGACCTTGGAGTTAATACTTATAATCACCAACACATATTTTTCCAAGGGTTCTTATGTTTTTAAAAGTGAGACAAGATCTATTACATAAATAAAAAAATAAAAGAGTGGGGGCCACAAGTGACCGTCCACAAGGGGGGGGGGGTCTTGGTTAGGATATAATTGTTAGTTAGGTTAATTTAGTTGAAATCTAAGTATAATAGTTGGGTGTTTAGTTATTATATGTTTATATAGTGTGTTATGATGTTCGGGGAGCATAATTAGCTTGGTAATGCTAAAACAATGTTTCTAGTGAAAATTTGGTGTTTCGGGTAGTGTCCGGTTGTTCGGTTGGTTACCGGTTCGTTAAGGTGCTAAACTATGCAGTTTAGTGTGCTTTATGTTACCTTTTGTGACAGTTTTGATTCCCGATACTTAGGAAAGCATTCTGGACCATTTAACCATATTTTCGCATGATATTAGAGTGTTTAAATGCTGAATTTTGTTGATTTCTGCATAATTCTGCAGTTTATGTGAGTTTTAGGCACTTTCCGGCACTTAAGCTATCTCTAGGAAGGCAGTTTTGTGATCCTTACTTTCCTAGACACTATACTAGTGTAATACTTGGTTTCTGGCTCATTCTGTGTCTCAATACAATGTCTGTCTACGTACTGAACTCCGTCAGCATATTTCTGATTTATCTGATAATTGTGCTAACTGTGTTTCGTGTATCATTTGAATCAGTAAAGTTTGCATGCAATAATGATATGTCATTTGCAATATGTGATGCACATGTATGTATGGTAATAATATCCAGAAAGCAATTCAAGTCAGTAATTGTAATTCAGCATAGTTATTAAGAACTAATCATTGTTTAATAATTGTACGGATACCTGGAATTTTGACAGTTGTCATATTCTCCCTCTTTTAAGAAAATTCCGTCCCGAAAATTTAAGCTTTACTACTAGCTGCAGGGGAGTTGAGGAACAAATGCGGGTATTTGGCTTTCATACGGTCTTCACGTTCCCAGGTGAACTCTGGGCCGTGACGTGCGTTCCATCTAACCTTGACAAGCTTAACACTACTCCTCGGAGTCTTGTTAACCTTCCAATCTGTAACCTCAACGGGTTCTTCGGTGAAATGAAGCGTGTCGTCAATGTGAACTTCATCAGCAGGGATGACCACTGTCTCTTGTGTTGGGCTTTTCTTTAGATTAGATACATGAATTGTATCATGAACACCATTAAGTTCTGCTGGTAGCTCCAACCTGTATGATACAACGTGGGTTTAACTTACCACGCTTCCCAAAGCGGGCCACACCTTTCCAAGGTGAGACTTTCCACAAAACCATATCACCCACTGTTAGGCCCTGTAGGTTTATGGATTAGTAGGATTGTTGTTACTGGACCAAGGCTTCTAGAATGTGGGGTATTAGAGTGGGCTTTAGGGAAATAGGCCTAGGGTTTTAGGGGAAACCCCTTACTATAAATAGAGGAAAGAAATGAGGAGCATGGGTTGGTTCATTTTGTTTTAGAAACTTGTATTAGACAAATCCAATTTGTATGCAAGTTTAAGCATTTGAATCTTCAAATCTTCATATCTTCATCTTACTTGTTCTTGATTTCTTGAAGATCATCAAGTTTGGATTCCGCCCATCTTTGTTGATTGTTTGATATCGTTGTTTGATCCGTATTTTCGGGACTTACAATTGGTATCAGAGCCATTGAAGTCTTTCAAAGGCTCGGTTTTGATATCACTCGGAGAACGAGAATATGATTTGCTGAGTGTAGGGTGTGTGTGTTAGTAAATAGAAGTCTCGGTTAATGAAATCTGGTACAATTTCGGTAGCAGTTGAAGATAGTGTCGGCTCGACGACAGCTGAACAGAGATGATGACCGGAACCGGAGATGAAGAAGTTAGACAAGGATCTACTGTTTTGTTGATAAAGAGGAAAGTTACAAACAGTAGATCGAGTTCGGAAACAGTAGATTATATAAAAAATAAAAAATAATAAAAAAAGGATTACAGATGGGATGATATAGACGGTGATATGCAGGTTGTTGAAGATGGTAAACGGCAGTGTACGTCGCTGAAAAGAAGATGATTAAGTGTGTGGTGATCGGAGATGATAAAGGTAGTCAGAATTCAGTTCAATCGGAGAAGGGTTGTTGCAGGTTTTCGGTGGTTGCGGAGGTGGAGGTGAACGAAGATGCAGTGATGTTTGGTGTTTGATGATCGGAGAAGATGAAGTCAGGTTATGATCCAAGATGTTGTGATGGAGAACTGATGTACTGATGGCAGACTTGATCTCGGATGTGTCTCAATATATCTCCGATGAATATAAACGATGTATTGATCTCGGATTAAAAGGTTATGATATCGGATGGAAATGGATGTATTACGGATGAATACAGTGATGAATTATGGCTATGTTTGAAGATGATCGTGACATCAGCAAAGAATGTTGAGAGAATGATTGTGGCGGCTGCACATAGGATGTCACATCATGAATTGTCCAAAAACCCTAAGCAAGGTGAACCGTCAGATGGAGGAAAGGATGATCAACGGTTTAAAAAAAAGGAAAAGGTATGTTTGGATTTCAGCGTAACATTCTGTGGGGCCAACAAGTGCAGCCAAGAAAGTTTCAATGGCTGGTGATTTCTTTTTTAAGCCCAAATGATTGTTAGCCCAGGTATGAATAATAAAGGGTCTAATAATGCTGGTCCAGATGAAATGAAAAGAAGCTCAATTCGGACAACAGTCTTGCCTACGGCAACTGTTGTTGAACCAGAATGTGGGCCTCTTAGAAATGAATTTTTTGGGGCTTGAGGGTAATATTAAGTCAAATGCTGAAATATTATTGGGCCAGCTGATCAAGCTAAGGCCCAATAAATGTCTTTTATGGGACCGGTTGAGCTTGAAAACTTGTGTTTTTGCACGACTTGAATACCAGACGGATCATTTTGAATGCGTGTGTTCTTGTTAGTAAAAAATCAAATCATTCTTCGGCCCTGATCCGAGACGCATCCAAGACCCCCATCATAGAGTCAATTCTCATCCGAGACACACTTCAACTTATCCGAGACCTGATCCGAGCTACACCATTTTTCATCCGACATCGTCTGACATCCAAGATACTTGTGTCTTATCCGAGATCATCTAAACCATAATAAAGAGAGCATAAAACTAGGGGGAGATTGTTAGGTCCATAGTTTTACGCTTATCTTTATTACATTTATTTTATGTTAGTTTGGTTTATATTATGACTTGGGCTTGGGCTAGGCCATGTGGGCCAATGGGGTAGAGGCTCCTATAAATAGTCTTATCTAGATTATTAGGGTAGAGCTTTCCTATTCTTGTAATCATGTAGCCCCAATAGAGAGCCTTGTACCAGACAATCCTAGGGATTGTGTGCAAGGTTCTCGGAGATCGTACCAGACAGTCTTCGAGACTGTGTGCGATCTAAGCAGCGTCACTGAGTTCTTTAATAAAATATTTCTTTTTGTTTTTGCCGGTTTGATCTTATATTCCGCGTTCGATCGAACCGTTGAGTGATATCACGGGTTTTTCGGGACTCACACCCACTTCGAATTCCAAGGTTCTACGTCTTTGGTCCGCATAGCTCTTTTGTCGATCATGAGTCGCCTTAATGCGCTCTCGGATCTGCATGATCTTATCAGTTGTCTCTTGGACCAGTTCAGGACCAACCAGCTGTCTATCACCTGCATCTGCCCAGTATAACGGTGATCGACACTTGCGTCCAAAGAGAGCCTCCAATGGTGCAGCTTGGATGCTTGTATGGTAGTTGTTGTTATAGGAGAACTCAACCAAAGGCAGATGAGTATCCCAACTCCCACCCATATCCATAACACAAGCACGTAGCATATCTTCAAGCGTCTGAATCCTTCTCTCGCTCTGATCGTCCGTCTGTGGATGAAAAGCGGTACTCAGATTCAACTGAGAACCAAAAGCTTCCTGGAAGGATTGCCAAATCCTTGACACAAATCGTCCGTCTCTGTCTGAAATTATCGAGATAGGCACTCCATGACGTGTGACTATCTCCCTTAGGTACAGCTCAGCTAGCTTACCTGTGTTATCCTTTTTCTCTAATCGGCAAGAAGTGCGCAGATTTGTCAATCGGTCCATTTCCACATGGGTATCTCTGGTTGTTGCAGAAGACCTGAAGGCTTCTGATACTCGGCCTTCACCTTGGCGCAAGTCAAACACTTTCCAACGTAAGTAGCCACATCGCCCATAAGTCTTGGCCACCAGTAGTAATCCTTCAAATCTTGGTACATCTTGTCCGACCCTGGATGGATCGAGTCCCTTGATTTATGAGCTTCATCAAAAATAACATCTCTAAGACCACCAAAAAGCGGAACCCAAATCCGTCCCATAAAATACAAGGTTCCTTCCTTGTTGGGTACCAACTTTTTCTCCATCCCACGGAGATATTCGGCCTTTAAGTTTTCTTTCTTAAGAGCTTCCCTCTGTGCAGCACGAATACGTAACGAGAGATCTGTCTGGATGATCATTTCTAAAGCCCTAACCCTTTTGGGCTTAATCCTTTCTTTTCGACTCAAGGCGTCTGCCACCACATTCTCCTTTCCTGGATGATATTTAATTTCGCAATCATAATCATTTAACAACTCTACCCATCGTCGATGTCTCATATTAAGCTCTTTCTGATCGAATATGTGCTGAAGGCTCTTGTGATCTGTAAAAATAGTACAACGAGTACCATATAGATAATGTCGCCAAATTTTCAAAGCAAACACCACTGCGCCTAATTCCAAATCATGTGTGGTGTAGTTCTTCTCATGAACCTTCAATTGGCACGAAGCATAAGCGATAACCTTTTGCCGCTGCATTAGCACACAGCCCAATCCCTGACGCGAGGCGTCACAGTATACCACAAAGTCGTCGGTGCCTTCAGGTAGGGATAAAATAGGTGCATCGCAAAGCTTGTTCTTAAGCAACTGAAAAGCTTCTTCTTGTTTATCCCCCCATTCATACTTCTTATCCTTCTGAGTAAGGGAGGTCAGCGGTTGAGCGATCTTGGAAAAATCCTCAATGAATCTGCGATAGTACCCTGCTAAACCCAGAAACTGTCGGATCTCGGTTGGCGACTTCGGAGTTTTCCAATTCTTAATTGCCTCGATCTTGGTAGGATCCACATGAATTCCATTTTCATTCACCACGTGACCAAGGAACTGCACTTCGCGTAACCAAAATTCACACTTTGAGAACTTAGCATAGATCTTCTCCTTCTTTAGCAGCTCTAAGATGGCTCTAAGGTGTTGTTCGTGGTCTTCTTTCGTCCGTGAGTAGATCAAAATATCATCGATAAATACAATCACGAATTTATCAAGATATGGCTTGCAAACCCGATTCATCAAATCCATAAACACTGACGGCGCGTTTGTCAGACCAAACGACATTACTAGAAACTCGTAATGTCCATAACGAGTTCTAATGGTAGTCTTAGGTGTACTCTCTTCTTGAATTCGCAGCTGGTGATAACCTGATCGAAGATTGATCTTGGAGTAGTAACTTGAGCCCTGGAGTTGATCGAATAAATCATCAATCCTCGACAAGGGATACCGATTCTTGATGGTTAGCTTGTTCAGCTCTCGGTAGTCAATGCACATACGAAAACTACCGTCCTTCTTCTTGATGAACAGTACCGGAGCTCCCCAAGGCGAGAAGTTTGGTCTAATGAATCCCTTGTCCAGTAGCTCCTGAAGATACGTCGACAACTCTTGCATCTCGGAAGGCGTAAGTCGGTAAGGTGCCTTGGCTACAGGCGCGGTGCCTGGAACCAGGCCAATATGGAATTTGACTTGTCATTGGGGCGGTAATCCTGGCAAGTCTTCGGGAAAGACTTCAGGATATTCCCTTACCACAGGCATATTTTCGAGCTTTGGTTCTTCGGCTTCTTTATCAACAACGTGATCCAAGAAGGCAACACATCCTTTACGCATAAACTTCCGTGCCTTCAAACAACTGATAATCCGTAGAGGCGTATCCTGCTTCTCCCCGTGAATCACGATCGTCTCTTCATTCGCCATCGGGATACGGATAATCTTTTCATGGCAAACAATCTCATCTCGATTACTTGACAACCAATCCATTCCAACTACTACGTCGAAAATTCCCAACTCAATTGGCAGAAGATCTATCGAAAACTCACACTCTCCAAGCTCTATCACACTGCCTCTAATCACTTCACTAGCTTCTAATAGCTTCCCATTAGCTAGTTTTATCGAGTACGGGATATCTAACTTTCTTGCAACTAACCCAAGTATATTATTAAATTCTAGAGATACGAAGCTATAGTCGGCACCGGTATCAAATAGCACAGATGCAAAATGTTGATTAATAAGGAATGTACCAGTGACTACGTTCGGATCCTGGTGAGCTTCCCTAGCTCCAATGTTGAAGACTCTTCCCTGAGCTTGGTTATTCTTTGGGCAATCCCGCTTGAAGTGCCCTACTTCACCGCAACCAAAACAGCCTTGGTCGCGTCCATTCCCATTTCCACCTTGATTGTTGTTATTTCCTCCGCGGTTTCCATTTCCCGCCTGATTCCGTTTTCCATTCCGGTTTCCATTACCTCCCTGATTATTGTTTCCTCCCTGATTATTTCTATTCCCATTACCGTTTCCACCACGGTTGCCATTATCATTTCCGTTTCCTCTTTGACCACCTTTTCCACGACCGGCTCTATACCAGCACGTCTCCTTGGCATGACCAACTTTTCCACAAGTTTCACACTTTCCAACTCTGCATTGACCATTATGATGAAACTGACATACATCACATTTGGGCAGGGTGCCCATATACCCTTTTCCTCTGTTCTCAGTACCGGTAGCACCAGTTTGTGCCTCAACTGGTGGGTTAGCATCTCTATGCTTGTTGGCATTGTTGTTTGCACGAGTACCCTTCTTGAAGTTTGAAAACTTCCTTTTGTTTTCTCCAGACGACTCGACATGAGTCTCTTTCTTCTTTCCCTCAGAAATTGAAAACTTGCCCAATATGATTGCTTCTTCAGTCAATGCCACGCTCAAGTCGATAGCTTCAGTAATGGTTGGTAGCTTGGGAGCAGTTACCATGCTGAGTATCTGGGGTGCCAATCCCCAGATGAAACGTTGAACCCGCTTGAACTCAGGTTCTACCATGTATGGGACAACACGAGACAAATCATGGAATCTTTGCACATACTCAGCTACTTTAGGACCTTCCATTTTCAGATTCCAAAATTCAGTTTCTAATTTCTGAATTTCTGCCCTCGAACAGTACTTCTTACACATCAGCTCTTTCAGCTCGTCCCATGACAACGCATACGCTGCAGCTTCACCCAAAGTTTGAACCTGAAGGTTCCACCATGGCAGAGCTCCATCTAGGATTAGTCCAGAAATGTAGGTGACTTGATGCTCTGGCGCACACTTACTCATCCGCAACACAGAATCTGTCTTCTCAGCCCATCTCACAAAGGCTACTGCACCTCTAGTGCCGTCAAAGTTCAGAGGCTTGCAGTCCAGAAACTACTTGTAGGTATAGCCTGTACAGGCAACATCATTCACAGAAAGTATTAGCAAACGCACCTGGAAATGTCCAAACGTATTGTTATGTGTCTTAGGTGACTTAAACATTACCGTTAGGTGGGTTATTCCCTGAGGTGCCTCCGCTGTGTTTGGAGCGTAGGGCCTCATGTTGTGCGATTGCCTGTGAAATTCGTTCTTGTAATTCTGCCTCGGTTGTGGGAAACTGAGTGTTCCTTCGAGGAGACATCTTCTAAGAAGAAAATTGTATATGTCAGGTCTTATTAAAGACACAAGCACATAAGCATCTACTTAACGAATAAGACCTAGGGGGTGTATGTACATATGTATATAAGCAATCATATAACATCACAATCATAGCACAAACATGTAAATCAACAACGTATTTAATGAGAACATGAAGATTGAGCTTTCATTAATCATCGACCACAGTTACGTTGTTTACATAGTGTATTACATCAAAAGGGGCACAGGGTCACACTACCCTTGTCCAATAAGTCTACCAATCGACAAAAGTCATAGAATCAAAAGGTGGTCTCCAAAAGGCTTCACAAGCTCGGCTCAATAGTGGTGCTCTCATCAAAAGTAATGCAACCTACATAAAACCAAAAACCACTATGCTGATGGTGGTGGTGGTGGAGGAGGAGGTGGAGGAAAGAAAAGCAAGCAAGCTGCGCACATGCGCAAGCTCCTCCTCAAGCTCATATACATGACACAGCAGATAATTGATCTGCTGCTCGACAATGAGAAATCGAGCATCAAACTCCAGAAAAAGGAGTAAGAGGAGCAGGTGGATGTGAAAATGGAGATGGTGATGAACGAGGGGGAACAAAAGTAGGCTGACAAGGACACGGTAGGGGACGCGGTGTCATCTCAAGCACCAAGATCCTGTGACTCATAATCTCATACTGAAGCTGAAGTGATAAGAGTAACTCATCCCGTGTATAGCCAACAAACTGGGAGGGATGATAGGGATCGGAAATCGGCATAGAGTACGGTGGGAACCATCGGAGTGGCTCATCAAGTGGTGAAGAAGTAAAAGGAGCAAACGGTGTAGACTGAGGGATCTGTGGAAAAGCTGCTGAAACATAAGGATCATAACTAGGCTGCTGGCCTGAAGTACCTTCCCCTGGACGGGGTGCAGGTATATCCTGAAGGTAAACGATAGGCAAATCAGTGTGATGGACGTCGGACTCCACAGGGTGAAAAGGATCAACATCAGCGGGTGCGGGTTCAGTTGGAGGAATAAGTGGCTCAATAACAGGAGGGTTAACAGGTGCAGGTACTGGGTCAGGTATGAGGGTGCAATGTCTGGTAAGCCAAAAGGAATAGGGTCATGATCAGGTAAGGGCTCAGGATCAGCAGGTGCAACATCAGGCTGATCAACAGGAACAAGATCTGGCTCAAGACCAGGCTCGGGGTCGGTTGGAGGAGATGGTGCAGCTGACATGGCAGTATCATTTTTAGAATCAATAGCGTAACGCCGTAATCTGACCGCACGTAAAGCTGAAGATGTCACAGACTCAAAGGAATCTGCGACAGAGTGCAAACTAGAGTCAGAGGATAACTCAATAACAGGAATCTCAGGAGGTGGGATAGCAATAACATCCTCATCTAATTCTCCATCACCATGGGCGTCATCAGGAGGACCATCAACAAACAGATCAACGTCATCATCAAACAAATCATCAAAAGTCCAATCCTCAGGAGGGATGACCATGAGAGGAACAGGAGCGAGGATCAGTGCCACAATATGCTCACCATCAGGATGCCCGATTGTAACACCTCGCAAATTCACGTCCAATATATTAAAGACACATGTCATGAACGTTAAACGTGTTATAAACCCGGATCATATTGAAAGATAACTAAGGAGATTAAAAGCGTCAACATGTTAATTATTACCTCTGAGTGACCTTTTTAACGTTACCGAACCTTGGTAAAATAATTATAAACTTTCATAAATATCCGATGAGGACTTCACATGCATCCGGTTAAAATCTCATAGTAACTAATGCAAATATTCAAATATGGGATCCTATGTGTTTATACGAAAATTTCTCCATTTCTTGTTTTTTTCAAAATTCCAAAACAACACATATGCATGGCAACACTTTCAAGATTGACCAGACCTGATCAAGTGGACCCATTGTGATGATAATGACTAAAGATACGAGTTATAAGAGATTGCATGGTCAAATGTTAGACGTTCACAAGTTTTTGTCTTCTGACTGATTCTTACGGACCGCAAAGAGACCACCTTACGGACCGTAAGGTGGCTGAACTGGGCGATAAAGATTAAAAAGCGGATACGGACCGTAAGGCCCTTAGCTTATGGTCCGTAAGACCTGTAACTGGGCAGAAAATAGTGGATAGCTGCAGGTTCAGCCGGTTCCACCACCTTAGATGCATGGTTTTCGAATTCAGGGGCTGCACCAGTGGTATTTCATGCATAGAGGACACTTGGACTCATCAGGGGTCAATGGTAGACTTATGTGGAATGATCTTGTGCAATTAAACTTCCTATATAAGAAGCCTTTGTTGCAACATTGTTCTTGCACATTTGAAAATCATTCTCATACACTATCTGGAGCTCTCTGGACTTCAAGCAAGCTTCCTTCAGATCATAATTCGTGCTAAGGACCATTGTGAGTGTTCTTAGCCTTCCTGATTCAAGTTTTATTAGTCTAATGACCAAAAGTCAAAGCCATCGTAATTAAGCTTTGACTTAGTGATTAATCACTAATGGTCTAGTCATTTTTTGAATTGAAAGTGGCAATGAGTTGGTAATTATGTGGGTAATAAACCCTTAAAAGGGCACCCTCTGAATTCCACTCTAACTAGGTCAATTGTCGGGTTAAACTTAATTATAAAAAGTAAACAGAAAGCTATTTTGCAAATAAACACATAATTACAATGTAGAAGCCATGAAACCTATTTTAACACTTGTATAACTTGGTAATTAATGTAAGAACATGTCTAAGCATGTTCAACCCGACAATTTCAAGTTTAGGCTCGGTTCGGAACCGAAAGTCGCAAGAGTAGACTTTTGCTTTGACTTTCAGTTCTGACCTGATTTAGCTTAGTTTAGATATGACTTAGAGTTCCATTAGGACCAAGTTATAGGTTAGTATAACTCTCTGAGGTTATACAACTTGGTTCCTAATTTATCCGATTCATTTGCATGTTTCCGTTAATTGCTTAAATGTTGACCATTATGCCCTTTTGACCTTAAAACGAGATTTTTGAAGATGTGAGAGGACAAAAACCTTTATTACTAATTTATAAACATGTCCTAAAAATTTGACATCAGTTTAAGGTCTAAATTAGGAGTTATACTCAATAGCGTAAATTGAAAGCTTTTTTATTTATTTAAACGGTATTTGTGCATAAACCCTATTTAAACCCAAATTTCGACACCAAAATTTTTACCCACTGATGTAATATAATATTTTGGGATTTTTGAAGATTTTTATTTATTTTTAAACTGATCATAACATAGGGTTATTGCTTTGATTCGGTAATTGTCGGTTATACCCTTTTTGCTAATAAAATGAGTTTTACATAACATATTGATACCAAATATTTTGCTACTGATTTTATATGATAAATAAAATATTTTAAGCCTTCTGGGCTGATAAAAATCTCAGCTTTCCTTGAATAACCCGAAAATCACCCAAAACCGACTTTTGTGCGTTTTAAACGCATAGTATGGGTTAAAACTATTTATGGCATATAAGACTTAATACCTACTGATGTTTTAAGTAAATTTTTATATTTTAACACTAAGATAAAGTTTTCAACTCAGATTTCCCATTTTGACCTTTAAAGCTTATGTGAAATGACCAAAATGCCCCTACGGTGCATAGTTTGGTTGTAAATGATAAATTTCACATATATGCAATACCTTACTGATATGACTTGCAAAAATGAATATTTTTACTGATCATTTTAGACCAGAACCTCATATTAATATTTAACCTCTTTTATAAGCTTTAAAATGACCAAATTACCCCTACAGGGCTTAAATTGATTTTAAATCCGTTTTGGGCATAATGGAATATATCCTACTGATATCACAACATATTTAAGGCATATTAACTTAGGAAACCTGCTCATGACTCTTTTGGTTACCCGTTATGCATTTATCGCGTTCGGTACAGTTTATGTAACTAGTTTGCATAAATTAGCCGAAAAGGGTCAAACCATGTCATTTTCACTTCAAAATCCAGAATGTGTTTAGTTTACCCATATTATACAAGTATTCATACTTGTCGGGTCTAAACCACATTTTAATCTGGTCTTCGCTTAATCTTGCGTTTTGAACCATAAACCTTTCTTTAAAACTAACCGGTCTAAGTTTAAACTTAAGCAAGGCCGTTAGGAATCTAATAGGTTATTAAAACCTTCATTTCCAAATTTAGGGGACCAGTAAAAGCTACCTGTACTTGCTTGATTGTATACGGCTGGGATAAATTGTATAAATTGCTCAGGTAAATACTTTTAACTTATTTTCCCTTATACGGGCTTGGGGTACGGTATATAAAATACCGCTTGGTCGGGTATTGAATTTTTAATCGTATGAAGGTTAAATTATTGAGATAACCCGTTTAATCTGTTTTGTTTATTCTAAGCCTTTGGGGGGGTTAATGACCATGTCCTGGATATCCTCGGCTCATTCATTGAAATGGCCACGACTTAAGCACGGGTGTAGGCATACACCTGCCAGTGCGTATGTAAAAATAATGTACCCACCTGTTCGAGAATAACTCGCCGTGGGATATGTTATGTGGTGTGTCTATTAATCTTTAACCCGGTTTTCAGCCCGGGCTACTAAACGTATAATAAACATGTAATTCTTTAACAAGTTTATTTTTAAATAATTATCCCAAGTTATAAAATATATTTTGTGCCTTGTGCATTCAAATCAATTTTCTTAAACATTTTCAAAATGAGTCGGTTAGTTGTATTTACCAGTGTAAACTGACGTATTTTCCAAAAAGGTTAAGTGCAGGTACTAGACGGAAATAGGCTGGCTACTCCTAGCATCAAGAAAGAGTCTTACAAGCTTAGATGTTATAAATCTGTTGAACAATGTTCCTTTTAACTTTGATCCACCTGTGGATCTATTTACAACCGTTTTGTAATAAATGATATTACTTTCAATCGGTTTGTAATGTTTTTATCTTTCGACTTCCGCTGTGTATTAAACTGTGATGAATTGTCTATGATGATATCAACTACGTCACGATACTCCCCACCGGGCCCACCGGTAATACGTGGAAATATCGGGGTGTGACACTGATGATAAGATGAGCATGGACTGGAATGGGAATAACAAAAGGATCCTCGTCTGGAATACCATCAGCAAGGGGTAATTCATCTCTAAAGTCATGCAATGCGAACGGCTGAAAGTCGTCCTCGTCGTCTGATAACATATCTGGGTCGCTCTCAGTATCGGATGTAAAGATCTCTGGCTTTGGTGCGATCTCGTCATCGGAGACAATAGCCATAGGGTCATTGGCATTGGACAATCCGCTCTCGGATGAAGACATAATACCTGTAACATAACAATTATAACATATGCACATATATCATCCACTATCACTTAGTATGCAATCAAAGACAGTGTATCATGAAATCATGTATCCTCGTGATTCCTCACGAACCCTTTCTATCCTTCCTTAGTCTACCACAGACTAAACCACAAATGTAAACCTTGCAATCGTGCCTCATGTCTTTCTGTTTGTAAAAATGTGTGTTTCCCTGGATCTGGGCGTTTTGTGTATGCAATGAAAACATGTTGTAAAAATATTTTCGTGAGAGCCCTAATGATTGTAGTCTAGACCCGAGAAAGAATCCTAGTTTGCTACAATCGAAGCTCTGATACCAAACTGTCACACCCTGACTTTTGCGGAAGCTTGATTATGTGTGACTTGCTTAATATCATTGATTCAACCATAACAAACAACTATATGATAAAACTAAAGATGTTCATCCATTGATTAAGTTTTAAAGAATTACGACAACATTGTTTTTGAATCCAAACAGAGACTTCAAATCCAAATTACAAACCATGCAAATTGTTAGAGTTCCTCAAGGACTCGACAAAAGACATTAATAAAAACAGGCTTTGAAAGATGTGACTTATCCAGGATAAGACACACTATCCAAACCCTTAGACTCCGGATGACATCTTTTATTCCCAACATCACATGAAACATCCAAACGCCCGCCAGATCCACATTTAATTCCCTAAAATACATGTAGTTTGAAAACATCAACAAAAGTTGAGCAAGTTCATGTGTTTTGTATGTGTGCACGTATAAACCTTTGTAATCATTGTAAGTATGTATGTTTTGTAAACCCGGTATGAAAGCAAACAAGGAAACAGATCAATTAATGGTTTTCAAGGCCATTAACATGTGTGCAACAGCGTAGGAAGGCTTAGACCTAGCAGATTTTGTACCGGGCCTCCAGCTGTAAGACATAGTCACCTCATGGGCCAAACCCCGGTCCACATGGGTGTGGGCTCGCTACACCCAAATAGATCTATCACTCATGTCCCTCGGTCTACATACGAGGATTAATGGTCTTAAGAGTGCGCCTACCCATTCACATGATCTAACAGTGCATTCCTTAGCTAACCATACCAATTGTACTCGTTTGTAAACATTTTGTAACATGTACATCACCCCCGAAGTTATAAAACAAAAACAGTTAAAAGAAAAGGGGGACATGAACTCACAGTCTTGCGTTCTTCGTAACCAACTGTAACTCAAAGCTTCCTCTGGTGTACAAGACTACCTACAACGTACTACGGTTCATTAGACGAGCGGGTCGTGCCTTGACTTAGTATTAATTAGTGTCTTTGAGTTACGTTTCCTCGTATCATCAAAATTATTCCAAGTTATATAATTATTTGTTAAAATAATAAATATTTTAACTTAAATTATATTTATTAAATTTTGGAATAATAGTTAAAATAATATATTTTAACTTGTTACTTTTTATGTATTTATACATGTATATCCTTCCTAAGGATGGGTGTATTTGTATTCGTATTCGTATTCTTATACTTGAATATTTTTGCTAAGTTTCAGTAGCGTATTCCGGTGTGTCTTTATGCGTGCGAGAATACGTATTTCCATTGTATTTATTAAGTATCCTTAAACTTAATCTTTGCATTACTTTTCCCGGAATAATATTTCTAATAAAAATACATCAATATATATTTCCAAAATATATATTTTAAGAAATATTACATAGAAAAATTACGTTTAATCTTTCCCTTGGCAAAAATATTTATAAATTTCATACAAGTCTAAAAAATAATATACTTTCAAGTCTAACTTGGAAAATATATATAAACTTATTTTTTCATAAAAAAATAATGCATTTCATGTTGATTCAAGAAAATATATATTTTCTCCCAAAAATAATATATCTTCTAATAATTCCAAGAAAAATATATATTTTTTACTTGCCAAAAATAATATATTTTCTCCTTGTAAAAAATATGATATATCTTTGTAATAATTGTAAAAATCATATTTTTGTTCTCTTGGTGTCCAAAATACTAATTACCAAGATATACTTATGAATAAATTTTTCGGAATATTTTGTAAGTTATATTCCTTGTTCGGTTTCCCCAATATTGTGGGTATAATTTATATATTCATATTCTTGGAATTTTGGTAATATTTTGGATTGTAATTTCTTGGTATTTTGATGAGTTATATTATTTCAAGTCCTAAAATAATATAACTAATACACATAGTATACAAATAATCACACACATGGTGACATCCAAATATATATTTTCCTAAATACATATTTAGTCACTTTTATTTACAAAGATCAACCTCCAATATTTATAACTTTTGTAACAAAAATTATGGAAAACTTTATATGAAAATTCATGGTTTAAAATATACTTGTAAATATTTGTTTAAAAATATTTTTCTAAGTGTTTAATTTCTAGAAAATTTTTGCCATAGTTTCCCCTGAAAATGGAGGTTTCCATGCCTTCAAGGCATATCATTTTCTTTTATAGATCAACACAATCAACAACAAATCAATTTACACTTACCAATTTGCCAAAATCAAGCATAAACTACTACCTCATGAACTTGAAGATTTACAAAAATGTGTAGTAACTTACTAGTGTATTTAGTTAGCTTAGTTACCTTTTAAAGTGTGGTTGTTTATTTAAAAACTTTATTTTTAAAGAAATTTGATCTTCACAACTTGTAAATAGATTTTCTAAAAATATTTCTTCTTGGATTTTTCTTGTTAAATACATGATTCTACACTTGATTAACCACTAAAAATGTGGTTAATTTCTTTAAGAACCAAGATTAAGTAAACTTTGTATTTTTAACTTGATTTCTTGAAAAATCATTCTTAAAATCATAGATTTACAAGACTTTATACTCACTTTGTTCATCACTTTACAAGAAAAACAACTTATACTGTCAAGTTCATGATTTACATGAGGATGATATATTGATCTTTAACATTTTCATCCTCTCATCTTGCTAGATTGTGTCTTTAATCACTATCTAGCAAGATCATATGATGATCAACATCAAAAACATGAGTAAACAACATTCAACAAGCATAACAACACATAAACATCATGAGTTCTTATGTATTTAGTCTTATGTTCAAGTTTCAAGTTCAAGATTCTTAGTGTTCTTTAAGATTAACAACTTGTATCTTCTTTTAACCACCAAAATAAGCTGTAAAATGAAGTGTAGAGTGTTCTTACTACTAGCTCAAGGCTAGGGATGATCACTAGTTGAAATGGAGTGGATAAAAGCACAAGAGAAAGGTCCTTCAACTTCCAAAGGCTCCAAGCTTCCTTATATACCTTCTAACACCTTTGTGATTACTTGAAATTGGATGAAGATGAAGTGAAGGTGGTGGTATTGTTGTTGTTGTTCTCAGCCAAACCCAAGGGAAGAAGGGAAGAAGGAGAGTGGTGTGTGTTGTGTAGAATGAGAAAGATGTGGTTATGACCTTGGAGTTAATACTTATAATCACCAACACATATTTTTCCAAGGGTTCTTATGTTTTTAAAAGTGAGACAAGATCTATTAAAGAGTGGGGGCCAAAAGTGACCGTCCACAAGGGGGGGGGGGTCTTGTGTCACACCCCGACCGCGTAAAACAACAAACCGCGGCAGAAACATCGGGGAATGTCGTAACAGAATCATTGTTTCACAACCATGGATTTAAAGTTTTGTTTTATTGAATTATTGAACTCATTGTTTTAATAAAAATCAAATAAATACAAATAATTGTCTCTTAAGTTTTAAAGTCGCTAAGGCACAAGTCCATCCTATGTGTAGCATGCATCAACAATCATCACATAGCAGCACCTAAAACATATGTGAAAGTAGGTACGTCAGCATAAAAATGCATGTGAGTAACATAGGATTTGTGAACTAGATTCATGGCTTTGGATAACACAAGAAAAGGTTTTATGTTTTCAAAAATAGCCATGAATCCTTGTAAAAGTTTTGTTTCTAAAATGCGTCATTTTGGTAAAATGTTTATAGTATATACAAAAATATACTTTGGTTTTAAGATAAGCGGATGAGTAGGATATCTAAATATACTTTAGTTATGAAATAGTCAAATAGATAGCATAACAAAATATACTTTGGTTTCTGAAATAATAGACTTGGTAGTATATCATAAGTATACTTTGGTTTAAGAATATAAGCATCGGTAGTATATCAAATCATACTTTGGTTTTAGAAGTAGCATATCAACTATGCTTTGGTAGTATATTAAAATATACTTTAGTTTGTGAAATAACAGAGTCGGTAGTATATCAACTATACTTTAGTAAATAATATCACGTTGGTAGTATGTCGGAACATACCTAAATCGTGGTTTGGTAGTATATTAAACTATACTTTAGTAAACAATAGCATATCAAATTATGCTTTAGCAAAACAGTATCACGTTGGTAGTATATCGAAATATACCATATATCGCGATTTGGTAATACATTCAAACCTTAGTGCATCAAACTACACTTTAGAGACTATAGAAATACCACAAAGGCAAATTCTATTTGGTTAAAATTTGGTTTCTGACATTCCATACAACAGGAATGGGGTGTCTAGTCCTATAGCGCTATATCGTACTACCAATCGGCTTGATCATTGTTAATGAATGTATAAGTAAACATATGAACAAACAAATAGTCATACAAACTTTGAAAATCAGTGTTTAAGTCATGGACAATAGTTCAATTTTTCAAAAGATAAGTATCATGCGTGTGTAATCATATAGTTGAAATCATGAAAATAGTGTATCGGCACATATGTATCACCCCAAAACATTTGAAAACGTAAAAGAGGGGACTATGTACTCACTTGATATGTAAGTATCCTCGATTAAGTGTCCTAACAAAGCTCAGAAATCAAGGAATCAAGTGGTACCTAGTATGGAATCACTATATTAAACAATCGGTATCTAAATCGGAAGATCGGGTACAATGAGGTCTCGTAAACCAAATGAGTATTGGAACTCATGTGATATGGTTTAACAAAGCCTACATTCTAAATTGGAACCTATCCTAAGTGCTTACGAGCCGTTACGACCTATTAAGGTAGCTTACGCTACTTTAACGTGTCGTTCGCGCGAATGCGCGTTCGAGACGCCTAACTAGTCCTATGACAAGTATTATATGCCCTAACATGTTTAAATATGTTGCATAATCAGTTCAAGTGACAAAAATTAAGTTACATATGCTTAAATACAAATTATGTATGAAAAGGGCATTTTGGTCATTTTCCTAAGGCATATAAACTACCTATCATACAACTAATTAAACTAAGTGACCATAAGGTATAACCTCGGAAGATTATACCCTATACAACTATGGTCACAAAACATGCTTGGTCGGATCCTAACGATCGACCAAACGGGTCGGGTTCGAAAGTCTAAGCGGTTGTCAAGACCGCTTGACTTACGACCCTATACAAGCACTAGACTAAAAGTGACGAGTTAAACATGTTAAAACATGTTTAACTAAGTTAGAAAACAGGTTTGATATCAAAACAAAGTGTCTTGATACCCCCAAAATAGCTTCGACGCAAAATATGCATAAACACGTATTTTGACCGAAACTTTGACTCGTCACTTCGACTAATCGATGTGGTAAACAGTAGGTATAGTCACAACGGACTATAACCATCGTGATTACGCTCACGTTGCAAAGTTCAAAAGAACTTTTTGTTGACCAAATCGTGGTCAAAGAAGAAAGTCAAACATTGTTTGACTTTCATGCTTGCAAAGCAATAAAAAGCATGAAAGAAGCTTGCAAAAGGTCCAAGCAAGGAAGATTTGATTCAAATTACTCAGGTATGAAGTATAAAACTCCAACTTAGAGCAGAATTGAATCAAATGTGAGGAATAAAGTGAAGAACCCACTTCTATTTATAGGAAGTTAGGATCAAGGAGATCATTCCAAGTGGTTAGAAGGTTCAATCTTGGTCATACACTTGTGGAACATGGTTTTGTAAACAATGGGAGCTTGAAACCAGTCCAAAGTATTGAGAAAGTTGCACAAAAGATCCTCAAATTCAAGCTAGTTGCTGAAAACAGGTTTTCTGTCAAAAAGCACCCGTCGCGTCGTGCCACGGAAAAGGGGGTACCCCGTTGCACGACGCCACGGCCTATCTGGGCCAGAAAGTTTTGTAATTTGGCAAGAATGGTCCATGCAGCATGTTTAAGCCATTTTCAACGCGTTTAAACCCCGTTAACCCATTTTCAAGGCTCTAAAAGGATGTTAAAGCATAGGGGACTTGAAACATGCTTTAAATTATCTCGGATGTCGGTTCGTTTGGTCGTACGGTTGCGTTATTCTGTTAATTACGACGAAACACAAACGGACGCGAAAAACGATCCAAATTGCGCGACGAGTGGTATTTTTGCATTCCAATCACTAAAATAAAATATTTTAATGATTACAAAAATTTTTGGATGTCCTGATATGTTCAGAACGTAAGATATGCGCGTAAATGAAAACTTATGCACTTTTTGACGCTTTTAGTCCCTATTGATGAAATAAGCATATTTTCGCATACCGAACCCATCAAAGCCTATTTCTAAGCTATGTAAAGGGTATTTAGGGTGTGTTTAGCTGATGATCAAGTTCTGAAATGTTCGTTACTATACGAATCGGCATACTTTTGCATTTTGATGTAAATAGTCCCTGCGATCGAAAAAACTTGTTTTCGACACCCCAAACCATCCAAAACTTATTTCTAAGTTATGTAAAGGTTATTTAAGGTATGTTAAGCCTATGTCACTATTCTGGAGTGTTTTTTGTGTTAAACTGATTACGTTTGCGCATCAGTTCTCGTATAATTTTCCAGAAAGCGATTTAAAGCTTGAAATTGAACTAGGATTGATATGTGCAAAAGTCACATGAAATTGTACAAATTCCTAGAATGAAACCCAAGATTTCATTGAATTTGTATTGGTATTGGTATGATGGTCGTAGTGACACAGGTGTCACATCTTGGTTAGGACATAATTGTTAGTTAGGTTAATTTAGTTGAAATCTAAGTATAATAGCTAGGTGTTTAGTTATTATATGTTTATATAGTGTCTTATGATGTTCGGGGACCATAATTAGCTTGGTAATGCTAAAACAATGTTTCTAGTGAAAATTTGGTGTTTCGGGTAGTGTCCGGTTGTTCGGTTGGTTACCAGTTCGTTAAGGTGTTAAACTATGCAGTGTAGTGTGCTTTATGTTACCTTTTGTGACAGTTTTGATTCCCGATACTTAGGAAAGCATTTTGGACCATTTAACTATATTTTTGCATGATATTAAAGTGTTTAAATGCTGAATTTTGCTGTTTCTGCATAATTCTGCAGTTTATGTGAGTTTTAGGCATTTTCCGGCACTTAAGCTATCTCTAGGAAGGCAGTTTTGTGATCCTTACTTTCCTACACACTATACTAGTGTAATACTTGGTTTCTGGCTCATTCTGTGTCTCAATACAATGTATGTCTACGTACTGAACTCCGTCTGCATATTTCTGATTTATCTGATAATTGTGCTAACTGTGTTTCGTGCATCATTTAAATCAGTAAAGTTTGCATGCAATAATGATATGCCATTTGCAATATGTGATGCACATGTATGTATGATAACAATAACCAGAAAGGAATTCAAGTCATTAATTGTAATTCAGCACAGTCATTAAGCACTAATCATTGTTTAATAATTGTACGGATACCTGGAATTTTGACAGTTGTCACAGATATCTTTTAATTTCTTTCCTTCAGTGTTAATGATTATGGAAATCATATACACTATTGATCCCTTTCTTGCACAACTTGCAGTTTTCATAACAGAGATGAATTTTGTGCGTCTAGTTGGCTTATCTCCTTTAATTGTGATCTTTTCACCCTTTGGTGAATTTATTTGGATTGACTTTTGATCACATAGAATACTGGCTTTATTGGCTATTAACCAATCCATTCCTAATACAACATCAAATCCTACCAGATTCATTGGATAAAGGTCTGCAATAAACTTTTGATTTAAAAATTTGATTCTTGCTCCCTGTAAGATTTCGGTAATCTTGATGGTTTCCCCATTTGCTTTCTCTACTAGACATTCTTGTGGTTGTTTAGTTAATGGTTGATTGAGAAGTTTGCAAAATGAAGTATTAATAAAACTTTGGTGCGCACCAGAGTCAAATAATACTTTAGCAAAAACATCATTAACTAAAAACGTACCGGCTATCACGTCCGGGATCATCTTAGCTTCTTCAGCTGTCAGAACAAATACTCTAGCATTTTTAGTATTCTTATTGTTCATGGCTGGAGCTAGTTTCGGACAGTGTGGCTTGATGTGACCTTTTTCTCCACAGTTGAAGCATACTCCATTGCTAGGTTTCTTCCTGCAGTCTTCTTCCTTGTGTCCTGGTATTTTGCAGAAGTTGCAGTAAGTGGAGCATCTTCCTGAATGTTTCTTCTTGCAGGCTTTACAGTAAGGTGCAGAGGTAGAACCTACATTTTTCCCACGGTTGGAATTTCCATAACGAAATTCTTGAGTAAGTCTTTGAGCTAGGTTCCTCCTCTGGTTCTCTTCTCATGTACGTACTAGCTCATCAGTTAAGGTGTTTGCTAATTCTACAGCTTCTTCTATAGTTTGGGGTCTAGCCGCCTTGACTACATGCCTAATCTCACTAATTAATCCCCATATGTAACGGGAGATTAATACTGGTTCTGGTGAAGCAAGGGTTGGCACTATCCTAGCATATTCACTCCAGTCATTCTAAGGTTTAGGAACTTATTTGCTATCTGTTCCTTTTCATTGGGATGGCAGAATTTCCTTTCTACCATATCTTTAAATTCCTCCCATGCCATATTGTAGACTCGATCAATTCCCCTAGATTGGAGGACAGTGTTCCACCATTCTAAAGCTGAGTTTTTAAACAGATTGAAAGCAAACATTATCTTATCCTCTTCCGCACACTTGCTTATTTTCAAGACTGCCTCAGTCTTATCTATCCAGCGTAGAGCTGCAACTGCCCCTTCATTGCCCGAGAATTCCATTCGTTTACAAGACCAGAATTCTTTATAAGACCAACCATAAGACATGGTTCTTCTTCTTTTGGGAATGGGCACTTGAAGTAGGGGTCCATTGTTTACGCTGTTTTCTGGTTCAGTAGGTCGTTTACTACCATTGTTACTTTTATTATCAGCTTCCCTAACCGTCTGGATAATATATGGCATCGCGTCTATAATTCCTTGTGCCACTATATGTTGAATGGCACTGTTATCCACTTGGTTTCCATTATTATTGTTATTCTGGTTATCGTTATTCTGGTTTTCCTGATTCACTTCGTTGTCCATCTGAATTTTAAACATTTACCACATATTAATACCACAAAATAATATTTAATGCAAATGATCACACAACACGCATATTGATCAAAATCGTCGAGCATTGCGACTTACTCTATTTTATATATTAGGCTTCTAGTACAAACTGGAACTGAAATTTAAAATTACAATACTATTATGCATCCATAGCTATTTTCTAGATTTTTTTTCAAACATACACACATATTATATATATTATTATTTTATTATTATTATTATTACTGGTATAGGTTCATCCAGAACTCCATATTACGCTCGTCATGCTTCCAGACGAGCCGCTCTCCTATCTGTCTCATTCTCTCACTTCCTTCTAAAATCTCCTCACCAAAGGTTCGGAGCTCTTGCACATTTTCAGCGCTCATGGGTGGTGCAGGGGCTGGTACTGGGTTTGGGAATTGGGGCATGGGTTCTTGGTAAGGATAAGGGTTCTCTTGGTGCAGGGGCTGGTACTGGGTTTGGGAATTGGGGCATGGGTTCTTGGTAAGGATAAGGGTTCTCTAGAATTTCCCTGATGTATTGATCATTATGTAGGTCCCCTATTCGTATGGATCTTTCACAGAATTGTCTTTCCAATCAAGAGTGCGGAATCCTCTTGATCAGAATATCACAGAAACAAGTAGAAAACTGAAACAGCAAATCACTTTCAACCTGGGTTTTCTATTGATTATCCAACTTGCAGTTTACAATCAATTAAAACCCTAACCAACTATCAAATTCGTCCAAGCTGTAGGAGCTCTCACGAAATTCTCACACAAACTGTTTTGGCTGATTCACTGATTAACCTAAACCCTAAACCTGTTTATATAACACAAGGTTTGCTACTTGGGCTTAGTTAAACATCATGGACTGCGAATTGGACAAGCCCAATTCGCCCCCATACACCCAATTCGTTGGGTTTGGTTAGCCCAAACATTTCAACTAACTATTACAAAGCTAAACCCGCTAACTGTTTATCGTTTATCTAATTACAAGATATCCAAAGACCAAATCTAAGCTGTTGTCACAAACATGCACCAACAAACTCCCCCTTGACAATAGCTTCATAAAATAACTTTGTCTCCAGTCATCTTGCAATCTTCATGTAGTCATGTACTGTCTTTGGTCTTTGGATAGCTTCAGCTTCAATAGCTCTGTCAGCAACAAACTCCCCCTAAGCTGATGCATCCAATCACCAAATCTTCAAAAACTTTAGCGTTTGAGTAAACTCCAGTTCAGCATTTGTAAAAAATCTTCAAACTCTTCAACTTGTCTGCAACGTAGAAAGGAGGTTCTACCATGCATCCAATCAAACTCTCATCTTCACAGCAACTTCTCAGCAACACACTGCTTCAATCTGTTTACTATAAAACAAACATCTCGAGAAACCATAAGAATTTTTCAACATAAGTTAAACAAATTATTATTATTCAAGAGATTTGTTAATCTGTATAACAGATTAAGCATTTTCCAATATCATCAACACGCAAAACTTTTTAATCACACCCTATAACCCGCATGATTTAAAATTTTGAACTCACTTTCTAACACCGTCTCCCCCTATCAGTAACAATTCCTCCAAGAATAACAGTTTTCCGTACGTTAAGAATTTTAAACAGAAAAAGACACTATTTTTGTATTTTTATATTTTTCTAAAAGCAAGTAAATAACAAAAGCAATAAACACTCTATTTTTGTGAGAATCACTGGTAAGAAGATCATATCAGCACAATCAAACCGTTTTCACACTATTTAATTTTTCATGAAAAGCAGTCCAAGACGATTACCAGTATGTTTGTCCACTTAAACAAAATGCATGAACATTTCAAGTACCATTACCATATGATACATTAAGGTAATTTTAATACTGATATACTAGTGTGTCCCACTTCAGGATATACCCCCACGATCAAGGTATGCACAAAGATTCATCGTAGTAGGTGAGTATACTGATGTCATCCTTTTAGATATCCTGACATTGACGAGGTCTGCATATAATCTGTTTTATCATGTTTTGATTGCTTAACAATGAACACCCAAATAAATACTAATCAAATCCTGGAAATATAAACAACACACTTTATCATGCACGTATCTTCCCTACCACATATTTCACAAGTCCAATCCAGATTTCTGAAATCTTAACTGGGAATAGGTTGAGAAGAGAACAGAATAGATCATTAGGAGAGATGGTATAATATACAGATTAAATGAGTTTTCTCAGTTTGATATAGGTTTATTGGGTTTCTTTTGGGCACTAGAGGGCCTCTTTCAGGTGTATTAGATCTATAGCGCGACAACGTACAGCTAGGTCAGCATGTATCTGGATGCAGCAGAAGCTATCGTTGCCTAGCACCTCCAGGTCAGCATATATCTGGATGCAGCAGAGGAGGTACACGATTTTTTCTGAGAAGATTTCAGAATCAGATCAAAATTGTGTGTATCGGGACAACATACAGACATTCAAATAGAAATGAGCTAATTCCAAGTGACTTTCTTCCCTGGGGTCATGTACAATTTTAGTTCTGAACAGAAGGACAGTCAAGATATCCCCAGATGAAATAACAGTATAAAGACCCAAAACTTCAGATTTTGGCAATCTATCAACGCAAGATTTAAGGTCATTAAACCATACACCACTGATGTGTTCCCCACTCATACATAGTTGTATTTAAGTTTATATCACATTGGTAAGTTGATTATTTCATGCTTTTTGCCTACTAGTACATCGTATGATGAAGCTGCTATCACACTTAAGCATTTTAATTCAGTTTCAGTGTGACAGTCTAACTTGCTGATGTACTATCATTTCTTCTTTTTCACACAGTGATAACTCATTTTTGATTTTCTATTTTTTTATGTTTTTTATTTTTCAAATTTTTTTTATTTTTGATTTTTAAGAAAAGCAATAAACTATTTACAAAAATTCTTATGAAAAACCAGTTATTCAGGATTCCTCATCCCGTTGAGTTCGACTAAATGTTCAAAGCGAGCCCTGTCAAATACTTTAGTATAAAGATCTGCCAGGTTATCTAGTGTGACGACTCAGCACTTTGAACTTCAATTTAAATCAATCAATATAAATATATCAACAATCTCACATCCCCCTTCATATGCCCAGAGCAGCCATTATCAACATAAGTTGATAATCCTCCTTAGCAACTCCTACACACACCAACTAAGAAATTAGTTAGATTGGGGGACCCAAGCCTTAATGGTCTTGGGTCGTCCAAATTCACCAACTACTGGAACATCCATCCAATATCCATTACTCCTAACTGGAGTCTTGGATCTCAGACCTGTTGATGGAAATGGGGCATGATTTCCATAAGGTCTCTGGTCCTGAGGGTACCTATTTGTATTTGGACTATTTGACCTTTGAAAATTTTGATTTTGATATCTTGAATTTGGATTCCAAGAAGCTTGATTGTTATAATTTCTAAAGCCATTGTTATAAAAATTTCGACCACCATTATTTTGGTATCGATTTTGATATTGACCTTGACTTCTGAAATTATTTAAATTTCCATTAAAATTGCTTCTAGGTCTCTCGTATCTGCCTGGTGGAGATCTAGGCTGAAATCTTTGTTGATTTCTTTGAAAACGTGGAACTTGTGGAGTTCCTGTTCCAGCCTTATCTACACCAATAGCAACATTTTCTGGTTGCTTAGGAGCAGATTTCATTTGAGAATTTGAGCCTTTCTCCTCACTATTACCTTCCTTCACTGGTAATTTTCCTCTCTGTTTTTCACTAAGTTGTGCTTCACTCTTTTTGTTAGGACAGCAGCTTGCTACATGTCCCTTGACGTGACATTTGAAGCACGATCTCTTTTTCAAAGACTTCTTAGCTGGAGTCTCTGAGGTAGATCAGATAGTGATGATCCCTTAGATGAACCTTGTTTAGTTTGCTTTATTTCAGAATTTTCTATGCTCTTATTTTTAGCAAACTCTACATTCGATTCATTTTCAATAACAGCAGTTTCGTTTTTCATATCACTACCTTGAACAAAATTAATCTTTTTGACAAAAGCTTGATTTTTATTCTTAGGCGGTGAATTTTTTCTTTTCAAATCATCACTCTCAGATCCATCACCTTTACTTGACGTGGATGCGAAACTACTAGGTGTAGATGCCATAAAGTCTGCTAGCTCATCTTCACTAGGCAGGAATGAATAGTTATGACTAAGAGGAGGTGGAACTTCATTAAAGCCTTGGAAGCCCACACTTGTCTTGTCATTACTCTTCTTTAACCCACCCATCATGTGTTTCATTACAAAATACGAATCTCTGAATTGACTCAATTTCTTTTCAAGTTCAACAATTTTGAGTTGTGCATCTGACAACTCTTTGCATTTTTCAGAAATCTCTTTTGTTTTCTCAGCCATCATGTCATGAGCTAAATCTATTACTTGAAGTTTTTCATTTAACTTGCATGTTAAAGCTTCATGACCTTTTATCTTTTACAAGTATGTAGACTCATTTCTTTTAGCAAAAAAAATTGCTTCTTTTATGTTAGACATCTCACTTACCAGACTTTGGTTTTGTGTTGTCAACCTGGCAACCTCACCCTGTAGTTCACGACATCTCAAACACACAGAAATAGATTGTACCTCTTTCTCATGAACTTCTGAGTTTTCATCAGTAACAACCTGTTCAGCTTCACTCTCTTTCTCTACTTCAGCATCCACTTTTGCTTCAGCATTCTTCACTTCAGATTCAACATCACTCACACTAGTTTTAGCCTCATCAACCGACACTATCTCTGCCATGAATGCCTGAGTGGCACTCTCATTTCCCTGATATCGCTTTTGTAATGCATCCCACATATCCTTTGAATTTGGGTACTTTGTGAAGGTATGCTTGATGCTATCAGGTAAAGACATTTTAATTGCAGCCAATGCTCTCTTTTCAGCGTCATACATCTTTTTGTCATCCTCTTTCATGTTCACATAGTCTGTTCTACGTGGTCTGCCCTCAAAATCGTGTGTTGGGTTTATGTACCCATCTTCAATACAGATCCACATGCGTGCATCCTGAGATTCAATGAAGGATTTGAAGTTGTCCTTCCATGTAAGATAATTCTCCACCTTCATCATCTTAGGTGCTTTCAAATTCATCAAGTTTGACATTTTAACGTAACAGACTGTTAAAACCGTACAAAAGATCTCCGAAAACAGTGGTTACCAAATTACACCGTTAGAATCGTCTCGAAAAGACGAATCCAATGATATCTAATGTCGAATACCGAAATCGGGATTTTCCAGAGGTTTTTTTTTTACCCTAAAAATCCAAGGAATTCAACGGTCCAAACGGTTCTGTCTAACGAGCTACGGATCAATTTATATTTGCAAAACACTGAAATTTTATCGACGCTTGCCAACTGAAATTCCACCCCTTAAATATGTTGTTAATTTCGCTGGTTATACAGTAAAATTCGCTGGGTCAGTGCTTAAATTCGCTGGGTCTGTTACTTGTTCAATTTCGCTGGTTAACTTTGCTGGACAAATTCGCTGTGTATTTTCGCTATTACGACGACTAGTGAAGTCGCTGAAACCGTGGTAATTTCGCTGTGGACAATTACACGGTTACCAAAGTCGCCTTTGGATTTAACTTCGCCGGTCACCGAGATATAAGTCCCAAATTCGCTGCTGATCAGTTAATTATGCTGGTCTATCTGCGAATTTGTTAAATTCGCCCAGTATCTTTGGAAACCCAATCTGTTTTGCATTCTAAAGATTCTCCAACACAATCTGCAAAATCAAAACAGCAAATCAGCAAGCTTTACACGAAATTCTTATGAACTTAATGAAGAACACGAAGAACAGTCTTCGAATCTTCAAGTTTCTTAGCAAAAATTCTTCAAAATAATCAACCAAAAACAGTCCTGCAAACCCTGAAACCTGCAAAAACAGTAAACAAACAATGCAGAAGATCAAAGCAGCCAACAAAATTCGAAATTTTATCAAACCAACAGAAAAATTCGAAAATTTTAAAAACCCTAATTTTTCAAAAATTTCGAAAACTCCCTGTTTCTGCCAAGAACAATTCTGAACCGAGCCTTCAAGAGCCTAATGCTCTGATACCAATTGTATGTCCCCTATTCGTATGGATCTTTCACAGAATTGTCTTTCCAATCAAGAGTGCGGAATCCTCTTGATCGGAATATCACAGAAACAAGTAGAAAACTGAAACAGCAAATCACTTTCAACCTGGGTTTTCTATTGATTATCCAACTTGCAGTTTACAATCAATTAAAACCCTAACCAACTATCAAATTCGTCCAAGCTGTAGGAGCTCTCACGAAATTCTCACACAAACTGTTTTGGCTGATTCACTGATTAACCTAAACCCTAAACCCTAACCCTGTTTATATAACACAAGGTTTGCTACTTGGGCTTAGTTAAACATCATGGACTGCGAATTGGACAAGCCCAATTCGCCCCCATACACCCAATTCGTTGGGTTTGGTTAGCCCAAACATTTCAACTAACTATTACAAAGCTAAACCCGCTAACTGTTTATCGTTTATCTAATTACAAGATATCCAAAGACCAAATCTAAGCTGTTGTGACAAACATGCACCAACACATTATCATAGTAGGGATCTAAAGGGTCCAAGTCTGGATAGGCTGCTAGGTTTGGCATAGGTTCATCTTCTGGTATTGGGTAGCGTTGCTGGTAATCCCTATGGTCGTCAAACCACGGGTCATAGTCTGGGTCTGAAGGATAGGATGCTGGTATTCTAGGTATCTCAGCTGGGTCAAAGTCAGGCATTGGAATTTGGTTGGCTTCAATTTCCATTGGTTGTGTGGGAAACAGTGGTAATGGCTGGGGTGCTATGAGTTGCTCTAGATTAGGGTTTGCAGCTGTAGTTGCTAATATAAGAAAATTTACTAGACTCCTATTGAGCATATCCAGAGTGTGGGCATCTGTTTCTCTCTTAGCGGCTGCTAAAGCTCGCTGCTGTTGTAACTTTTTCATCCTTTTTCTACGTTCGTGCACTCCTCTGCTGAACCATCCTCTTTTCTTGGGAGGGAATGGCTCTTCAGATTAGGCCTTCAACACGAATATCCCATCTTCGTTGTCAGTCGAATACCCTGAGAGGGTAGGCTGTGAAGAGGTGCCTTCATCCCTAGGTGATCTGGACAACTGACGGTAAGCGTCTGAAGGTCCTTGGTCGCTCATACTGTAAACTAACAAATAGTCAAATAACACACAACAATAATATACATATATGCACAAAATCCCGTAGATTATTTCCTAACATATTGAATAAATTTTGGTGTCAGCAGAACACTTCTATGGCTGAATCAGTGGCTAAGCTCTGATACCACCTTCTGTCGCAACCCCCGTCCCCTAATACCCTGGGAACGGGAGGCCGCGGCCAGTTTCAGTGGTATCGGTGTTTATCAGTTTGGCAGCGGAATTTACATCAGGACCGTAGTTAGAAAATATTTTATCAGAGTAAAATACCACTTTTATAATATTAAACACATGGGAAAATCCCAAGTTTCAAATACACACATTTTCATAGGGATAAATCCTATCTTATTTCAATAAAAACATCTCTTTATTTAGGTAACTTTTATAGCCACTTTTCCAAGCCTTTAGTACTGTCCAGCTGGCTTCTATTTGGCTTTCACATTTTGTTACCTGAAACACGGTTAAAAACATTTTGTCAGTGGGAAATACTGGTGAGTGAATCCCAGTTTAATCAAGACAAGTACAACCGTGTTTCAGCATTGAGGGCGGTCGCACAATTACATTTGTTTCCATCTACTTTAATTACCACCCACGGTACTGTCAACCCGACTTATGGTCATGTTACTACTCACAGTGTAGTAACAATTTTGTATACAAAACCCCAACATACCGACGATAATTGTAGAATACAAATACTCAATCAATGTTTAATATAATGTAAAACATTTGAGGTTTTGTAAAAACAGTTTACAAAAAAGGATATTACTCACATTGCTGTCTTAGGGTTTTTCTTTAGGGTTTCCTGGTGATTATCTATAAATTACACAATGCACATGCGTTAGTATAATAACCCAATATTTATATTAGTAATACCCTCCCCGAGACAGAATTCCAACGACTACGTCTGGCAGAACCTCGACAATCGTTACGAAACACTAGATCAATCAGGCAACGTATCTAATACGTAACCGGGGGTTAAAATACTTACAACGAGGCAGAACTTCGTTATTTAGGGGGGTATTATGCTCGAGTATAGTGTATAATATTCAGAATTGAGAGCGAAAGTTTGTGTGTGAGCGATCGGAATGAACAACCGATGCTCCCAATTTATAGGAGCTGGTCAGGACTTCCTCGCGGCTCGCGTAGGAAACAGCCAAGGGCTTCACGGCCCGCGACGTAGGCTGGGTAGGCCCTAGCCTGGCCCAGTCACTGATCAAGCTTAGACACGCGTTTGACACGTGGCAACATCGGGATGAGCCCTGGTGACTAGCTGTCGCGCCCCACATAAGATCCTTAGGGGATCTTAGCGGCCGCGAGCGACACTGAATTCTTGTTTTTATTTTATTTTTTATTATATAAGGTATTTTGGGCTTCGTTTTCATATACGGGGTGCATTTTAAGACGTATAGGGACATTCTAAATATATTAGGGGTGTCGGAAATATTTTAGGAGGGTTGTTATAACTAGTGTATATGATTTCTATAATCATTAACACTAAAGGAAAAGAATTGAAAGATATTCCCGTAGTATCTCAATTTTCAGATGTTTTCCCAGAAGAACTACCTGGACTACCACCAGATAGGGAGGTTGAATTCATAATTCATCTACTACCAGGGACAGCACCGATTGCAAAGGCACCTTATCGTTTAGCACCAGCAGAAATGCAAGAATTGAAGAAACAGTTGGACGAACTTTTGGAGAAAAGTTTCATACAGCCAAGTACATCACCGTGGGGAGCACCAATCTTGTTTGTCAAGAAAATGGACGGGTCGATGCGTATGTGCATTGATTACCGTGAATTGAACAAGGTTACGATTAAAAACTGGTACCCATTACTGAGAATCGATGATCTGTTTGATCAACTGCAAGGAGCTCGATTCTTTTCTAAGATCGATTTACGCTCAGGATATCATCAATTAAAGGTACAGGAAGAGGACATTCCTAAAACTGCCTTCAAGACAAGGTATGGTCATTATGAATTTATAGTTATTCCATTTGGTTTAACCAATGCCCCAGCTGCATTTATGGACATGATGAACAGAATATGTAAGCCATATCTGGATAAATTCATAATTGTCTTTATAGATGATATTCTTATTTACTCTAAGAATAAAGAAGAACATGCAGCGCATCTGCATATACTTTTAAATTTACTGAGAAAAGAAAAGCTCTATGCTAAATTTTCAAAATGTGAATTTTGGTTACAAGAAGTGCAATTCCTTGGACATTTAGTCAATCATGAAGGAATTCATGTGGATCCCACAAAAATTGAGGCAATTACTAAATGGAAAGTCCCTGAATTACCAACGGATGTGAGAAGTTTTCTTGGACTGGTAGGTTATTGTAGACGGTTTATCCGATATTTTTCTAGAATAGCCATTCCCTTAACAAAACTGACCAGTAAATCTGTTCAGTTTGAATAGGGACCAAAACAGGAATAAGCCTTTAGAATTCTTAAGCACAGATTAACTAACGCACCCATACTTGCGTTACCAGAAGGAACTGAAGACTTTGTAGTGTATTGTGACGCTTCTAAGATAGGTTACGGATGTGTGTTGATGCAACGACAAAAGGTTATAGCCTATGCTTCTAGACAACTTAAGAATCATGAAGAGAATTATATAACCCATGATCTAGAATTAGGAGCCATAATTTTTGCACTTAAAATTTGGAGACACTATCTTTACGGTAGTAAGTTTACCATTTTCACCGATCATAAGAGTTTAAGATATGTCTTTGTGCAAAAAGAGTTAAATATGAGACAACGACGATGGATGGAAATACGTAGTGACTATGATTGTAATATCCAGTATCATGCAGGAAATGCTAATGTAGTAGCTGATGCTTTAAGTCGAAAGTATCATGATAAGCCAAGAAGAGTACGTTCTCTTAAACTAAACCTGCAGATAGATTTAAATGAACAAATTAGAGAAGTACAAGAATCAGTAATCAAGGACGATACTGAAAAATTAAAAGGAATGATTAAGGAGTTAGAACGAGGAGCATATGGAATTTGGAGATTCCATAAGAAAAGAATTTGGATACCCAAACAAGGAAACCTACGCCACCGAATTTTAGAAGAAGCCCATAAGTCTAAGTATACGATACATCCTAGAAGTGATAAGATGTATCAAGACTTAAGAAAGAATTTCTGGTGGATAGGAATGAAAAAGGATATAGCAGCCTATGTTGCCAAATGTCTAACCTGTTCACAAGTTAAGGCTGAACATCAGAAACCCTCAGGTTTATTACAGCAATTAGAAATGCCTGTATGGAAATGAGAATTAATAACAATAGACTTTGTTACCAAATTACCCAAGACACAAAAATGTAATGATACAATCTGGGTGATTGTAGACAGATTAACCAAGTCTGCTCATTTCTTACCTATGAAGGAAACTTTCAGTGTGGAACAATTATCCAAGTTATATGTAAATGAAATAGTTTCATTACATGGAATTCCTTTGTCTATTGTTTATGATAGAGATAGCTTTTTACTTCTCGTTTTTGGAAAAGTTTCCAAAAAGCAATGGGAACCAAGTTAAATCTAAGCACCGCTTATCATCCTCAAACCGACGGACAAAGTGAAAGGACAATTCTGACGATGGAAGATATGCTTAGAGCTTGTGTAATTGACTTCGGAGGAAATTGGGACGATCATTTACCATTAATCGAATTTTCTTATAACAACAGATATCATACCAGTATCAATGCTGCACCATTCGAAGCACTTTATGGACGAAAGTGTCGAACTCTAGTCTGTTGGGCAGAAATTGGAGAAAACAACTGTCTGGACCAGAAATAGTGCAAGAAACAACAGACAAGATTATTCAAGTCAAGGAAAGACTAAAAGCAGCACGTGATCAACAAAAGAGTTATGCTGATAACAGGCGAAAACCATTGGAATTTCAAGTAGGAGATAAAGTATTATTAAAAGTTTCTCCATGGAAAAGAGTAGTTAGATTCATCAAAAGAGGAAAGCTAAGCCCCAGGTACGTTGGACCTTTTGAGATTATTAGAAAAATAGGACCAGTAGTTTATCAGCTACAACTGCCAGAGGAAATGGCAGGAATACATGATGTATTTCATGTATGTAATCTCAAGAAATGCTTAACAGATGAATCATTAGTAGTACCTCTTAAGGACATAGAGGTAATTGAGAAACTTAAGTTTATAGAGAGACCACTACAGATTGAAGATAGAAAAATCAAGAATCTCAAACATAAGAGATTAGTTCTGGTCAAGAAATGGGATTCCAAGAGAGGACCAGAATATACATGGGAGCTTGAATCCGAGATGCAGAGGAAATATCCACACCTGTTCCAGTAGACCTCGAGGACGAGTTCTAAAACAAGGTGGGGAGGATATAACAACTCTCCTAAAATATTTCCGACACCCCTACATTCTTAAAACATGTCCTATATGTTTTAAAATACACCCCGTATAAGAAAAAATGGCCCGAAATACCTTTAATTTTACAAAAATCAAATAAAACAAGATTTAGGGGGCCTTATAAATTGAGAAGTTCGACGTTCTGTTTTTCTCGTTCAAAATTCACAAATTTCTCAAATTCTCTGAATAGCTAAAATAATTCCCGGGTATTATACCCACTAAAATAGCAAAGCTCTGCCTCGATGTAAGTATCATAACCCCCGGTTACGTATTAGTTACTTTGCCCGATTGATCTAGTGCTCCGTAACGCATGTCGAGGCTCTGCCTGACTTCGTCGTTGGAGTTCTGTCTCGGGAGGGGGGTATAGCTAATGTAAACTGGGTTATTATACTAACACATGTGCATTGTTTAAATTAATAGATTATAACCAGGAAATCACAAGGAAATACCTAAATTTGCAAAGTGAGTAATCCTTCTTTTTGTAGACTGTTTTTACAAAACCTCAATTGTTTTAAATTATAATTAATAGTGATTGAGTATTTGTGATTCTACAATTATCGTCGGTATGTTGGGTTTTGTATACAAAATTAGTTACTACACTGTGAGTAGTAACATTTCCACAAGTCAGGATTGACAGTGCCGTGAGTGGTAATTAAAGTAGATGAAAACAAATGTAATTGCTGGATTGCCCTCAATGCTGTAAAATGATAAAACTTGTTTTGACTGAACTGGGATTCACTCACCAGTATTTCCCACTGACAAATGTTTTTAAAACGCCTTTTAGGTAACAAAATGTGAAAGCCAAATAGAAGCCAGCTGAAGAGCACTGAAGGCTTGGAAAAGTGGCTATAAAAGTTACCTAAATAATGAAGCAGTTTTATTTCAATAAATTAGGGTTCATCCCTATAAACATATTGTACTGGAAACTTGGGTTTTTCCCATGTATTCATTATTATAAAAATATGGTGTTTTACTCTGATAAACTATTTCCTAACTACGGGCCTAATGTAAATTCCGCTGCCAAATAAATAAACACCGATACCACCGAATGTGCGAGCTCGCGGCCGCCCGCCTCCCGGGGCAGGGGTCGAGGTTGCGACACTTACACACCCAAATGGAAAGGGTAGAAGAGAAGTTTTGGGTTTGTCTTGAGTGTCGGGAATCCAAGATCTTTATTGGTTTTCTTTTTATGCTATTTACAATCCTATTCGTTATGATTTATTTAGAACGTTTCATAAGAGAAATTATTTATTTGGGCATAACAAGCCTTTTTAAAATTCCATTTATATACAAGTTCACATACCTCACGGGAGATCACTCAACATTTGGCCGAAGATGTATTTTTGCGAAACACTCGAGACCGGCATGGAACTTACTTCTACCATATGCTTACCAAGCAATCAATCCTCCTCCTTTTAGTCTATAAACCTTCGTAAATATCAAGAGGACTTGGGAAAGGGTTAGGCTTGGGCTATAGGTAGGAGGTTTTGGTTAGTGGTTAGTAAAAAGGGCTAAAAGCGTAAAAAGCGTCGGTGGTCGTAAAACTTTTTGTTTTTGTGACTTTTATTCAAGCTAAGCATCTTCAAAGAAAGTTTCTTTGAGGAACTTGTTTGTTTATTGCTATAGTATCATTTTTGTTTTTGATAAAGAGACGTCACAAGATAACCGAGCTTTTTACTAAGATAAAAGGGTTGAAAAGAAAAAGGTTTTGGTGGGTAAAGGGTGCTTGTTTTATGGGTTTAGAAATGAAAAGGTTTAGGCTCAAAGGGGTTAACTAGGGGGATTTTGGGTAGGTGATAAAGAAAATGAGAAATAATGGTGTTGAAAAGAAAATGGGTTAGTCTTAATGCCTCCATCATTTACTTACTAGGGTTTAAATTGGTAAGGATCGGGAATGTATCGTCGTGGCAAGTTCTAGAGTCGTAAGAACCAAGCGGCTATTCACACAAGAAACGAAAAATGAGCATTTGGTTTAAAGATGTATGCTTGTATGCTCAATAAAGGCTCAAAACTAACTTATTGTGGGAATGGGTTTATAATGTGATCAAGTATATATAATCAAATTTAATTAGATTTGTCATGCCTTTTCATAATATTCTTATGTTGGTTCTTTTTATCACGACGCTATCGATTATAAATTTGTAAAAATATAACCTTTTTAGAACTTGTTATTCCCAAATTAAACCAAGACAAGTAAAAAAATGAAAAATTTTGAAAAAAATTTGTGGTGATTAGCGGTTCCAATAGAGTTTTGTGTAAGGCTTGTTGTTAGGACTTGCAAAATTCAAGGTTTTAGCATCCCCCCACACTTAAATTACACAATGTGTTCAATGTGACCCAAAAATAAGTTTTTAGGTTGATTGAATGTGTAAAAAGGTGTTTAAAAACAAGGTTTGGTGTTACTGGGCACCTGGCCACGTGCTGGGTGAGCACGGCCCCGTGGTCAGAGTGCCAGTAACAGAAACTTACAGAAGTTGGCCATGGGGGCGTGCCTTGTGGACACGACCCCGTGGCGGGCAGTTTTCAAACAAACAGTAGGTACAGGGTAGTGGACACGGGGGCGTGCTGGCTGAGCACGACCCCATGGTGACAGTCTGCAATCAATGAAAACAGGTTTTTGGCTTTTGTTTTGGGTTTCCGGGCTTATGTAGCACTAATACTTAGTGCCTCCAAGCTTCCTGGGTACCTGTTTTACTTAAATACCACACCACACAACACATAACAAACATCCTAAACATACCAAAGTTAATCATACTACATCACACATAAACGGAAAATAAAATGCAGAAAAGTAAAAGTGTTAAAGAAAGTAAATTGTTCAAACTTTGGCATGCAGGCCAGTTAATCGTTCGTGGGATAAAAAGGGTTAACCTGGTAGAAGCTGCATCTGTGTCACACCATCTCCAACGCCTCCGCATCAATCCATGTCCTCGTCTTCATCGTCCCCTCCTCGATACACCATGTGCTCCCGGATGTGGCTGATGTCATCTTGCATGTCAGAGATGTTCCTCTCCATTGCTTCGATCCAGGTGTAGGTGTTGCTGGCCATGTTGTAGGTGTTGTGGGTGCATAAGAGGTTTTCCTGCAAAAGATCATGTAAGCTTTGAAAGTTAGGAAAACCACCCCCTTGAGAAGAGGATGAAGCTGGCTGGCCATGAAACTGAGGAGGAGGATGGATTGGATTGGCATGAAGAACGAGAGCCCCTATGGGTTACAAACATGCCCCTGAACGGTTTGGAAGCAGACCGTCCCATCACCTGCCTCGTGGATGATTCCCATTGAACGGCATTGAATGAGATCCACCTTGCCTGACCATGGACCTTTACGGAAGGATTTCGGCATTCTTTAAACAGAGATCTTATAGAGGCGGTAGATCCATCCCCCAAAGAAGATAGGTGTCGGGGAGGTAGCTAATTGATTCAGGTGCATGTTTCAGAGAAGCATGTGTGGGACATCAAGAGGAACACGGTTGTGGATGCAATACAAGACCGTCAGATCACGTAAGTTGACAACACCGGTGTTGTCACGCCTTTGACTGAGAGAGTTGCTAAGGACCCTATGAATGTAGCAGTAGAGAGGGTCCAACAACTGGGAGCTCTTGGTTTGGCTTAGGTCGTATGGTCCTTCCCCGATTTGAGACCATGCCGTCTGACGCATGTCGGCCGATACTCACGGAGACCACCCGTGTTTTCTTCTTCTTCGGCATCCTCTTTGGAATATAACCCAATTTGTACCCCAAACTGTGAAATAGGGATTGAAAGCATCTCCCCCGCACAACGGAATTCAACTCCCTCCCCATCAAATGGCTCTGCTTTAGCTTTGAACGCAAATGTGCTATAGAACTCCATGTTATATTCGTGAACTGCATGGAGTCTAGTGTAGAGGGCCACACTTAGGGGACCCATGACCAGGGTGATGAAACGATCTAGCTACCTCACAACTTCCAGGGTTTCGAGGCATACTTGTCTTGGGATTTCCTCAGGCCTTGTCTTGAGAATATCAAATCGGGCTTGATAGTTCCATTCATTTTTATTGAAGCTTGTGAATTTTCTGGCCATATGAAAGAAAACACAAAACAATAAATTTTCGAAGAAAACTTAAAACAGCAAGCCGAACACGGCTCCGTGGCCACTGGCCACGCCCCGTGTTCGACAGTATTTTGCTGGCCACGCCCTCGTACTCGCTGACCACGACCCCGTGGTCAGGAGCCTGTTTCCCAAAAATCCCATTTTTCGACCTAGTTTTGAAAACTTGAAAATTTTTTGTTGAGTAGGGGTGGTTTTCCCTGAAAATGAAACCCCAAGTGCCGTTTTTCCAAAAACAAACTGTTTACCCCCTCAATTTCATATTTTTCGGTTCAAAAACAAGGGTTTGAGGTTTCTGTTTGAAATCGGGCAAATCCACAAACAATTTAAGTTGATTTACTTCCTATAACATGCAACTATACTAATACTAATAGATCTAAGTAAAAATTTGAGGTTTGATTTGGTTCGAGTTCAAGAACCCTAGATTTTTCAACAAATTTTTGATGTTAAACTACATGCAAATCATTAAACTAACTAACTATGATGATAGAATCATACCTTAACGATGTTGAACGATGGAAGAATGTGAAAATCTGCAGAGATTCTCGGAGGAACCAGAGAGTTTTCGGGGAAACGGGTCGTGTTAAAATGAAAATGAGAAGACAAAAGGGGGTTTATCCCCGACAGTAGCCGACCACGGCCCCATGTACAGTGGGTACGGCTTCGTGGCGGGTAATTTTTTTTTAGTGCACGTGTGAGTGACCTATTACCAAAACTTGGTTCTAGAAATCTTACCGATTTAGAAGCTTTCCCGACGTCAATTACCTACAAGATATGATGTTGGTGCATAAACCTTTGTTCATTCCTCGGCCGCTTGTAGCGAGATCTCTTCCTCTTCTCCCTCAATAAATCCTTGATAAAGCTTTAGCTGTTTGCCATTGACTTTGAATGGGATTCCATTCCAAGATTTAATTTCAATTGCACCGTGTGGAAAGATATGGGTGATAGAAAAAGGTCCCGACCACCTAGACTTTAATTTACTGGGAAATAATCGAAGTCGTGAATTTAACAATAGAACTTTATCTCCTACCTAAAATTCATTTGGTTTAATGTGTTTATCATGAAAATTTTTCATCCTTTCCTTATAAATTTAGGAGTTAGAGTATGCGTGATTCCTTAATTGGTCAAATTCATTTAATTGACAAAATCGATTTTTACCGGCAGTTTCTATGTCTAAGTTTACGTTTTTTTATTGCCCAGTAGGCTTTGTGTGCTATTTCTACTGGAAAATGACAACTTTTTCCATAGACAAGCTTATATGGGGTGGTACCTATGGTTGTTTTATATGCAGTTCGAAAAGCCCATAAAGCGTCGTCTAATTTATCGGCCCATTCCTTTTTATTTAACCCTACTGTTTTTTCAAGTATTCTTTTCGAACCTCGATTAGTCACTTCGGCTTGTCCATTTGTTTGAGGGTGATATGTCGTTGAGATCCGGTGATAGACTCCATATCTTGTTAAAAAAAAAAATTCAAGCTGATGGTTACAAAAATGGGTACCCCTATCACTTATTAATGCTTTTGGAGTTCCAAAACGAGAAAATAATCGTTTCAGGAATCTTACCAGAACTCTTCCATCATTTGTTGGAAGAGCTTCGGCTTCGGCCCATTTTGACAAGTAATCTACTGCCACAAGTATATATTTGTTTCCTTTTGACGGTGGGAAAGGTCCCATAAAGTCGAGTCCCCACACATCAAAAATTTCACAAACAAGAATGCCATTTTGTGGCATTTCGTTTTTGGAAGAAATATTACCTGATCGTTGGCATGCATCACATGTCTGGATAAGACTTTGGGCGTCTTTATAAATGGTTGGCCAATAAAATCCTGAATCAAATACCTTTCGTGTGGTACTAGAGGGCACCATGATGTCCTCCGTATGGACCTTCGTGACAATGGAGGAGAATTCTTCTTGCTTCACCACCACGTATGCATCGTCGGGTAAGTTGGTCGGCACACATTTTGAAAAGATGAGGGTCTTCCCAAAAATAATGCTTTACATCGGCAAAGAATTTTTTTCTTTGATGATGTGACCATCCTTTTGCGACTATTCCACTAGCTAAGTAGTTGGCGTAGTCGGCGTACCATGGCTCTTCTCGGTATTCCACCATTTCTAAGGACTCTGTTGGGAATTTTTCATTGCTTAGCTCGTCCCTAGTTGCCTCCAAAGCTGGAACTTCCAAGCGGGATAGATGATCTGCAGCGGTGTTTTCTGCTCCTCTTTTGTCTTTAATTTCAATGTCGAATTCTTGGAGGAGTAGAATCTATCTGATTAAACGTGGTTTAGCGTCCTGTTTCTTAAAGAGATAACGAATGGCTGCATGGTCTGTATAAACTATCGTTTTAGAAAGAACAAGATAAGAACAAAATTTATCAAAAGCAAATACTAAAGCTTGTAATTCTTTCTCAGTTGTTGTGTAATTTCTTGTGCATCGTTAAGTGTTTTACTAGCGTAATCTATTGGGTGAAAATGCTTATCTTGTCTTTGTCCCAAGACAGCCCCAACTGCAAAGTCACTTGCATCACACATGATTTCGAAAGGTAATTTCCAATCAGGCGCTATCATGAGTGGTGCATTGACTAGCATTTCTTTTAGTGTTAGAAATGCTTGGTTGAAATCCTTGTCAAAGATGAATGGCGCATATTTTTCAAGTAATTTTGTTAAAGGTCTTGAGATTTTAGAAAAGTCTTTGATAAATCGTCTATAAAATCCGGCATGTCCTAGGAAACTTCTGATTGCTCTAATGGAGGATGGGGTCGGTAATCGGGAAATAGTGTCTATTTTAACCCGGTCAACCTCCATTCCTTCGCTTGAGATTTTATGACCGAGTACTATTCCCTCCGTTACCATGAAATGGCATTTTTCCCAATTAAGGGCAAGGTTAGTTTCCTCAGATCGGGATAGCATTCGTTCGAGGTTATCGAGGCATTGGTCGTATGAATCTCCAAAGATAGAAAAATCGTCCATGAAGACTTCCATATTTTTTTCTATCATATCATGGAAGATGGCCACCATGCAACGTTGAAAAGTTGCTAGGGCATTACATAGACCGAAAGGCATGCGTCGATAAGCAAAAGTTCCGTAGGGACATATGAATGTTGTCTTTTCTTGGTCTTCGGGTGCTCTCGGTATTTGAAAGTAACCTGAAAAACCATCTAAGAAACAATAAAATTTGTGACCGGATAATCTTTCTAACATTTGATCAATAAAGGGTAAGGGAAAATGATCTTTCCTTATTGCCTCATTTAATCGACGATAATCTATACACACTCTCCATCCGGTGACGGTTCTTGTTGGTATTAATTCATTTTTTTCGTTAGTGACCACCGTCATACCTCCTTTCTTATGAACTACTTGGATGGGACGTACACAAGGACTATCGGAAATCGGTTAGATAAGTCCGGCGTCAAGCAATTTGATGACTTCATTTTTAACCACTTCTTGGACGTTTGGGTTTACTCTACGTTGTGGTTGTGTTACCGATTTATAGTCATCATTCATTAAAATTTTGTGTGTGCACATGGAAGGGCTTATTCCTTTAATATCTACAAGCTTCTAAGCGATCGCGTTTTTATGTTTTTTTCAAAAGTGTGATTAATTTTTCTTTTTCTACACTATTTAATTTTGACGAAATAATTATAGGTAGCTTACCATCCTTGTCGAGAAAAGCATATTCCAAACCTTTTGGGAGTTCTTTGAACTCAAGTGGTGGGTCTTTAGGAGACTCCTTATTTGGTTGCTCATGTTGGTCAAGAACCAAAAAGGTTTGTTCAATGGTGACCTCTTCTTCAACAAAGTGGTAGATTTCTTCTTTTGTATCGGGTGGCTCATCTTCATCTTCAATTACGGGGTCATCATTGCCGATTGGATATTTCATTGATCGCTTAAGATCGACACTTCTTTTGAATGCCCCTAATTGAATGGGTAGATTGTTTTGCTTCCGATTTTTCATAGATTCGTGGGTTTTCACAAAAGGTCGCCCCAACACTAGTGGAGCGTCATAAAGGATGATGAAGTCGGTTGGGACTACCATTTGATTTGTTTGGACTAACACATCTTCAACTACTCCCATTGATTTCATTATTTTTCGATTAGATAGAAAAATGAGTATGTGAAGTGGAGAAAAATCACCAATACTTAATTTTTCAAAAATGTAGTTTGGCATTATATTAACACAAAGATCTTTATCAATTGTAATATTATTAAAAAGGAATTTTGAAAGAAAGATGGAACCGGTGTAATGTTAATTTCAAATGGATCATCTTTTATTAGCGTAGTTTGATCACTTGTTAACTTAATGCTCACCATTTCGTCAATTTTAGTGTTAGTGTTTAACTCTTTTAAAAACTTAGCATGAGTAGGTACCAAACAATGGTTTTCGAAAGAAGGTAACAAGAGGTTAATTTCTTAAAAATTATACTCTTTTTGAATTTTAACGTTGTCAGACTCACCTTTTTCGTTGTTTAGTTCATGTGTCGGTTTTTCACTTACTTGTTCTTCCATTTTTACCTCTTCTATTATCACTTCTTTAGTACAAGTTACCTCTTCCCTTGCGCGGGCTTCTTTTATATAGCACACGATAGTTTTATGTAACACCCCGTGTTTCGGAAGTCAAAGTCAAAGTCAAGATTGAAATCAAAGGAAGAAAAGATTGCTAATTGCGATAGGCCACTCCTTGCTTAACTACTGTTTTGACTTCTTTGACTTGTATATAATGTATTTATGTTATCGCATTAGTTGTATTCTGTGGAGTACTTGTTAATAATCGAGGTTTAATCGCATGTTAATCGCTAAACGACCTAATCGCAATCGCACTCGCAACTCGAATTATGCATTCTGGATATTGTTTTACGTGTGTGTGTTACTTATGTGTTATTTGTGCATGTTTATTTATATTATGTGGTAACCAATCGAAACACATTCGCAAATCTATCGCATCGCAAACAAATCGCAAACACTAATCGCAGGTTATTTAGGATGATTGTATGTTAGATATAGTAGTTGGGATTAATGGGAAATACTATCGCGTCGCTCTCTCGAATCGCATCGCAGCGCACAACATGCGAATCGAAACGACAAAACTCATCGCGCCGAACTCACGAGTCGAGTGGCCAACCGATCGGATTGCCATCCGATCGGATTGTCACCCGATCGGGCTGCCACCCGATCGGACTGCCACCCGATCGACCAGCTTGTTCCCCACTTTGCTTTTTAGGAAACCCTATAAATACCCCATTTGTCACCTCCTTTGTTGGTGACAGCTCTCTACTCGAACCAGCCGCTTTCAAGCTCTATTTCTCCCGATTTCTCTCAATTCTTGTAAGTTTTCAACCTAAATCTTGTACTTCTATGATCTATACACACTTCTTCATCATTCTCTCTTTTCAATCTCGACTTTTAACCGTGAAATCAGTGGATTTGAGGTGTTCTAGGATGATGTCATCATGGTGTTCTTATAAACTTCATGTTTTGGTTTCAATTCACCAAGAACAACTTAGATCTGGACGATTTTCACATAAATAAACAAAGATCTTGCATAGACCTGAACATATTCATGGTGAAAAGGATTAAGAGATGTTTTTCTAACTTTCTTTCAAATCTTTTACACTCAATGCACTAAAACCCGATGGAATCGGAGCTTATCCTGATCTTCTACTCATTTGTAGCAATGTATCAGTTCTAGATCTGAATTCTATCCGAGAGATAGTTGATTTCGGGTTTGAACATGAACAACCGTCTTGAACCGTGTACTGGTCGGACAAGGGTGATTCCTGTTCTGTCGGGTCACTTGGGTCGAGATGAGGTTCCTATTGTTTAAACAAGCTATCATAACGTCTCATTCAAAATACAACACTTCAAACAAAATCAAGTACCAAGACGATCAGATCGTCGGGACGGATTGCCGTCCGATCGGATTGCCATCCGATCGGGTTGCCATCCGATCGACCGGCACACTTAAACTTTTATTCAAACCATTCAAGGATCTGAACGTTGGATGGATTACCGCCCGATCGGATTGCCATCCGATCGAGTGACCGTCCGATCATGTGACGTTTGGGACTTTGACACTTAAACAATTTTCAACATGTTCAATGCACAAGATAGCCACCCGATCGGATTGCTATCCGATCGAGTGACCATCCTGCTGTGAACTTGTTCTCACCCTGAGAAGCCTCACCAATCGGATCGCCGTCCTATTGAACGACCGTTCGATCAACCGACCTGAAGGGTAGAGATACTTCTCTATTTTCAAAATGCTACTATGAAAACTTCAAAAGTCAAACCATCATACACAAACACATCCTCGCCCAACGAGGTGTCAATCCAATTGAATGGCCATCCGATCGGATGACCATCCGAACGGATTACCACCCGATCGACTGTCGATAACTAATGTGCTTCACATCACACGTTGTACGTGCTGGTTATGCGTAATCGATTTTGAACTCTATATGCTATTATCAAACTTGTATGCTCACCTTTACACTATGTGTATTGACTGTTACTTTAACGTATGTGGCAGGTGCATAAGATGCTAGGACGCCTTGTTTGATGTGTGATGAAATCGAGGCTAGGAAAGAGTCCTAGAAACAAATAAATAAATTGTCTATTTTGAAATCTGAGTTGGCGGATCAGAATCTGTTTATGAGAAAATTATTTGTAATAACTGTTTATTTAGATATGTTATGGTATGGGACATGACGCTTTAAATATCTGGTAATTAGTTGTTGTTATGGATACTCATGGACAATCTGTTTCGCTCAGTACCACGCCCCGATGTTTCCGCCTTCGGTTGGGGTGTGACAGATTGGTATCAGAGCCATAACTATAGGGAATTAGGCAAGACTCGACATAGTCCGGGTCGATGTCTTAGAAACAACCTAGTCTATAGTTAAGTACCAACAGACCGACTTGTGCATACCCTGTAGGGAAGACTCGACCCTGCTATTTCTCGCTATTCTCACTTACACTACGCTATCACTGCACTCTAATTTTCAAAAAAAATTGAGCAAGTGATTGGGTCAAGATTAGGTGTGAAAACCACATACTCTTGAGTAAATCGCTTGTTCGACCCGCATTTTAACTATAAACAGGAGAATTTGCGTTGAATCAGGAGTGAAATCCATACTTTGACGCAAATTTCCTCCCCTATTTTATCAAAACAGGAACGAAGTTATTAAGTCAGGGGTGAAACCCGAACCTTGATGACTTGTTCCGTGCTCTATTTTGCTTTAACAAGACTCTCACCAATGTCTCAACGGACTCCAACGACTTGAAGTCACACTGTAACTGGAAGGACGTGTGCCGATCGCTAAGATCGAGGCGAGAGCACAATCCAGAAGGTCGAAGTGCGTACCAAAAGTCCTTGAGAGTAGTCGAACCACTTTGGGTAGTCGACGTCTAAACAGCCGCAGACAATCCATTCTCGATTTTTATGTGTTTCGATTCTGAGCTCACTACTGCTGACTCTGATATTTATCGTTTTTACGTGGATTTTATGTGCTTCATGTGATTTCATCTGTTTTGTGTTCGATTTTGGTGGATTATTTGCTTTTTCGCTCTTCGCTTCGATCGACACACACGAACCGCATTGCACATCTACCTCAAAACGCTAACAAATCGCTAATACTTGTGGAGGAACGCATACTGTATTATACGATGTACTATACTACTCGTTGTGTACCCGCTAATCGCAATCGCTACCCTCGAACGTTCGCGTACTGTGAATGATAGGTTTCTGTATTCTGATTGCCTCTGTGATTTATGCCTTACGTACTTATGTGTTCGGTGCCCCACGTGATTATGTGCTTCTGTGCGATACATGCCTATGTGCTTCTGTGCTTATGTGAATGTGTGATTAGGTGCCTATGTAGGTAGATGTTACATGATTGTGTTCCTGAGCTTTAGTAGTATTAGGCGTGTGAGGTGAGATTCGATTATATTGTGTTTGAGTCCTGTGACAATGTCTGATGCAGACAATGTCGGCATCTGGATCCCGTCACTCGCGCGATGCAAGCCGAAAACAGATGGATAAACGCCTCGCCTCTATGATCACTAAACAAATGGCGAAGGTTGTTCCTCAGATCGTCAGCGAACTGTATAAGAATGTGAGCAAATCTTCTGAAGAGTCCAGGACTAAGACTCCTAAAGCTGCCTTTAGCTTCAAGCAGTTTAAAGCTTGCGGACCGAAAGAATTTACTGGCGAAGATGGCCCTACGGCCTTGTTTCAATGGTTTGATTCGATCGAGGTCACCCTGCGCCAGAGTGGTTGTCCTGATGATCTCCGCACTCTCAACGCAACCGGCGTCTTTCAGTCTCGCGCCTTAGAATGGTGGACGGCCGAGAGAAACAAACGCGGAAATGATGCAGCTTACGGTTTGACGTGGGATGAGTTGAAGAACGTCATGTTGGAAGAGTTATGTCCTGCCCACAAGCACCAAAAGTTGGAGGACGAATTCTGGCATATCAAGCAGAAGGATGGTGACAATGCTGCTTTAACTGCTCGCTTCAAGCAGCTTAGCATAATCTGTCCTGATCAAGTCAAGACTTCTGATTTGGCGATCAAGAAGTATATCCGAGCTCTGCCAGATTGTGTCGCAGATTTTGTGCAAGCTTCAAAGCCAGCAACAAGCGAGTCAAATCTGGTGTCTGGGATAAAGCTCTCAAGAAACTACATCAAGCTACCACCGCACCAACCGCTGAACCTACCGCTACTCCACAGTCTTCAAATGCCTCTCGTCGCAAGAGGAAGAACAACAGCAACTCCAGCAACAAGAACTGTGTTGTCGCCACTGCTGCCCCACTCCAGGCTGTATCGGCTTAGCACCAGATGCAACACCGCCAAGTCGCGGCACCGGTAACCCAAGCACCGTCGGCAAAGCGTGCTTATACTGGTCCTCATCCGGCTTGCCCGACTTGTACCTATCACCATCCAGTGGGAATCGCTTGCAGATTTTGTGTACACTGCAACATGTACGGCCACTTCACCGCCAACTGCCGTACAGGTCCTCGCCAAGCTCCAGCTACTGCTCATCAAGCTCTACTTCCTGCTCCTCAAGGCCAACAAGCGGCTCAGGCACCCGCGGTCAATGCTAGAGTCTGCTTTGCGTGTGGTGATCCCAACCACTTCGTAAACATGTGCCCCAACCGGGTTGTGAAGTAAGAGCCTCAACAGCAGCAGCCCCAGCAGCAGCAGCCTCAGCAACAACAACATCAAGCAGCCCGCGCTCGAACTTTCAACATTAACGTGCGCCAAGCTCAAGCCGACAACAACGTGGTCAATGGTACGTTCCTTGTGAATGGTATTTATGCATCATGTTTGTTTGATACTGGAGCCGATAACTGTTTTCTATCGTTTGAGTTCGAAAAGCTTCTAAATCGTAAGCGCGCCCATCTCCCCTCGACGTTCGATGTTGAAGTTGCCACCGGAAGAACCGTCGCTGTCAACTTTGTTCTTCGTGATTGTACCCTCGAACTCAACAATCACATTTTCCCTATCGACCTTATCCCGATGCAGCTCGGTAGTTTTGATGTCATAGTAGGCATGGACTTTCTTCGCGAAAACCATGCTGAAGTTGTTTGCTTCGATAAGATGATTCGATTTTCGCTCGCTAATGGTGATTAACTTTGTGTGTATGGTGAAACTCTATCAAAAGATCTCAAGCTCATGTCATGTATCCAAGCTAGCAAGTATCTCCGCAAGGAATACAGAGCTTTCTTGGCTAACATTGTAGTAGCGGAGAAGGAAAAGAAAGGAAAGATATAAGTGAAAGACGTTGCTGTTGTTCGTGAATTCCCTAACGTTTTTCCTGATGATCTTCCAGGCTTACCTCCGAGTCGTGATATCGACTTTCGCATCGACCTCATTCCTGGGGCAAATCCTGTTGCTAGAGCTCCTTATCGACTCGCACCGTCCGAAATGCGTGAACTCTCGAGTCAGCTCCAGGAATTACTCGAGAAAGGCTTTATTCGCCCTAGCACCCCTCCTTGGGGCGCACCAGTCCTTTTCGTCAAAAAGAAGGATGGGTCGTTCCGGATGTGCATCGACTATCGGGAGCTGAATAAGCTGACAATCAAGAATCGCTACCCTCTACCTTGCATCGATAATTTGTTTGACCAGTTACAAGGCGGTACGTGTTTCTCCAAGATCGATTTACGCTCAGGCTACCACCAGTTACGCATTCAAGAGGAGGATATACCCAAAACCGCTTTCTGCACTCGATACGGCCACTATGAGTTCGTTGTTATGCCTTTTGGTCTAACCAACGCACCCACGGTTTTCATGGATCTGATGAATCACGTGTGTAAACCTTTTCTCGACTGCTTCATCATCGTTTTCCACGATGATATCCTGGTCTATTCCAAGTCGAAAACCGAACACGCGCAACATCTACGTTTGGTTCTCGAGCTACTCCAAGGGAATTGACTCTATGCCAAGTTCTCCAAGTGTGAATTCTGGCTGGACGAGGTTCAATTCCTTGGTCACATTGTCAATAGTCAAGGTATTCACGTCGATCCCGCGAAGATTGAAGCTGTTAAGACTTGGGTAACACCTAAGAACCCGTCTGAAGTCCGTTCTTTTCTCGGATTAGTGGGCTATTACCGCCGATTTGTCGAATGATTCTCAAAAATCGCTGTGCCGCTTACCTCTCTCACGCACAAAGACAAGCCTTTTATTTGGGGAACTGGATAAGAGACTGCCTTTCAAACCCTCAAGTATATGCTTTGCAATGCTCCTGCTCTCACTCTACCCGACGGAAATGATGACTTTATCGTCTATTGTGATGTCTCGAACCTTGGCCTTGGTTGTGTTCTCATCCAATTGGACAAGGTTATTGCTTACGCATCTCGTCAGCTCAAGATCCACGAGAAGAACTACACAACCCACGACCTCGAGCTAGGCGCAGTTGTTTTTGCGTTAAAGATTTGGCGACACTACCTTTGTGGTACCAAGTGTACGATCTTCACCGATCATTGGAGCCTACAACATATCTTTGACCAGAAGGAGTTGAGTATGCGTCAACGCCGGTGGGTAGAACTTTTCAACGATTACGACTGTGAGATTCGTTACTATCCTGGCAAAGAAAATGTCGTTGCCGACCCTCTCAGCAGACGGAGCTACCTGCACAGCGCCCGTAATATCCAAGCCCAATATGATCTCGAAACCCTCATCCGCAAAGCCCAACATGTTTGTTTCACCGAACGCACTTTGAAGAAGGAAAGGATTATCAACAATGGAGCCCAACTAGTGAATAAGTCGAATGGGATATTCCATTATCAAGACCGAATCTGGATCCCTAAGCGGACTGATTTACGACATATTTTGGTGGACGAAGCCCACAAATCCTGATATTCTATTCATCCCGGTGCCGACAAAATGTACCAGGACCTGCGCTACAAGTACTGGTGGCCGGGCATGAAGAGAGATATCGCCATCTATGTTTCAAAGTTCCTTACTTGCTCAAAAGTCAAGGCCGAGCATCAAAGACCCTCTGGCTTACTCGTTCAACCCGAAATTCCTATATGGAAATGGGAGAGTATAGCTATGGACTTCATAACGAAACTTCCGCGCACACCATCAAGTCACGATAGCATCTGGGTTGTCGTTGAACGCTTGACCAAATCTGCTCATTTTCCGCTGATACGAGAAGACTATAAGGTAGAAAGATTAGCCCGAATCTACACCAATGAAATCATTTGTCGACATGGGACGCCTCGCGACATCATTTCTGACCGCGATGCTCGGTTTACCTCGCGTCTTTGGGAAACATTTCAATCTGCTCTCGGTACTACGCTTAATCTAAGTACCGCTTTCCATCCCCAAACCGACGGTCAGACTGAAAGAATGATTCGAACCCTTGAAGACATGCTCCGTTCGTGTGTCATAGATTTCGGTGGTAATTGGGACGCATACTTACCTTTAGTCGAATTCTCGTACAATAACAGTTATCATTCCAGCATTCAAATGGCACCATTTGAGGCATTATATGGAAGAAGATGTCGATCGCCTATTGTATGGCACGAGATCGGGCACTCGCAATTAACCGGTCCTGAGCTATTGCAAGAAACGACTGACAAAATCCTCCGAATTCGGGACAATCTATTGAAAGATCGGAGTCGTCAGAAAAGTTATGCCGATAGATGACGCAAGCCCCTTGAATTTGACGTTGGCGACCACGTACTCCTAAAGGTGTCACCTTGGAAGGGTGTGGTCAGATTCGGCAAGAGAGGAAAGCTCGCGCCTCGATATGTGGGACCCTTTAAGATTCTGGAAAGGATCGAAAAAGTGGCTTACAGACTCGAACTAACGGAGGAACTTAGCAACGTCCACCCGACTTTCCACGTTTCAAACCTAAGAAAGTGTCTGGCTGAGCATGATTTACACGTACCCCTCTAGGATCTTCAAGTAAACGAAACACTACACTTCGTGAAAAAGCCTGTCGAGATCATGGACCGACAAACCAAGCAGCTCAGGCGCTCACGCATTCCCATTGTGAAAATTCGCTAGGAAGGCAAACGAGGCGCGGAGTTCACTTGGGAACTCAAAAGCGACATGAAGGCGAAGTACCCGTAGTTGTTTGTTACGGCTTCGGCCTAATTTCGGGACGAAATTCCCCTAAGAAGGGGCGGCTGTAACACCCCGTGTTTCGGAAGTCAAAGTCAAAGTCAAGATTGAAGTCAAAGGAAGAAAAGATTGCTAATTGTGATCTGCCACTCCTTGCTTAACTATTGTTTTGACTTCTTTGACTTGCAGATAATCTATTTATGTTATCGCATTAGTTATATTATGTGGAGTACTTGTTAATAATCGAGGTTTAATCGCATGTTAATCGCTAATCAACCTAATCGCAATCGCACTCGCAACTCGAATTATGCATTCTGGATATTGTTTTACGTGTGTGTGTTACTTATGTGTTATTTGTGCATGTTTATTTATATTATGTGGTAATCAATCGAAATACAATCGCAAATCTATCACATTGCAAACGAATCGCAAACGCTAATCACAGGTTATTTAGGATGATTGTATGTTAGATATAGTAGTTGGGATTAATGGGAAATACTATCGCATCGCTCTCTCGAATCGCATCCACACGAATCGAATCGAAACGACAAAACTCATCGCGCCGAACTCACGACTCTAGTGGCCAACCGATCGATTGGCCAACCGATCGAGTTGTCACCCGATCGGCCTGCCACCCGATCGGACTGCCACCCAATCGACCAGCTTGTTCCCTACTTTGCTTTTTAGGAAACCCTATAAATACCCCATTTGTCACCTCCTTTGATGGTGACAGCTCTCTACTCGAACCAGCCGCTTTCAAGCTCTATTTCTCCCGATTTCTCTCAATTCTTGTAAGTTTTCAACCTAAATCCTGTACTTCTATGATCTACACACACTTCTTCATAATTCTCTCTTTCAAATCTCGACTTTTAACCGTGAAATCAGTGGATTTGAGGTGTTCTAGGATGATGTCATCATGGTGTTCTTATAAACTTCATGTTTTGGTTCCAATTCACCAAGAACAACTTAGATCTGGACGATTTCCACATAAATAAACAAAGATCTTGCATAGATCTGAACATATTCATGGAGAAAAGGATTGAGAGATGTTTTTCTAACTTTCTTTCAACTCTTTTACACTCAATGCACTCAAACTCGATGGAATCGGAGCTTGTCCTGATCTTCTACTCATTTGTAGTGATGTATCAGTTCTAGATCTGAATTCTATCAGAGAGATAGTTGATTTCGGGTTTGAACATGAACAACCGTCTTGAACCGTGTACTGGTCGGACTTGGGTGATTCCTGTTCGGTCGGGTCACTTGGGTTGAGACGAGGTTCCTATTGTTTAAACAAGCTATCATAATGTCTCGTTCAAACTACAACACTTCAAACAAAATCAAGTGCCAAGACGATCAAATCGTCGGGACGGATTGCCGTTCGATCGGATTGTCATCCGATCGGGTTGCCATCCGATCGACCGGCCATCCGATCGGGTGGCACATTGGTTCCACAGTTAAACTTTTATTCAAACCATTCAAGGATCTGAACGTTGAACGGGTTACTGCCCGATCGGATTACCATCCGATCGAGTGACCGTCCGATCATGTGACGTTTGGGACTTTGACACTTAAACAATTTTCAACATGTTCAATGCACAAGATAGCCACCCGATCGGAATGCTTTCCGATCGAGTGACCGTCCTGCTGTGAACTTGTTCTCACCCTGAGAAGCCTCGCCAATCGGATCGTCGTCCGATCGAACGACCGTTCGACCGACCGACCTGAAGGGTAGAAATGTTTCTCTATTTTCAAAATGCCACAACGAAAACTTCAAAAGTCAAACCATCATACACAAACGCATCCTCACCCAACGAGGTGTCAATCCAATCGAATGGCCATCTGATTGGATGACCATCCGAACAGATTGCCACCCGATCGACTGGCCATCCGATCAGATTGCCATCCGATCAGATTATCGTCCGATCCTTGGTACACTTGTATCATTTTACGCGCCGCTTATCGTTTATACTACCGTTAACTATTCAGGCTAACTTCGCTCTAGCACTCCCTTCAATCCACAAACTCTACCGCTGTGAGTATACTCGAACCCTTTTTGCTTTACGCACTTTTGGGTGTTACATACGTTACATATTCTAAATCATATCAAAACACTACGCAATACTTAAACGCTAACCGCTACTGCATGTATACGTGATTCGATGAATACTTGTTTGTTATGTTTACACATAGATTGCTGTCTACCTGCCTTAGCAATGATAGTACTATAGTTTGGACTCAACGCCTGTTAACTCATGGGTTGTTAAGGACAATTAATCATATGGTTCACAGTGGTGAATATGTGTTACGAACTGCCTTGGGCAGTCAACCTGCAGTCATTGGTATCGATAGGATCATGTCGATAACTAACGTGCTTCACATCACACGTTGTACGTGCTGGTTATGCGTAATCGAATTCGAACTCTATATGCTATTATCAAACTTGTATGCTCACCTTTACACTATGTGTATTGACTGTTACTTTAACGTATATGGCAGGTGCATAAGATGCTAGGACACCTTGTTTGCTGTGTGATGAAATCGAGGCTAGGAAAGAGTCCTAGAAACAAATAAATAAATTGTCTATTTTGAAATCTGAGTTGTCGGATCAGAATCTGTTTATGAGACAATTATTTGTAATAACTGTTTTATTTAGATATGTTATGGTATGGGACATGACGCTTTAAATATTTGGTAATTAATTGTTGTTATGGATACTCATGGACAATCTGTTTCGCTCAGTGCCGCTCCCCGATGTTTCCGCCATCGGTTGGGGTGTAACATTTTAAGGTGTTCTATTATCTTTTCGGCTATTGGGGAGATAGTTGGTGGTTCGTCAAAGCGATCGAAATAAATATCCCCACAGCTTGAGTTTGGAAGTTCGATCCTTGGTTCCTCATAATACTCATATGAGGTAGATGGTTAATACCATTGTTCCTCATTGTAAGTATATGATGGATAAGGGTCGTAACTTGGCTCTTCATAATACTCATATGAGGTGGGTTGTTCACGCCATGGTTCCTCATAATAAGTATACGAAGGAGATGACTCATAACTTGGTTCCTCAAAGTATGAGTATGAAGGCTTATACCTTGGTTCCTAAAGATATGAGTATTAGGGAGAAGGTTCATACCTTGGCTCTTCATAGTATGTGTATGAAGTGGTTGGCTCGTACCTGGGCTCCTCATAGTATGTGTACGAAGGGGATGGTTCGAATAGGTCACAATATTGCACCAAATGAGGATTACCACAAATGGTACAATACTCTTCTTCATAACCATCCTCCTCATAGTGGTAGTTGTAACCTCCTGAGTATTGATCCATAAGAATCACTCAGCAGACCACAACAGAGTCTCGGGACCAGAAAACAAAAATAAAAAACAGAAACAGAGGCTGAGCACGGCCCCGTGGTCAGATCCTGTAACTGGGCGTTTTGAAAAAGGTGACTGGTTTTGTGCAGCACGAGGGCGTGTTCAATGAGCACAACCTCGTGTTCAGACTCTGTATATGCGTGTTTTGTGAATTTTTATGCAGCACGGGGGCGTGTTCAGTGAGCACGGCCCCGTGTTCAGGTTAATGTAATGCAAAAATTTAAGAAAAAATGCAGAAATGTGCGCGCAGTTTTGAAAAAGTTTTGAAAAAGGATTACGCCGTCGATTTTAAGCTTTCTTAAAATCCTTGTGTCCCCGGCAACGGCATCAAAAACTTTGGTGTGTGTAAGGTGTAATATTTTTTTATTGATATTTTTAAGCCCATTTTACATATTAGTCAAGTTTTAAATTTATAAAATACGATATTCTACTAACACTAAACACACACATGCGCAAGTGCACCCATCGTGAGCGTAGTATAGCGTTGGTAAGATACCGAGGTCGTCCAAGGACACAAGAGCTTTTAGTACTGATTTATCCTCAACGTCTAATCAAACTAAAATTTCTGAAAAAGGTTTTGAGTGTGAAAAATAAAAACTAAAAATGCTGAAATAAAAATAAAATAAAAACAGATAAACAAGATGAATCACTTGGATCCGACTCGCCTTTAATGTATCCTTTGATGATTTCGGCACTTTTGCACTTTTTAAATGATTATCTTAGTTATAGTAGCAGGCCCTTCTTTTGAAGGTGACGTTACCCTCAACCCAGTGGTTTGAGTCAGCAAGGATACAATCCCAAAGGGTCGGAATATTTAAAGATAATTAATTAAGCTATTAATGCGAAATGTGGTAGGCCACTCTTTTGAAGGTGACGTTACCCTTGGCTAAGTAGTTTGAGTCAGCAGGGATACAATCCCAAGTAGCCGGTTTAATGTATTAATAGTAGTTTACATATGAGGGGATCAAGTCATTCGCACCCCCGCCATCCAATACCAGTGGGTATTGAAGGAGGTCCTAGTAAGCTTGACCCAGGTCCTTGCAGGATATATACACTGAATAAGGCAAGAATCTTACTAAACTATTCCCTTAACCCCCGACCAGGTAGCCAACATATCTCTATATAGACCGTAGAGATATGAATGTTGAAAATCTTTTACTTTATATAGACAGTAAAGTAATACCAAGACACCACGGACAAATGATAAAAAAAGTTTTACCTTCAACATATGAAACTAGTTATTAAAGTCATTAGAGTTAATTGCCAAAATCGTCCCTGAGGTTTGGGCAGGTTTGCCATTTTTATCCAAAATGACACTTTTGTACCAAATTGCCCCCAACGTTTGTAACTTTTTGCCATTTTCATCCAAACCACTAACTTAGTTTATTTTTTCTGTTAAGTTGATGATATTTGGATGAAACAGGCAAATATAAAACCACATGGACGATTTTGTCAATTTACTCAAACCCTTTTAATTTCTTTTATTTAATTATTTTTGTTCCATATATAATAAAAAAAGAATATACATGGAGTTTTTAGAAAAAAAAAATTAATAGTTTTGTCACATAATTTTTATAAATTTTCATCCAAATCATTAACTCAATTTATTTTTTCTGTTAAGGTGAAGGATGTTTTAAATTTTATAAATCAAGACATAAATTAATTTACAGCTTCTTTATATAAATCGGTTTTATAAAGAGAAAATGTCATTAGTGTACAACACATAACAATCGATTACAACTTTTAGTATTTATCAGTTGTAGGGATAGAAAAAAATTGTAAAACGTTACATATTTTTTAAATGTGTTGAGCACCTAGGAAATATGTTGGTAGAAATAAAATGTTTATTTAATTAAGATTATGAGGGTAACTAACTAATACTTATTCTGAGTGCCTTGAGTAAAGAAACTTTTGGTTCATAGCATTATAATTACAATTTGATGGGTAATTTTAAGGTTTGGTAACGATATGTTGTTTGAGGGGGGGGGGGGGGCACTGGCTTCTGTTTTTCCTTAGGAGCGAATTTAAAAGAGTAGAAGATGAATTACAAACTTGGTACATCTGATAAGATTTTTTATTTGACCTTTTTCAATAAGGTCACCAGCATTTTAGTTTTATAAAATTTGGAGGTTTAAGTAGATTTTATTTTTATAAAACTGATCTATATAAAAAATTAGAAATTAATTTCTGTCTTAGTTTATAAACATCCTTCGCCTTAAAAGAAAAATTAACTTAGTTAGTGGTTGGATGAAAATTTATAAAAATTATGTGACAAATCTATTTTATTTTTTCATAGAAAAATTGCATGTATATTCTTTTTTATTATATATGTAACAAAATTAATTAAATAAAAGAAATTTAAAAGAGTTTGAGTAAATTGCCAAAATCGTCCCTGTGGTTTTATATTTGCCAGTTTCATCTAAATATCCTCAACTTAACAGAAAAATAAACTAAGTTAGTGGTTTGGATGAAAATGGCTAAAAGTTCCAAACGTTTGAGGCAATTTGGTACAAAAGTGTCATTTTGGACGAAAATAGCAAACCTGCCCAAACCTCAGGGACGATTTTGGCAATTAACTCAAGTCATTAATACAAAACCAAATAAAAAGTGCGAAAAGATTAAAAAACAAAAGTAATACATCAAATGCTTGTCTTCACCAAGTGATGTAAGGTGGATGATGGATGATGGTGGTGGATGTGGGTGTTGTAGTGGTGGTGGAGTGGTGGCAAAGTGGGAGAGATGTGGTTTGCCAAGGGATGCCTTTGAAGTGAGCCAAGCACCCCTATTTATAGCCTGAACAGAAGCTCAGCCACGGCCTCGTGTCCAGTGTACATGCCCTCGTGGCCATCTCTTTTCTCTTCCTTCATTAATTACATTTGTCAGTATTGGACTCCACACGGCCCGTGTTCGCTGGGCACGACCCCGTTTGCAGAAGCGTATCTGTACTACCAAGATTTGCAAGATTCTGCAAATGTTAGCGTTGACCACGCCCCATGCTGAGCTGGGCACGCCCCCGTGGTGGGCGTAGAAGCTTCCACAGCTTTGTCCATTTCTACAGACACCTGACCACGCCCCCGTGTCCAGTGATCACGGGTCATGGCCAGCCTCCTGTTTCTTGTTTTTGCTCTTGGGGATGCTGCCGAAGGGTCGGGCATGTCACGCTTATTCCTTTTCTTCGTATTTATGTTAGTTTTTGTTGTATATTTGTTTCTTTTGCTCGTTTAAGCTCATTTGGTCCTGAAAATACAAAAGGAAGACAAAAACACACTTTTTCCAACATTAGTTCTAAAAAAGGATTAGTTCTATGCCTCATTTGAGGTAATTTATATGTTGCATTTTACACACATCAAATACCCCCACACTTGAATCTTTGCTTGTCCTCAAGCAAAACTCATTATTATGTGGCTTACTATAACAACTCTCCTAAAATATTTCCAACACCCCTACATTCTTAAAACATGTCATATATGTTTTAAAATACACCCCTATACGAAAAAAACGGCCCGAAATACCTTTAATTTTACAAAAATCAAATAAAACAAGATTTAGAGGGCGCTCGCGGGGCGCGACCCCCTTGGCCACTTTAGTCGCGGGCCGCGACAGTTGGCCACCAGGGCGCACCTGGTGATGCCACGTGGCGCAATGCGTGTCGAGGCTAGTGGTCGACTCAGCCAAGCTAGGCCACCTCACTCGCGGGACGCGAAGCCCTGTCCTGTTTCTCTCGCGGGGCGCGAGAGACCCCCTGATCAGCCCTATAAATTGAGAAGTTCGTCATTCAGTTTTTCTCATTCAAAATTCTCAAATCTCTCAAATTCTCTGAATAGCTAAAATAATTCCCGGGTATTATACCCACTAAAATAGCAAAGCTCTGCCTCGATATAAGTATCATAACCCCCGGTTACGTATTAGTTACTCTGCCCGATTGATCTAGTGCTCCGTAACGTATGTCGAGGCTCTGCCTGACTTCGTCGTTGGAGTTTTGTCTCGGGAGGGGGGTATAGCTAATGTAAATTGGGTTATTATACCAACACATGTGTATTGTTTAAATTAATAGATTATAATCAGGAAATCACAAGGAAATACCTAAATTAGCAAAGTGAGTAATCCTTCTTTTTGTAAACTGTTTTTACAAAACCTCAGTTGTTTTAAATTATAATTAACAGTGATTGAGTATTTGTGATTCTACAATTATCGTCGGTATGTTGGGGTTTTGTATACAAAATTAGTTACTAGACTGTGAGTAGTAACATTTCCACTAGGGGTGCAAACGAGCCGAGCCGAGCCCGAGCTTGACCAGGCTCGACTCGAGCTCGATTAACTTTATGTGAGCTCGGGCTCGAGCTCGAGCTCGATTCGAGCTTTGTTTTCAAGGCTCGAGCTCGGCTCGTTTGTATTTTCTCAAGCTCGAGCTCGGCTCGGGCTCGGCTCGTTTATTATCTATTAATTTTTATATTAAATAAAAATAATATAAATAATAGACTTTTTAGGCTCGTGAGCTCGATAAGTGAAGCTCGGGCTCGTTTACTAAATAAGCTTATTTTTAGGTTCGAGGTCGGCTTGTAAACAAGTTTAAATAAGCTCGGCTCGACTCGGCTCGTTTACACTAAAGCTCGATAAGGCTCGACGAGCCTAACGAGCTTCACATGCAAGGCTCGAGCTCGGGCTCGATAAACAAACGAGCTTTGTTTTGAGGCTCAAGCTCGGCTCGGGCTCGATAAAGCTCGGCTCGTTTCGAGCTTTTTCTCGAGCCGATCTCGAGTAGCTCGCGAGCCGGCTCGGCTCATTTGCACCCCTAATTTCCACAAGTCAGGATTGACAGTGTCGTGGGTGGTAATTAAAGTAGATGGAAACAAATGTAAGTTCTTTGTATTTATGTTAGTTTTTGCTTTATATTTGTTCCTTTTGATCGTTAAGCTCATTTGGTTCGGAAAATACAAAAGGAAGACAAAAACACACTTTTTTTCAACATTAGTACTAAAAAAGGGTTAGATTTATGGGGGAAGATTCATTTGAGAAGAAATTTAATGTGAGAAGAAAAAGAAGAAATGGCATATTAGTAAAATACTATTTCATTTATAACTCATATCATTAATTATTAACTCTTTAATTAATTAGTCAACTATTCATTAATTATCCTACATATAATCTACAAAACCTACACATATCAAAATTTTCCTACATATACCCTATACTTTATAGAATTTTATCCTACACAGTCGAAATTTATCCTACACACCTCGAAAATATATCCTACACAACTCGTAATTTATCTTACACAACTAGCAATTTATTCTTCACTTTAAATTAACTTGTTTTTTTAATTTGAAAAAATTATATATTTTGAAAAGGAGTTACAAATTTAATTTAGTTAGTTATTAAGGGGGAAGAATACAAATTAATGATTTTTGTAAGTTTACCAATATACCATTATATTAAAATTAAATGCAAATATTAAATGAAGTAAAATGAAGCATTCTTATTGGTTGAAACTTCTTATTTTTTCTTCTTACAAAAAAAAATGTTCTCATTTGAACCCTTCACTAGTTTTATGTCTCATTTTACGTAATTTATATGTTGCATTTTACACACATCACCACCCTAATTAAAGAAAAAAAAAGTAAAGCTAGAAATCATAAAAATAAATCATTTCTCTAATTCGAATGAACTAAAGTTTTCAAGCTTTTCAATCCATAGTTAAGTTGTCAATAAATGGTAACATCAATATTATTAAATACTAACTATTTGACTTCTAAGGTCAGGATGTAAGACTATGGGCTATGGGGTGGGGTTGGGGCGTGGGTTGGGTACAAACGCTTAAGTCAGCACCTCGGGTGGGCTTGGGTTTCGACGTGGCCTCTTGGGCGGGGGTTTCAGCCCGGGCGTTGGGCGGGGCTATCAAGATGACATGGCGGGATCTCATTGGCCAAGACAAGTAGCCGTTTGGGCTAGCCGTTGGCCGACGGCTATGTGTTTAAAAAAATTATTTTTTCACTATAAATACTCACACTTCTATTCATTTTTTTACCACAACTACTCCACATCTTCTATAATCATCTCTGTCTTATTTTAAAAAAAACTTCTCATCCAACCACAATACGAAAAATGAATCCTCATAATCGTGGTTTTGACCCGAACAATCCGTGGGCATTCCAAGAAACACCTAGCCCACCATCCAATCGTCCAACTGCTCCCTTTTTAATACACTCCACTATGCCGGATATGGCTGGTTACGCATCGTTTATCTCGAATCGTTTGTATACTAACTTTCCTCACACCGACGATTCTATACCTAGCCCGATTCCACAAACGCCCATCAACCTTTCACAAACGCCTATCAACCTTTCCCAAACCGAAACCGTCCCCGGAACTCACCCCCCCCCCCCCATTAATGGTTCTTCCGCATCCAAACCCATCAAGAAGAGAAGTCACAAGAAAAAAAACCGAGGCCGAGAAAGCACTTGAAAGCGCCAAACGAAAAAAACAAAGATGGGTCCTTAAAGAAGAAGTTGCATTGGCGAGGGCTTGGGTTCAGAAATCTCTACATCCAACTTTATGTATTTTTAAAAATTTTGTAGCCCTTATTTTAATATTTATGTTTCTTTATTATATAACTTTGTAATATAAATGTTGTTTTTATTAAAATAGGAAATTCTCAACATAGAAACCATTTGTGGGACACGATCAGTAAAGCATTCCACGAAGAAATGGAAAGTGAGCTTTATCGTGAAAATGATAGCTTATCCTCGAAGTGGACCGAGATAAGCGGGCAACTCACCAAATTTAGTGGTTATTTACATAAGGCAAAACAAAACCCAAAAAGTGGTGAAACCGAAGCCGACTTTGTTACAAATGCATTGGTTACATACAAAACGAATGTGGGGAGCAACTTCCGTTTCATGCATTGTTGGGCCATTTGTAAGTTCCATCCCAAATGGGTGAATATCCCCAGTGGTAGCGAAACTAACACGTCTTCCAAAAGGTCAAGGACACCCTCGTCCCAAGCCCAATCGAATGCACGAGATCAAGAGTTGGAGGACGTTGTGGATGATTCGCCAAACCGGCCAGAATACGGAAGAGATGCCGCAAAAAGGCGCGCTCAAAAATCAAGATCGGGTACGCCATCGCCTTCAGTTGGGAGTTCGGGCTTGCGTAGGGGATTATACAGCGATCAGTTGGAAGACATTACATGCAAGTTAGATACATTTAACGTATTCCAACAACAAAGGGCCGAAATTCGGAAGAGCAAAGAAGCTAGGGATGCCCTGAAACAAAGACGAGATGATATGAAATTTCTAGCCCAGTCCATCGATCACCTATCAGGTGAAGAGTTGGAACTAATGTTGGAGTCGAGAGAAGAGATAAAGGAAAAATATTCCAAGCACTAGGAATTTTTTATGTAATTTCCTTTATTTAAAAAAACATTATTAAAAAAATTAAATTTGTTTATAAAAAATTTATATATGGAGGTTTGGGCTGGCCACGCCCCAAACCCCCGCCCCACCATACCCCACGGTCTAATAGGAAGTTTTTTTGCTAGGAAGGTTAGGAATTAATCTTGATCATCAAGTGATTAATCAAGGGCTTAGATTAAATGAGTATAATTGATAAAAAAGAAGGAGGCGTGTGAGTTTGTGTAGGGGTATTCTAATCAATCCAAAGTAATAGCTTCTCTCTCCTCCAATTGCCCCCGTTTTTTAAACGTTAATAACTCTTCCATACCATATTTTTTTTATAAAAATTACACAAAAAACGAGCGTTTTTTATCTTTAAAACGAGTATACTATTGCTATATTTTTTTTATTTTTTTTTAAAACCCGGATGCGTTAAACGCAATGGACAAAAAGCATAAAAATTATTTTTTTTCTAAAACGCAATTGACAAAAAACACAAAGAAATGTCTTGTTTCTAAAACGCAATAGACAAAAACACAAAATAAATGTGTTATTTCTAAAACGCAATGGCTGAAAAACAAATGTCTTTTTTGTAAAACGCAAGGGCCTAAAAACACAAAGAAAAGTCTTATTTCTAAAACACAATGGCCAGAAAACACATAAAATGTGTTTTACCTAAAACGCAATTGCTGAAAAACACAAAAATGTCTTTTACCTAAAACGCAATGGACTAAAAACACATAAAATATGTTTTACCTAAAACGCAATGGATTAAAAACACAATAAAATGTGTTGTTTCTAAAACGGAATGGCTGAAAACCACAAAGAAATGTCTTTTTTTGTAAAACGTAATGGCCTAAAAACACAAAGAAATGTCTTATTTCTAAAACGCAATGGCTAGAAAACACAAATAAATGTCTTTTTCTAAAACGCAATGGCAAGAAAACAGAAAAAATGTGTTTTACCTAAAACGCAATGGCCAGAAAACAGATTAAAATGTGTTTTAAAAACGCAATGGACTGAAAATACAAAAACAATGTTTTTTCATTACTTTGTAAAACGCAATGACTCAATTCAAAAACTCAGATCGTAAAAATGCAATTCAAAAATTTCTTACATAGATTGAAGCCGATTTCTTCAGATTTCTTTAACGATTGACAAAGTTTGAATGTTGGAAACACTTATCAGCGATCGAATCGAACGAATCGAGTGATTCGCTTCAAAATCACGGGAAAAATGAGATATTGTATGAAATTAAACTGGTTTTTTCAAAAAAGTTGAAAAACACGTTGAATGAGTGTTTGAATCGTTGATTGGTGACGAAAATCGCACTATAATATAGTGATTATTGAGATAGAAAGTGAATAAAATGTTGAAGATGATGGGTTTTGAAGTTAATAGGAGAGAAGAAGGAAGAAGATATGATTAAATTGACTAAAATACTTTCCCTTTTATTTTTAAATTTTGTCACATATATAACCTTATTGCTTTCTATTCTTACTAGTAAAATTAAACTTCTATAATTAAACTTCTATTTGATTCTCTCCATTGACTTCTGTTAAAAAAGAAAGAAAGAAAAGTATACAAAATCAAAGAATCCCACTTCTCACCCCTATAATTCTATTTAAACCACTATCTTTCTTTATCTCTCTAACACACCCTCATAACATAAACCAGCACCATGATTTGCTTCTGAGATTTTTCAAAGGTTTCATGGCAGAAATACAAATAACTGGTGGTGATGGGGATGGCGGTTCCGCCACTCCGGCAACCGTATCTCCTCGGAAACAAGCTTACTTCTCCGGCATGCTTATGAAGAACCCCGGCGTACCAATATTCCTTTCTGTGTTTTTAGTCACCCTTTTTGTCACTGCAGACTTATTCACTCGTTGGGTTGATGTTGTAAGTATATAATAATCCAACATAATTTTGGTTTTATAGATATTAATATCACTATGGATATTAATATACACATAACCAATTCTAACAAATATTTTGACTGAATTCCAGTCGATATTTTTTCAATTATTTTTACGTGATGATCAAACAACATTATTTTAGTGGAAAAATTTATTCATATTATTAATCAAGAAAAGTAATTTCATTTTTTATGACGTTATGCTTGATACGTGCTTTAAATAAGTCAAATCAAATAGAATCCATAATATAATGGAAATTGCAAGAAAAACCATTAATATTATTCTATTTTAATTAAAAAAACGCACAAGTCATTGATTCCTTGATTTGCAAACTATAACGTAAGTATAAAATTTGTTTAGAGATGTCTATATGGGAAAAAGTATATGATACTTATATCCTTCCTTTCTATCTTTTTAACAAAATTTCTTGGTATATGTATATTCAAATATTGAAAAAAATCAAATACAAATACCCTTTGATACAAAACGCACGATTACGGTGAAAAAGTAAAAAAAAAAAAAAACGTGGTGACATTTTCGTAATTATTTATTCGTAGAGTAATTATCAAAATTACCCTATAAATGATTTTGTAAAATAATCTTGTAGGGTAATTTTGATCTTGTAGAGTAATTTTATAGAATATCATAATTACTCTACAAATGATATTGTAGGGTAATTTTAATCTTATAAGGTAATTTTGATCTTGTAGGGTAATTTTGTAGAGTATGATAATTACTCATCAAATAATCTTGTAGAGTAATTTTGATCTTTTAAGGTAAAATTTTGAATTGTATGTTGTTTGATAAACTTGTAGAGTAATTTTGATAATTACCCTACAAGATCATTTTACAAAATTACCCTACGAGTAAATAATTATAAAAATGTCATCGCGTTTGTTTTACTTTTCCATGTCTTTCGCATGTTTTGTACGATAAGGCTCTTTGTACGTGAACTTAACTCTTCAAATATAAACCCATAAATATTAAGAGTCACACAAGTCATTAACACTTAAATCATATTAGGGAAGCAAAGCTCATTCCATTTAGTAGAGTTAATCAAACTGAAACAAATTAAGAAAAAAACAAAAAAACAAAACACACACACATGCTAATATATATAGTTTGGTTTTAATATTGATCCGGTTACATCGATTATTTGTACACACATAGTCATAAGACTAAGCGGTATGGGGGCCGGCTGAGGCCCAGCTTGGCCCGGCGCCGGTCCCCCACACCGCCCCTGGTTCCGGCGCGGCAACTTCGGCTCCCCACAGACGGAGAGGACGGGCCTCTCTCCTCTCTCCTTCTCTCACATATACCTATACGTACATACATGGCGGTGACGTGGCGATGACATGGCGGCCCATCCTCCACCCCCTAGGTCTATCACCCTCAAGCCCTTCCTACGTGGCGGTGACGTGGCGGCCCATCCTCTTGAGGATGAGGCTCTCCATACCCTCTAGTCTAATCATTGACAATCATGTTTTCCCACTCCATTAGATTTTATTTATTTATTTTTTTTAACGGTAAACTTCATTAAAACGGACGGAACCTCAACATAAGGCCCGCCAAAAAAACCCTTAATTTTAGTTTTTTTTTTAAATAATATTAATCGAATGAAGTTAAAGTTTCAAAAATAATAATAATAATAATAAACAATATCAATCAACCCAATGGATGTATGTGTAGGTGGTATCCATGTATTTAAATTATAAAGTTAACTTTCCTTGTATTTAAATATTAAGGTATTTCCATTCAGTCAATGTTTGTTGTTTTGGTATACTTTTCCAAGAGCCGTGCAATATGTAACCTTGTAATATTCAAAGGGTGTACCTATTGGCACACCCATTTGACTATCTACACACCTTAAAAGGTGTTTTTTGTCCTTATATGCACACCCTGTAGTGTCGAACTGTGGCCAAAACGTTGCGTTTTGGTCCGGTTAACCAGACAAAGACTGACGGGTTTCTGACGGGTCTGTTGACCGGACCAAAACACCGAGCTTTGGCCGCGTTTTGGTCCTGTCAACCAGACAAAAGACTGACACCCGGTCTGGTTGACAGGACCAAAACTCGGCCAAAGTTCGTCGTTTTAGTCCGGTCAACAGACCCGTCAGACATCCGTCACTCTTTGCCTGGTTAACCGGACCAAAACGCCGCATTTTGGCCACAGTTTGACACTGCAGGGTGTGCATATAAGGACAAACAACACCTTTCTGGGGTTACTATCTACACACTTGGTGTGATAGTTTGGGCCTATTCAAAAGGAAGTTTAGGTTTGTTTTTAACTAACAATTTTTTTTATACTTTATTGTAAGAGGTTAAACTCAACTCACACTATTTTTAAGGATATCAAACACTATAAAACTAAACCAATATAGGTTGTGGGTATTTCAATTATTCCCATGGTTCTCTTCGGTTTCAAATTTGACGTGTAAAACAAAATTTGGATGATATTTGAAGTTGACGGTTATTTGAGTGGATGACCAATAGACTTTGATTTGACTAACAAATTATTATTCTTTTACTTTTGGATAACATGCTACATGTCAAACGAGAAAACTCAACCAAAAATACTAGTATAGTGGGTGAGCGAGTCCATTTGGTTTATAAACCCCACATTGGTTGCCTATACGACCGATGTGGGACAAGTCCCATAACTTGCAATGGTTTTGGTCCATAACAATCGACCCTGCTTAAAGGCCAACGTCCTCATTGGTCACGTTTGGCTCTCTTCAGGCCACCACTCCGAGTTTGGCTCTGATACCAATGTTACATACCAAACGAGAGAACTCAACAAAAAAAGACTAGTCTGGTGGGTGAGAGAACTCATTTGGTATATAAACCACACATTGGTTACCCATACGATCGATGTGGAAAAAGTTTCATACCTTACAATGGTTTTGGTCCATAACATAACTTTTGTTTTTATCTTTGGAAAAAAAAGCTACAACTACACATAGAGGATCGTTTTTTGCATAACCAATTCGTACGACACCGAGAGAACTAAGTAACCATTTGTGCATATGATGGATATAATCGCTAAACTAACTCTTTTTTTCTTTCTATTGCTATATCTTTTCAGCACTATTTACCTGTGATGTCAGAGCTATTTATTTATAATTAGTCATATATTTAATGTGTTTCATAAAAAAACCGCAAATAAAGAAAGATATATATATATATATTTGAAATAAATGTCCTCAAGTAAAATGGTGAGGTGTTAGGTATTCCATCTTTATTCAATACGTGGGGAATTCAAATCTTATAAGGTGTATGTAGGGTTGTAAACGAACCGAACGTTCAGCGAACAGTTCGTGAACCGTTCGTCGGGAAGTCCGTTTATGTTCGTTCGTTTAATAAACGAACGAACATGAACAAGAAATTCCGTTCGATTAGTTAAATGAACGAACATGAACAAAGGTCTCATTCGTTCAATTGTGTTCGTGAACGTTCGGTAAGGTGTTCGTGAACATTCGTTCATTTGCGTTCGTTTATGTTCGTATGTTCGTGTTTTAATTAAAGATTTTTATACTTTCATATATTTTATCTATACTTTTTATACTATTAAACTTTTATTTATATCATTACCCTAACAATTAAACTAGGAAACCCTATTTCACATTGTTTATGCACAATTTCCCTTTCTTTTCTCATTATTTACATCGACGAATATGATATACCGCCGTTCCACAATAAAGGATTCAAGTTCTAGTGCTACTCTCTGGGTCATCCACCTTTATCCTTCATCGAGTTCGCCAAATTTATTTGTGTTCGCTTGTGTTCGTGAACCGTTCGTGAACACGCTCATTTCCTTAATGAACGAACACGAACATAAAATCTCGTTCGGTAAGTGTTCATGAACCGTTCGTGAACGCATTTATTTCCTTAACGAACGAACACGAACAAGGCCTCGTTCGTGTTCGTTCGGTTCGTTTACAGCCCTAGGTGTATGTATATGTGGTTTATAGAAGTAAATTAGGATTTGTTTAAAGAAACAAAAATTAGAAAAATGTGAAATAAATAAAGGTAATGAAATAAACATGTAAAGGAAAACATAAATGTCAAAGTAAAAATTGATATTCACCAATTTTATAATGCGTATCATTTAATATATATTGTCAATGCACTGGTGTCATTTCTCACCTATAATTAAAAATGAGGGGCCTTACAAAAGCTTTTTTTAATTAAAAATGATGATAAAGATTGGGCCAGTCAATCAGAAATTCTATTTGTGGTTTAATGAGTTACTCGATTAGTAATTGCCATAACCCTTTCACGTAATAATGTAAATGTAAATTTTGATTAATTTATGTAGTTTTTTATTTATAATATACTTTGATACTTTATATAAATTTAAATAAGTTGTGGATATGTGTCTGTTTTTATCTAGTTTTGATGCAACTTAAAAAAAACTTAATCGTATGAGTAATACTGAACAAGACATGGCTTTTTAAAAATTTGCATCAAAGTGCAAATAAATTAAACAAATCTTATACTGAACACGACATGGCTTTTTAAAAATTTGCATCAAAGTACAAATAAATTAAACAAATCTTATAAAACAAAAAAAAAACTTTTAATACAAATATAGAAAATAAGTAAATAAATAAATAATCACAATCAAAATCACAACTTTAAAGTCACCAATTATTTTATTTAATGAAATAATAGAACAACATTTTAGAAATTGACTAATACGTACCTTATTGTTTCAAAGTCTTCAATAACCGTCCAATTTCTTCGTAAAGACATTCTCCCCTTCAAAGATGATGAAATAGCCAACAAATCGACACCTCAATCATGCCCTGAATACTTCCGATGGATTCACGAAGATCTAAAGCCATGGAAACACACTGGAATCACCAATGAAATGGTGGAAAAGGCTAGAGAAAAGGCGCATTTCAGATTGATCATCGTTGATGGAAGACTTTACATGGAGAAATACGACTATGTGTTCCAAACTCGAGACGTATTCACCATATGGGGTATCTTGCAACTTCTTGAACTTTATCCTGGAAAAGTACCGGATCTTGATTTGATGTTCATGTGTCATGATTGGCCGTTGGTTCGAAAATCTGATTACCCATTCAACACGAGTGTGATACCGCCATTGTTTCATTATTGTGGGGATGATTCAACTTATGATATCGTCTTTCCTGATTGGTCCTTCTGGGGTTGGTAATATATCATCTTTCTAACCTTATTAGAGCTTGGAAATTTAGAATATATTTAGGTTAATATAAAAAGGGTGCTAAATGTACACCTCTTTCACAAACTTGAGGAGGGGCCTAGCATTAAAAAATAATTTTCCTCTCACATAGGGTACGTTAAGTATATGGGCTACGTTTAGACACACTCTAAACAAAACCAATATATTTCCTATTTTTCATTAAAAGCACATGAGCATACTTTTGTCCCCATTTTACATAAAAAAAATAGAATCAAACATATTTTGTTCCTTAGTTTTCATCAAAAAGTACCTTTTAACATAATTTTTAGACTAGTGAAATTCTGTGGACATGTGAAAGAAAAGCCTTGAAAGTCCTTCAACTGAATTTTACTATATTAAAGTCCATACACTTTTCTAGTTATAAAGAATATATAATATAATGATCCTTCACCTCTTAAATTTGTCAAAAGAAATCTGTATAAGGGTGTAAGGGGCACTCACCTAAGAGGTGAGTCCCCTCTCTTACGCCCAACCAACCAACTAGTGCCACGTCAACTCCCCTCTTAAACTCCCCTAACACCCCAATTTGATGGCGCCACTCCCCTCTTAACTCCCCTTGTTTTTTTATTCAAAAAAAAAAAAAGAACAAAATGGTTTGATTGGTTGGAAAAATGGGGCCCACCATCTCTCTCCCTTCCCGCATGCGGTGAACAACCACCGAAAATGGTCCCCGATTTCACCCCCCGCTTTGATGGCGGTGTCTCTCCCGCTCGGCAAGAGGGGTCCCCGAAGGGAGTCCCCGAAGGCGCCCCCCACACCCTAACTTTATTGTTGACAAATAAAAGAGGTAATGAGTCATTATTTTAAATATTATTTCACAACTTCATAGTACGCAGACTTTAATAGCAAAAATGGGTGATGGAGATTTTTGTGTTTCTTTATATGCACATCTAACTCTTATATATCAAAATTATGTTGAGTGAATTTCTTTAGTGAAAAATAAGAAAATATGCTAGTTTTTTTTAATGATTTTAACAGAAATATTTGCAGAATGTATGATATTAAAAGATATAACAAATATATTAACAGATAGTATGATATTAACAAATATAATTACAGGGTTTTAAGATGGAATTTGATTTTGTAGGCCGGAAGTGAATATACCACCATGGGTGAAATTGAGCAAGGAATTGGAACAAGGTAATCAGAGACGTAAATGGACCAAAAGGGAACCCTTTGCATACTGGAAAAGAAATACGTATACAGGGGTGGCCCGCAAAGACCTTGCGAGATGCAACTCAGATGGTAAACATGAATGGAATGCCAGAATCCACCATTTGGTAAACATTTATTTAACTACCCATTTCTTTTGTTTCATATGTATTTAAAACTTAATATAAAATCGTGAAATTTTTAAATGAGACGCCAAGTTATTTGAGAATGGCCTTTTACATGCTCGAATTAAACCAGGCTTAAATGAGTTCTAGGCTTTCAAAGTTGAACCTCATTCGTACACGAGATTGAACTCGAACCCGAGCTTGAGTTTATTATCTATATTAACAAATATTTACATAGATAATAAGTTTTATTTAGTATATAGTTATATTTGGAAACTTATAATATGTTAAGAGTTTGAATAATAATAATAACAATAACAATAACAATAATAATAATAATAATAATAATATTAGTGTAGCAAAACAAAAGTGTGATTTTATTTACGAACTTAAATTGAGCCGAGTATAAACGAGTCAGGGTCCGTAAAAATTGAATCTCATTCAATAAATGAGCTTGAACCTGAACTTGAGCTTCATATACCAAATTTGAGTAGACTCCTTAATCTAAACAAACATATTAATTAGCATATTAACAAAGGGTAAGGTTATTGTAAAAAAGGTTAAAAGTGTGAGAAATGTGAGAAATATTGTGGAGATGACATGTGTCCTAAATCTAAATTAATTCAAAAGGGTAAACAAGTAATTTTATCATTAATTCAATTAATTAAAAACTTCTCATAACCGCCACCTTAATTATAGGAACTAGATTTTTTTAAAAGATCTCTATAAACACCATTCAGCAAATATATAACACCATTCAGCAAGTATATAACAGATTAACACCATTCAGTACGTATATAATATCATTCAGAAAGTATATAACATCATTCAGTAAGTATATAACACCATTCAGTAAGTATATAACATCATTCATGGACGTATATAACACCATTCAGTACGTATATAACACAATTCAGCAATTATATAACATCATTCAGCAATTATATAACACTATTCAGTAAGTATATAACACAATTCATGGACTAAACATCTGATCGAAAACATATTTTTTTTTCTCTATATAAGTATAGCAATATGGTACTCATATTAAAGATAAAAAAACGCTCGTTATTATGGTGTAATTTAAAAAAAAAAAAGTTACGTATAAAAAGTTATTGACGTTTAAAAAAGACGGCGGGAAGTTACATGTGCATTAATGTTAGTTTCTTAATTTAAAAATGTTAAATTTACCTATATACCCATAATCTAGAAAATTAATATGTTTAATAGTAAACATTATTTACAATTTTGCCATTATGATTTTAACCATTAGATCAAAGATCTAATGGTGTAGATTCTTTCTTACCTTTCTCACAAAAAACATTTTTTTACAGGAACCTCTACCTATCAACAAATATACACTTATATATTAAATATCATTACAAATTTATGTAAACTTGAAATATGAAAGAGTTTAAACAATTATTATTAACAGTAATAGTAATAATAATTCATTTTATTTTGACAAAAAAATTACAGGATTGGAGTAAAGGGTTTAAAGATACAGATTTAGCAAGCCAATGTACTCATAGGTAAGTCGACAACAAATTAGTTAACATTAAATTTTATTTTTATACAAACTAAAAGTAAATTAATTTATTTATTTTTTTGACTAACATATTTAGTTTTATGCATATAGGTACAAAATATACGTTGAAGGGAACGCATGGTCGGTTAGCGAGAAGTATATTTTGGCTTGTGACTCGATGAGTCTGGTCGTAACTCCACACTACTATGATTTCTTCTCCAGAGGTTTAATACCCACCGTTCATTATTGGCCTATAAATGAGCATAAAAAGTGTAGCTCTATCAAGTTTGCAGTTGATTGGGGAAACATAAATACAGATAAGGTAATTAGTTCCACTATATAAATAAGCAAGCTAAATAATCGTTCATCAAAGTCACATTAGACTTGTTGGATTTGAAGTCTTAAACCCAGACAAAAGATTAAACCCAGACAAAAGATGAACTAGAAAAATCATATCAGACACATGAATTTAAACACTATCATAAGTTGTGTAACATGAGATTTCAAACTAATTTATATTTTTGCATATCAATACTCTAAAACTACAAATTTAAGACCAAAAATATGAATCCATATAAAATAATTACATTTAAACTATAAGACTGGGTTATATTTCACTTTTTGTTTATGTTTTGACATAAAATAGCCAATCATCTTAACACAATAGTTATTTTTTAAATTAACAAAAATCTATCATGTCAACCCAAATAAGACCGGATTAGCTAAAGCATATTAGACTTGAAACAAATACAAATATGTTTAAACTAAACTCAAACCTGCTAATTGTATTAGGTCTGCGTCAGAAATAACAGCAACGTGCTTAAATCCTTTTGAATTACATTATTGAAAAACAAATATTATGAATTTCTTTTTCCATGAACTGAAATAGCTACTAGAGATATCATTAACAAAAAAAATGTGTTATACTATATTATAAATTTTTATTTTATTCGCACAGGCCCAGGAAATTGGAAGAAGAGGAAGTGAATTCGTTAAAAAAGAACTACAAATGAATTTGGTGTATGATTACATGCTCCATCTTTTAACAGAATACTCGAAGCTTTTCAAATACAGACCAGTCATTACAAAAAATGCAGTTGAAGTTTGCTCCTGTTTGGGGAAAGATATGGTCAAAGAGTATAAAGAGCTATCAAAGGTGAAGGCTCCATCGCAGGCGAGTCCCTGCACCATGCACCCGCCTTATGATGATCATCAACTCCAGGCTCTACAAAACCTGAAACTAAATTTGACCAAGCAAGTCGAATTTTGGGAAGCAGCAAGACACAATTAATAATGTACATGAAGATGTTTATAGCAATTTTTTTCTAGATTTGTTGTCACATGTAGTTTACTTGTTGCATTATATTATGGTTTTGTCAAACGGGAGGGAAGAATTGAGTAACAAATAATCATTTAAGGGTTCAACTTTCGGTTTTATTATCGATTCAACACTTTGTTACATTTGGTACTTGAAGTTTGGTAAATAAAATATAAAAAACGAGCTAACGTGTTCGGAGGCAAGGGAGGTTCACAGAGAAAATGATTTGACCGTAGTTTGATTCGTTATAAAGCTCTCACATACTAGAATACAAACCCGTAAATAATTATCCATATAAGTTATATTTAAGTCCAAATTTAACATTTTTCCAACAAAAATCATTCCTCTAATTCGAATGAAATATTTCCAATCCATAGTTAAGTTGTCAACAAGTGGTTATAACTTTAGTATTATTAACTACTTTGACTTCTATTAATCCAAGATAACTTCGACAATAATATATACACAAAATCAAAGAATCCCACTTCTCACGCTTCTAGCTAATTTTATTTAAGCCTCTCTCTCTCTCTCTCTAATAAACTAGCACGATGATTTGCTTCTGAGTTTTTTTAAAGGTTTCATTCATGGCAGATATAACTGGTGAATGCGGTTCCGCTTTTCCGGCAGGCGTATCTCGGAAACAAGCTTACTTCTCCGGCATGCTTATGAAGAACCCCGGCATACCAATATTCCTTTCTGTGTTTTTAGTCACCCTTTTCGTCACTGCAGACATATTCACTCGTTGGGTTGATGTTGTAAGTATCATACTTTTCTTTTATAGATATTATTATTATTATTAAAGTTTATATACAAATAAGCAATTCTTTACAAATATAGGTTCAACGGTTGATACATTGCATTAGTTTGACTGATTTCAATATTTTTACGTGATGATACAACATATTAATTTTAGTGGAAAAATGTATTCATATAGTCATGAGAAGTGATTTCTATTTTTTTATAACGTGATGCTTGTTACGTGCTTTAAACAAATAAAATCAAATCAAATAGAATGAATCGATCCATAATGTAAGGGACGTTGAAAGAAACGACATTAATAATAATTAATATTCTATTTCTATTAAAAAAAACCTGCATGTGCCATTGATTCCTGTGGTTCTGTAAATATTAACATTAATTAAGTATATATTTATAATATATTCCACACGTAATCGAAGAATTTACATCGAGATAATTGGTAAACGGGCAACAAGTTGCGCCGCTACCCCTTTTTGAATAGCAAAACTAAGCCTTTTAAAAACTACGTTCATGGATCTCGGGGTCATAACATTACTATGCATGACCCTTTGAACTCGACTAAGTAGGTCCACAGCCTCTGGCGCCAGAAAACCAAAAGTATCAAAAGCAAACGGGATAAACACGTGCTGGTTGTCAATGCACGCTTTCTCATGCTTGATCACTTTACCCGAAGCAGCCTTTAAAGCAGCCTGACCCACTGTGAAAGCACTACTCCCTAAGCCCACAAGCGGGGAAACCCCTGTTAAATAAAAACCATTACATATGAAGAATCGTATATTACTAAAAGAGTAATCTATACGGAAGAGAGTATATCCTTTATATCTTTTTACTAACATTTCTTGGTTTACATATTTTCTAAATAAAAACCATTACATATGAAGAATCGTATATTACTACTTAAGAATCATAGGTGTTGGATACAAAATGCTTCTTTAGTGTTGGAACAAGCGGTTTGGTTAACTCAATCCAATAGATGTAAGTGTGTGAGGTGGTATGAATGCATCTAAGTTATAAAGTTAATTTTCCTTATATTATTATTATTATTATTATTATTATTATTATTATTATTATTATTATTATTTTACCAAACACCATATTACTAAACACTAGAGTGGAGATCGCAGGTTTAAATTTGGGCAAAGAAAGTTACTTAAATAATTGCTATAAAGTAAGGTAGGTGCAACATTTGTTAGAAAAGAAAAAAAAAAAAAAAAAAAAAACTAGACCACTAGTTCATGAATAATTTGGATTATTTTTATGGTTTCTTTTATTCCAAATTTGATTGTTAGACCATTAGATTTTGATTTGTCTAACATATTATTATATGTAGTTTAGGTAATGTTTGTTTCTGCTTTAGGCATAATCCCATCCTATTATTCCGAAATAATAAACATAAAATTAACTTTATTTAAACAATAAGCAATGAGAGAACTTCATAACTATTTGTACTTGTTGTTTTAAACATGTTGCATGAAATAGTTAACCGCTTACCTACTCTTTTTTTGTTCTCATACTATCTTTTCAACACTGTTTACCTGTGGTGTCAATCTTACTTATTTATAATCAGTTATATATTTGATGCGTTATATGAAACGATGTAAATAAAGAAAGATATTTATTTGAAATAATAAAAAATGATAAAATAAACATGTAGAGGAAAACAAGAAATGTACAAATTGATTTTATATATGTATGAAATATATATATATATATATATATATATATATATATATATATATATATAGGGGAGGGTTATCTTGAGAACGCTAAATATTGCGAGAACCGTGAGAACGAATGAAAAAACCAATCAAAACCATTTTTTTTTAATACAAACCTCATTGTAATTAAGATACAACATCAAGAAAAGAATTTACAACATCAAATAATTCATTTCTTCTTTCAAAATCACTCTTTTTAGTTTTTTTACACATGTGTAAACATAACAGATTTACACATGTGTAAATGGCAAACTTACACATGTGTAAATTTTCTTTATTTACGAATTCGCGTAAATTTAAACGTGTAAATTTAATTTCTAAAATTGTATTCGAATAATAATGATAAATGTAAAAAGAAATTTTGAATTTGAATTGTTTTTGACCAAGTTCTTGTGGTTTTTTCATTTGTTCTCACGGTTCTCGCGATATTTAGCGTTCTCATTTAAACCCTCCCCTATATATATATATATATATATAGGGTAAGGTTCATGCGAGAACCACCTTTATTGCGAGAACCGCGAGAACCAATGTGAACACAACCTATAATAGCTAAAAAAAACCTAACCCCCCCCCCCCCCCAAAAAAAAAAAAAAAAAAAACTTAAACCCCCCCTCCCCCAAGCTAAATGTTAAAAACTAAAACCCCCAAAAAACCTAACCCCCCCCCCCCCAAGCTAAAATGCTAAAAACTAAACCCCCCAAAAAACTAAAAAAATCTAAAAAAAAAAATGTTTTAATATTTTTTATGCTAAAATCGCTACTTTTAGTAGCAAAAAATTTTTTTTTTTTTTTTAAAAAAAATTTGCTACTAAAAGTAGCGATTTTAGCATAAAAAAATTAAAAAAAAATTGTGTGTTTTTTAGCTATTTTTAGGTATTTTTTGTTGTGTTCACATTGGTTCTCGCGGTTCTCGCAATAAGGGGTGGTTTCTAACGGATCTTTGTTCTATATATATATATATATATATATGAGTTAATTACATAGTTAGTCCCAGTGGTTTGCACAAAATAACATACTTAGTTATTAATAGTTTAAAATCACCTTCTAGGGTATTAACTTTTCATTTTGTAACGTTTGGAGATATTAACTTCTAGGGTATTAACATAGCTAGTCCCTGTGGTTTGCACAAAATAACATACTTAGGTACTAATAGAATGTGATTTTAAACCTACAAATAACGTTAATACCTCCAAACGCTACAAAATGAAAAGTTAATACCCTAGAATGTGATTTTAAACTATTAGTACCTAAGTATGTTACTTTGAGCAAACCACAGAGACTAACTATGTAATTAACTCATATATATATATATAGAGAGAGGAAGGTTAACGTACATTACGGCTTAACGTACATCACGTACGACAGGTAATTACGCATGTTCATTTTAAAATCACGCACGTTATAACTCAAAAATCCAAAATCACGCATGTTGAAATACAATAATCACGCATATTGAAAATATTAATCACGCATGTTATAGAATAAATCACGCACGTTGTTGTACGTGAAGTACGTTAAGCCGTAATGTACGATATATATATATATATATATAGAGAGAGAGAGAGAGAGAGAGAGAGAGCTAGAAAGGAAGGGTGTACTAATATTAACACTCATATTCATCAAACTTTTAAGTTTGAGTTAACTGTCATTTTCGTTCCTGTGGTTTGTTAATTTTTGCTATTTCAGGCCAATTTTCAAATTGCATCGGTCCAAAAATTAAAACTCAGTTAAGTCAGACATGTTAAATGAAGGGTATTGTTGTCAATTCAAAAAATAAGGTGAAAATAAAAGATATATGAATTGACAATAATACCCTTCATTTAACCCTTCTAACTTAACTGGATTTTAATTTTTGGACTGAAATGACATGTTTCCAGTATGTAAGGGAGGAAACTGGTGTATTTTTTAAAATTGTTTGAAATGGCAAAAGTAAACAAACCACAAGAACAAAAATGACACTTAACTCTTTAAGTTTTATCACTTATCATTTAGTATTTTAAAATTGTCAATGTACTGGTATCATTCGATAATGATTAATCTCAGTGTTAATTATTGACGAGAAGAAAAATGAGAATAAAGATTGGGCCGATAGGCCCAGATGTTCACATTTTAGCAACTAGGAACTTAGGAAGTATTCTTTGTGGGCCCATTTGTCCTTTAACGTAATAATGTAAACGAAAAAAAAATCTTGCTGAAAGAACGCAATTCATAATTTCATATGGTTACTAAACACGTTTAAAAGCTTAGACCCAAATATAATAAGTAATACAAAAAACAGAACTAAATTTAAAAAATAAGTTTGCGGGGGTAAGTAACTTTATTAAAGTCGAGAACTTGTAGTGTAAATTGATTTGAAAAGAAAAATATAAATTTATTAAAATTAAGGGACCGTATGACAATGTATTTAAGATCAGGGACTCAAATGAAACCTATACACTAAAGGCAAAAAAAACCTACTCTAGCTAACATTTGGTTTTTAACTAGTAAGATTACCCGCGTTACGCTGCGGGGTTTTGATCGATATCTATTTTGGTTCAGTTAGCAATCCAAAGAAATATGCTCAAAATAAAACACTGACACATGTTTTACATCAACCGAAAGCATACAAATAAATTTAAATTGTACAGCAGGACAGGCTGATTTTAAATTAATTGTAACTGGAAAGATAAACGCTATCTTAAATATAACTTTAATGAAAAATAAACGTAAAACTAAAACAAAAAATATAAAGAAAAGTAAAAAAAAATAAAATAAAGTCTAGAATAAAAAACCTTAAGAAAGAAACAAAAAAGCCAATATGATGAAAACATTATTCACACAACTTGTTAATTATATTTTACATCAAAACTTAGAACAAGTGAAAACATACATAAAAATAAGCACGAAAACTTAATATATTTATTGATCCGGCATATTTCCGAAAAACATACGTCGAAACGTAAACCAACCAACTGAAAACATACATAATAATAAGTATAAGAACATATTATATTTGACCCAACTTATTTTCGAGAAAAAAATACTTTGAAACGAAACTCAACTTGATTTTATACCAACAATTACATAAAAATAAACACGCAAAACTTAATTACAATGTGTTTAGAAAGTTAAGAGATAGTAATTGTGAATGTTAAAAGTTAAAGGATAAAAGTATACAAAGAATCAAAAGTTCAAATCACTGTATACGAACTTTGCTAATTGTATTACAGTTAATAATATGAAAAAAAATATACACTTTTGATTAATTTCTGTATGTGTTTACTTAAAGGAAAAATTACCAAAATGTTGGTTGATCAAGTGTCTTTGCAATTTTGTCACATTCATGCGTCCTTGGAACGTCCTCACAGCCTCGGAAGCGTCCGCCTATCATGTTGAAGCGTCCATCCTCTACAAATCAACACGTGTGTCATGTTGAAGCATCCGCCTCAGTTTGCTAACGCGTCCGTGAAGCTTCGGAAGCGTCGGCCAAAGACGCAGCTTTGTATATTTTTGTGCAAATACAGAATGATCAAAATTTAACGATATAATGCGTCAACGGTCCGGTTGTGGTCCATATATGTTGCATTTAGTGGAGTCAAAATTTAAAGATATAAACATGTTATTTTTTAGTTATTTTTTTAACTTATAAACATGTTAACAGAGTCAAAAAATTTTATATTAAACACTATTAAACATTAAACATAACATAATAAAATTAAAAACCAAAACAACAACACATAATATACTAAAACCATATCCTAATAGCCTCCTACTCCGAGACATGTTTGAATCCATGTCCCTCTTCATGACGGTAGTTGATGAGGGCCACGGCCTTCTGATCGTCCTCACCAAGGTCCGGCATTTCTGTCTCCACTCTCTTGAAATATCGATAAACCTCTCACATTCCAACCGCAGGACACGGAACCTGGAGGATAATGCGTCAACGGTCCGGTTGTGGTCCGGACCACGTAGTTGGGCGAAAATCTATTGAACACGACCCCAGAGCCCACCATGTCCCCGTCGTGGGGGATTGGTCATGGCCTCCTCCCATGCTTCGCACAGAGCAATATCTTCATCATCAGTCCAGGAGTTGGCCATTTTTTCGGGTCGTTGACGGCGTCGGAGTTGTAGTGAAATGGCTGAGAAATGTTTGCAAACTTTGAAAACGGCGGGTGTGTGATAAGTGATAAGTGAACGGGGTGAGGGGTTATATAGTGGGGTAAATGTGTGCAACGGTTAAAAAGTTAAACGGCTTTTGAGTTTTCGTTAATTATTTAAGCGTCGGTCAAGCCTCGGGGGAGCGTCGGTCAAGCCTCGGGAAGCGTCGGCCGAGCCTCGGGAGCGTCGGCCAAGCCTCGGAAACGTACACAGGGACGCATCACAAATTTTTATGCGTCGGTGACAGACGCATTTTGGTAAAGGATACAGACGCTTCAACATGTCGGACACGTGTCGCTTGAAAGGAAACGGACGCTTCAACATGATAGTGGGACGCTTCCGAGGCTGTGAGGACGTTCCAAAGACGCATGAAGGTGACAAAATTGCAAAGACACTTGGCCAACCAACATTTTGGTAATTTTCCCTTACTTAAAATATACTTTAACACTTTTATAAATTTAAATAAATTGCTCAGATTTGTCTCTTTTTATCTTATTTCGATGCAACTTAAAAATTCTAGTCGTATGAGTAATATTGAACGCTACTGCATTTTAAAAATCTATACATCAACATACAGATAAAATTAACAAATGATATAAAACCAAAAATTAAAAGGAAAAATCGAACAAAACAGACTAAAACTTAAATAACACATCAAAACCATAAGTTTAAAGTTGCCAGTTATTTTATTTTATTGATTGATTAAAAAATTAAAAATAACATTTTAGAAATTCACTAACTCTCATTCTTTTAAAGTCTTCAATAACCCGCTCAATTTCGTCAAAAGGACATTCTTCCGTTCGGAAACAGTGAAACCACCAACAACTCGACACCTGAATCATGTCCAGAATACTTCAGATGGATTCACGAAGATCTAAAGCCATGGAAACATACTGGAATAACTAGCGAAATGGTGAAAAAAGCTAGAGAAAAGGCACATTTCAGGTTAATCATCATTGATGGAAGACTTTACATGGAGAAATACGGCTATGTGTTCCAAACTCGAGATGTATTCACAATTTGGGGGATATTGCAACTTCTTGAACTTTATCCCGGAAAAGTGCCGGACCTTGACTTGATGTTCGCGTGTCACGATTGGCCGTTGATTCGAAAATCCAGTTACCATGACAACACGAGTGTTATACCTCCATTGTTCCATTATTGTGGGGATGATTTGAATTACGATATCGTCTTCCCGGATTGGTCGTTCTGGGGCTGGTAATATGCCACATTTCTAACCTTATTAGAGCTTGAAAATTTGGAATATATTAAAGTTAATATAAAAAAAAGGTGTGAAATATACACCTCTATTGGGGGAGGGGTTCACCTTTAAAAACATAATTTTCCTCTCACATAGGATACATTTAAGCATACTGAGTCCTTTTAAACACGCTTTAAAAAAACAACATATTTCCTCATTTTTCATGAAAAAGTACATCAACATAATTTTGTAATTTTGTCCGCATTTTTCATGAAAAATAAGTAGCATGATTTTATCCTCATTTTTCATTAAAAAAAGTACTTTTAACGTAATTTTGAGACGTATAAAAGTCATTGAACAATTAAAAAAAGCAGGGAAAGTTCTCAACCGAATTTTACTATATTAAAGTCCATGCACTTTGTTTAAAAATGCATCTACTTATAAAGACATATTAAATATAATGATTTGTCACCTCTTAAATTTTTCGAAATCATTTGGTTTTTCCCAAAATTCTATAGAACTTTATCTAGCGAATTTAACAGGTAACAAATCATTATTTTAAATATCCTTTTCACAATTACATGCATTTTAGAAAAGTTCCTAGACTTTAATATAATGACTTTTTTGTGTTTTTTTAATGTTTGCAGGGACTTTTATATGCCAAAATTAGGTTAAGTGGCTTTATCTATGAAAAATGAGAAAGTATGCTAGTTATATTAACCCATATATTTACATTGTTTTAGGACGGAATTTGATTTTGCAGGCCTGAAGTGAATATATTGCCATGGGTGAAATTGAGCAAGGAGTTGGAACAAGGGAATCAGAGACAAAAATGGATGGAAAGGGAACCCTTTGCATACTGGAAAGGGAATACGCGCACAGGGAGGGCCCGGAAAGACCTTTCAAAGTGCAACTCTGACGATAAATTACATGAATGGAATGCCAGAATCCACCATTTGGTAAATATTCAATCACCCATTTCTTTTGTTTAATATCTAAAGTGTTTAAAATATTATATAGAGTAGGAGGCGGTGTCAGTTGTGAGCTATTTGAGATCGTCTTTTTATTACCTTGAACTATCGTGCTTAAACCAACTCCAAAAGGAGCCAGGCTTGTCTCGACTCATTTACACATCTATAAAACAGATAGTCATGTTGCTAAAAATCTAGAAGGCAAACAAATAGATGTATTTTAATGTCATTTTATTTTGCCAAATAATTGCAGGATTGGAGAAAAGGGTTTAATGATACGGATTTAGCAAGCCAGTGTACCCATAGGTTCGTCGACAACAAATTAGTTACCAATAAATATAGTTTTATACAATTTGACTAGAAATATTGAAATCATTCTGCATACAGGTACAAAATATACGTTGAAGGAAACACATGGTCGGTTAGCGAGAAGTATATATTGGCTTGCGACTCGATGAGTCTGGTCGTAACTCCTCACTATTATGATTTCTTCTCCAGAGGTCTAATACCCACCGTTCATTATTGGCCCATAAACGAGAAAAACAAATGTAGTTCAATCAAGTTTGCCGTTGACTGGGGGAACAAGAATACAGATAAGGTAATTGATACGAACTGAATCGTTAATTAAATGGTCCAAGAAAATAGATGGAAGCCAAAGAGAAACTTAGAAAGAATTTAGACTTAATTTATAGTTTTTCATTCCTTGCTTTCATAAAGGAAACATGGCTCAAATATAGCCGAACAATTAAGCATAGAAACTAGCCACTAACTTGGCCCACTAACTGCTTAACTAAAATAAACCACAAGGGAAATTAGTAATTAGTATAAGTAGGCAACCTAAATCACTTACATCAAAGTCTTAAACCCGACATGTATATGAAAATTTGAGTAGAACCCGGATAAAAGATGAAGCAGAAAATATTTTCAGAGACACATGAATATAAACACCATCACAACTCATCAAACGTCATATCTTAATCTAATTTATATTTTTGCATATCAAGACTCTAAAACTACAAATTTAGAACCAAATTTAGAAAATTAAATGTTTAAACTATAAAACATGATTTTTATTTTTGCTTTTATCTTTTAAGTTTTAACTTAAATTAACCAATCAACATAAGTTATGATATAAATTTGTTTTTTTAAACTAACAAAAATAAACAAGGTCAATCCATACATGATCGGTTTACTAAATCGTGTTTGACTTGAAATCGGCGCCTACTTGTTTAAACTAAACTCAAACACGTTAATTTTGTGTCAGAAATTCACACTCACAAGCTTAATCACATTATTAAAAAAACATATACTATGAATTTATTTTTCCATGACCTAAAATAGCTACTAGAGCCATCATTCGTATGAAAAAATACGAGTTATAATATTAACAATTTTTATCTGTATAGGCGCAGAAAATTGGAAGAAGAGGAAGTGAATTTGTAAAAAAGGAATTACAAATGAATTTGGTGTATGATTACATGCTCCATCTTTTAACAGAATAATCGAAGCTATTCAAATATAGACCAGTCATTACAAAAAATGCAGTTGAAGTTTGTTCCTGTTTGGGGAAAGATATGGTCAAAGAGTATAAAGAGCTATCAAAGGTGAAGGCTCCATCGCAGGCGAGTCCCTGCACCATGCACCCGCCTTATGATGATCATCAACTTCAGGCTCTACAAAACCTGAAACTAAATTTGACCAAGCAAGTCGAATTTTGGGAAGCAGACGGACACGATTAATAATGTACATGAAGATGTTTATAGGGATTTTTTTCATAGATTTGTTGTCATGTGTAGTTTACTTATTGCATTATATTATGATTTTGTCAAACGGGAGAGAAGAATTGAGTAACAAATAATCATTTAACGGTTCAAATTTCTGTTTTATTATCGATTCAACACTTTGCTACGTTTGGTAAATAAAATATAACAAACAAGGTAACGTGTTCGGAGGCAGGGGAGGTTCACAGAGAAAATGATTTGACTGTAGTTTGATTCGTTATAAAGCTCTCACATGCTAGAATACAAACCCACAAATAATTATCCATACAGCTTATATTTAAATACACATTTTTTTTGAAAAATAAACTTCATTAAAACAACCTCTGATGTGTGTAAAATGCAACATATAAATTACATCAAATGAGGCATAAAACTAACCCTTTTTTAGTACTAATATTGGAAAAAGAGTGTTTTTTTCTTCCTTTTGTATTTTCAGGATTAAATGAGCTCAAAAACGCAAAAGAAGCAAAAAGACAGCTAAATCCAACATAAATACAAGAAAAGGAACATTAGTGGACTGCCCGAACCCTCAACGGCACCTTCCAAAGCAAAATAGAGAAAACAGAAGGCTGAACACGCCCCGTGCTCAGCCAGCACGGGGCCGTGCCCAAGAAGCAGCAGAAAAGACAAATCTATAGAAGCTTCTATTGCCCACCACGGGCCGTGCTCAGCGGACACGGGGGCGTGTCGAAAGTACAGCAGGCGCATTTATTGTAATTGCGAATTACAATTAATGAGGAGAGAGAGTGTCAGACGGGCACGGGGCCGTGTCCAGCGGACACGGGGCCGTGTCCAGCTCTCTGTTCAGCCTATAAATAGGAGTGCTTGGATTCATTTCATCTCATCCCTTGGCACACCACCTCTCTCACACTTCATCCACCACCCACCACCATCACAACACCATCATCCACCACCATCATCCATTGTCCATCATAGAGTGTGTGAGTCGTCTCGGGATCCAAGATTGATCGTAAGAGTTCTTGACAATCAAGGCCATGTTTGCCTAAGTCTCTTACATCACTTGGTGAAGACAAAGTGTCTAGTATAATACTTTTTATTTCTAATCTTTTGTACTTTTTATTTGGTTTTGTATTAATGACTTTAATAACTAGTTACTTATGTTGAAGGTGATCTTTCCTTATCGTTTGTCCGTGGTGTCTTGGCATTATTTTACTGTCTATATAAAATAAAGGATTTTCACCATTCATATCTCCACGGTCTATATGGAGGTATGTTGGCTACCTGGTAGGGGGTTAAGGGAACGGTTTGGTAAAGGTCTTGCCATTGTTCAGCGTTTAGAGGTCCTGCAATGGACCTGGGTCAAATTTAGTAGGACCTCCTTCAATACTTCACGGTATTGGATGGCGGGGGTCCAAACTCTTTGATCCCCTCATAAGCTAACTACTATTAATACTATAACCCGGCTATTTAGGACTGTATCCCTGCTGACTCAGACTACTTAGCCGAGGGTAACGTCACCGCCAAAAGCGGGGCCTACCACAATACTGCATTAATAACTTAATTCATTATCTTCCAATAATCCACCTCTTTAGGATTGTATCCCTGCTGACTCAAACTACTGGGGTGAGGGTAACGTCACCTTCAAAAGAGGGGCCTACTACAATAACTAAGATAATCTTTTAATTATGTGCAAAAGTGCGGAAATAATCAAAGGTTATACTAGATACGAGTCGGAACCAAGTGATTCATCTTGTCTATCTGTTTTTATTTTTATTTTTATTTTCAGCATTTTCGTTAGTTTTTATTTTTCTTAGTTTAAAACATTTTTCTAAACTTTTGTTTTGGTTAGACGTTGAGGATAAACCGGTACTAAAAGCTCTTGTGTCCTTGGACGACCTCGGTATCTTACCAACGCTATACTACACTCAACGATGGGTGCACTTGCCCATATGTGTGTTTAGTGTTAGTGAAATATCGTGTTTTATAAATTTAAAACTTGGCTAAAATAAGTGTTAAAAAGGGCTTAAAATATACACCTAAAATATACGACACTTACCGCACATCAAGTTTTTGGCGCCGTTGCCGGGGACACAAGGTTTTTAAGAAAGTTAGGAATCAACGGCCTAATCATCTTTTATTTTTCTTTTTATTTTTTTAGGATTTTCTTAGTTTTTCAGCTTCTGCAGAGCTCAGCACGGGTCGTGCCCGCTGAACACGCCCACGTGCTCAATCATTGGAACTGGCAATCCTGTTTTACATCAGACAGTAAGCTGAACACGGGGCCGTGTCCACTCAACACGCCCCCGTGCCCAAGTTTCAGTTACTGAAAACAGAACCGTTAGATCCCGACGGTTGGTAATTTCTGACATAAACATGAGTGTTAGTAATTATTTTTACTTTCGGCACTCTTATGGTACGTGGTGTCAATTATGTGGTGGCGAACATGAAGAAGTAAAATGCTACTTCCTAAATTATAGGCCCCACTACATGGACCCACGATCTTCTCACAACCTTAAGAGGGGCGAAAGTAAAAATAAGCACTATTTCTCCCTCGAATGCGCCCAGCCAGATATTCTAGGGGAAATGCTCCTTAGCGAATTATTTCAACTAGAAGAGCTAATTCTGAAATGGATAGAAGAGCTTGGGAAGGATTTTATTGATCCGCCCCAAGACGATACCCATGAAGAAATGTTGGAACCGCATTCCGACAACCTCGTTGCTCCCGAAAATACCTTCGTACCTAGCGAAGACTTGGACGATAGTCGTCCCTGTGTCGATTGTGCCGTGAAGGACTCTCCATCGACTTCGTTCGGTGCATACATAGACCTGAGCGATTCGGCATATACCTTCTTTAACAAGAGCCCGGAAAGGGGTTGGACTTGTCCACCTAGAATGAAAATAGGAATTACCCTCACCGACAACCTCTTGCGTTCTTGCCTTAGTCTAGGACAATTAAGGTATATTAGGCACTTTGGGGTTGTTCCAACCAGTAAGGAACCACCCGATATTGGGGAGATCCTTGAAATAGCAAAACTCCATAAAGCAGCCTCCAGACACGGGGCCGTGTCCGGGTCAACACGCCCCCGTGCTCACTAAAAAGATTCTCTGCTGATTTGGTCAGAATACGGACAAAATGTGTCAGGATTTTCTCTGAACACGGGGCCGTGTCCAGTCAACACGGGGCCGTGCCCAGGGCGCTGTCGTTTTCTTTAAATGCAGCCTGATTCCTGCTCATTTTGACCACTTCAATTGACAGAGATCTCTGGAATTTTCACTCATACCATCCTAGGTAAGTGTCAAAAGAAGGTTCCAAGGGACCCTCTTGTCCTTTCCACTTTTATTCATTTCCTCCTCTTTCAAAATTTTTCAAAAGTTCCTCCATGGAAGCTTGGAAATCCCTTGATTCCAATCCTCTATGTGAAGTTTGTAAGATTATTTGCTAAAGATTCTGGGCTAAAGTTAGTTGTATAGCTTTATTTTAAATTATCCGAGCTTAAAACCCAGATGAAAATCATAAAAATAATTTAAAACTCCAAGATTCTTTAGCCAAAAATCCTGCAGACAAATGGACACGGGGCCGTGCTCAACGAGCACGGGGTCGTGTCCAGGGGCTCTGTTTTGTAAAAATTTAGCTTTCTTCGGTTTTCTTCACAGAAAATGGCAAGCAGAACAAGCGGATCATCTTCAAGGAATAACCGACAAGGGAGGAGATCTTCAACAGCAGAAGACTCTCTTGTAAACTATGTTTACGCTCTAAGGGAGGCTATTGATGAAATGACGGGAGTGGAAGAAGCATTGGTCGACCGTATCAACCATCTTACTGTGGGGCTGGAGGGCTGTCTCCATGAAGTAAACCTCTTGCACCAGAGGTTGAACCTTCTCGCTTCCCCGCCTTTGGTACCCATAATAACCCAAAGGGCGTGGAACATGGTGCCCGAAGTTGTCATTCCAGCTGAATGGTACGCCATGCACCAAGAGCTTCCTCGAAGAGTGGTGCAAGGAGTCCCGGTGAATGTTCCCCCTCAACCACCAACAGCAGAAGAAAACGAAGCCGCATTCTTCCTCCCTAGGGAGATCGAAGAATGGCTTTAAACAAAGTTTAGGGAGGAACTCGTTCGGCTAAAAGTCCTACTCTATCGGGAAATCATTCTCGAAATTTTCCTAAATTAGTAGAACTCCTTATGATAACCTCGTGTACTTGCTGACCTATCTAGTTAAGATTTAATTTTAATTTAGGATTATGTAAGTTCTCTCTATGATGAAATGAAATGATGGTTTTAATGTTTGGATGGTTTGTAATGAATGAAACACACTCATGGTGGTAAAGGATGAAAAGGGGAACGAGAAAAATGATCCCATGCACAAGAACGAGGCAACCCGACAATTTTCTCCCTTTCAGAAGGTTCAACACGGGCCGTGCCCAACCAACACGGCCCCGTGTCGAACCACCTGCAGAAAACGCCCAGTACAGGTAACTGGACACGGGCCGTGTTCACCCAACACGCCCCCGTGTCCAGACTTCTGTTTCTCTGATTTCAATTTTGTTACTGGCACTTGAATACGGGGCCGTGCCCGGATTACACGGGGCCGTGTTCAGTGCCCAGTAACACAAATTTTTGCTTTTTAAACACTATTTTACACATCTAATCAACATAAAAATTTATTTTTGGGACACATTGAGGACAATGTGTAATTTAAGTGGGGGGGGGGGATGCTAAAACCTTGAATTTTGCAAGTCCTAAATACAAGCCTTACACAAAACTCTATTGGAACCGCTAATCACCCCAAATTTTTTTCAAAAAATTTCATTTTTTTTTTACTTGTCTAGGTTTAACTCGGGAAATTCAAGTTCTCAAAAAAAGGTTATATTTTTACAAATTTACAACCGATAGCGTAGTGATAAAAAGAACCAACATAAGAAAATTATGAAAAGACACGACAAACTTATTTAAAATTTGATTATATATACTTGATCACATAAAAACTCATTCCCACAAAAGTGAGTTTTGAGCCTTTATTGAGCACACAATTCCATATCATTTGACTAAATGCTCATTTTTCGTTTCTTGTGTGAATAGCCGCTTGGTTCTTACGACTCTAGAACTTGCCATGACAATACATTCCCGGTCCTTATCAACTTAAACCCGAGTAAGTAAATGATGGAGGCATTAGGACTAACATTTTTCATTTCTACACCATTATTTTTCCTTTTTCTTTTACCACCTACCCAAAAAATCCCCCTAGTTAGCCCCTTTGAGCCTAAACCTTTTCGTTTCATCACCCAAAACAAAAACCCTTTCACCCACCAAAACCTTTTTCATTTTTAACCCTTTATTTTAGTAACAAGTTCGGTTCTTCGAAAAAAAAAAAAAATTTAATGAAGCAAAAAAGAAAATAAATAAACAAAGTAATCAAAAATAACTTTGTTTGAATAAAAGCTTCATTAAAAATAAAAAGTTGCAAAAAAAAAAATAATACGAAAACCGACACTTGTTACGCTTTTAGCCCTTTTTCTACTAACCACTAACCCAATCACCTACCTTTAACCCTAGCCAACCCTTAACCCACAAAGTCCTCTTGATATCTACAAAGGTATAAAAGTTAAAAAGGAGGAGGATTGATTTCTTGGCAAGCCTATGGTAGGAATAAGTTCCGTGCCGCTCTCGAGTGATTCACTAAAAATACACTTTCGGCCGAGTGTGAGTGATTTCCCCGCGAGGTATGTGAACTTGTATATAAATAGAATTTTAAAAAGGCATGTTATGCCCAAATAAGTAATTTCTTTTATGAACAGTTCTAAATAAATCATTACGAATAGGAGTGTAAATAAATAAAAATAAAACCCAAAAAAGATCTTGGAAATCCCGACACTCTATGACAAGCCCAAAACCTTCTCTTCTACCTATTCCATTTGGGAGTGTAAGCCAAATATTAAAGAGTTTTGCTTGAGGACAAGCAAAAGTTCAAGTGTGGGGGTATTTGATGTGTGTAAAATGCAACATATAAATAACATCAAATGAGGCATAAAACTAACCCTTTTTTAGTACTAATATTGGAAAAAGAGTGTTTTTTTCTTCCTTTTGTATTTTCAGGATTAAATGAGCTCAAAAACGCAAAAGAAGCAAAAAGACAGCTAAATCCAACATAAATACAAGAAAAGGAACATTAGTGGACTGCCCGAACCCTCAACGGCACCTTCCAAAGCAAAATAGAGAAAACAGAAGGCTGAACACGCCCCGTGCTCAGCCAGCACGGGGCCGTGCCCAAGAAGCAGCAGAAAAGACAAATCTATAGAAGCTTCTATTGCCCACCACGGGCCGTGCTCAGCGGACACGGGGGCGTGTCGAAAGTACAGCAGGCGCATTTATTGTAATTGCGAATTACAATTAATGAGGAGAGAGAGTGTCAGACGGGCACGGGGCCGTGTCCAGCGGACACGGGGCCGTGTCCAGCTCTCTGTTCAGCCTATAAATAGGAGTGCTTGGATTCATTTCATCTCATCCCTTGGCACACCACCTCTCTCACACTTCATCCACCACCCACCACCATCACAACACCATCATCCACCACCATCATCCATTGTCCATCATAGAGTGTGTGAGTCGTCTCGGGATCCAAGATTGATCGTAAGAGTTCTTGACAATCAAGGCCATGTTTGCCTAAGTCTCTTACATCACTTGGTGAAGACAAAGTGTCTAGTATAATACTTTTTATTTCTAATCTTTTGTACTTTTTATTTGGTTTTGTATTAATGACTTTAATAACTAGTTACTTATGTTGAAGGTGATCTTTCCTTATCGTTTGTCCGTGGTGTCTTGGCATTATTTTACTGTCTATATAAAATAAAGGATTTTCACCATTCATATCTCCACGGTCTATATGGAGGTATGTTGGCTACCTGGTAGGGGGTTAAGGGAACGGTTTGGTAAAGGTCTTGCCATTGTTCAGCGTTTAGAGGTCCTGCAATGGACCTGGGTCAAATTTAGTAGGACCTCCTTCAATACTTCACGGTATTGGATGGCGGGGGTCCAAACTCTTTGATCCCCTCATAAGCTAACTACTATTAATACTATAACCCGGCTATTTAGGACTGTATCCCTGCTGACTCAGACTACTTAGCCGAGGGTAACGTCACCGCCAAAAGCGGGGCCTACCACAATACTGCATTAATAACTTAATTCATTATCTTCCAATAATCCACCTCTTTAGGATTGTATCCCTGCTGACTCAAACTACTGGGGTGAGGGTAACGTCACCTTCAAAAGAGGGGCCTACTACAATAACTAAGATAATCTTTTAATTATGTGCAAAAGTGCGGAAATAATCAAAGGTTATACTAGATACGAGTCGGAACCAAGTGATTCATCTTGTCTATCTGTTTTTATTTTTATTTTTATTTTCAGCATTTTCGTTAGTTTTTATTTTTCTTAGTTTAAAACATTTTTCTAAACTTTTGTTTTGGTTAGACGTTGAGGATAAACCGGTACTAAAAGCTCTTGTGTCCTTGGACGACCTCGGTATCTTACCAACGCTATACTACACTCAACGATGGGTGCACTTGCCCATATGTGTGTTTAGTGTTAGTGAAATATCGTGTTTTATAAATTTAAAACTTGGCTAAAATAAGTGTTAAAAAGGGCTTAAAATATACACCTAAAATATACGACACTTACCGCACATCAACCTCCGACCCAAACGGGCAAAAGGCCAACAAAACAACACCCCCGACCCAAACGGGCAAAGGGACAAATTACAATATATACATAGGAAATTTACACAATTCTTTACAACTAATATATTTACATGATGATCTATTCTTAAGCCACCCAAAACATCTCGACTTAATCTCTATCAAAATCTCTTGTGGGCTTCTCCTGATCTCATTGAATACCAAATCGTTCCTGCTTTTCTAAATGCACCAACACGAGATGATGACCAACCCACTAATAATCTTCTTCCCCTTATTCCTACCCTGTATAGAATTTTGAATATCCATTAAATCTTTGAAATCGAAAGCATAAATTGGAGGAATGTTGCACCAGGTACTGAAAGCCTCCTACACCCGAATAGCCACCGAACAAGCTGTAAATTAATGATCCATAGTTTCCTCATACTCATCACATAAGGGACACATAATCGAAGTAATATCCGCGTTCATTCTTCTTAAATTGACTCTGGTTGCAAGTCTATCCAAGTTACCTCTCCAAGCCATAATATTACATTTGATTGGAACCCATTTGCACCATTCGAAATTAGGAAGTTGGCTGCTTCCCCTATCAGAAATTAATATCTTTTTCACGGAATTCACCGAGAAGCCATCCTCTCTGTCAACGCTCCATATCCATGAGTCCCTATCATTTGATAATCTAACCATGTTGATGACTTCTAGACATTCCTGCCATTCCTTAAGCTCTGTATCTGACTCTGGTTGTCTAACCCAATTCCAGGAATATCCTCCACTTTCTTGTCCCGATCCTATCCTCTCCGAGACCCTGCAAGATTTATATGAATCCAAAACAAACAGATGTGGCCATCTTTCCATGAAAGGGAGACCACCCATCCAAATATCAGCCCCACTCCCCACTTTACCCAAAATAATCCGATTTATACCTTTCCCATTTAATTTCATTTTCGCGATTAATTTCACAATGTTATTCCAACAACCCGCATAATTACTGTTTAAAGGAAGGAAGCTTCTTTGATTGTTTTTATGATGACAAGCTTCCACCACTCTCCTCCATAAATTTGATTTTTCACCATGTATCTCCATCCCCACTTATAGAGAAGCGCCTCATTGACTTATTTGAGTCTATTAATACCCAATCCCCCTTTTTTTCTTGGGCCAAGTAACCCAGTCCCAAGCTACCCAATTCATTTTGTTATTATCACTAGAGCCCGCCCAAAGAAACTTTCTCATCTTAGCTTCAAGAATCTTGATAATACCAACCAGAGCTTTATATAAGGAAAAGTAATAAATAGGGAGACTCTCCAAAACCAGAGTTAATAAAAGTCAGTCTCCCCCTATAGACAAAGATTTAGCTTTCCAAACCAATAATCTTTTATCAAAAATCTCAAAAATTGGGGTCCAATTGCTAAGTCTATTCATATTGGCTCCTACCAAAATACCCAAGTAAAAAAGCGAAATGTTGTCAGTATTGCACCCAATCTCAGTAGCCATATCCTTGACATCACAGTTCTCCACCCCCAACCCATATAGTTTCGATTATGAAGACTAATCTTAAGTCCCGAACACAAGTAAAAGATTCTGAGGTAGGGGTGTTCATGAGCCGATCCGAGCGAGGGTCTGCTCGAGATCGGATCGAATTAAAACCGATCGGATCGGTTCGGTTCGAATTTGTAAAACCGATCATAAAAGTGCTGCTCATGATCGGTTCGAATTTAAATCGATCGGATCGGTTCGGATCGATTTCGATCGGTTTCGCTCGGTTTTTCTCAACACCTAATTAAAAAATGTGCAGCAACAACAACAAAAAACTGAAATCATGACTTAATAAAACATGTCCAGCAGCACCTTTTAGGCTGCATTAAACTATAACAAAAGCAATACATAATTGAAATCACGATCCTAAAAATGTTCTTAACAATATCGAATCCAAAGCATAAAAATATAGTGCGAAATACAAATTGAAATCTAGCTCAAAAGCCATAAATATCTTCTTAAAGCTTGGTCATCTCCATTCTCCATCCACAAAAATGCACTACATATCTCTTTCTTCACTTCATAAATTTCAATAAGAAACAGGTTTGAAGTTGGATACGATGTGCTAGAAAACAAATTAGTAGCCTTTAAAAACACTACAAGTAGATTGCAAACTCTTTCAGCACGATTCCATTCATCAACTGTGGGGGACCATACAAAGTTGGAATCTCTCAACGCATAACCTAGAAAAGCTTGTTTATAGTGAATAGCCGATTCTAGCATACGATGCGTTGAGTTCCACCTAGTTTTTACATCGGTACATAAAGACCGATGAGTGGATATGCCAAGTGTTATTGCTATTTCACCGAATTTCAATAAACGACCAGAAGACTTCCTTAAATATTTGACACCTTCTCTAATTTTTAGAAGACATGATTCAATAGTTCCCAAACCATCTTGCACTACCAAGTTTAAGATGTGAGCACAACATCTAATATGAAAAAACAATCCATCAAAGTGTAACTTCCCCTTTCCCTTAAAATTATTCATCAAAATGTTGGCATCCCTATCGTTGTTCGATGCATTGTCTAAAGTGATGGTACCTATTTTGTCTTGGATACCCCATTTTATTAGACACTCTAAGATACCATCGGATATAACCTCACCGCTATGGGGTGGTGCTAGCTCATTGAAACCTATAATGCATTTTTGCAATTTCCAATCACAATCAACAAAGTGAGCCGTTAAACACATGTAACCAATCGTTTGGTTAGATGTCCAACAGTCACTAGTAAGTGATATCATCTCAGCCTTTTTCAAAGTTTTCTTTATCCTCTCTTTTTCTACTTCTACAACTTTTATGCAATCTCGAGTGATTGTAGACCTACTAACTTTTTCAAATAGAGGATTCATATACTTCATTAGGCGATTAAACCAATGGTACTCTACAAACGAAAAGGGTAACTCATGTGCTATTATCATTTTTGCAATTATTTCACGAACTTTCAATTGACTATAACCCCCATTCGAATCAAAACCCTCAAAAGCATCACAATCATTTCTACCACTACCTAATGACTCAAAGTTGAGGCAACCGATTTTTTTACCTTGCGCTTTTTTGAATATTCCACATTCTTGAAGGTGTCGCCTCATACTTGTTGTGCTCTTCGAGTTACCACTTACATATGAATGCTTGCAATAGATGCATTGTTTTTTTGGCACCATTTTCCCTTTGTACAAACCCTGAACATCTACAAAATGTGGATGCACATCCGAATATTTTTTTCTCTTTTTTGAACAAGCACCTCCGGTCGCTGTATCAGCCATATCAGCATCACCCGATTCATCAATTACTGGGTCGTCCTCTCCATCAGTCAAGTCAACATGAGCAGCCGGATTCTCGTTTGATTCTTTACAAGAAGACATTCTACAAAAACAGAAACGAAACAATATAAAGAAACAATATGGTTAACAGAAGCAGATTTAACGATATGTTGCAAACAGATATGCAGAAACAGATATTGAACAACCATGAATACCTCTGCTTCTAAGTTGTTTTTATTAAACAGTTTAAAGTCCCTTGTTACAAATTAGTTATTTAGAAAGGCAATAACTAGTGTTAATAAGCAATTCCAAACGACCCCCTTGGCAGCGAACAGAAACAGATTATGCAGTGAACAGAAACAGATTTATCGCTTAAACAGAAACAGAAACAGATTATCGCAGCGAACTATCTTTAACGATTAACAAACAGATTTAGAGTTAACATAAGCTTGAAACATACCGATTAATTGAGTCGGAGACACTTGAGCCGACGATGAATTGTCTGATGACTTGAGAGCGGCACGGCGACTTAATGAGTGAAAGTGAATGAGTGATTGTCCGAATGTCCGATGACTTGAGAGTTGAGAGCGGCGATGAATGAGTGAATAGATTTAGGGTTTGAATTTTTAGTATATGGGCTAATATTATTTGGGCTTGTAATTATTTGGGCTACCTTTTTTGGGTTTTAATCTATAAAATATATAATATACATATATATATATATATATTAATTATTAATAAAGAATAATTCGAGCGAAACCGATCGATCGACGAGCGAGCGGAGCTTTGCTCATGCTCGGATTGAATTTGAATCGAACCGATCCGATCGGCTCATTTACAAACTGAGCAGGAATCGAACGAGCATTTTTCGAGCATTTTTCGAGCGATCTTCGATCGTCGAGCAGTTTGGACAGCCCTATTCTGAGGCATCTAGCCACAATCGACACATTACCCCTATCCCACTCCCTCAATATTAGAGCGTCGTCAGCATAAAAAAGATGCGAGACGACCGGACCGTTATTGGGAGTTTGAATACCTTTGAGAAGCCCTTCAAGCCCAGCTTTACAAAAAATGCTAGATAGGGCTTTCATAAAAAAAAACAGAAAAGAAGATAGTGGGTCTGTCTGTCTTATCCCTATGGAGCAATTAAATTCATAAGTTGGGGAACCATTCACTAAAACCGCGGATTTAGCCGAGGCTGATACCCTCCCACCCAATTACACCAAAGAATTGGGAAACCTATCTGTCCCATGATATCCAGCAAAAAATCCCAACACACATTGTCATAAGCTTTTTCATAATCTATTTTTAAAAGGAAAGCCTTTTTTTAACTTTTTTAATCCACAAGATTAGCTCGCTTACCATTAATGGACTGTCAAGAATGTACATGCCTTTCAGAAACGCCGTTTCATTTTCCGATATAATGGAACCTATAACCTTTTTGAGACAGTTAGCTAAAACCAAGGAAATAGTTTTACTAATCACCCCAATAAGATTGATCAGACGATAGTCTCTCATCCCCATTGAATCCTTGTTTTTTGGAATTAGAGTAATGAATGAAGAGCTGCAACCTTTCTCGATAGAACATTTCCTGTAAAAGTCAGCCAACAAGTTATTATATTTGGGTTTTCTATTTATCTTGCAGCCTTTCCTAAATCCACTGGGTTTAAAGTTAACTTGGAAACCCACATTGCTTGGCCTATTAAACATATCGATCGACCCCTTTCAGAATGTCTCAGACAAATTATTATTTCCCCCTCTCACAACATTATCCTTTTCATTAAATAGCATACTTCTAAACCTAGGGAATTGACAAGTCGCCTCCCACTTTTCCTGTCCAATCCCCTCTCCTTCTCCATTCCTATCCCCGAAGCCATCAACAACATTAACCTCAATTGATGTTTGAACTTCTTGGCCGTTGTTCGACCTCGCCGCATGGATCTCGCCGGAACTCTTTTTTTCCACCGATGGACTGATGCCGGCCGAACCCTCCATTGTGTCCGGTGTATCGGAAAAGCTATTATTTAGGTCGATCCTAACCGTCTCTTAATCTCTTTTTCCGTCATACCCTATGTTACCCATCGGCTGTTCATTAACATCCATGTTTGTAATATTATCGGGATCGTTAATGTTCGGAACGGACAAGTGATAACTACTATCACCGGTTGTCGGAGTCGGGATTTCCCCATGATTAACATTCGTCAGCGGTTTGTTCCGGTCATCCACTCTGATGATCTCCTCCATGTTTCTAAATTCAATGTTAATCTGCATGTTATTATCTATCTTCTCTCCGGCACGTTGGGACCCACCGGTTTTACCATTACTCGATAACCATTCCCATTCGTCCTCTTCCTCCGGCCGGTTATTCGAATCTTCGACGGAGTCCGCACCCACTCTTCTCTTTCTTCCTCCACCCACACCCTGAACCTTTTTCCTTCCCGTTTTAAAACCACTTCCTCTTCGATCCTTTTTACCGAGTCCGTGATAACTCCCACGCAATCAAAAGAGAGATTTTGGTCTTTTGGTTCCAACTGAGACACATGAATAACACTGCCGTAGCATCTACAGATGGATCCGAACACTTCATTGGTGGCCAAATGTGTCGCAGCCCCCGACCCCTGCCATGGAGCGGGTGCCGCGGGACTCTCAGAGCTGGTGGTATCGGTGTTTATTTATTTTGCAGCGGAAAACTTTCATCAGAACCGTAGATAGGAAATGTTTTATCAGAGTTAAAACACCAAACTTTGTATAATAAACAAATGGGATAAAACCCAAGTTTTTATTACAATATATTTATAGGGATAAACCCTAGTTTATTCAAAAGACAAAACTCCTTTTTATTTAGGTAACTTTTATAGCCACTTTTTCAAGCTTTCAGTGCTCTCCAGCTGGCTTCTAATAGCTTCACATTAAGTTACCTGAAACGCGTTTTAAAACATTTTATCAGCAAGAAATACTGGTGAGTGCATCCCAGTTTAATCAAAACAGTTTTATCACTTTACAGTATTGAGGGCATTCACAATTACATTTGCTTATATCTATCCAATTACTCCTTTTCTGGTATTGTCAATCCTGACTTGTGGTCATGCTACTATTCCAATAGTAATGAGTTTCAAGTAATGTATACAAAACCCCAACATACCGGTAGTAATGGTAGAATCACAAATACTCATTTACTGTTAAGTGTAATTTAAAACAATTGAGGTTTCGGTAAAACATTTTGACTCACGAAAGTAATTTATCAAAAGGTTGACAAAAAGAGCATGTACTCACATTGATCACTTAGGTAAAACTAAGGCTTCCTGGTGTATCTCCTGGTTATTATCTATTAAAATTAAACAATGCACACGTGTTAGTAAAATAACCCAAATCACATTAACCGTACAACTCGAGATAGAACTCCAATGACTGAGTCAGGCAGAGCCTTGACATGCATTACAGAGTCCTAGATCAATCGGGTGTGACACGAGACATAACTCCAACGACTGAGTCAGGCAGAGCCTTGACATGCGTTACGGAGCCCCATATCGATCGTGTATGGTAACAAGCAGGGTTATAATACTTACAACGAGGCAGAGCTTCGCTTTATAGTGGGTATTATGCCCGGGTATAATAATTGCTATCAGAAGTTGAGAGAGTTTTAGAAATTTTGAACGAATTCAAAAGAACTCGATCGATCCTATTTATAGGCTTGTCGTATGGCGGCTCGCGACCCGCGAAGGAATCAGCTAACTCTCTCGCGACCCGCGAGAGAGTAGACTAGGGTTTAGGGTTGATGGGTCACCGAGTATAGCTTTGCCACGTGTCGATACATGGCGCTTTGGTTTGTCCGGCAAGTTACTGGGCCTCCCGCCCCGCGACACACACGGCTAAGGGGGTTGTGCCCCGCGAGCGACTCCCAAACTTTGTTTTTCTATGATTTTTATAAATATAAGCGTATTTCAGACTCGTTTCTCGTATACGGGGTATATTAGAAACGTTTAGAGTCACGTTTAAGGGTTCTAGGAGGGTTGTTATAAAATGCAACGGCACCCCGTGAATATTCAGCCAAGCCACTCTTTCGAAGGCGACCGTTTGACCTTTCCACAGTTCAATGTTATGGAACCATCTGAATCCCTGAGCGTTTGCCCTGAACCTGTCTGTTTCCATAACCAATTTGAAAACAATTAGAATGTACAAACCTCCAATATATTTGATGATTGAATCTCTGAAATTTGCTTCGTTCATTAACAGGTTAAGTTTCCTCAGAGTCCAGAGGTCTTTCACCTTTCCAACAATTGCTGTATCATAGAATTCTTCAAAAGCTTTGACGAAATCAGAAATCTCGACCTCCTTACACTTCTCTAGTTTTTGTTGATGACCCGAAACCACACCCGCATAAGAATTAGAGCTCGTGACGAACGTCTTGAATCTCCGGTCATCCTCAAACCTTTGATCCATTTAACCTTGGCTCTTCTCCTTCTCCATCCCGGCTGAGTTGGGAATAGCCGGATTCTCCCACGCCTCTCCGTTCTCCCTTGAAAATCTTGCTATGTTTATGATCAATTTGAAGCTTCCCATCCAAACGCTCTTCATCCTTTTTTCCATCTCCACCAGATCGCCGATCCCTCTGAAACTAAAAAATCCGAAACGGTTGCCCCTTCTATCTCTTTTTCTTGCAATGCGGTAATCACCCCGAAATTCTCCAGAGCCTCTGCCACTTCCTTCGAACCGCACTTATCCGGCAACCTAGTTACGAAAAACTTGATGACATCCCTGTCCAAATACACATTTTATTTCCAAATTTAACATTTTTCCAACAAAAATCATTCCTCTAATTCGAATGAAAAAAAAAATTGAGCTTTCCAATCCATAGTTAAGTTGTCAACAAGTGCTGTTCAAAAAAAAAGTTGTCAACAAGTGGTTATAACTTTAGTATAATTAAATATTTTGACTTCTATTAATGCAAGATAACTTCGACAATCTATAAAGTGTACACAAAATCAATACTTTGACTTCTATTAATGCAAGATAACTTCGACAATCTATAAAGTATACACAAAATCAAAGAATCCCACTTCTCACGCCTCACGCTTCTAATTCTATTTAAGCCTCTCTCTCTCTCTAATAAACTAGCACGATGATTTGCTTCTGAGTTTTTTAAAGCTGGTTTCATTCATGGCAGATATAACTGGCGGTTCCGCTTTTCCGGCAGCCGTATCTCGGAAACAAGCTTACTTCTCCCGCATGTGTATGAAGAATCCCGGCATACCAATATTCCTTTCTGTTTTTTTAGTCACCCTTTTTGTCACTGCAGACTTATTCACTCGTTGGGTTGATGTTGTAAGTATTTTATTTATCATACTTTTTCTTTTATAGATATTATTATTATTAAAATTTATATACAAACAAGCAATTCTTAACAAATGTAGGTTCAACGGTTGATACATTTGCATTAGTTTGACTGAATTTAATTATTTTTTTAATTATTTTTACATGATGATACAACATATTAATTTTAGTGGAAAAATGTATTCATATAGTCATGAGAAGTGATATCTATTTTTTTATAACGTGATGCTTGATACGTGCTTTAAACAAATAAAATCAAATCAAATAGAATGAATCCATAATGTAAGGGAAATTGAAAGTAAAGACATTAATAATAATAATTAATATTCTATTTCTATTAAAAAAAACCTGCATGTGCCATTGATCCTGGATCTGTAAACATTAACATGAAGTATATATTTATTAAAAGAGTAATCTATACGGAAGAGAGTATATGACACTTATGTCCTTCCTTTATATCTTTTTACTAACATTTCTTGGTTTACATATTTTCTAAATAAAAACTATTACATATGAAGAATCGTATATTACTACTTAAGAATCATAGGTGTTGGAACAAGCGGTTTGGTTAACTCAATCGGTTTCAAATGTGAGCCAATTAAAGCTCATTCCATTTAATAAATTTAATCAAACAAACAAACATGTTAATTTGTAAAAGGACTGAGCAAGATATATCATTGATAAAAGAATAATAAAAGTTTTCTTACATATAATCTATCGTTTGTAAAAATAATAATATAAAGTTTGGTTTATAGCGATGAAGTTACATCCAACCATGATAGAACCATAAAACACGATTATAGAAAAAACGTATCTGAATTATAAAATTGAGTTATATAAATGATCACAGCTGAAAGTCTGAAACATCATTTTCTCAGTTAGTGAAGTCATTTGGGTTTAATTATTTGATTATGGTTTGTTTATTTATTTATTTTTTTCTGTTGTGGATAGACGATTTGAGACCAAAAAAAAAATCTCACTCCCTTAATTCCATGATTAAAGATTAAAAAAAACTTACTTTTTAACTTTCATTGATTTATATATTAATCAATCCAATAGATGTTTGTGTGTGAAGTGGTTTGAATGCATCTTAGTTATAAAGTTAATTTTCCTTATATTCAAATATTAAGTTTTCTATTCGCCATTCGGTCAATGTTTGTTATTTTGGTATATTTTCCCAAGAGCTGTGCAATATATCCCATGTTTTTTTTTTTACCAAACACCATATTACTAAACACTAGAGTGGAGATCAGAGGTTTAAATTTAGGCAAAGAAAGTTACTTAAATAATTGGTATAAAGTAGGGTAGGTGCAACTTTTGTTCAGAAAAGAAAAAAAAAAAACTAAACCACTAGTTCATGAATTATTTGGATTATTTTTATGGTTTCTTTTGTTCCAAATTTGATTGGGTGACCATTAGACTTTGATTTGTCTAACATATTTATATGTAGTTTAGGTAATATTTGTTTCTGCTTTAGGCATAATCCCATCCTATTATTCCGAAATAATAAACATAAAATTAACTTTATTTACACAATTAACAAATGAACTATTCTAGGAAAAAACTGCAACTAAACATAGAGGATTAATTTTTACAAAACCAATTGTAAAGCAATGAGAGAACTTCATAACTATTTGTACTTGTTGGTTTAAACATGTTGCATAAAATGGTTATAACCGCTTACCTACTCTTTTTTTGTTCTCATACTATCTTTTCAACACTATTTACTTGTGGTGTCAATCTTATTTATTTATTTATTTATTTATTTATAATCAGTTATATATTTGATGCGTTCTATGAAACAATGTAAATAAAGAAAGATATTTATTTGAAATGATAAAATAAACATGTAGAGAAAAACAAGAAATGTACAAAGTGGTTTTATCTATGTATGAAGAGAGAGGTAGAAAGGAAGGGTGTGCCCATGGCTTTATACCCTAGTGGTATTTTTGGAGTGAGATAAGCCTTTGAGACATATAGGTCATGGGTTCGATTCCCACAAGGGAGGTTTTTCCCATATTTATTGGGTTTCCTCCTGAATTTGTGTATAGTATAGGCATTATGCCTAGTTGAGATGGATAATTGGATATGATCGGGTGGTTCTGTTGGTGACATGATGATACTCCAGTGGTTCGTCAGTGATCCAAATTTGCTGTTCAGAAAAAAAAGAAAAAAAAAAAGGAAGTGTATACTAATATTAACACCATTAATATTCATCAAACTTTTAAGTTTTATCACTTATCATTTAATATATTGTCAATGTACTGGTGTCATTCCTCACCAATAATTAGTTTTGTGATAATGATTAATCTCAGTGTTAATTATTGACGGGAAGAAAAATGAGGATAAAGATTGGGCCGATAGGCCCAGATGTTCACATTTTAGAAACTAGGAACTTAGGAAGTATTCTTTGTGGCCCATTTGTCCTTTAACGTAATAATGTAAATGAAAAAAAAAATCATGCTAATTCATATGGTTAACTAAATACGTTTAAAAGCTTATATCCAAGTACTAAAAAAAGAAATAAATTTAAAAAAATAAGCTTGTGGGGTAAGTAACTTTATTAATGTCGAAGTTGTAGTGTAAATTGATTTGAAAAGAAAAATATAAATTTATTAAAGTTGAGGGACCATATGATAATGTATTTAAAATCGGGGAGTCAAATGAAACCTGTACACTAAAGACAAAAAAACCTACTCTAGCTAAACATTTGGTTTTTAACTAGTAAGATTACTCGCACTACGTTGCAGGGTTTTGGTCGATATCTATTTTGGTTCAATTTGCAATCCAAAGAAATATGCTCAAAATAAAACACTGACACATGTTTTACATCAACCGAAAGCATAAAAATAAACTTAAATTGTACAGCGGAACGGGCTGATTTTAAATTAATTATAAATGGAAACGTAAACGCTATCTTAAATATAACTTTAATGAAAAAGGAATGTAAAACTAAAACATTAAATATAAAGAAAAGTAAAAAAAAAAAAAAGTCTAGAAAAAAAAAAACCTTAAGAAAGAAACAAAAAATCTAATATGATGAAAACATTATTCACACAACTTGCTAATTATAATTTATATCAAAACGTAGATCAAGTGAAAACAACATAAAAATAAGCCCGAAAACTTATTATATTTATTGATACGGCATATTTCCGAAAAACATACGTCGAAACGTAAACCAACCAACTGAAAACATACAAAATAATAAGTATAAGAACATATTATATTTCACTCAACTTATTTATGAGAAAAATTTACGTCGAAACAAAAGTCAACTTGAATTTCTACCAACCCTTACATAAAAATAAACACATAAAACTCAATTACAATGTGTTTAGAAGGTTATACATTCCACTAAAAAACAACTCTTATATCAATATATTTCCACTAAAAACAAATACATTTTCTCTCCCTTTTCAATTAAATAATATTATCATCACATTTTTCTCTTTCCTTCACTCACAACCACTTTCAATATATATTAAAAAAATTATACTGGGTGAACAGTGCCCCCCAAATATACAGATGAACAGTAACATTTTCTCTTTCCTCCACTCACAACCACTTTTTATACCCTTTACAATATAAAAACTCACCCTCACAAGTTTTGATGGATTGGATGAGAATGCTCAGTAATTGTCAATGCTAAAAGTTAAAGGATAAAAGTATAAAAAAAATCAAAAGTTCAAATCACTGTATACGCATCGGCGGATCTACAGGGGGTCAGGGGGTCCGTTGACCCCCCAGCCAGCCGGATTTTCCCTTAAACGGAGTATGCGATGGAATTTTTTTAAAGGTTTAACCCCCTCGTTTGTCTCCCGTAGAGTATATAAAGTTAAAAGAAAAAAAGTAGAATATTCTTGAAGTTTTCCGGCCAAGGTGCGGTGGTCCGGCGGCGGCGCTATTAACTCCGGCGAACAGGTACTTTGGTAGAGAAGAAGTTAAGTGGTTTAGCTCTGGACATGATTTAATATTTGTTAGGGCCTTATCGGCTTTTATCGTGTAACAGGCCCAGATAAAAAAACAAAATAAAAAAACCTAATATTTTGTATTCAAAACAACAAATAGAAAACAATCTGCGGCTGGCTGCTCTGAGCATACATAGCTTTTACTTCTTTTTTCTTTTTGATTTTTGATTCTTGAAAAGTAACAGCCTACACTTCCCAAGATGAAGTAAGTATTTATTGTATAGGTTTTCTTTTTAATTGTTTAACTTTTTTTATTGTATCATAGTAAGACCATCCGTAGTGGGGCGTGTTTTTTCAAAAAAATAAAAAAAAAAACGCCCCAAAACGCCGGACCCCCACTACATAGGGCGTTATTGGACGTGGTTTTTGAAAAAAAAAAACGTTTTGGCGTTTTAATTAAAACGCTATGCACATATGGTCTTAACCAATCAGTTTTGAGCATTCCCTGACAACTTTTGACAACCCCACTTTTGTTTTAAATGCCCTGACAACATGCATTTGTTGTTTGTTGACTAGCCAATGGAGTAATGACCATTTTCCTTTTTTTTTTAACATGCACAGGACCCGAAAGCATACACATGACCATTTTGTTTTTTTTTTTTTAAATTGGAAGGTGGGTTATTGGCATAATGCCCCACTACGCCACTTTTGCTATAATGCCCCATCGCTGACTAGGACGCCACGTGTCGGATAATGCCCCATGGTGGGGGCATTATAACCCACTACCACTACACATGGTCTAATAGTTTACTTTAATTTGCTTATTTTTTATGCTTTTCTATTTATTATTTAAATTACGATTAGGATTTATTGTTAATTACCAGCTGTTGATAAAAAAAAAAGTTGTGTATGCTATGAATTATGAATAATTTTTTTTCTATTACGACCCCCGGTTAAAAATTTCTAGTTCCGCCACTGTGTATACGAACTTTGCTCTTTGCTAATTGTACTATAGTTAATAATAATATGGATAAAATATATACTTTTGATTAATTTCTGTAAGTGTTTACTTAAAATTTACTTTAACACTTTTATAAGTTTAAATAAATTGCTCAGATTTGTCTCTTTTTATCTTATTTCGCTGCAACATAAAAATTCAAGTCGTATGAGTAATATTGAACACTACTGCGTTTTAAAAATCGATACATCAACATACCGATAAAATTAACGAATGATATAAAACCAAAAATTAAAAGGAAAAATCGAACAAAACAGAAAAAAAACTTAAATAACACATCAAAACCATAAGTTTAAAGTTGCCAATTATTTTATTTTATTGATTGATTAAAAAATTAAAAATAACATTTTAGAAATTGACTAACCCTCATTCTTTTAATTCTTTTAAAGTCTTCAATAACCGCTCAATTTCGTCAAAAGGACATTCTTCCGTTCGGAAACAGTGAAACCACCTACAACTCGACACCCGAATCATGTCCAGAATACTTCAGATGGATTCACGAAGATCTAAAGCCATGGAAACATACTGGAATCACTAACGAAATGGTGGAAAAAGCTAGAGAAAAGGCACATTTCAGGTTAATCATCATTGATGGAAGACTTTACATGGAGAAATACGACTATGTGTTCCAAACTCGAGATGTATTCACAATTTGGGGGATCTTGCAACTTCTTGAACTTTATCCCGGAAAAGTGCCGGATCTTGACTTGATGTTCATGTGTCACGATTGGCCGTTGGTTCGAAAATCCAGTTACCATGACAACACGAGTGTTATACCTCCATTGTTCCATTATTGTGGGGATGATTTGACTTATGATATCGTCTTCCCGGATTGGTCGTTTTGGGGCTGGTAATATGCCACCTTTCTAACCTTATTAGAGCTTGGAAATTTGTAATATATTAAAGTTAGAGTAAACTTTCATTTTGCTCCTTGTGGTTTGGTCATTTAACGGTTTTGCCCCAATACTTTAAAAATAGTCATTTTACTCCCTGATCTATCAAGCTTATCACGATTTCACTCCTGCCCTAAACGGCACCCATTTTTAAACGTTATAACCTGTCACGTGCATAACACATTTAGGGTTTTAAAAGGTAATTGTAAAAGATCTGGGTTGGGAAAAGACTTAATTGCCTATCATGTGTAATGCACGTGACAGGTTTTAACGTTTAAAAATGGATGTCGTTTGGGGTGAGGAGTGAAATCGTGATAGGCTTCATAGATCAGGGAGTAAAATGAGTATTTTTAAAGGATTAGGACAAAACTGTTAAAACGATCAAACAACAGAAAGCAAAATAAAAGTTTAAAGTGTTAAATGTACACCTCTATCACAAATTTGGGGGAAGGGTTCACCTTTAAAAACATAATTTCCCTTTTACATAGGTTAATTTAAGTATACGGAGTCCTTTTAAACAAACTTTAAAAAAACAACATATTTCCTCGTTTTTCATAAAAAAGTACATTAGCATAATCTTGTCCCCATTTTTCATAGAATGAAATTTAACTTTAAAAAAAAGCATAATCTTGTCCCCATTTTTCATGAAAAAGTAATTAGCATGATTTCATCCTCATTTTTCATAAAAAAAAGTACTTTTAACATAATTTTGAGACGTATAAAAGTCATTGAACACTAAAAAAACATATTAAATATAATGATTTGTCACCTATTAAATTTTTCGAAAACATTTGGTTTTTCCCAAAATTCTATATAACTTTTTTTAGCGAATTTAACAGGTAACAAGTCATCATTTTAAATATCCTTTTCACAATTACATGCATTTTAGAAAAGTTCCTAGACTTTAATATAATGACTTTTTCGTGTTTTTTTAACGTTTGCAGGGACTTTTATATGTCAATATTACGTTAAGTGGCTTTATCTATGAAAAATGAGAAAGTATGTTAGTTATATTATATCCCATATATTTACATTGTTTTAGGACGTGTTAGACTAATCTTGCATATTATGCGTAAGTTCGGGTTAAAAGTGACCGACTTACAAAGTTCGGGTAAAAAGTGACCGGGATATAAACTTGGGGTTTTTTTTGAAATAGTTTTTTAATCCTAGTTTGAGTCAAATAGGTTTACTTGTTGAACAAGTTATTAGGCTTATAAATAGAAGGATTTATTTGTAACCCTAACAGTACCAATTATCAAAGAACGAGTTTTGATTCAATACGTTCTTTGGTATCCAATTCTAACAAATTGGTATCAGAGCTTCTTGGGAGAACGATCGAGAGGGAGACGAGTCCGGCAAGAAGAGATCAATCAGCGAAGGTCAGCGATTGAAGTATCTTGCGACGGGTTCCGACGATCACAGAAGGCGGCGTCCGAAGAGAAGTGGTGCACAAGTGTTTGAAAATCGATTGAGGAGAAGGTTCGCAATCAGGAACGAAATCGGTTCGGTTGATTCCGGGCTGCAATCGATTGGAGAATTGTTGACAGAACGTTCCACGTCTTCTCAAGGTTGTGTCTCTAAGATAAAGAACGAGAGAGACGAAGACTAGTTTATCACAGGAGCGATCAAAGAAAAAAAAGGTAACATAAGGACCTGTAACCGAAAATCAATTTTCTTTGGGGAGGCTGTGTTGACTTTTTTTGTGAACAAAGCTCAAAGGGCGGTTGGTTTCTTAAAGTAATAATAAAAAAACAAGGATGTTGGGTTTGATTTGATTCTACTTGAAGCCACCGAGGAAAAGAGTTCTTTGGAGCAACAATTATAAAAGGATTTATTTTTTACTTTATTTTATTCTTTTTAAAGCAGCAATTAAAAGAAAAACAACATAAGGATTTGTTGCTTTCTTTACAACCTGCGATTAAAAGGAAAGAGTAGGAAGTTGTTTTCACGAAGGAATCGGTTTTGAGTTTAGAAAATTGATTCAAGTCCGGGTACTTCTCTAACTTACAACAGACAAAACCGAAGGATGGGTGATAACGCGAACCGGGTACCTCCGACGAAGGAACCGATGCCTAGTCTTCCATGTCCAATGCTTACGGATACAAACTACACCGTTTGGGCTATGAAGATGAAGGTAATCTTCAAGGTTTACAAGGTATGGGATGTGATTGACCCAGGAACGACCATCGATACTCACAAAGATTCTATAGCAATCGCTTTGCTATTCCAAGGGTTACCCGAAGAGCTAGTGTTACAGATTGGAAACAATGATTCAGCAAAAGAGATGTGGGAAGCGGTGAAATCTCGCAATCAAGGTGCTGAACGTGTGAAAGAAGCAAGACTTCAAACCTTAATGTCGGAATTTGAGGGTTTGAAGATGAAGGAACCAAGTACAATCGCTGAGTTCGCAGGAAAGATTTCAGGGATTGCTTCTAGATCTGCTTCTCTTGGAACAGTGATCAAAGAAGAGAAACTGGTTAAAAGGTTTCTACATGGTTTGCCAAAAAGGTTTATTCACATGGTTGCCTCTCTTGAGCAATCCATTTACCTTAAAACAGTTGGATTTGATGATGTCGTAGGTCGTCTTATAGCCTATGAGGAATGCGTCAACCTTGAAGATAAGGAGCAACCTGTTAGAAGTGATCAGTTACTGCTGACGTATGAGGAGTGGGAAGCTAGAAAAAAGGAAGGGTACGATCGAGGCAAAGGAACGACCGAGTCTAGTCAAAGAGGTCGGGGTCGCGGTCGAGGAAAAACCGGGGGTCAAGATAAAGACAAGGAACCGGATCAAAAACCAAAGAAGGACCGTTCTAAGATAAGGTGTTTTCGATGTGATGAATTAGGCCATTTTTCTTCAGATTGTCCTACACGTAAAAAGGACGAGGACGAGGAAAACAATCTTATTCAAAGGGTTGAACCGGTTCTTTACTTGCAAACACACGTTGAAGAGGCTAATGATGTGTTTCTAGACGAGGAAAGGATTATTCCAAGGATGTATGCTTCGAGCCCAAGTGAACTCAATACATGGTTTCTTGACAACGGGGCGAGTAACCACATGACGGGTAAAAAGGAGTGGTTCACTAACCTCGATCACAACATCAAGGGAAAAGTGACGTTTGGAGACGGGTCATGCGTAGAGATTAAAGGACAAGGGATGGTCGTCTTGGAAGGAAAATTTGGGGAACAAAGGGTGTTGCGTGATGTTTACTATATTCCAGCACTTGAAAGTAATATAATAAGCATTGGTCAGTTGGACGAGAGAGGGTACAAGATCGCAATCCAAGACGGTATACTTTGGATGTTTGAGCAAGACGGAACTTTGCTAATGAAGGTACCTCGTTCACCTAATCGCATTTACAAGATTAATCTTGAGGTTGTATCTCCAATTTGCATACATACTAAAGATGACAAGGCTGAAAATAGCGACCAACCAGTCTCTATTATGACAGAAGTTAGCGACCAAACAGATCAGTCAGCAACAGGAATTAGCGACCAATCTGGGCAGTCAGCGACACAGCAGACATATAGCGACCAGACTGACCAGTTAGCGACAGAATCTGACCAGTCAGCAACAAAATCTGATCAGCCAGTGACAGCTTTTAGCGACGAGTCTGCGACAGATCAGTTTTTCAGCACTTCAATACTTAAATGGATGCTCGGTTTATCAAATGAAGAGATAAGTTTGAAAGTCGAGAACTTATTGCAAGAGCAAGTTAAAGTGGAACGTATTAGCGGGGATTTGCAACGGACTGACATCCTCACAAAAGCCATGCCACGACTGAAGATTATCGAGATGAGATATCTTCCCGGTATTGCAAGATTAGGGGGGTGATTGTTAGACTAATCTTGCATATTATGCGTAAGTTCGGGTTAAAAGTGACCGACTTACAAAGTTCGGGTAAAAAGTGACCGGGATATAAACTTGGGGTTTTTTTTTAGATAGTTTTTTAATCCTAGTTTGAGTCAAATAGGTTTACTTGTTGAACAAGTTATTAGGCTTATAAATAGAAGGATTTATTTGTAACCCTAACAGTACCAATTATCAAAAAACGAGTTTTGATTCAATGCGTTCTTTGGTATCCAATTCTAACAGGACGGAATTTGATTTTGTAGGCCTGAAGTGAATATATTGCCATGGGTGAATTTGAGCAAGGAGTTGGAACAAGGGAATCAAAGACAAAAATGGATGGAAAGGGAACCCTTTGCATACTGGAAAGGGAATACGCGCACAGGGAAGGCCCGGAAAGACCTTGCAAAGTGCAACTCTGATGATAAACATGAATGGAATGCCAAAATCCACCATTTGGTAAATATTCAATCACACATTTCTTTTGTTTCATATCTCATGTGTTTAAAATATTATATAGAGTAGGAAGCGGTGTTAATTGTGAGCTAATTGAGATCGTCTTTTTAGTAGCTTGAACCATCGTGCTTAAACCAGCTCCAAAAGAAGCCAGGCTTGTCTCGACTCATTTACACATCTATAAAACAGATAGTCATGTTGTTAAAATTCTAGAAGGTAACCAAATAGATGTATGTTAATGTCATTTTATTTTGCCAAATAATTGCAGGATTGGAAAAAAGGGTTTAATGATACGGATTTAGCAAGCCAATGTACCCATAGGTTGGTCGACAACAAATTAGTTACCAATAAATATAGTTTATACAATTTTGACTAGAAATATTGAAATCATACTGCATACAGGTACAAAATATACGTTGAAGGAAATGCATGGTCGGTTAGCGAGAAGTATATATTGGCTTGCGACTCCATGAGTCTGGTCGTAACTCCTCACTACTATGATTTCTTCTCTAGAGGTCTAATACCCACCGTTCATTACTGGCCCATAAACGAGAAAAACAAATGTAGTTCCATCAAGTTTGCCGTTGATTGGGGGAACAATAATACAGATAAGGTAATTGATACGAACTGAATCGTTAATCAAATAGTCCAAAAAAATAGATAGAAACCAGAGAAAAACTTAGCAAGAATTTAGACTCAATTTATACTTTTTCATTCCTTGCTTTCATAAGGGAAACATGGCTCTAATATAGCCGAACGATTAAGCATAGAAACTAACCACTAACTTGGCCCACTACTTAACTAAAATAAAACACGATGGAAATAACAAAAAGGAAACACATGAATCAACCAACTACCCATACTTCTCCCGGTATGCGCAATCCCACGTTTAATGTTCTTGAGCATCGTGGCACACATCAGTAATTAATATAAGAGGGTGTTTGGGGTTGAGTTTTGAAGGAGATTTTTATATTATTGAGTTTTGTAATCGTAAATAATCAGTTTTGAGTGTTTGGGTAAAAAATTTAAAAAATTGATTATTTACATTTAGAAAGTTACAAAACGCAGTTTTCCAAAAGAAGTTTCCCCCTCCTAGTGCAACAAAACGCAGTTTTCCAAAAATTGATTATTTGTGTTTAGAAAATGATTTTCACTTGTTTATTTTTTTTAAATATATATTTGCCAAACACTCAAATAGTTGATTATCGTGATATCAAGCAACATAATCAAATCCAAACACTATCTTTCAACATCACGTTTTGTACAGTTAATTATTTGATTCTGATTATTCAAAACGCATAACCTATTTTCAAAACTCAACCCCAAACACCCTCTAAGTAGGCAACCTAAATCACTTACATCAAAGTCTTAAACCCGACATGTATATGAAAATTTGATTAGAACCCAGATAAAAGATGAAGCAGAAAATATTTTCAGAGACACATGAATATAAACACCATCACAACTAGCTCATCGAACGTGATATCTTAATCTAATTTATATTTTGCATATCAAGACTCTAAAACTGCAAATTTAGAACCAAATAATATGAATTCAATGTTTAAACTATAAAACATGATCTTTTTTTTTTTTTTTTTGCTTTTATCTTTTAAGTTTTGACATAAATTAACCAATCAACTTAAATTATGACATAATTTTTTTTATAAACTAACAAAAATAAACAAGGTCAATCCAAACATGACATGTTTACTAAAACGTGTTTGACTTGAAATCGGCATCTACTTGTTTAAACTAAACTCAAACACGCTAATTTTGTTTTAGTTTTGTGTCAGAAATTCACACTCACAAGCTTAATCACATTATTAGAAAAAAACAAATACTATGAATTTATTTTTCCATGACCTAAAATAGCTACTAGAGCCATCATTCGTATGAAAAAATATGAGTTATAATATTAACAATTTTTATCTATATAGGCGAAGGAAATTGGAAGAAGAGGAAGTGAATTTGTAAAAAAGGAATTACAAATGAATTTGGTGTATGATTACATGCTCCATCTTTTAACAGAATACTCAAAACTTTTCAAATACAGACCAGTCATTACAAAAAATGCAGTTGAAGTTTGTTCTTGTTTGGGGAAAGATATGGTCAAAGAGTATAAAGAGCTATCAAAGGTGAAGGCTCCATCGCAAGCGAATCCCTGCAACATGCACCCGCCTTATGATGATCATCAACTTCAGGCTCTACAAAACCTGAAACTAAATTTGACCAAGCAAGTCGAATTTTGGGAAGCAGACGGACACGATTAATAATGTACATGAAGATGTTTTTCATAGATTTTTTGTCACGTGTAGTTTACTTGTTGATTTGGTCGATGTCGTCATATTATGGGTTTGTAAAATAGGACGCAAGAATTGAGTTAACATATAATAATAATTTAACAGTTCGATTTTCAGTCTTATCGATTCGACACTTTGTTATGTTTGACAGTAAAGTTCTAACCTCGAACGAGCTAACACGTTCGGAGACAGGGTTGGTTCACGAAGAAAAAGCCGGCCTGCTTCAATCGATGGTTCACAGAACCAAAGTTAAAACCTAACTGCACAAAATAGTTTGCTTATTTCCTTTACCGGTTTACTTCTCGCAAAATGCAAGAACCAATGTGAGGCCAAATGCTGATTATTTTTTCATGTACATTAATAATTTTATGTTCCTGTTTGTCAAAAAGCATATGATCCATTTTTAGAGGGTTTTATATATGATGAACTTGAAAACAAAAACTTGTCCTTAAAGGCGTTGTTAGTAAGGGTGTGAATTTCTAGCACGACCTGAAAATATGACACAAACCTAACATGAAATTCATGGGTCTGGGTTTAGTCTAAACGAGTTCCCGCCAGTTTCAGGTTGAACTCGCAAATCCATTTAGCTAAAGGGGTTGGGTTCGGGTCAATCCGGTAGGGTTGGCGAGTTGACCCTATATATTATATTACATTTTTTACAATATGTTTTATGTCATAAATTAGATTGGGTGGGTATTTTATGCCGTAATTATAACTTAAAATGAGAAGCTGACATAGATTTTATAATTTAAATGTAATTGTATAATATACATTTGTGTTTTTTTAGTAAATTTTTATTATAATATATTAATCTGCGGCAAAAAAGTAAAAAAATCGGGTTGAACGGGTCGTTTCGGGTCAACCCATGAATATTCGGGTCTTGTTTGGGATCATATGTATGAAACGATTTTTGGGTTTGGGTCGTGTTCGGTTTCGTTTAAAATTTTCAGGTTCGGGTCTGATTGAACCCACCAACCCATTAACACGACCCGTTTAGCACCCCTAGTTGTTAGTCATAATTTGGTGAAATGCGACTGTACGTATGTCTATCTGGTAATGAACCTTGTTTTTAAACAATGAAAGTTACTTGGATGCCTCAATAAGAAATGAAAATGGAATTATTGGTTGTTGCTAACCTCAATTGGATTGATTCCAACATCAATTCAAACCGCATCGGGTTTCACATAACTACCCCTGACCATATTTGGTTGCCCCACTGCTGATATAAAGATATCGGCATGTCTAGTTGTGAACAACATGATACGAAGTTTATAATCAACAAGAACACTAAATGAAAGATTATTATTAACAATGAACTAAAGACTACAAACTCACAACGATTCAGACAACACAAAATCACCAAACTCTCAACTATCACAACCAACAGATTATCAACACGATAATGTGTAACAGATTCACAAGATCTTACAACTAAATCACTGATTTAAGGTGAATTAATGAAGAAACCCTAGAAAACCCTGATGAACTTTTAGAGAGAGAAACAAGTGGAGTAAAATATCTGAATAATGAGTCTGGTAGGTAGGGATTATATATTTATACTAGATCCATACCTGGGTTGTTAAACGGTTATAACAACCCGGTCTTCTAGGCAGCAACTAATAACAACTCAGTCTTGAGCCCAGCTTCCTGTAACGCTTCGCTTTTTCGTAACTTTCCCAATTTAGAATATGCGTCTTGTAAATCTATTTTTGGAAACTCATCTATTTCAAAAAATCGTATTTCGTTTCATCATCATAAATCCAAGACTCTAATCGCACAAAAATCTATCTTTTATTTCGAAATTTTGCTTTCACTTATCCATCATACTTGTACGTTTATAATCCCTTAATCGATGTTTCCGCCATCGATTGGGGTGTGGCAGATTGGTATCAGAGTCAAAAACTATAGGGAATTAGGAAAAGTGGGAATGCTTTTACCTAGTCTATGGTTTAAGAGCTTCATTCTTATGTTTTGCTTGAAACTACTTGCATGCTACTTCATTCTTATTTATTCTCTTTGGGCCTTTTAAGCATATATGTCGTTTTACCTTTATGTATTATACTTGACATGTTATTCTTATGTGTAAATACTTGTTTTATTATGTGTTAATACTTGCTTTATTGTTTCATTCTCTATGTGCTATTCTTAACATGCTTTTTATGTGTTAACGCTTGTTTTTATTATTCCTCAACATATGCCTTTCCTAAGGCATTTTACTCGATTTTACTACACTAGAAAACACTCGTATTATATAAACGAGACGACTTCACCAAAATAGGCGTGAAACCCACAATTTGGTAAACGACTCTCAATCCACCCAGCTTTTTTTATACGAAATACACCATTAAGTTAGGAGTGAAATCCACATCTTAATGGTAATTTCAAATTTTGAATTTTGAATTCTAGTGGACCCTCATCAACGTGTCGAAATTAAATTTTGACCCAACGAGTACCAACCACACTTAGGGTACAAATTCGCCAAGTTAGGGGACAAAACCCGCATCTCGTCGACTAGTCCCACTCCTTGATTTGTCATAAATCCCGCCAAGTCTCGAATTTCGATTGAATTGGGATATGTAGTAACTGGAAGGGCGAATACCGTTAACCGACTTGTCGGCGAGAGTATACCACCTATTAGGCCAAAACATGTTTCTAAATTTCAAAAGACTTTTCGACCACTTTGGTTAGTCAAAGTTCCGTTTGGAACCATCCAAGTTTTAAACGAACCTACGTTTTACTATTATCAACTTTATTTGATACAATCATCTCTTTCCACATTCGAATTATCCTTGAGATTATTCTTTTACACACTCATCATACTAAAACCTTTCATATATTGTAAGACCCTAACACGTTTTGATCGAAAAGTCGCAGCGGAAATACGTGCCATAAAACTTCTTTCTTAAAACGTTCCTTTATACTTGAAAATCATTTAACAACACACGTAAGGAACTACATTGTTTATCTTTCATTAACTTATCGATAATAACATACTAATACAGATTACGTGACCACCCATTCCGTACAATCCATGTCTCTATAACTCGATCTTCAATCACTAGCCTTAAATCATGTTGATCCATGATTCTGTACCACCTGCACCCACCACATACATTCGTAACATTAGCATACATTATATATATAAACAAGATTCATAATCATTGTAACGACTCTCATCAAAAGTCATAATTATTAAATTAATTTGACCAATAGGAAGCCTTAATTGAGACACCCAAGTGATTCTGCACAAACTCTAAAATTTTCAGAACAATCAGAATCAGGATCAGGGCTCCTAAAACTCAAGGGGGGTAAACCCTAGTTAACGATTATCTAAATTACGTGCTGTCCAAGTTGAATTTTCAGAAACCGTCGACTCAGCTGAGCTAGTCCCACACGTGGCAACCCTATACATGAAAATAGTTCTTACGCGGGCCGCGTAAGGATAAGCTTAGATCTCACGCGGGCCGCCTGAGGATCAAAATTCACCTATAAATACAGGAGATTGGGACTTGAATTCTGGCTTCAGAACGACGAAGAAATTCGAAAAATACGCTGAGTTATGATCTGTATACTCCAATTAACACACACGGTTTAATAATCGACGCCGCAATCAGGGTATTAGCACAATCGCTGCTACGATTCATTGTCCGATCGATCAATGTACTCAATGGATGTTTAAGTGCTGCCCACATTAGGGTAATGCTTTGTCATTAGTCGTTAATTCGATGGATGTTTAAGCATAGCACTTTGTCATTCGTTGTGAGGGTTGATCTCGTGAGTTATCGTAAATGCTGGATTGATTACTAACCTCGAATTGTGTGCCTGTTATTAAATTTAGGATAAAAGGCTAAATCAGTAGGCCAAACTCTGCCCTTATAAATTTGCAATGTGAGTCATTCTCCTTTTCTCACAGTTTGTGAGTCATTCTCTTTTTATCAACTATTTTACAATACCTCAAATTATTTTCAAGGTTATAATTACAGGGACTAAGTCGTGGATATCTTGAATTACTAGTTAGTGGGGTATTGTGCACATTACTAATTTTCTCCCAGTTAGGTTCATTGACCTACTCGGGATAATCACTGTTAGGTTCATTGACCTACAGGGATAATCGTCTCTTTTTAGGTTCATTGATCTAAATAGTGGTATGACCATCGTCACCATTGTGACATGTCACCATTGTGACAGAATGCCAGATAAAGATAAGATAGAAGCCATTGTAATCGCTCTTATGCTGTAATTAATAACTATGCATCATTATGCAAAATAGAATGATTCACTCAGTATTTCCCGCTGACAAAACCTTTTTCAAACATGTTTCAGGTGATCTGTTATGATCTAGGAAAAGTGCCATATAGCACTACAAGCTCAAGGAAGTGGCTCAGTATAAAATAAAGAAACATGTTTTGTAAAATAAAAGATTTCTTTGTGAAATCAAATGATTCTAAATTACCGGGTTTTATCCCGCGTTGTGAAATAAAATAATCGGGAAATATTTACATTTTAAAAGATCCTGATGAAAATTTCCGCTGTAAAACTCAATTAATTAAATACCGTAGGATTTATGTCCCGCGGCTCCTGAAACGGGTCAAACCGGGTCGGGGGCCGTGACAGAAAAAGGTGGTATCAGAGCCACTTATCGAGCCACTGATTTAAGCCAATTAAGTATTTCAAAATACTTAATGAATTGCTATTTTGTGATTATATGTTTTATTATCTGACTAATTTTGAATAATATGGGCAGATTTTTATATGTTAGCTACTGTAGTAGTAAATATAAATCTTTAAATAATTTGACTCAAAATTTTAGCACTTTTATTATTTATAGTCTAGAAACCTTATAAATAAATTTACAAATAAAACCTAGTGTGTTTTAATTTTCAGTTATTTTGATAGTTAACCAGTATGAAATAATATTAAAAGGTTTTCTATATGATTTTTTAACTTAGTAATTGTGTGTATTTTGCATAACAGCATGAGTGACTTGTCTGACGTCCTCCAGAAATTAAATCTCTATCCAGTAAGAATAGAAGTTTCCAGAGATTTCAATAGGTATATACCAGACATAGAAGAACCTATAGAATTCAACGCTTCACCTCTCGAGAAACCTAAGCTTAAGAAAATGGAAATTGGGGAAAGCTCTAGGCAAATTGAGGGGTTACCATCTCAAGAAGAACTAGATTTTATAATGGCAACCGATGATACTATTGAGCCTATTAATGAAAATGATTTTATTCATTCTCTTGAAACACAACTACCAATGAACTTAGAACCAGCTATTCCAAACCCTTCAATCCAATGGCAAATAGACGAATGGGTGAATAATGAAATACTGTTACAAAACCATCCTTATAGGCTTTTTCCTAAATTCAATCCAGAACCTTTACCAAATTCACCAATGAGTAATGAGAATATGACTGAACTTCGTCATTTTGACAAAATGGATGCTGGGAATAGGATCCAAGAGATTTTGGGACAGATCTCCTGGAATTACGATGAGAAGGAACGCCGTTACTAGAATATCATCTAACAAAGGATAGAAGATTTATGGAACTGTGGTGGTGTAATAGTAATAGTAAAATCAGTATGTGTAAAATAAATAATAAAACGATTGTATATAAAAGCATGATATAAGGAAATTTTAGAAAGTTACAATTTTGGTTGTATATTCGTTTATGTGATTATGTGCAATTAATTGTGACCTTGGATTATTTCTTTTATACTAATTACTTATCTATAAATTAGTTATCAGATGGAAAATGCTAATAATGAACCAGTTAATGAGGTTAATCAACCTGAGCAACAACCGGGGGATCAATTTATGACTAGGCAGGATATAGAAAATATCGTTGCTCAAGGGATAGCCAACGCTATTCCAGGAATCGTTGCTCAAGGGATAGCCAATGCTATTCCAGCAATTGTTGCTGCTGTTAAAAATCCAATCGAACCACAACAAATTGTTCCTAGTAAACGTATTTCTGAAGATAACTTCAGTAATAGCGTAAACGGAGGCAATAATCATGTTAATCATGATAATGAACCACGGCAAGCTCCGCTCCCTAAGAAAAGGAAAACTGCAACGCCTGGTTGCACTTACAAAGAATTTCTTGCTTGTAAACCCACTGAGTTTGCTGGCAATGAAGGAGAGACTGCGGCACTGCGTTGGTTAGAGAAAACCGAGGCAGTAATTGCCATAAGTAAATGTGCTCAAGATGATCAGGTCATGTATGCGTCAAACCTTTTCAAAGAAGTGGCGCTAGAATGGTGGAACACAGTGTTACAAGCAAAAGGAAGAAATATGGCATATGTTATGAATTGGGAAGAATTTAAGAGTCTTGTAGAAAGAAAATTCTGTCCTGAATATGAAAAAGATCAAATGGCAAATAAGTTTCTAACCCATCGGATGGTGGATGTAGATTGTCGAGGGTATACTACGACATTCTTCGAATATGCTCGAGTGGTACCAACGCTGGCTTCGCCAGAGCCGGTACTTATTTCTCGTTATATTTGGGGATTAATTTCCGAAATCCGTAATATCGTCAAGGCTGCGAAACCTCGCACAATTGATGATACGGTGGATTTAGCCAATACTCTGACTGACGAACTAGTACGGACAAGAGAAGAAAATAGAAGGAAGGAAGTAGCCCAAAAGATTACCCAAGAATTCCGTTCGAGTAACCATAACAATTTCAAGAAAAGAGAGAATGGGCAATCTACCACTAGTCTATTTTGCAATTTTTGCAAAAGGAAGCATTTTGGAAGATGCAAAGGATATTGCAATTTTTGCAAAATTTTGGGGCATCAAGAAGAAGACTGCAGGAGGAAGAAATTTTCAGTCTGTTACAACTGTGGAGAAGCTGGACATCTTAGGCCAGATTGTCCAAAACTGAACAAATCAGCTGACAATAAAGCCAAACCTGCAGAAGGAGCAAAAAGGAATGTAAGAGCCTTCCAACTGACTGCTAAGGAAGCAGAGATGATTCCAGATGTGATAGCCGGTACGTTTTTAGTTCATAATGTTTACACAACAGTATTATTTGACTCTGGTGCAAACCAAAGTTTTATAAATGCTCCATTCTGCCAAACTCTTAACTTACCATTAACCAGCATTAAGCAAATTTTTACAGTAGAAACGACAGATGGGAATTCAGTTAAAATAAATAAGGTTCTGCAAAACGTAGAAATAAAACTTTTAAGTCATAAATTTTCTGCAACCCCATTATCTATGAAATTAGTTGAAATCAAGATTGTGCTAAGAATGGATTGATTAGTAAACAATCATGTTCTAATTATCTGTGATCAGAATTTTATAGAAATTCAGGCACCTACCGGAGAAGTAATAATGATTACAGGAGATAAGCCATGTAAACCCATGAAGTCCATATCAGTAATGAAAGTTGCTAGTTATGAACGAAAGCAAGGAATAATATACATGATTTCAGTAATCATCAATACTAAAGATAAAGAAATTAAGGAAATTTCTGTAATTTCAGAATACCCAGATGTATTTCCAGAAGATTTACCTGGATTACCACCAGATAGGGAGATAGAATTTAGGATTCATCTAAATTCCAGGAATTTTACCGATAAGCCAGGGAACCTTATCGGTTAGCACCCACAGAAATGTTAGAATTGAAAAAGCAATTAAGATGAATTACTAAGTAAAGGATTCATACAACCTAGCTCATCCCTTGAGGAGCGCCAGTGTTGTTTGTGAAGAAAAAAGATGGTTCAATGAGAATGTGTATTGATTATAGGGAATTGAATAAGGTTACAATTAAGAATCAATACCCATTACTTGATGATCTATTTCGATCAATTCTAGGGAAATAGATAATTTTCTAAGATCGACTTATATTCCGGATATTATCAATTGAAAATACAAGAGGAAGACATACCTAAGACTATTTTCATGACTAGGTACGATCATTACAAGTTTACAGTTCTGTCCTTCGAATAAAAGAATGCATCTGCAGCATTCATGGACATGATAGATAGGATCTGTAAACCATATTTGGATAAATTAGTAATAGTCTTCATAGATGATATACTTATTATTCAAAAAGTCAGGACGAACATGGTCAGTATTTGCATATACTCTTAACTCTGTTAAGAAAAGAAAAGCTTTACGCCAAATTTTCAAAGTATGAATTTTGGCTATCAGAAGTATAATTTTAAGTCATATGGTAAATCATGAAGGTATTCACGTAGATCCTGCTAAGATAGCAGTAATTACCAAATGGAAGATTCCGCAATCAGCAATGGAAATTAGGAGTTTTGTAGGTTTAGCCGGATACTATAGGTAGTTTATTAAGGATTTTTCCAAAATAGCTTTACCAGAAGGAACTGAAGATTTTGAAGTATATTATAATGTTTCAAAGTTAGGATCTGAATGTGTGTTAATGCAACGCAAAAAGGAAATTGCGTATGCATCAAAACAGTTGAAAAAGCACGAATAGAACTATATAACACATAAATTAGAATTAGGAGTTATAATTTTTACCCTTAAGATTTGGAGACATTATCTGTATGGAAGTAAGGGTACTATCTATACGGATTATAAGAATTTAAGATATATATTTTTGGGCAAAAAGAATTAAACATGAGGCAAAGGAGATGGATGAAAATCCTAAGTGATTACAACTGTGATATTCAGTATCACGAAGAAAAGGTTGAAGACAAAATATAGATCGCCAGAAGAATTATACAGATAATAAACGAAAGCCGTTGGAGTTCGAGTTGGAGACAAAATGCTATTAAAAGTATCTCCTTGGAAAGGAGTTGGTAGATTTGGTAAGAAAGGAAGACTAAGTCTAAAGATATGTAGGACCATTTCAGTGATCCAACGTATAAGACCAGTTGCTTATAGTTAACAACTACCAGAAAAGTTAGTTACATGATGTATTTCATGTATCCAATTTCAAGAAATACCTATCAGACAAATCTTTGGTAGTACCTCTTCAAGAAATAAAGGTAACTAAAAGCTGAAATTTGTTGAAAAACTACTTCAATGTTGAGGATAGAAAGATCAAGTTTCTCAAACATAAACGACTCGTTTTAGTCAAAATTAGATAGGATTCAAAAAGAGGAGCTGAATACACTTGGGAGCTGGAATCAGAAATGAAGAGAAAGTATCCTCATTTATTCCAGTAAATCTCGAGGATGAGATTTTTATTAAGTTGGGGAGAATGTAACGACTCTCATCAAAAGTCATAATTATTAAATTAATTTGACCAATAGGAAACCCTAATTAAGACACCCAAGTGATTCTGCACAAACTCTAAAATTTTCAGAACAATCAGAATCAGGATCAGGGCTCCTAAAACTCAAGGGGGGTAAACCCTAGTTAACGATTATCTAAGTTACGTGCTGTCCAAGTTGAATTTTCAGAAACCGTCGACTCAGCTGAGCTAGTCCCACACGTGGCAACCCTATACATGAAAATAGTTCTTACGCGGGCCGCGTAAGGATAAGCTTAGATCTCACGCGGGCCGCCTGAGGATCAAAATTCACCTATAAATACAGGAGATTGGGACTTGAATTCTGGCTTCAGAACGACGAAGAAATTCGAAAAATACGCTGAGTTATGATCTGTATACTCCAATTAACACACACGATTTAATAATCGACGCCGCAATCAGGGTATTAGCACAATCGCTGCTACGATTCATTGTCCGATCGATCAATGTACTCAATGGATGTTTAAGTGCTGCCCACATTAGGGTAATGCTTTGTCATTAGTTGTTAATTCGATGGATGTTTAAGCATAGCACTTTGTCATTCGTTGTGAGGGTTGATCTCGTGAGTTATCGTAAATGCTGGATTGATTACTAACCTCGAATTGTGTGCCTATTATTAAATTTAGGATAAAAGGCTAAATCAGTAGGCCAAACTCTGCCCGTATAAATTTGCAATGTGAGTCATTCTCCTTTTCTCACAGTTTGTGAGTCATTCTCTTTTTATCAACTATTTTACAATACCTCAAATTATTTTCAAGGTTATAATTACAGGGACTAAGTCGTGGATATCTTGAATTACTGGTTAGTGGGGTATTGTGCACATTACTAATTTTCTCCCAGTTAGGTTCATTGACCTACTCGGGATAATCACTGTTAGGTTCATTGACCTACAGGGATAATCGTCACTATTTAGGTTCATTGATCTAAATAGTGGTATGACCATCGTCACCATTGTGACATGTCACCATTGTGACAGAATGCCAGATAAAGATAAGATAGAAGCCATTGTAATCGCTCTTATGCTGTAATTAATAACTATGCATCATTATGCAAAATAGAATGATTCACTCAGTATTTCCCGCTGACAAAACCTTTTTCAAACATGTTTCAGGTGATCTGTTATGATCTAGGAAAAGTGCCATATAGCACTACAAGCTCAAGGAAGTGGCTCAGTATAAAATAAAGAAACATGTTTTGTAAAATAAAAGATTTCTTTGTGAAATCAAATGATTCTAAATTACCGGGTTTTATCCCGCGTTGTGAAATAAAATAATCGGGAAATATTTACATTTTAAAAGATCCTGATGAAAATTTCCGCTGTAAAACTCAATTAATTAAATACCGCAGGATTTCTGTCCCGCGGCTCCTGAAACGGGTCAAACCGGGTCGGGGGCCGTGACAATCATGGAGTCTCGTTACGTGCTATCCTCATATACTTTCCATTCCGTTATCTTTCTAATTTAAGCATTTCATATGGGTGTCTAATCCTTGGTGAGACTTCAATAATGTACCTGCATTACATTTCACTCTCAAGGCACACTATTAGTAACATAAATATCCAACGTATTGAAACCATGTATACATACATACATGCATCATTCTATATGGGCGATAATTCCTACTTCGTGCATTCGTACATTCATATGTATATTCATACATACATACATACATACATACATACATACATACATACATACATACATACATACATACATACATACATACATACATATATACATGCCTACATACAAGCTCTTGCATACTATTTACAATCTCATATGATTATACTAACTTATATCCCAATAAAAAACATTCATATAAATAAGTCTCATACGTATTGACCTATATACGTATTCATTTCTAAACATGCTTACCTATGGATTCCATTTCTAACATGGAGGTAAATCCATACCCATACTTGTACGTGCCTTTAGAGTTATTTCATTCCCTCTTAAACTTACGTATGCACTCATCGTATCTCATAAACACTCTACAATGAGTTTGGGATACATTTCGGGACTCTTTAAAGGTCACGAGATAAGTTACGGAAGGCACAAAACTCATGATGGGTCAAAAATTACATTTTCAGTGAATTTGCACACCAATGGGCGTCCACGAAAAACCAACATCAGAACACGGCGTCGGCGATGCCCCTCTTGGCGTCGTCGACGCCCCCTCTGTCCCTTGTGTTTCTACGGTTTCGTTTCGTCGTCCGTTAACGCTAAAACTTGCGTAACTTTAAACCGTTTAACCTCCCGTTTCTTCCCACATGTTCGTAATTTGATTTTCTATCATGTGAACTTGATATCCAAAATCCGGCTTAAGGAAATTCTTAACTTATGAGTTTCCGGCTTAATATTCATTTACGGATTATTCGACCCGTTCATATTTTCATCAAACAACACATTTGTTTTAACCCAAGACTTACATGAACATTATAACTATAAAAGTTTTACATTATCCAGAGTTTTGTACTTGGGGTTTATGCACCCGGTATGCGTTAAACTCATTCATCCCATTCAATTATACGTAATTGAACTTTGTAGTACAATTTCCATACGTAAAATTGTTTATCCATTTAATCATAACTCACAACCGAGACCTTTGACTACTAACCCGCGTCTCCGTTTCTCGATTAGCATGCTTATACACAATGCTACCCATTACTCGATTATAATACCGTAATCATTACTTATGCAACCATTCCGGTATAGCAATAAGACCTCATTTTGACATGTTCGGTCTACTAGCGAAAATCATCGATTTCGTACAACCAAACCTTATTTGACTTCGATTATCATGCTTAAATTAAATAACTGGTACATAACTTTACTTAAACAAATTAAGAAGTGATTCCGGAAATCACTTACCTTATGCATCCGTGTTTGTATCTGCTTCCTTGCCTCCTCTTGACCCGTTAGCCTTTCGTGCTTGAGTCCATCTCGACATGATCCCTATGCTTTCATGTCATCGAAATCACATTTTTGTTAGCATACACAATTGTACATGTTAACGATCATATCAAATTCATATTCCACATTTGACTTTCATTAGTCAAATCATTCACTAACATGCATAGTTCAATTCATTGAAAATAGGCTGTTTTGGGACGTCCGCTTACTGTACTTACGAGCTTGCAAAAAATACGATCTTTTTATGTGGCGTACCCCTCGGAGGGATTATCCTTGTGTTATATTTTTAGAGTCTAACTCTCTACGAAAAATTTATAAAAAATCATTTACTAAGAAGCAATCAGATTCGTTACTTTCTGACGGCAGCCCACGGAAAAATTCTTTTAAAAATCCTCGATTATCCGATTGACATAATTCCAGTTGGAGATTTTCCTAACCTCCTGAAGCTACCTACAATAAAAATTTGAGATCATGACTCAATTCCTATATTGAGTTATGACATTCGTAATGGGCTACAAATTCTGCCAGAAAACGCAGCCTGAAGCTTCGATACGGAAAAATTCATAAAACGTTCATTTTTCGTCAAAAAAATGCAATTCTAGTTGGGTTCGAAAGGTTTTTCCTGGAAGTTCATCACACACTCAATAAACATTAGTTTCTTACAAGACTTGGCCCGGTTACAGCCGATTAAATTCGGCTGTAACTTTCTGAACAGATTTAGTTTCATCAAATCTTTTCAAATAATCTCACATTCTAACTTCACCTAGACATTTCATCAAACACTTGGAGTGCATACAACATAATATTTTTTTTTAATATGAAAAAAAAGGTAAAAGGAATAAATAAAAGATAAGTAGCATTCCATTGATAAAGATAACGAACTACATTGATAATTATAAGTTAGTGGGACCTTAACAATCACATAAGAGACCAAGCAAAAGATAGACTTGTACATATCTTTATTAAGCTAGCAAAAGAAGGTGGGTTTCTAAAATTCCTTCACCATGAGCCTGAATCGAAGTACAAGGTCCTCGAAATCCTTAAATGTGATGACATCAACAACCAGGTCGCTCTGACTCTTCATAACCTGGATCATATCCCAACCAGAGTAGTCGGCCTTTGCTTTCATGACCATATGAGCCTCTCCATATTCTCGGTGGATCATGCTAGTGGAAGATAGCACAAACTCTTTTGCGTTTTGAAAAGAGGGAGGGTGATAATAAATCACACTATCAAAGACCCTCGGACGCTTCTTATCGTCACCTCTTATACGCTTGTGATCATGCATCTTTTCGGGTTTCACTTCGGCCAGTACTTGAACGTTCAGACTTTTGAGATTCTTCAGGTGAGTTATAATGTTGGTACTCTTAATGCTCTTGTCTCCTGCATTGCATGTAAGTTTAAGTTTTTATTAATGTACGTGTGTGTAATATAAATTATAATTATAAACAGCAACAAAAGAAATATATGAATAATACCTATCTTTTCAGGCCTGCTGCAGATCATCATTCCCTCGTCGGGCTTCAACACCTCGGCGAGCCCATTAGAGAACTCAAAGTTAGAATCACCGACCACCAACACCTTGTGCCAACTGGCGTATAGCCTCTCCACGACATTCCGAGGCATAGGCATGGTTCCGAAAGACCTAACCAAGGTTTTCATTACTTTGGAATTCATGTTTGTTGTTATTGATTTTCAGATTCGTTGGTGCTTCTTATATAGGCACAGGTCTTTCTTCTTCTTTCTTCTTGGTCAAAACAATTAGGTCAATTCTTTCTCTTTTCTCCCTTAACTGACTTTCCTCTGCAGTTTTACTTAAACTGGAAAACCTTTGACTTGGACAATGGATAAGTCAATAAAAAAATCAATATAAAGACTAGACCCAGGTGAGTATCACTCTTTTTCACACACACACAAGAAACAACTTAATATGAAATATATATGAAGACTTTAAAAAGTCAATAGTATTTGCGATTTAAAAACTAGTTCTTTAATAATTGAACCAATCATCAGATTTAAAAACACTTGGAGTACAGTTCATGCCTTAAAGTCCCACTTCTTGCATTCATCTTATCAACACAACTATAATCAAATAAATTTCATACTTTACTTTAAACTAACTAACATATATGCATCACACACCACATAATACATCACATTTGCACTAGGATTAGGCATGGGTGACACATTCATGTCACCATCTTCATCATCTCAAATGGGTTTCACTTCAAAACATGAAATTACTCAAAATCATACACAACACAAGTTCTATTTGGTGATTCTAATACACAATCATGCTTAATTTCATATCAATTAGCTTCATTATATATATAAACAAGATTCATAATCATGGAGTCTCGTTACGTGCTATCCTCATATACTTTCCATTCCGTTATCTTTCTAATTTAAGCATTTCATCTAGGTGTCTAATCCTTGGTGAGACTTCAATAATGTACCTGCATTACATTTCACTCTCAAGGCACACTATTAGTAACATAAATATCCAACGTATTGAAACCATGTATACATACATGCACCATTCTATATGGGCGATAATTCCTACTTCGTGCATTCGTACATTCATACGTATATTCATACATACATACATACATGCCTACATACAAGCTCTTGCATACTATTTACAATCTCATATGTTTATACTAACTTATATCCCAATAAAAAACATTCATATAAATAAGTCTCATACGTATTAACCTAGGTACGTATTCATTTCTAAACATGCTTACCTATGGATTCCATTTCTAACATGGAGGTAAATCCATACCCATACTTGTACGTGCCTTTAGAATTATTTCATTCCCTCTTAAACTTACGTATGCACTCATCGTATCTCATAAACACTCTACAATGAGTTTGGAATACATTTCGGGACTCTTTAAAGGTCACGGTATAAGTTACGGAAGGCACAGAACTCTTGATGGGTCAAAAATTACATTTTCAGCGAATTTACACACCAAAGGGCGTCCACAAAAAACCAACATCTGAACACGGTGTCGGCGATGCCCCTCTAGGCGTCGTCGACGCCCCCTCTGTCCCATGTGATTCTACGGTTTCGTTTCGTCGTCCGTTAACGCTAAAACTTGCGTAACTTTAAACCGTTTACCCGTTTAACCTCCCGTTTCTTCCAACATGTTCGTAATTTGATTTTCTATCATGTGAACTTGAAATCCAAAATCCGGATTAAGGAAATTCTTAACTTATGAGTTTCCGGCTTAATATTAATTTACGGATTATTCGACCCGTTCATATTTTCATCAAACAACACATTTGTTTTAACCCAAGACTTACATGAACATTATAACTATAAAAGTTTTACATTATCCGGAGTTTTGTACTTGGGGTTTATGCACCCGGTATGCGTTAAACTCATTCATCCCATTCAATTATACGTAATTGAACTTTGTAGTACAATTTCCATACGTGAAATTGTTTATCCATTTAATCATAACTCACAACCGAGTCCTTTGACTATTAACCCGCGTCTCCGTTTCTCGATTAGCATGCTTATACACAATGCTACCCATTACCCGATTATAATACCGTAATCATTACTTATGCAACCATTCCGGTATAACAATAAGACCTCATTTTGACCCGTTCGGTCTACTAGCAAAATTCATCGATTTCGTACAACCAAACCTTATTTGACTTCGATTATCATGCTTAAATTAAATAACTGGTACATAACTTTACTTAAACAAATTAAGAAGTGATTCCGGAAATCACTTACCTTATGCATCCGTGTTCGTATCTGCTTCCCTGCCTCCTCTTGACCCATTAGCCTTTCGTGCTTGAGTCCATCTCGACATGATCCCTATGCTTTCATGTCATCGAAATCACATTTTTGTTAGCATACACAATTGTACATGTTAACGATCATATGAAATTCATATTCCAGATTTGACTTTCATTAGTCAATTCGTTCACTAACATGCATAGTTCAATTCACTGAAAATATGTTGTTTTGGGACGCCCACTTACTGTACTTACGAGCTTGCAAAAATTACGAACTTTTTATGTGACATACCCCTCGGAGGGATTATCCTTGTGTTATATTTTTAGAGTCTAACTCTCTACGAAAAATTTATAAAAAAATCATTTACTAAGCAGCACTCAGATTCATCACTTTCTGACGGCAGCCCACGGAAAAATTCATTTAAAAATCCTCGATTATCTGATTGATATAATTCCAGTTGGAGATTTTCATAACCTCCTGAAGCTACCTACAATAAAAATTTGAGATCATGACTCATATCCTATATTGAGTTATGACATTCGTAATGGGCTGCAAATTCTGCCAGAAAACGCAGCCTGAACCTTCGATACGGAAAAATTCATAAAACGTTCATTTTTCATCGAAAAAATGCAATTCTAGTTGGGTTTGAAAGGTTTTTCCTGGAAGTTCATCACACACTCAATAAACATCAGTTTCTTACAAGACTTGGCCCGGTTACAGCCGATTAAATTCGGCTGTAACTTTCTGGACAAATTTAGTTTCATCAAATCTTTTAAAATAATCTCACATTCTAACTTCACCTAGACATTTCATCAAACACTTGGAGTGCATACAACATAATTTTTTTTGATTTTGAATATGAAAAAAAAGGTAAAAGGAATAAATAAAAGATAAGTAGCATTCCATTGATAAAGATAACGAACTACATGGATAATTATAAGTTAGTGGGACCTTAACAATCACATAAGAGACCAAGCAAAAGATAGACTTGTACATATCTTTATTTAGCTAGCAAAAGAGGGTGGGTTTCTAAAATTCCTTCTCCATGAGCCTGAATCGAAGTACAAGGTCCTCGAAATTCTTAAATGTGATGACATCAACAACGAGGTCGCTCTGACTCCTCATAACCTGGATCATATCCCAACCAGAGTAGTCGGCCTTTGCTTTCATGACCATATGAGCCTCTCCATATTCTCGGTGGATCATGCTAGTGGAAGATAGCACAAACTCTTTTGCGTTTTGAAAAGAGGGATGGTGATAATAAATCACCCTATCAAAGACCCTCGGACGCTTCTTATCGTCACCTCTTATACGCTTGTCATCATGCATCTTTTCGGGCTTCACTTCGGCCAGTACTTGAACGTTCAGACTTTTGAGATTCTTCAGGTGAGTTATAATGTTGGTACTCTTAATGCTCTTGTCTCCTGCATTGCATGTAAGTTTAAGTTTTGATCAATGTTTTTAAAACCGGACCGACCATCAAACTGGACGTCTTACCGGTTCACTGGTCGAACCGGATTTAAAACCGGATAACATTATTATTAATTTATACTCTAAATAAATACTAGAAATATAAAATACAAGAACAAAATTCCTAATTAAAATGAAAAGAGTTTTCATTAAATGGTATATATTAATATAAATGAAATATAAAAAGAAATCAAATTAGGTCGGTGTCTTAGAGATATGGTGTGCATCTTCCCATGTATGATATGATGACTTTAGGTTCCCAAGGTTCAACAATATGGATCCATTATCCATTGATTTCTCCAATATTTCTTTTCTCTCTCAAAGCTTCAACATCAGTGAAACGCCACACAACCAAGGGTTTCAAGCAATTTTTTAGGCCACTACTCAGACCACTCGTGTGATGATCTCGTCGGAGTTTTTAAAGAAGAAAAACCTTAAAATTACTCCTCCGGTCTGACCCTTTTTACACCGGTTTTCCGGTTCGATCTCCGGCCACCGGTCCGACCTCCGGCCACATGCAGAAAGGGTCCAACAGCCTGAACCGGACCACCTAAAGCAGCGGTCACCGGTTCGACCGGTCCGGCCAGTCCGGTCCGGCCTTCAAAACACTGGTTTTGATTAATGTACGTGTGTGTAATATAAATTATAATTATAAACAGCAACAAAAGATATATATGAATAATACCTATCTTTTCAGGCCTGCTGCAGATCATCATTCCCTCGTCGGGCTTCAATACCTCGACGAGCCCATTAGAGAACTCAAAGTTAGAATCACCGACCACCAACACCTTGTGCCAACTGGCGTATAGCCTCTCCACGACATTCCGAGGCATAGGCATGGTTCCGAAAGACCTAACCAAGGTTTTCATTACTTTGGAATTCATGTTTGTTGTTATTGATTCTCAGATTCATTGGTGCTTCTTAAATAGGCACAGGTCTTCCTTCTTCTTTCTTCTTGGTCAAAACAATTTGGTCAATTTTTTTCTATTTTCTCCCTTAACTGACTTTCCTCTGCAGTTTTACTTAAACTGGAAAACCTTTGACTTGGACAATGGAAAAGTCAATAAAAAAAATCAATATAAAGACAAGACCCAGGTGAGTATCACTCTTTTTCACACACACACACACACACAAGAAACAACTTAATATGAAATATATATGAAGACTTTAAAAAGTCAATAGTATTTGCGATTTAAAAAATAGTTCTTTAATAATTGAACCAATCATCAGATTTAAAAACACTTGGAGTACATTTCATGCCTTAAAGTCCCACTTCTTGCATTCATCTTATCAACAAAACTATAATCAAATAAATTTCATACTATACTTTAAACTAACTAACATATATGCATCACACACCACATAATACATCACATTTGCACTAGGATTAGGCATGGGTGACACATTCATGTCACCATCTTCATCATCTCAAATGGGTTTCACTTCAAAACATGAAATTACTCAAAATCATACACAACACAAGTTCTATTTGGTGATTCTAATACACAATCATGCTTAATTTCATATCAATTAGCATACATTATATATATAAACAAGATTCATAGTCATGGAGTCTCGTTACGTGCTATCCTCATATACTTTCCATTATGTTATCTTTCTAATTTAAGCATTTCATCTAGGTGTCTAATCCTTGGTGAGATTTCAATAATGTACCTGCATTACATTTCACTCTCAAGGCACTCTATTAGTAACATAAATATCCAACGTATTGAAACCATGTATACATACATACATACATACATACATACATACATGCACCATTCTATATGGGCGTTAATTCCTACTTCGTGCATTCGTACATTCATACGTATATTCATACATACATACATACATACATACATACATACATACATACTTACATACATACATACCTACATATATATATATACATACATGCCTACATACAAGCTCTTGCATACTATTTACAATCTCTTATGATTATACTAACTTATATCCCAATCAAAAACATTCATATAAATAAGTCTCATACGTATTGACCTACGTACGTATTCATTTCTAAACATGCTTACCTATGGATTCCATTTCTAACATGGAGGTAAATCCATACCCATACTTGTACGTGCCTTTAGAGTTATTTCATTCCCTCTTAAACTTATGTATGCACTCATCGTATCTCATAAACACTCTACAATGAGTTTGGAATACATTTCGGGACTCTTTAAAGGTCACGGGATAAGTTACGGAAGGCACAGAACTCATGATGGGTCAAAAATTACATTTTCAGCGAATTTGCACACCAAAGGGCTTCCACGAAAAACCAACATCAGAACACGGCGTCGTCGACGCCCCTCTTGGCGTCGTCGACGCCCCCTCTATCCCTTGTGTTTCTACGATTTCGTTTCGTCGTCCGTTAACGCTAAAACTTGCGTAACTTTAAACCGTTTACCCGTTTAACCTCCCATTTCTTCCCACATGTTCGTAATTTGATTTTCTATCATGTGAACTTGAAATCCAAAATCCGGATTAAGGATATTCTTAACTTATGAGTTTCCGGATTAATATTCATTTACGGATTATTCGACCCGTTCATATTTTCATCAAACAACACATTTGTTTTAACCCAAGACTTAGGTAACGTTTGGTATGAAGGAATGGAAGGTGGAATGGAATTGATCATTCTAATAGAATGAAAAGAAAGAAGTTTTGTTATCATGCGGTAATGAAATGGAGCATTCCAAAGGAATGTAACTCCTTCCAAATATAACAATTTTTATTCCTTGGTAAAGGGATGTTTTTCTTTCATTACTTCAAGGAATGGAAAGAAATATATTATTATTATTATTATTACTAATATTATTATTATTGAGACAAATATACTTTTGTCGTTCTTAATACAATTGTATTTCGTTACTTCGTCTTTACATGGTTATTATTTATTTCATTCACATATGAGTAACCAAACATCACAAAGGAATGGAATGATCTATTTCATTCCGTTGTCCATTCCATTACCTCATCCATTTCATTCCCTCATTCATTCCATTACCTCATACCAAACGGACCCTTACATGAACATTATAACTATAAAAGTTTTACATTATCCGGAGTTTTGTACTTGGGGTTTATGCACTCGGTATGCGTTAAACTCATTCATCCCATTCAATTATACGTAATTGAACTTTGTAGTACAATTTCCATACGTGAAATTGTTTATCCATTTAATCATAACTCACAACCGAGTCCTTCGACTATTAACCCGCGTCTCCGTTTCTCGATTAGCATGCTTATACACAATGCTACCCATTACCCGATTATAATACCATAATCATTAATTATGCAACCATTCCGGTATAGCAATAAGACCTCATTTTGACCCGTTCGGTCTACTAGCGAAAATCATCGATTTCGTACAACCAAACCTTATTTGACTTCGATTATCATGCTTAAATTAAATAACTGGTACATAACTTTACTTAAACAAATTAAGAAGTGATTTCAGAAATCACTTACCTTATGCATCCGTGTTCGTATCTGCTTCCTTGCCTCCTCTTGACCCGTTAGCCTTTCGTGCTTGAGTCCATCTCGACATGATCCCTATGCTTTCATGTCATCGAAATCACATTTTTGTTAGCATACACAATTGTACATGTTAACGATCATATCAAATTCATATTCCAGATTTGACTTTCATTAGTCAATTTATTCACTAACATACATAGTTCAATTCACTGAAAATATGCTGTTTTGGGACGTCCGCTTACTGTACTTACGAGCTTGCAAAATTTACGATCTTTTTATGTGACGTACCCCTCAGAGGGATTATCCTTGAGTTATATTTTTAGAGTCTAACTCTCTACGAAAAATTTATAAAAAATCATTTACTAAGCAGCAATCAGATTCGTCACTTTCTGACGGCAGCCCACAGAAAAATTCATTTAAAAATCCTCGATTATCCGATTGACATAATTCCAGTTGGAGATTTTCATAACCTCCTGAAGCAACCTACAATAAAAATTTGAGATCATGACTCAATTCCTATATTGAGTTATGACATTCGTAATGGGCTGCAAATTCTGCCAGAAAACGCAGCCTGAACCTTCGATACGGAAAAATTCATAAAACGTTCATTTTTCGTCGAAAAAATGCAATTCTAGTTGGGTTTGAAAGGTTTTTCCTGAAAGTTCATCACACACTCAATAAACATCAGTTTCTTACAAAACTTGGCCCGGTTACAGCCGATTAAATTCGGCTCTAACTTTCTGGACAGATTTAGTTTCATCAAATCTTTTAAAATAATCTCACATTCTAACTTCACCTAGACATTTCATCAAACACTTGGAGTGCATACAACATAAATTTTTTTTTGATTTTGAATATGAAAAAAAAAAACGGTAAAAGGAATAAATAAAAGATAAGTAGCATTCCATTGATAAAGATAACGAACTACATGGATAATTATAAGTTAGTGGGACCTTAACAATCACATAAGAGACCAAGCAAAAGTTAGACTTGTACATATCTTTATTTAGCTAGCAAAAGAGGGTGGGTTTCTAAAATTCCTTCTCCATGAGCCTGAATCGAAGTACAAGGTCCTCGAAATTCTTAAATGTGATGACATCAACAACCAGGTCGCTCTGACTCTTCATAACCTGGATCATATCCCAACCAGCGTAGTCGGCCTTTGCTTTCATGACCATATGAGCCTCCCCATATTCTCGGTGGATCATGCTAGTGGAAGATAGCACAAACTCTTTTGCGTTTTGAATAGAGGGATGGTGATAATAAATCACCCTATCAAAGACCCTCGGACGCTTCTTATCGTTACCTCTTATACGCTTGTCATCATGCATCTTTTCGGACTTCACTTCGGCCAGTACTTGAACGTTCAGACTTTTGAGATTCTTCAGGTGAGTTATAATGTTGGTACTCTTAATGCTCTTGTCTCCTGCATTGCATGTAAGTTTAAATTTTTGATTAATGTACGTGTGTGTAATATAAATTATAATTATAAACAACAACAAAAGATATATATGAATACTACCTATCTTTTCAGGCCTGCTGCAGATCATCATTCCCTCGTCGGGCTTCAACACCTCGGCGAGCCCATTAGAGAACTCAAAGTTAGATTCACCGACCACCAACACCTTGTGCCAACTGGCGTATAGCCTCTCCACGACATTCCGAGGCGTAGGCATGGTTCCGAAAGACCTAACCAAGGTTTTCATTACTTTGGAATTCATGTTTGTTGTTATTGATTCTCAGATTCATTGGTGCTTGTTATATAGGCACAGGTCTTCCTTCTTCTTTCTTCTTGGTCAAAACAATTATGTCAATTTTTTTCTCTTTTCTCCCTTAACTGACTTTCCTCTGCAGTTTTACTTAAACTGGAAAACCTTTGACTTGGACAATGGAAACGTCAATAAAAAAATCAATATAAAGACAAGACCCAGGTGAGTATCACTCTTTTTCACACACACACAAGAAACAACATAATATGAAATATATATGAAGACTTTAAAAAGTCAATAGTATTTGCAATTTAAAAACTAGTTCTTTAATAATTGATCCAATCATCAGATTTAAAAACACTTAGAGTACATTTCATGCCTTAAAGTCCCACTTCTTGCATTCATCTTATCAACACAACTATAGTCAAATAAATTTCATACTATACTTTAAACTAACTAACATATATGCATCACACACCACATAATACATCACATTTGCACTAGGATTAGGCATGGGTGACACAGTTATGTCACCATCTTCATCATCTCAAATGGGTTTCACTTCACAACATGAAATTACTCAAAATCATACACAACACAAGTTCTATTAGGTGATTCTAATACACAATCATGCTTAATTTCATATCAATTAGCATACATTATATATATAAACAAGATTCATAATCATGGAGTCTCGTTACGTGCTATCCTCATATACTTTCCATTCTGTTATCTCTCTAATTTAAGCATTTCATCTGGGTGTCTAATCCTTGGTGAGACTTCAATAATGTACCTGTATTACATTTCACTCTCACGGCACACTATTAGTAACATAAATATCCAACGTGTTGAAACCATGTATACATACATACATATATGCACCATTCTATATGGGCGATAATTCCTACTTCGTGCATTTGTACATTCATACGTATATTCATACATACATACATATATATATATATACATACATGCCTACATACAAGCACTTGCATACTATTTACAATCTCATATGATTATACTAACTTGTATCCCAATAAAAAACATTCATATAAATAAGTCTCATACGTATTGACCTATGGATTTCATTTCTAACATGAAGGTAAATCCATACCCATACTTGTACGTGCCTTTAGAGTTATTTCATTCCCTCTTAAACTTACGTATGCACTCATCGTATCTCATAAACACTCTACAATGAGTTTGGAATACATTTCGGGACTCTTTAAAGGTCACGAGATAAGTTACGGAAGGCACATAACTCATGATGGGTCAAAAATTACATTTTTAGCGAATTTGCACACCAAAGGGCGTCCACGAAAAACCAACATCAGAACACGGCGTCGGCGATGCCCCTCTTGGCGTCGTCTACGCCCCCTCTGTCCCTTGTGTTTCTACGGTTTCGTTTCGTCGCCCGTTAACGCTAAAACTTGCGTAACTTTAAACCGTTTAACCTCCCGTTTCTTCCCACATGTTCGTAATTTGATTTTCTATCATGTGAACTTGAAATCCAAAATCCGGGTTAAGGAAATTCTTAACTTATGAGTTTCCAGCTTAATATTCATTTACGGATTATTCGACCCGTTCATATTTTAATCAAACAACACATTTGTTTTAACCCAAGACTTACATGAACATTATAACTATAAAAGTTTTACATTATCCGGAGTTTTGTACTTGGGGTTTATGCACCCGGTATGCGTTAAACTCATTCAACCCATTCAATTATACGTAATTGAACTTTGTAGTACAATTTCCATACGTGAAATTGTTTATCCATTTAATCATAACTCACAACCGAGTCCTTTGACTAGTAACCCGCGTCTCCGTTTCTCGATTAGCATGCTTATACACAATGCTACCCATTACCCGAATATAATACCGTAATCATTACTTATGCAACCATTCCGGTATAGCAATAAGACCTCATTTTGACCCGTTCGGTCTACTAGCGAAAATCATCGATTTCGTACAACCAAAACTTATTTGACTTCGATTATCATGCTTAAATTAAATAACTGGTACATAACTTTACTTAAACAAATTAAGAAGTGATTCCGAAAATCACTTACCTTATGCATCCGTGATCGTATCTGCTTCCTTGCCTCATCTTGACCCGTTAGCCTTTCGTGCTTGAATCCATCTCGACATGATCCCTATACTTTCATGTCATCGAAATCACATTTTTGTTAGCATACACAATTGTACATGTTAAGGATCATATCAAATTCATATTCCACATTTGACTTTCATTAGTCAATTCATTCACTAACATGCATAGTTCAATTCACTGAAAATAGGCTGTTTTGGGGCGTCCGCATACTGTACTTACGAGCTTGAAAAATCACGATATTTTTATGTGACGTACCCCTCAGAGGGATTATCCTTGTGTTATATTTTTAGAGTCTAACTCTCTACGAAAAATTTATAAAAAATCATTTACTAAGCAGCAATCAGATTCGTCACTTTCTGACTGCAGCCCACGGAAAAATTCATTTAAAAATCATCGATTATCCGATTGACGTAATTCCAGTTAGAGATTTTCATAACCTCCTGAAGCTACCTACAATAAAAATTTGAGATTATAACTTAATTCCTATTTTGAGTTATGACATTCGTAATGGGCTGCAAATTCTGCCAGAAAACGCAGCCTGAACCTTCGATACGGAAAAATTCATAAAACGTTCATTTTTCATCGAAAAAATGCAATTCTAGTTGGGTTTGAAAGGTTTTTCCTGGAAGTTCATCACACACTCAATAAACATCAGTTTCTTACAAGACTTGGCCCGGTTACAGCCTATTAAATTCGGCTGTAACTTTCTGGACAAATTTAGTTTCATCAAATCTTTTAAAATAATCTCACATTCTAACTTCACCTAGACATTTCATCAAACACTTGGAGTGCATACAACATAATTTTTTTTGATTTTGAATATGAAAAAAAAGGTAAAAGGAATAAATAAAAGATAAGTAGCATTCCATTGATAAAGATAACGAACTACATGGATAATTATAAGTTAGTGGGACCTTAACAATCACATAAGAGACCAAGCAAAAGATAGACTTGTACATATCTGTATTTAGCTAGCAAAAGAGGGTGGGTTTCTAAAATTCCTTCTCCATGAGCCTGAATCGAAGTACAAGGTCCTCGAAATTCTTAAATGATATGACATCAACAACCAGGTCGCTCTGACTCTTCATAACCTGGATCATATCCCAACCAGAGTAGTCGGCCTTTGCTTTCATGACCGTATGAGCCTCTCCATATTCTCGGTGGATCATGCTAGTGGAAGATAGCACAAACTCTTTTGCGTTTTGAAAAGAGGGAGGGTGATAATAAATCACCCTATCAAAGACCCTCGGACGCCTCTTATCGTCACCTCTTATACGCTTGTCATCATGCATCTTTTCGGGCTTCACTTCGGCCAGTACTTGAACGTTCAGACTTTTGAGATTCTTCAGGTGAGTTATAATGTTGGTACTCTTAATGCTCTTGTCTCCTGCATTGCATGTAAGTTTAAGTTTTGATTAATGTACGTGTGTGTAATATAAATTATAATTATAAACAGCAACAAAAGATATATATGAATAATACCTATCTTTTCAGGCCTGCTGCAGATCATCATTCCCTCGTCGGGCTTCAACACCTCGGCTAGCCCATTAGAGAACTCAAAGTTAGAATCATCGACCACCAACACCTTGTGCCAACTGGCGTATAGCCTCTCCACGACATTCCGAGGCATAGGCATGGTTCCGAAAGACCTAACCAAGGTTTTCATTACTTTGGAATTCATGTTTGTTGTTATTGATTCTCAGATTCATTGGTGCTTCTTATATAGGCACAGGTCTTCCTTCTTCTTTCTTCTTGGTCAAAATAATTAGGTCAATTTTTTTCTCTTTTCTCCCTTAACTGACTTTCCTCTGTAGTTTTACTTAAACTGGAAAACCTTTGACTTGGACAATGGAAAAGTCAATAAAAAATCAATATAAAGACAAGACCCAGGTGAGTATCACTCTTTTTCACACACACACAAGAAACAACTTAATATGAAATATATATGAAGACTTTAAAAAGTCAATAGTATTTACGATTTAAAAACTAGTTCTTTAATAATTGAACCAATCATCAGATTTAAAAACACTTGGAGTACATTTCATGCCTTAAAGTCCCACTTCTTGCATTCATCTTATCAACACAACTATAATTAAATAAATTTCATACTATACTTTAAACTAACTAACATATCTGCATCACACACCACATAATACATCACATTTGCACTAGGATTAGGCATGGGTGACACATTCATGTCACCATCTTCATCATCTCAAATGGACTTCAAAACATGAAATTACTCAAAATCATACACAACACAAGTTCTATTTGGTGATTCTAATACACAATCATGCTTAATTTCATATCAATTCACAAATTGATCATAACCCACTTTCTATAAAATCACCAAATTGTATTCTAAGACATACCTCATAATCCCCTTATGTAGGTGATCATTAATTCATGTTCCTTAATAGGTTTGAGCTTCGATTCACCCTTCAATTTGATGGTTCTTGGATGAACTAGGGGTTGGCTCCATGTGTTTCTCCTGAACGTTCCACGCACACACACACACTATGTGTGTGTTGTGTGTTAATCTTTTGTTTATAAACATGAGTTTCCCTTTTCTACAACTTTGGTCCCTCAAGTTTGTTACTTGCTCACAATAGTCACCCAATTCATTCCCTTGCTTGTTTTACTAAGCATTTAACTAGGCTATAATAACCTAGTTATTACATTTCATTTTATTAAACATGGAGACATACTTGCAAATTTAATAATTCGAGTTTTGGGGCGTTACATATATACATATATATTATCTCACATGCATGATTTCACATAATTTTATTTACACTCCTTGTAACCACAAATGGAGACATGTCATCAAGATAGGAGTGATTTCCTTACCTTGATGACTAACTCCGTTTTCTTTCTCACCTTACGACGACCTCAACAACGAGTTAGGAGTGATTCCCTTACCTAGGTGATCGTTACCAAGACTTCCTTTTAATAAACTCTATTATGTAAACACTATCATGTTTATATCCAATCGTTTATCATTAGTCAAATTCCTAATTATTTCAAAATACATTGTTTATATAAACGAATTTCTTATCCTACAACCTATTTTCACATAACTCACATACACGAAATCTTTATCATACCATAAACACTTGTTCCTCGATTCTTCAAAATTTTACGAAATGCTACTCATCAACTTAGTCGGTCTAATAAAATCCATTGCCCACGAAAATCTCGTATTCAACGTAATTACTAAAACACACTCGTCTCATATCATTATAGTAAAGACTTTTATTTTCAATGGGGAATCAAACCAACTTCTCGTACACACCTATAAAATATTACAAATAGAATTCAATCGTTTACTAAAACTTCTTCCAAGATCAATAAAACACTTTACTAAAGAAGTTTTTTCAACAATCACCAAGTTCACATGCCAAGGTTCTTTTAAGAATCAACGTTTTCACAAGGAACCTCTAAACTTCGAAATCTGTCATTAATGCAAAGTTATCTAAGACAAAGCAATCTTATAAACTTCTAGAACCTTTTTAAACATTACTCAATACGTCAATTGAATTTAAAACACGTGGGCAAGGAAACTTCATAAGAACCAACAATTTTCAACTTATGAAAATTCTTCTTAAAACAAAAGTAGCATTTCCGTTCTTTTACAAAGTACCCTTTCGCATAATCCAAAGATGTTTTATATTCTCTTTACATTCACAAACTAGATTATACATACCATGCCAACTCAATCTATTTTGATTCAATAAACTTAACGTTTTTTCTCAAACCATTATACATACATAACATTTTACACGTTTTAGTTAATATCTCACAACAATCTCGCGCGTATCACCCGTTTTCTTTTTTCATATTCAAAACTTCTTAATCTCTTACGTGCTTAAACTCGTGTATTTCGATTTATGCTATAAACAAAATCATTATTTCTTACATTCATACTTATACATTTTATGCCTACACTTATATTCATACATACACATTTATGTTATGTTCATAGTTCAAATTCATACACTTTATGTTTATACTCATACTCACAATTATACATTTACGTCGTATTTATATCCATGTTTATACTTACATTCATATTCATATCCACATTCATACGTTTTACGTTTATACAATCACGTTTGTACCTATATTCATGTTCATATATACATTCATACATTATACGTTTATACTTATATTCACTCCTCCCCTTTGTGTTTATACTAATGATTCCCATTCATATTCACCTCATACATTTTACTTACACCTATACTTATATAATTATGTTTAAACTAATATTCACAATCATGTTATACTCATACATCCTACTTATACTCATACTTATTTAATTATGTTTAAATTTATATTCACATTCACATACCTTGTTCATACTTATACAATTATTATTAAACTTATATTTACATTCATACATTTTATTCACACCTATACAATTACGTTTACACTCATAGACATACTCATACATTTTATTCATACTTAACCATTCATGTTTTACACTTATATTCACATTTATATCCATGCTCATGCATCTTATGTTTATACTCATACTTATACTCGTATTCATACTCGCAACAATACGTTTTATACTTATACTCATAGTTACGCTCATACTCGTACGTTTCATGGCTAAACTTATATTCATACTCGTACTCATCACAATACATTTTATACTCATATTTGTACACATGTTTATACTCACATTCATACGATTTATGTTATACTCGTACTTATATATATACTCTCATTTATACGATTTATGTTTATACTCACTTTCATTCGTTTATGCTCAAATTTCTACTCACATTTATACTCATTTTTCATACACGTTATGCTTATACTTGTAATCATACTCTTATTCATGCGTTTGTGTTATGCTCACATGCGTATTCATATTTAAACTTATACTATGCTCATGCTTTTATTCATACTCAAAATTTATACATTCACACATGTACGCGAGCGAAACCCGATGGATTCGCTTACGTTGGTCTTATACTGTCGCAACCCCCGCCCCCTGACAACCCGGGAACGGGCGGCCGCGGCCAGTTTCGGTGGTATCTGGTGTTTTTATCAATTTTGGCAGCGGAAATTTTCATCAGGACCGTAGTTAGGAAATATTTTATCAGAGTAAAATACCACGCTTTTATAACATTAAACACATGGGTAAATCCCAAGTTTCAGTACACACATTTTCATAGGGATAGAACCCTATTTTATTTAATAAAAACATCTATTCATTTTAGGTAACTTTATTGCCACTTTTCCAAGCCTTCAGTGCTGTCCAGCTGCCTTCTATTTAGCTGTCACATTTTGTTACCTGAAACGCATTTAAAAACATTTTGTCCGTGGGAAATACTGGTGAGTGAATCCGAGTTTAATCAAGTTTAAATAAAAACCATTGTACAGTATTGAGGGTGGTCGCGCAAATACATTTGTTTCCAAGTCATACTAATTACCACCCACGGTACTGTCAACCCGACTTGTGGAAATGTTACTCCTCGCAAGGCAGTAAAAAATTTTGTATACAAAACCCCAACATACCGACGATAATTGTATCCTTACAAATACTCAATCACTATTTAATATATATTTAATTAAGTGAGGTTTTGTAAAAACAGTTAACAAAAAGGAGATTACTCACATTGTTGTCTTAGATTATCCTTTAGGGTTTCCTGGTGACAATCTATAAATTACACAAATGCACACGTGTTAGTATAATAACCCATTTTAACATTAGTAATACCCTCCCCGAGACGGCATTCCAACGACTACGTCGGGCAGAACCACGACAGCCGTTACGGAACCCTAGATCAATCGGGCAGCGTATCTAATACGTATCCAGGGGTTATGATACTTACAACGGAGCAGAACTTCGTTATTTAGGGGGATATTATACCCGAGTATAGCTTCTACTATCAAGAAATTCGAGAGAGAAATGAAATGTGAGCAATTGAAACTGAAGGCCCGATGCCCTCTTATATAGGGCCTGATTTTCGTTTTCTCACGGCCCGCGTAATGTGAGTCCTCGGGTTACGCGGCCCGCGTAGTAGGGTGTCTAGGCCGTAGCTGAACCGGGTCACGAGTGTAGGTCCAACACATGTTGCCACGTGTCAACACCGGGTGAGGCCTCGTCTTTGATCGCTCATGGGCCGCGTAGGCAGTAGCCAAAGGCTACGCGCCCCGCGACAGCCTTAATTTTCTTGTTTTTATTTTATTTTTATAAAAATAAAGGTATACGGGGTGTATTTAAGGACATAATAGGGTACTTTAATATATATTAGGGTGTCAGAAAAAAATTCAGGAGGGTTGTTATATATACTATTTGGAACGCAAACATGCTTATATGCTACATTCCTATACGCACGCAATCTTATTTTCAAAACTTATGTATACCTTAATTCATATGCAACTAGTACAAGCTATGCGGGTCATGCGATGATCGGTATAATCACGGGTGCACACGGGATTATAGTGATAAGCGCATGAGAACTATAGAGTGTACTACTGTGTATGGTAAGACACAGAACGTAACATTGCACCGAATAACGAAACGAACGTAACATGGTTAAAATATGGTGGATACGCCGCTGGTACGTCCTATATATAAGGGTTTTCATCATATTACTAAACTTTCGTAAATCGTGCCATGAGAAATTCAGTGTTTTGCAGACCTTTTAGACTTACTACAAACTTTAGACAACTCACAAACATATTATATCCGATTATCCACGACGAGACTTCATTCTTAACACACTACTTTCGTGTATCCAATACTTATGCCATTCTTATAGTCACATCCGTTTATTAAAATCAAACGTTCACTTTTATACCCCATTATTCTTTATCTTTTGTACGAACCCTGTTCGCAATCAAGTCTGTTTAAACGTTCGAATCATAATCTACCTCCTTACTTTTAAAACTACCTTTCTATCCTCTATTCATGTGCAAATACTCGTAGTTGATCGTTACCTCCAAAACCGTTTTATGTAAAACGTCAAACCTTCTCGTTCCTCTAAATAAAACAACTTTCTACAAATATGCGATTTGATGCTATCCTCTAAACTTTCATGCAAACTACCTCACTTTTCGTCAAATACAAACCGTTTTATACCAAATTTTCCCTCTTAAATGCGACACATTTCTAATACATCTCCGATTTGAGTCATTCAAATCTGTTTAAGTCATTTTGCCTATGCCCGCACGTACACATTTTCACTGATGTTGATGCCTCAAATCATTTTTTTAAATAAACAAACTCTTTTACAAACCTATTATAACAACCCTCCTTAAAATATTTTGGACACCCCTAAATATCCTAAAAGATACCCCGTATACGAAAACCGGCCCCGAAATACCTTTATTTCATTAAATAACAAATAAAAACAAAAATAATAGTCTATCGCGGGGCGCGACAGACTCTTCTTCATCTGTCGTGGGGCGCGACCGAGCGATAAAAAGCGTAACCTGGTGATGCCACGTGGCATGACACGCGTCGAGACCACTGGTGACTCAACAAACCCTGCCGCCGCCTTTTTGGCTCTGGCGGGGCGCGACAGCCCCCCTTGTTTCCGTCGCGGGGCGCTAGAAACCAGCTGTTCAGCCCTATAAATTGTGGTTTCGAGCTTCATTTCCAATTTGTTCAAAACTCAACTGTCTCTCTCTAATTCTGAATTAATAGAAATTCTGCTTGGGTATAATACCCCCTAAATAGCGAAGCTCTGCCTCGTTGCAAGTATTATAACCCCCAGTTACGTATTAGTGATGCTGCACGATTGATCTAGTGCTCCGTAACGCATGTCAAGGCTCTTCCTGACTCAGTCGTTGGAGTTCTATCTCGGGGAGAGTATATCTAATGTAAATTTGGGTTATTATACTAACGCGTGTGCATTATTTAATTTAATAGATTATAACCAGGAAGTCACAAGGAAATACCTAAATTAGCAATGTGAGTTAATCCTTCTTTTTGTAAACCTTTTGGTGAGTAATCTTCTTTTTGTGAAACCTTTTATAAACTGTTTTTACAAAACCTCAAATGTTTGAATTATATTTCACAGTGATTGAGTATTTGTGATTCTACAATTATCGTCGGTATGTTGGGGTTTTGTATACAAAATTTGTTACTACACTGTGAGTAGTAACATGACCACCAGTCAGGATTGACAGTACCGTGGGTGGTAATTAAAGTAGAGATATAAGCAAATGTAATTGCGAGATCGCCCTCAATACTGTAAAATGATAAAACTTGTTTTGATTAAACTGGGATTCACTCACCAGTATTTCTTGCTGATAAAATCTTTTAAACACGTGTTTCATGTAACTTAGTGTGAAGCCAATAAAAGCCAGCTGGAGAGCACTGAAGGCTTAGAAAAGTGATAAAAGTTACCTAATTAAAAAGGAGAATTGTTTTCAATAATTAGGGTTATTCCCTATAAATGTATTACCAATGAAAAATCGGGTTTTGTCCCACTTGTTTATTATAAATGTATTATCAGCAAAACTTGGGTTTTATCCCATTTATCTATTTTAAACGTTTTGGTGTTTAACTCTGATAAAAAAAATATTTTCTAACTACGGTCCTGATGAAAATTTCCGCTGCCCAATTAATAAACACCGATACCATCAGAATGGTTTGCGGCTCCCGCTCCCAGGGTGGGGTCGGGGGCTGTGACACCTATCCCTTCGTTCTTCAAAATTTCATACTTTTCAAAACGTCTCAAACTTCAAAGTCTCAATTTTAAACAATACTCTTCTGTTTGCCGAAACCCTTTCAAGTCTTCTTTTTGCATAAATTTCGGGACGAATTTTCCTAAAGGAGGGGAGACTGTAACGCTTTGCTTTTTCGTAACTTTCCCAATTTAGAAGATGCGTCTTGTAAATCTATTTTTGGAAACTCGTCTCTTTCAAAAAATCGTATTTCATTTCATCATCATAAATCCAAGACTTTAATCGCACAAAAATCTATCTTTTATTTCGAAATTTTGCTTTCACTTATCCATCATACTTGTACGTTTATAATCCCTTAATGGATGTTTCCGCCATCGGTTGGGGTGTGACACTTCCTTCTTGAGCCCAACCTCTTCTTTAATCAACAAGCCCAAGATTCCTTTCAAGACCAATGCAGCTCCAAGTCCAGTTAAGTCCAGTTATATGTAACACAACACACAAAAATAATTAATATCATATTGAACTGAAATATAAATATATATATATATATATATATGTAATTTTAACACCCGCTCAGTATAATATGCAAAAGGATCAAACATATTGATACCTGCACATAATCATTATGTGCCTGAATCAGTAACCCTTTAGTTAGAATATCTGCCAATTGTTTTTCCGAATCTATTCCTAGAGATCTTATTACTCCTCTTGAAATTAGATCTCTTAAGAAAAATAAGTCGATTTCAAAATGTTTTGTCCTGTCATGAAAGATAGGATTTGCCGCAATTGACAACGCAACTGTACTATCACAGTACAAAGATATTGGCAGATTAACTTGTACTCCCAATTCTAACAACATATTTTTAACCAAACCAATTCACAAGCAGCAGCACACATCGACCGATACTCAACTTTTGCTGAGGACCTGGAAACCGTGGCTTGCGTTTTACTTTTCCATGAAACCAAACAGTCTCCTAAAAAAACCTGTAATAAATTCTTGACTCTAGGCACTTTGCCCAATTTGAGTCTGCAAATGCACTCAATTCTAGACCATCCCCTTTACTAAATATAACACCTTTTCCAGGTGCAAGTTTCAAATATCTCAGTAGTCTAAATGCAATCTTTAAGTGACCCTGAGTTGGAGAATGCATATATTGGCTTAAAAAATGAACAGTGTATGGTATGTCAGGCTTGGTGTGAGCAAGACATATTAACTTGCCCACCAACTTCTAATATCCTGTGATGTTATTAAGCACATCACAATTTGACTTACACAACGTTATTAATACATGGGTTTGCTCAATTGGATTACTAACTGGTTTGCATGCAGTCATGCCATACTCAGATAGTAGTTCTAAGCAATACTTCCTTTGTGTAAGACAAATTCCTTCTTTTACTTTTACAACTTCTATTCCTAGGAAGTATTTCAACTCTCCTAGGTTCTTTATTAAAAATTTAGACCTAAGATTACTTTTAACAACATTGATCTCAATTAAGTCATAACCAGTAATCACAATATCATTAACATACACAAGTAAATAAAATATAACACCTTTATTCACCTTATAAAACAAAGAATAATCACATTTACTTTAACTAAATCCTAAGTCAAACAGCACATTCACCAATTTAGCTATCACACCCCAACCGATGGCGAAAACATCGGGGTGCGAGCACTTAGCGTTCAGATTGCTCATGAGATTTCCACAACACTAAATATTTCAATAGATATTAAATAGGTTTCGTAGTAATTGTCTAAAAACATCCACCAACCACAAATAACAAGTAGCAAACATAACAGACATTGTTTCAATTGTTCAAATGACTAAATTAACTAGGCGACGTTTCTAGGCATCTCCTAGCTTGATTTCCAAGAGTCCCCATAGCAACCTATCAGCCTGCAACACGTATTAAAATATCAATACGAAAGTATTGGCGAGTATACAAGTTTGATAATAGAATAATAGATTAAAACAACTCATATCCACAATGTAAGCAATAAAAATAGTTTCAGCCGTGCTAGTGTCGCAGTCCATGCAGTGATAGCCCAAGTATCCCGATGCTTTAGTGTTTACCCAAGACTCACGGTAAACTAGAACCCTCCTAACAATACCCCCTGAGAATAATGGGAGAGGTGCATTCCCTATAGCGCTACTATTGTTAAGGCGGAACTACACACCCTGGATTAAACGTCACATAGCACAAAATAGAATACTAGAATGCACAAGTTGTTACATACACATAGGATAGAGTTTAAACTTCTAAGGATTTAAGTTTATATAGAATACATGTTGCACCCCAAAGTTTAAAGGTAAAAAGGGGATCGAGTATACTCACAGTGATTGCCTAACAGTATAAACTGCTATTGGATCAAAGGGAGCTCTTTTAGAATTAGCCTGATTAGATTACAACAGATAAGAGTCGGGAAGAATAATGAGATCACACGAAGTGTTGGAATAGTCACTGGATCGGATGGCTGTCCGATCGGATGGCTGTCCGATCGGATGGCTGTCCGATCGGATGGCTGTCCGATCGGATGGCTATCCGATCGGATAGCCACTTGATCAGGTGACTTAGTGCAAGTGGAACGGGTGGCTGTCCGATCGGATAGTTGTCCGATCGGGTGGCCACTCTATCCAAGTGTTCAAGTTTCAAGTTCTGCTTTTCAAGTGTTATGGTTACCTCGATCGGATGTGTTGGTGCATGTTTGTGACAACAGCTTAGATTTGGTCTTTGGATATCTTGTAATTAGTTAAACGATAAAAAGTTAGCGGGTTTAGCTTTGTAATAGTTAGTTGTAATGTTTGGGCTAACCAAACCCAACGAATTGGGTTAATGGGAAACGAATTGGGCCTGTCCAATTCGCAGTCCATGATGTTTATCCTTGGCCCAAGTAGTAACCTTGTGTTATATAAACAGGGTTATGCTTTAGGGTTTAGGTTAATCAGCTAATCAGCCAGAACATTCTGAGAGAGCAATTTCGTGATAGCATCTAGGGCTTGGACGAAATTGAGAGTTGTGAGGGTTTAGATTGATTGTAATTCAGTTTGATTGATAATCAATAGTAAACCCGGATTGAAAGTGTCTTGCTGTTTCTGTTCTTCTACTTGTTTCTGTGATATTCTGATCAGGAGGATTCCGCACTCTTGATTGGAAAGACAATTCTGTGAAAGATCCATACGAATAGGGGACTTACAATTGGTATCAGAGCATTAGGCTCTTGAAAGCTCGGTTCAGGATTGTTGGCTGCAGAAACAGGAAGAAATTTTCGAAATTTTGAAAACCTGAAAAATTAGGGTTTTGAAATTTTCGAAATTTTTGATATAATTTTTCGAATTTGTTGGCTGTTTTGATCTTCTGGTTTGTTTGAGTGCTGTTTTGCAGGTTTTAGGGTTTCCAGGAAAGTTTTTGGTTGATTGTTTTGAAGGATTTTGGCTGAAAACGCTTGAAGATTCGAAGATTGTTCTTCGTGTTCTTCAAGTTCTTCGTTCTGTTTCTTACTGATTTTCGAAATTACTGATATTTTTGGTGTTTCGATTCTGCAGGAAAGTGTTGACAGATCTTGAAAATCTCAGAAGTTTGGAAAAAGATTGAATTTCCTTAATTACTGGTTGGCGAAATTGACTGATCTGCGAAGTTGTTTGATCTGCGAACTTGTCTGATCTGGCGAACTTGATTGATCTGCGAAATTAACTGAGCAGCATAGTTATTGGCGAAATTAAATCCAAAGGCGACTTTGGTAACCGTGAAATTTTCCACAGCGAAAATATTACGGTTTTCGGCGACCTTACCAGTCGTCATAATAGCGAACTGGTTACCCAGCGAAATTAATCTGAGCGAAATTAATCTGAGCGAAATTGGCAGCGAATTTGACCAGCAAATTTAACATATCAGCGAAATTGACCAACAAATTTAACTGATTTACCAGCGAAATTAATCAGTAACCAGCGAATTTAAGAGGTGGAATTTCAGTTGGCAAGCGTCGATAAAATTTTAGTGTTTGGCAAATAGAAATTGATTCGTAGCTCGTTAGACAGAACTGTTTGGACCGTTGAATTCCTTGGATTTTTAGGGAAAAAAACTCTGGAAAATCCCGATTTCGGTTTTCGACATTAGATATCATTGGATTCGTCTTTTCGAGACGATTCTAACGGTGTAATTTGGTAACCACTGTTTTCGGAAAAATATTGTACGGTTTTATCAGTCTGTTACGTTAAAAATGTCGAACATGTCTAGTTTGAATGAGCTGTTGAGAATGGAGCATGAGGTTGGCACTACCAACAAACCACCTAAGATGATGAAGGTGGAGAACTATTTGACATGGAAGGATCGTTTTCAATCGTTCATTGAATATCAGGATACTCGCATGTGGATATGCATTGAAGAAGGGTACATTGACCCAACACATGATTTTGAAGGCAGACCTCGTAAAACTGCTTATGTGAATATGGACGATGCTGAGAAAAAGATGTATGAGGCTGAAAAGAGAGCCTTGGCTGCAATTAAAATGTCCTTACCTGATAGCATCAAGCATACTTTCAAGAGGTACACAAATTCCAAGGATATGTGGGATGCATTGGAAAAGAGATATGCGGGAAATGCAGATGTCAAGAAAAACAAAGTTGATCTACTGAAGAAGCAGTTTGCTGTTTTCAAGTTCATGAAACATGAGTCACTTGAGGACATCATCACTCGCTACTATCATCTGATGTCAGAAATGGAAAATTATGATATCGATTGCTATACTGACGTAGAGAAGAATGACAAGCTGCTCGATGCCTTACCTACTAAGTGGGATATCTACACTCTCATGATTAAGGGAGAGGCAGATTATGAAACAAAGGAACTGGAGGAAGTAGTTGGCAAGCTGAGAGCTTATGAGCTCAGTATGAAGAAGAAAGACACTGGATATGATCAGGTTCAAGATCCAACGATTTACAATGGGCTTGCATCTTCTTCATCTCACAACGCTTCTAGCGACTCTGCTACTGCGTTTCTTTCGTGTGAGAATGAGCAGGTCACAGTAAACGAAGATGGTGATGTGTGTTTTGTAGCTGCTTCAGGAGGATCAACAGGAGCCAAAAGAACACCAGCTTCGAAGCAGAGTAGTGGTGTTAAGTCAATGCCAATGAGTGTGAAGTCTGCTGAAGAGCATCTTGCTCTACTTGCTTCATTTGTTGCTTCTTACGAGAACTACATTCAGGGGAAGATATCTGATCCTGCCACTTTGGATGAAGATTATGATCAGATTGACCCTGATGATCTTGAAGATATGGATTTGCAGTGGCAAATGGCCATGATTACTAGAAGAGTGAAGAGATTTATGAACCGAACAGGCAGGAAGTTTATAGGAAAGACGGTTGGTTTCGACAAGACCAAAGTGAGATGCTTCAACTGTCAAAGTTATGGGCATTTTGCTAGGGAATGTCAAAAACAAAAGCAGGAGACTTCGAGTCAGAGTTCAAACAATAGGAATGCAACAAACAACTCTAACTCAAGAGCGCTGATCTCTACTGCTAGAGAAGGTTCATATGACTGGAGTATTCACTTGGAAAAAGATGACAATGTCACACAGGCATTCATGGCAGAGATAACTCAAATTGATGATGGTGAAGATACTGTGGAAGATGCTGAAGCAAAAATGGATGATGAGGCTGAGGTGAAGGCAGAGAGTAAAGCTGAAGAAAAGAAGGCTGATCAGACATCAGATGCTGAGGAGAAAAAGCAAAAGTCTGACCAGGAACGGGAAGCTGAAGAAAAGGAAGCTGAATACAAAAGAGTGAAAGATCAGCTTGCAGCTCTCATGGCCAACCTTGATAAACAAACAGGAGAGGTAAAGTCTAATTCTGTGTGTTTAAAATGTCGTGAATTACAGGGTGAAGTTGATAGGTTGTCCACACAAAACCAAAGTCTGGTGGGCGAGATGTCTACCATAAAAGAAGCAAACTTTTTTGCTAAAAGAAACGAATCGTCATACTTGAAGAAAATAAAAGGTCATGAAACTAAAATTGAAGCTGTAACCTGTAAATTAAATGAAAAACTTCAAGTCATAGACTTAGCTCATGAAATGATGGCTGAGAAAACAAAAGAGATTTCTGATAAATGCAAAGAGTTGTCAGATGCACAACTCAAAATTGTTGAACTTGAAAGGAAATTAGGTCAGTTCAGGGACTCTACTTTTGTTATGAAACACATGATGGGTGGCTTGAAGAAAAGTAATGACAAAACCAGTGTGGGATTTCATGGTTTCAATGAAGTTCCACCTCCTGTTAGTCATGACTATTCTTTCTTGCCCAATGAAGATGAGCTTATGGACTTTGGGTCAACATCACCAAGTAGTTCCACATCACGTCAAGGAAATGTTTTTGAGAATGCTGATGCTAAGAAGGATAATAACAGCAAACCTGTTTTGAAAAAGAATACATCACATCCTAAAAATAACAATCCAACGTTTGTTAAAAAGGTTAATTTTGTTCAAGGAAGTGACATGAAAAACGAAACAGCTGTTATTGAAAATGAATCTAATATAGAGTTTGCTAAAAACAAGAACATAGAAAATTCTGAAATTAAGCAAACTGAACCAAATCCTTCTAAGGCATCATCAGAAGAAAAACCCGAATCTAGTTCTAAGGCTTCAGAAAAGAAGTCTTCGAAAAAGAAATCGTGCTTCAAATGTCACACCAAGGGACATGTAGCTAGTTGCTGTCCTAACAAAAAGAGTGAAGCACAAGTGAGTGAGGAGAAGAGAGAGAAGTCACCAGAAAATAGTGGTGATAAACAGGAGAAAGTTGCAAATTCTCCAAAGAAATCTGCTGCTAAGAAACCAGAGAATGTTGCTGTTGGTGAAGATAAGGCTGAAAAAGGAACTCCACAAGTTCCTCGTTTTCAAAGAAATCAACCAAGGTTTCAGCCTAGATCTCCACCAGGCAGATTTGAGAGACCTAGAAGCAGTTCACCAAGAATGAACAATTATAATGCTAATAATTTCAGAAGTCAAGGTCAATATCAAAATCGATACCAAAATAATGGTGGTCGAACTTTTTATAACAATGGCTTTAGAAATTACAACAATAATGCTTCTTGGAATCAAAATTCAAGATACCCAAATCAAAATTTCCAAAGGTCAAATAGTCCAAACATGTATAGGAACCCTCAGGACCAAAGACCTAGTGGAAATCAAAATCAAATTCCATCAACGGGTCTAAGATCCAAGACTCCAGTTAGGAGTAATGGATATTGGATGGATGTTCCGGTAGTTGGTGAATTTGGACGACCCAAGACCATTAAGGCTTGGGTCCCCCAATCTAACTAATTTCTTGGTTGGTGTGTGCAGGAGCTGCTAAGGAGGATTATCAACTTGTGGTATGTTGATAGTGGCTGCTCCAGGCACATGACGGGGGATGCGAGATTGTTGACTGAATTTGAAGATTTTGATGGTGGAAAGGTGAATTTTGCTGGTGCTAAAGGTGGTAGAATTACAGGACGAGGAAAGGTGACCAATGGGAAGATCACACTGGACAAAGTGAACTATGTGGAGCAGCTTAAACACAATCTGATGAGCGTGTCACAAGTCTGCGACAAGGGTCACTCGGTCCATTTTACCAAGAATGAAGCATTAGTGTTGAAACCAGGTTTGAAGATTCCGGACGATTGGATAGTGATGCGAGCGCCAAGGAGAAATGACACTTATGTCATGGACATGGGTGCTAAGGATCCAACTGCTGTGGTGGCGTGTTTACTATCAAAAGCATCTGAAGCTGAATCGATGTTGTGGCACAGACGCATGGCCCATATTCACTATCGAAAAATGAATTACCTTGTTAAAAATGAGCTAGTGAAAGGGGTTCCAATGCAGAGGTTTCAAGTGGAAGATAAATGTCTTCCATGTCAAAAGGGAAAACAACACAAGAAACCTCATAAATCTAAAACAGTAAATTCCATAGATGCCCCTTATGAATTACTTCACATGGATTTATTCGGTCCAGTGAACGTGAGGAGCATAGGTGGAAAGTACTATTGTTTAGTTTTCACTGATGATTACTCACGATATTCATGGGTTTTCTTTTTAGGTACAAAAGATGAGACGGCGGAGATGCTGATAGATCTTTTTACGAAATTGGAAAACGTCCATGATGCAAGGATCAAGAGGATAAGGAGTGATAATGGCACGGAGTTCAAGAATCGAGTTCTGGATCTCTACTGTCTTCGAAAAGGAATTGAACATCAATATTCAGCTCCTTATACACCTCAACAAAATGGAGTTGCTGAGAGGAAAAACAGGACGTTGATTGAAGCCGCTAGGACGATGCTTTCAGATTCAAAGCTACCAGTTCTTTTCTGGGGAGAGGCTGTGAATACAGCTTGCTATGTCCTAAACAAAGTTTTGACTGTTAAACGTTTTAACAAAACATGTCATGAATTAATGTTTAACAAGAAACCAAACTTAGAAGGCTTTGAACCATTTGGATTACCCTGCACCATTGTGCGTAATAAAGATAAACAAAAATTCGGTGAGGTGGCTGACGAAGGCTACTTTCTAGGTTACGTACCTGGCGCACCGAATAAAAGGGTTTTTAATCTAAAAACTGGTAAAATTGAGGTTGTCTTTAATGTTGAAATTACTTCATACAAACCTCAACAATCAACGAGTGGTCCTGCTATATTATATGATTATGAAAGCACTTTTAAATCATTTAATATTCCTGAGTTTCCAAATGCAGATGATTCTCAGTTGATTCAAACAATGATTGGTGGAGACGATGAAGGCGAGTTCATGCCTAGATCGAATGTTGATATGACAGATGCTGCGGAAACTTCCCATGGTGCTGCTGATCCTGATTCGAGTGATAGTGACTCTGAACCCATTGAGGGGGAGGATTTCATTAATCCATTTGCAGATCAGAACATTCAAGGGGAGGTTGGATCAAACCTGGGTGATAATCTTGAAGTTGATACCGTTGCTACTACACGAGCAAACAGGGATCATCCAGTTGACATGATACTTGGAGATCCTAATGCAGGTGTTCAGACGAGAAGAAGCATAGCAGCGAATTCTGGTTTATTTGTGTCGATTGAGAAGACTGGGATTGTGAACGAGTGCTTGTATAGTTGTTTTATTTCTCAAGAGGAGCCGAAGAACATTCATATGGCTCTTAAAGATAATTCATGGGTTGAAGCTATGCAAGAGGAATTGGCCCAGTTTGCTAAGTTGAAGGTTTGGGAGTTGGTTGACCTTCCTAAAGGTGAAAGAGAGATAGGCACTAAGTGGGTGTTTAAGTGCAAGAAGGATGACAGAGGGATAGTGACGCGAAACAAGGCTCGATTGGTGGTTAAAGGTTTCAATCAGCAAGAAGGGATTGATTACAATGAAGTGTTTGCACCAGTGGCAAGGTTGGAGGCAATTCGTTTGTTTCTAGCTTTCGCAACATTCAAGGGCTTCAAAGTTTACCAACTCGACGTGAAGAGTGCATTTCTTTACGGGAAAGTCCAAGAAGTGGTGTATGTCTCACAACCAGATGGGTTCGTTGATCCAGATTATCCAGATCGAGTGTACAAACTTGATAAGGCTTTGTATGGGTTACATCAAGCTCCCAGGGCGTGGTACGAGACTCTGTCTACACATCTGATCAAAAATGGTTTTGAAAGAGGTCAGATTGACAGTACACTGTTCATCAAGAGGAAGAACGAAGATTTTCTGCTAGTACAGGTGTGCGTGGATGACATTATCTTTGGGTCATCTGATGAGAGTATGTGTAAAGAGTTTGAGCAGGTGATGAAGAGTAAGTTCGAAATGAGCGCTATGGGTGAGCTGTCTTACTTTCTGGGATTACAAGTTGAACAGAAGGAGGATGGGATGTTTATTCATCAAACAAAGTATGTGTATGACATTTTGAGTCGGTTCAAAATGAATGATTGCTCTACTTTCAACACACCCATTTGTGAAAATCACAATCTTGGCCCAGATCATGAAAGTACTGAAGACGTTGATCCAACTCAATATAGGGCGATGATTGGTTCTCTGATGTACTTGACTGCTTCAAGACCTGACATTATGTTTGCAGTATGCTTGTGTGCTAGATATCAGGCGAATCCAAAAGAGTCACACATGAAAGCAGTGAAGCGTATTCTTCGTTACTTGAAGGGGAAACCTAAACTTGGGTTGTGGTATCCAGCTGATAGTGATCTGAATTTTGTCGCTTACACTGACTCAGACTTTGGGGGATGCAAGTCGAACAGAAAGTCTACAACAGGTGGTTGTCAGTTCTTAGGAGGCAGGATCGTGTCTTGGCAATGCAAGAAGCAATCCTGTGTGTCTACATCTACGTGTGAAGCTGAATATATTGCTGCAGGTAGCTGCTGCTCTCAGGTTCTCTGGATTCAACAGCAGATGCGCGATTACGGTTTGGATTTCACTCGTACTCCTATTATGATAGACAATAATGCCACAATTTCTATAACAAATAATCCCGTGAAACACAGTCGCACAAAACATATTGACATACGTCATCATTTTATACGGGATTGTGCTGAAAAACGACTAATTGAATTACATCGAGTCGACACCGAAGATAACCTGGCAGATCTTTATACTAAAGCTTTTGACAGGGCTCGCTTTGAACACTTAGTCGAACTCAACGGGATGAGGAATCCTGAATAACTGGTTTTTCATAAGAATTTTTGTAAATAGTTTACTGCTTTTCTTAAAAATCAAAAATACAAAAACATTGAAAAATCAAAAACATAAAAAAAATTGAAAATCAAAAATGAGTTATCACTGTGTGAAAAAGGAGAAATGATAGTACATCAGCAAGTTAGACTGTCACACTGAAAATGAAATTAAAATGCTTAAGTGTGATAGCAGCTTCATCATATGATGTACCAGTAGGCAAAAAGCATGAAATAAACCTAAATGAACTGAATTTGAGTGGGGAACACATCAGTGGTGTATGGTTTAATGACCTTAAATCTTGCGTTGATAGATTGCCAAAATCTGAAGTTTTGGGTCTTTATACTGTTATTTCATCTGGGGATATCTTGGCTGTTCGTCTGTTCAGAACTAAAATTGTACATGACCCCAGGAAAGAAAGTCACTTGGAATTAGCACATTTCTATTTGAATGTCTGTATGTTGTCCCGATACACACAATTTTGATCTGATTCTGAAATCTTCTCTGAAAAAAGTCGTGTACCTCCTCTGCTGCATCCAGATATATGCTGACCTGGAGGTGCTAGGCAACGACAGCTTCTGCTGCATCCAGATACATGCTGACCTAGCTGTACGTTGTCGCGCTATAGATCTAATACACCCGAAAGAGGCCCTTAAGTGCCCAAAAGAAACCCAATAAACCTATATCAAACTGAGAAAACTCATTTGATCTGTATATTATACCATCTCTCCTAAAGATCTATTCTGTTCTCTTCTCAACCTATTCCCAGTTAAGATTTCAGAAATCTGGATTGGACTTGTGAAATATGTGGTAGGGAAGATACTTGCATGATAGAGTGTGTTGTTTATATTTCCAGGATTTGATTAGTATTTATTTGGGTGTTCATTGTTAAGCAATCAAAACATGATAAAACAGATTATATGCAGACCTAAACATTGTCAGTATATCTTAAAGGATGACATCAGTATACTCACCTACTACGATGAATCTTTGTGCATACCTTGATCGCGGGGGTATATCCTGAAGTGGGACACACTAGTATTTCAGTAATAATATTACCTTAACGTATCATACGGTAATGGTACTTGAAATATTCATGCATTTTGTTTAGGTGGAAAAACATACTGGTAATCGTCTTGGACTGCTTTTCACGAAAAATTAAATAAAGAATTATCTAATAGTGTGAAAACAGTTTGATTGTGCTGATATGATCTTCTTACCAGTGATTCTCACAAAAATAGAGTGTTTATTGCTTTTCGTATTTATTTACTTGCTTTCAGAAAATTTAAAAATCCAAAAATAGTGTATGTTTCTGTTTAAAATTCTTAACGTACGGGAAACTGTTATTCTTGGAGGAATTGTTACTGATAGGGGGAGACAGTGTTGGAAAGTGAGTTCAAAATTTTAAATCATGCGGGTTCTAGGGTGTGATTAAAAGGTTTTGCTTGTTGGTGAAGGAATTGAGAATGCTTAATCTGTGATACAATCTCTTGAAAAATAATAATTTGTTTAACTTTGTTGAAAAATTCTTATGGTTTCTCGAGATGTTTGTTTTATAGTAAACAGATTGAAGCAGTGTGTTGCTGAGAAGTTGTTGTGTTGCTAAGTTGCTGTGAAGATGAGAGTTTGATTGGATGCATGGTAGAACCTCCTTTCTATATTGCAGACAAAGATTGAAGAGTTTGAAGGTTGCTATACAAATGCTGAACTAGAGTTTACTCAAACGCTAAAGTTTTGAAGATTTGGTGATTGGATGCATCAGCTTAGGGGGAGTCTGTTGCTGACAGAAGCTATTGAAGCTGAAGCTATCCAAAGACCAAAGACAGTGCAAGACTACATGAAGATAAGACTACATGAAGATTGCAAGATGACTGAAGACAAAGTTATTTTATGAAGCTATTGTCAAGGGGGAGTTTGTTGGTGCATGTTTGTGACAACAGCTTAGATTTGGTCTTTGGATATCTTGTAATTAGTTAAACGATAAAAAGTTAGCGGGTTTAGCTTTGTAATAGTTAGTTGTAATGTTTGGGCTAACCAAACCCAACGAATTGGGTTAATGGGAAACGAATTGGGCCTGTCCAATTCGCAGTCCATGATGTTTATCCTTGGCCCAAGTAGTAACCTTGTGTTATATAAACAGGGTTATGCTTTAGGGTTTAGGTTAATCAGCTAATCAGCCAGAACATTCTGAGAGAGCAATTTCGTGATAGCATCTAGGGCTTGGACGAAATTGAGAGTTGTGAGGGTTTAGATTGATTGTAATTCAGTTTGATTGATAATCAATAGTAAACCCGGATTGAAAGTGTCTTGCTGTTTCTGTTCTTCTACTTGTTTCTGTGATATTCTGATCAGGAGGATTCCGCACTCTTGATTGGAAAGACAATTCTGTGAAAGATCCATACGAATAGGGGACTTACAGGATGGCGGCTCGATCGGATGGCTATCCGATCGGGTTGCCACTCGATTGAGATTTCCAAAGTTCCAAGTTTCTAAAAAGCTCTAAGTGTTGAAAGGTCATGAGTCTAGTGTCACCTGATCGGGTGGTTGTCCTATCGGACGGCTGTCCGATCGGGTTGCCGCTCGATCGGGCGAACCTTGTTTCGTCTACCATTTTGTAAAATTCTCTAAGTTTTAACGATGACGGCATGGTACGTATTGAGATAATGGTAACTTATTGTCGCACAGCCTTTCTGATCGGGTGGGAATCACCCCATTCCGATCAGTTAACTGCCCGCGATAACATTCATGTCAAAATTCATATTTCGGCCGTCATTCTCTGGTAGAAATCCATCTTTAAGCTGACTCTAGACTAATAATTAAGTCTATAGTCCGTTCAGAACCGGATCTCACCATTTGAAATAAAAGGTTGAAGAAAAGATGAAGAAACTTAAGTTTTATATGAAAAAGTCTAGAGTTAACTTAGATTTAGTGTAAAAACGTATGAAATTCCTTAGATCAGAGCTAGATCTTGTCAGGAATGACATCATGTGACAGTTTGTACAAACCACCATGATGATGTCACCCTCAAGAACTCAGATCTGAGAGATTTCACGGTGAAAAGTGTGATTTCAAAGGTGAATCACGTAGAGAATGAAGTGTAGATAAAAAAAAGTACAAGGATCTAGCTTAAAACGTACCGAAATTGATGGGAAAATGAAGAAATGTAGTGTGTGTGCGTCTGGTCGAACAGGGCTGTCACATCAGGGAATAAAGTAATGTGACAGGCCTATTTATAGTGTGGAGAGTGTGAGAGGAGGGGTAGTGTGCACGAATCAGGTGGTCCGACCGAGTGACCATCCGATCGGGTGGTCATCCGATCGAGTGGCTATCCGATCGGGTGGTCATCCGATCAGATTGCCACTCGGACAACCCATCTTTTCCGCATTCCCGTCCTTGATTCGTTTTGTGAGTTAGATGTAAGCGTTGCGTAATATGTGAAAAAATAGAATAACTAGATTATATTATAAACACAAAAGTTTTCAAGATTAATAGATTCCGCCAGTGACAAGACTTTAGTCTCTCGTTCAACCAAGTATCAAGTTTCACGAGTCTCCAGAGTCAAGCACCAAATAGATTTAGACATTCCAAGCACGTAGAATTAGGCATTCCAAGCATAGATTTAGACATTCCAGACATATATTTAGACATTCCCAGTATATAATTTTAGGCATTTCACATCGTAGATTTAGACATTTCAACACATAGTCTTAGACATTCCAACACATAGATCTAGGCATTCCAAACACATAGAATTAGGTATTCCACATATATCATAGTTTAGGGACCCAAAATAACCATAGTTTAGACTTCAGGGACTATTCTTGACAAAAGTCTAAAGTTTAGGGACGCTGGGCGTTACAGTCTCCCCTCCTTTAGGAGATTTCATCCCCGAAATCTTAGTAGAAGACTGCTCAAAGAGCTGCGGATACTTGGCCTTCATATCTCTCTTCAGTTCCCAAGTGAAATCGGCGCCACGCTTTCCTTCCCATCGAACCTTGACTATGGGAATCTTGATGCGCCTCAGTCGCTTGACAGCTTGATCCATGATTTCAACCGGTTTCTCCACAAATTGAACAGCTTCGTTTATTTGCAAGTCTTCAAGGGGAACCTGCAGTTCTTTGTCGGCTAGGCATTTACGTAGATTAGACACGTGGAACACCGGATGCACATTATTCAGTTCTTGTGGCAAGTCGAGTCTATACGCCACCTTGCCAATCCTTTCAAGTATCACGAAAGGACCTACATAGCGGGGTGCGATCTTTCCCTTCTTACCAAATCGAACCACTCCCTTCCAGGGAGAAACCTTGAGTAGAACTCGGTCACCAACTGCAAATTCCAGAGGCTTGCGCCTTTTATCAGCATAACTCTTTTGTCTGCTCCTAGCCTTGATCAAGTTATCACGGATCTGGAGGATCTTATCCGTTGTCTCTTGAATAATCTAAGGGCCAGTGAACTGCTTTTCCCCAACCTCATGCCAGCTGAGAGGAGATCGACATTTTCGTACATACAAAGCTTCGAAAGGAGCCATCTGAATACTGGAATGATAGCTGTTGTTGTACGAGAATTCTATCAATGGTAAATGTACATCCCAGTTACCACCAAAGTCGATGACACAAGAATGGAGCATGTCCTCTAGGGTTTGAATAGTATGCTCGGTCTGCCCATCCGTTTGAGGGAGAAAGGCCGTGCTAAGATTCAACTGTAAACCCATAGCGGACTAAAATGTTTGCCAAAGACGTGAAGTAAAACGACCATCACGGTCAGAGATTATGTCAATAGGGATGCCATGACGGCATATAATCTCGTCGGTATAGATCCTAGCAAGTTTCTCCACTTTATAATCTTCACGTATAGGAAGAAAGTGGGCTGATTTAGTCAAACGGTCAATAATCACCCAAATACTGTCATGACCGGCAGGTGTACGGGGTAATTTAGTAATAAAGTCCATAGCAAGACTATCCCACTTCCAAACGGGGATTTTTGGTTGTTCTAAGAGTCCAGAGGGACGCTGATGTTCAGCTTTTACCTTTGAACAGGTAAGGCATTTAGAAACATACGCATCAATGTCCCTCTTCATACCAGGCCACCAGTAGGTTGTACGCAAGTCATGGTACATTTTATCAGCGCCTGGGTGAATAGAGTAACGGGACTTGTGAGCTTTGTTCATAATGAGCTTACGCAGGTTATCGCGATCTGGAACCCAGATGCAATTTAGGTAATACTGAAGTCCATCGGGCTTAGTTTCAAGCTGCTCAACTCTAGCCCCGAGCATTTCATCAAAGATACTTCCTTCATTAGCTGACCTATACTGCGCTTCTCGAATACAAGCATGGAGGTCACTGGAGATACGAATAGCATTCACATGAGTTTTACGACTAAGAGCGTCGGCCACTACGTTCGCCTTGCCCGGATGGTAGCGAATTTCGCAGTCGTAGTCGTTAAGCAATTCCACCCAACGCCTCTGTCGCATGTTGAGCTCTTTCTGGTCAAAGATATGTTGAAGGCTCCTATGGTCGGTGAAGACCACACACTTAGTACCATAAAGGTAGTGTCGCCAGATCTTTAACACAAAAATAACTGCACCAAGCTCCAGATCGTGAGTAGTGTAGTTTTTCTCATGTATTTTAAGTTGTCGTGAAGCATAAGCAATGACCTTGTCCCGCTGCATGAGCACACAACCCAATCCACGGTTCGAGGCATCACAATATACCACGAAGTCGTCATTCCCATCAGGGAGAGTAAGAATAGGACCGCTACACAAAAGGTTCTTAAGGGTCTGAAAGGACTCCTCTTGTTCGGGACCCCAAACAAAAGGTTTCTCTTTTGGGTTATGTTGGTGCATGTTTGTGACAACAGCTTAGATTTGGTCTTTGGATATCTTGTAATTAGATAAACGATAAACAGTTAGTGGTTTTAGCCTTGTATTAGTGAGTTGTAATGTTTGGGCTAACCAAAGCCACCACATTGGGTGTATGGGGGCGAATTGGGCTTGTCCAATTCGCAGTCCATGATGTTTAACCAAGCCCAAGTTGCAACCTTGTGTTATATAAACAAGGTTAGGCTTTAGGGTTTAGGTTAATCAGCTAAAAACAGTTTGTGAGAGGAATTTCGTGAGAGCTTTAGGGTTTGGACGAAATTTAGAGAGTTAGGGTTTTAATTGATTGTAATTCAGTTTGATTGATAATCAATAGAAAACCCGGATTGAAAGTGTCTTGCTGTTCCTACACGTTTTCTGCTTATTCTGATCAAGAGGATTCCGCACTCTTGATCGGATTGACAATTCTGTAAAAGATCCATACGAATAGGGGACCTACAATTGGTATCAGAGCATTAGGCTCTTGGAGGCTCGGTTCAGAATTGCAGACTGCAGATTCGGGTGGAAGACTGAAAAATTTCGAAAATTTTGAAACCTGAAAACTAGGGTTTCGAAATTTTGTGGGTTTGATAATTTTCGAAATTTTTGTTTAATCATATTTGGCTGTTTGATCTTCTGCTTTGATTGTTGATTGGTTTGCAGGTTTTAGGGTTTCTAGGACGAATTTTTGGCTGAAAAAAACTTGAAGATTTGAAAACTGTTTTCGTGTTCTTCATCAAGTTCATCAAAAGTTTGTCAAAAGTTTGCTGATTTGCTTGTTTGATTTTGTAGAAAGTTGCTACGAAATCTTGGAAAAATCTGCTGAATTAGGAAAATATTTGATCAGATCCTGCGAATTTGGATATCAGCGAATTTGTGACTTGAAATCTCGGTGGACAGCGAAATTGTTTGACCCGGCGAAATTTGAAATCCAAAGGCGACTTTGGTAACCGTATAATTTTCCTCAGCGAAATTATTACGGTTCACGACGAATTTACTGGCCGTCGTAACAGCGAAATTAGACCAGCGAATTTGTCTAGCGAAGTTGAACAGCGAATTTGACCTGCGAACTTGTGAACTTAATCAGCGAAATAACGTTGAACTGATTAGCGAAATTAAGTGACTTACCAGCGAAATTAACAGCATATTTAAAAGGTGGAAGATTTTTTGGCAAGCGTAAGGAAAAATTAACGTTTTCGTGAATAGAAAGTGATCCGTAGCTCGTTTGACTAAACCATCTGCACCGTTGCATTCCTCGTATTTTTAGGGTAAAAAAAAAAAAGACGACTCTGGAAAATCCCGATTTTAGTTTTCGACATTAGATATCATTGGATTCGTCTTTTCGAGACGATTCTAACGGTGTAATTTGGTAACCATTGTTTTTCGGAAAAATTTTGTACGGTTTTATCAGTCTGTTACGTTAAAAAAATGTCGAACATGTCTAGTTTGAATGAGCTGTTGAGAATGGAGCATGAGGTTGGCACTACCAACAAACCGCCTAAGATGATGAAGGTGGAAAATTATTTGACATGGAAGGATCGTTTTCAATCCTTTATTGAATATTAGGATACTCGCATGTGGATATGCATTGAAGATGGGTACACAAACGCTACACACGACTTTGAGGGCAGACCTCGTAGAACTGCTTATGTGAACATGGAAGATGCTGATAAAAAGATGTATGAGGCTGAAAAGAGAGCCTTAGCTGCAATAAAAATGTCTTTACCTGACAGCATCAAGCATACTTTCAAGAAGTACACAAACTCAAAGGATATGTGGGATGCATTAGAGAAAAGATATGCGGGAAATGAAGATGTTAAGAAAAACAAAGTTGATCTACTGAAGAAGCAGTTTGCTGTTTTCAAGTTCATGAAACATGAGTCACTTGAGGACATCATCACTCGATACTACCATCTGATGTCAGAAATGGATAATTATGAGATAGAGTGCTATACTGACGTTGAAAAGAATGACAAGCTGCTCGATGCCTTACCTACCAAGTGGGATATTTACACTCTCATGATCAAGGGAGAGGCAGATTATGTGACAAAGGAGCTGGAAGAAGTAGTAGGGAAGCTGAGAGCTTATGAGCTCAATATGAAGAAGAAAGACACTGGATATGATCAGGTTCAAGATCCAACGATTTACAATGGGCTTGCACCTTCTTCATCTCACAACGCTTCTAGCGACTCTGCTACTGCTTTTCTTTCGTGTGAGAATGAGCAGGTCACAGTGAATGAAGATGGTGATGTGTGTTTTGTAGCTGCTTCAGGAGGATCAACAGGAGCCAAGAAAACATCAGCTTCTAAGCAGAGTAGTGGTGTTAAGTCGATGCCTATGAGTGTGAAGTCTGCTGAAGAACATCTTGCTCTGCTTGCTTCATTTGTTGCTTCTTATGAAAACTACATTCAGGGAAAGATATCTGATCCTGCCACTTTAGATGAAGATTATGATCAGATTGACCCTGATGATCTTGAAGATATGGATTTGCAGTGGCAAATGGCCATGATTACTAGACGAGTGAAGAGGTTTATGAACCGAACGAGAAGGAAGTTTATAGGAAAGACTGTTGGTTTTGATAAGACCAAAGTGAGATGCTTCAACTGTCAAAGTTATGGGCATTTTGCTAGGGAATGTCAAAAACAAAAGCAGGAGACTTCGAGTCAGAGTTCAAACAATAGGAATGCTTCAAACAACTCTAACTCGAGAGCACTGATCTCTACTGCTAGAGAAGGTTCATATGACTGGAGTATTCACTTGGAAAATGATGACAATGTCACACAGGCATTCATGGCAGAGATAACGCCAGTTGATGATGGTGAAGCTACTGTGGGAGATGCTGAAGCAAAAGTGCATGCTGAGGATGAGGTGAAGATAGAGAATAAAGTTGACGAAAAGAAGGCTGATCAGACAAAAGATGCTGAAGAGGATAAGCAAAAGTCTGACCATGAAAAGGAAGCTGAAGAAAAGGATGCTAAGTATAAAAGAATGGAAGCTCAGCTTGCGGCTCTAATGGCCAATCTTGACAAACAAACAGGAGAGGTAAAGTCAAATTCTGTGTGTTTAAAATGTCGTGAATTACAGGGTGAAGTTGACAGGTTGTCCGCACAAAACCAAAGTCTGGTGGGCGAGATGTCTACCATAAAAGAAGCAAACTTCTTTGCTAAAAGAAATGAATCATCATACTTGAAGAAAATAAAAGGTTATGAAAGTAAAATTGACTCTTTAACCTGCAAATTAAACGAGAAACTTCAAGTAACAGACTTAGCTCATGAAATGATGGCTGAGAAAACAAAATAGATTTCTGTAAAATGCAAAGAGTTGTCAGATGCACAACTCAAAATTGTTGAACTTGAAAAGAAATTAGGTCAATTCAGGGACTCTACTTTTGTTATGAAACATATGATGGGTGGCTTGAAGAAAAGTAATGACAAAACCAGTGTGGGATTTCATGGTTTCAATGAAGTTCCACCTCCTGTTAGTCATGACTATTCTTTCTTGCCTGATGAAGATGAGCTCATGGACTTTGGGTCAACATCACCAAGTAGTTCCACGTCACGTCAAGGAAATGTTTTTGAGAATGCTGATGCTAAGAAGGATAATAACAGCAAACCTGTTTTGAAAAAGAACACATCACATCCTAAGAATAAAAATCCAACTTTTGTTAAAAGTGTTAATTTTGTTCAAGGAAGTGACATGAAAGAGGAAACAGCTGTTATTGAAAATGAATCTAATATAGAGTTTGCTAAAAACAAGAACATAGAAAATTCTGAAACTAAGCAAACTGAACCAAATCCTTCTAAGGCATCATCAGAAAACCCCGAATCTAGTTCAAAGGCTTCAGAAAAGAAGTCATCGAAAAAGAGATCGTGCTTCAAATGTCACACCAAGGGACATGTAGCAAGCTGTTGTCCTAACAAAAAGAGTGAAGCACAAGTGAGTGAGAGGAAGAGAGAGAAGTCACCAGAAAATAGTGGTGATAAACAGGAGAAGGAGTCCAATTCTCCAAAGAAATCTGCTCCTAAGCAACCAGAAAATGTTGCTGTTTGTGTAGATAAGGCTGAAAAAGGAACTCCACAAGTTCTACGTTTTCAAAGAAATCAACCAAGATTTCAGCCTAGATCTCCACCAGGCAGATTTGAGAGACCTAGAAGCTGTTCACCAAGAATGAACAATTATAATGCTAATAATTTCAGAAGTCAAGGTCAATATCAAAATCGATACCAAAATGATGGTGGTCGAACTTTTTATAACAATGACTTTAGAAATTACAACAATAATGCTTCTTGGAATCAAAATTCAAGATATCAAAATCAAAAATTTCAAAGGTCAAATAGTCCAAATACGTATAGGAACCCTCAGGACCAAAGACCTAGTGGAAATCAAAATCAAATTCCATCTACAGGTCTGAGATCCAAGACTCCAGTTAGGAGTAATGGATATTGGATGGATCTTCCAGTGGTTGGTGAATTTGGACGACCCAAGACCATTAAGGCTTGGGTCCCCCAATCTAACTAATTTCTTGGTTGGAGTGTGCAGGAGCTGCTAAGGAGGATTATCAACTTATGGTATGTTGATAGTGGCTGCTCCAGGCACATGACGGGGGATGCGAGATTGTTAACTGAATTTGAAGATTTTGATGGTGGAAAGGTGAATTTTGCGGGTGCTAAAGGTGGTAGAATTACAGGCTGAGGAAAAGTGACCAATGGGAAGATCACACTGGACAAAGTGAACTATGTGGAGCAGCTTAAACACAATCTGATGAGCGTGTCACAAGTCTGCGACAAGGGTCACTCGGTCCATTTTACCAAGAATGAAGCATTAGTGTTGAAACCAGGTTTGAAGATTCCGGACGATTGGATAGTGATGCGAGCGCCAAGGAGAAATGACACTTATGTCATGGACATGGGTGCTAAGGATCCAAATGTTGTGGTGGCGTGCTTACTATCAAAAGCATCTGAAGCTGAATCGATGTTGTGGCACAGACGCATGGCCCATATTCACTATCGAAAAATGAATTACCTTGTTAAAAATGAGCTAGTGAAAGGGGTTCCAATGCAGAGGTTTCACGTGGAAGATAAATGTCTTCCATGTCAAAAGGGAAAACAACACAAGAAACCTCATAAGTCAAAAACAGTAAATTCCATAGATGCCCCTTATGAATTACTTCACATGGATTTATTCGGTCCAGTGAACGTAAGGAGCATAGGTGGAAAGTACTATTGTTTAGTTGTCACTGATGATTACTCACGTTATTCATGGGTTTTCTTTTTAGGTACAAAAGATGAGACGGCGGAGATGCTGATAGATCTTTTTACGAAATTGGAAAACGTCCATGATGCTAGAATCAAGAGGATAAGGAGTGATAATGGCACGGAGTTCAAGAATCGAATTCTGGATCTCTACTGTCTTCGAAAGGGAATTGAACATCAATATTCTGCTCCTTATACACCTCAACAAAATGGAGTTGCTGAGAGGAAAAACAGGACGTTGATTGAAGCCGCTAGGACGATGCTTTCAGATTCAAAGCTACCAGTTCTTTTCTGGGGAGAAGCTGTGAATACAGCTTGCTACGTCCTAAACAAAGTTTTGACTGTTAAACGTTTTAATAAAACTTGTCATGAATTAATGTTTAACAAGAAACCAAACTTGGAAGGCTTTGAACCTTTTGGATTACCCTGCACCATTGTGCGAAATAAAGATAAACAAAAATTCGGTGAGGTGGCTGACGATGGCTACTTTCTAGGTTACGTGCCTGGCACACCGAATAAAAGGGTTTTTAATCTAAAAACTGGTAAAATTGAGGTTGTCTTTAATGTTGAAATTACTTCATACAAACCTCAACAATCAACGAGTGGTCCAGCTATATTATATGATTATGAAAGAACTTTTAAGTCATTTAATATTCCTAAGTTTCCAAATGCAGATGATTCTCAGTTGATTCAAACAATGATTGGTGGAGATGATGAAGGCGAGTTCATGCCTAGATCGAATGTTGATATGACAGATGCTGCGGAAACTTCCAAAGGTGCTGCTGATCCTGATTCAAGTGATAGTGACTCTGAACCCATTGAGGGGGAGGATTTCATTAATCCATTTGCAGATCAGAACATTCAGGGGGAGATTGGATCAAACCTGGGTGATAACTTAGAAGTGGATACTGTTGCTACTACACGAGCAAATCGAGATCATCCAGTTGACATGATACTTGGGGATCCTACTGCAGGTGTTCAGACAAGAAGAAGCATAGCAGCGAATTCTGGTTTATTTGTGTCGATTGAGAAGACTGGGATTGTGAACGAGTGCTTGTATAGCTGTTTTATTTCCCAAGAGGAGCCGAAGAACATTCATATGGCTCTTAAAGACAATTCATGGGTTGAGGCTATGCAAGAGGAATTGGCACAGTTTGCAAAGTTGAAGGTTTGGGAGTTACTTGACCTTCCTAAAGGTGAAAGAGAGATAGGCACTAAATGGGTGTTTAAGTGCAAGAAGGATGACAGAGGGATAGTGACGCGAAACAAGGCTCGATTGGTGGTAAAAGGTTTCAATCAGCAAGAAGGGATAGATTACAATGAGGTGTTTGCACCAGTGGCAAGGTTGGAGGCAATTCGTTTGTTTCTAGCTTTCGCAACATTCAAGGGCTTCAAAGTTTACCAACTAGACGTGAAGAGTGCATTTCTTTACGGGAAAGTCCAAGAAGTGGTGTATGTCTCACAACCAGATGGGTTCGTTGATCCAGATTATCCAGATCGAGTGTACAAACTTGATAAGGCTTTGTATGGATTACATCAAGCGCCCAGGGCGTGGTACGAGACACTGTCTACACATCTGATCAAGAATGATTTTGAAAGAGGTCAGATTGACAGTACACTGTTCATCAAGAGGAAGAAGGAAGATTTTCTGCTAGTACAGGTGTACGTGGATGACATTATCTTTGGGTCATCAGATGAGAGCATGTGTAAAGAGTTCGAGCAGGTGATGAAGAGCAAGTTCGAAATGAGCGCTATGGGTGAGCTGTCTTACTTTCTGGGATTACAAGTTGAACAGAAGGAGGATGGGATGTTTATTCATCAAACAAAGTATGTGTATGACATTTTGAGTCGGTTCAAAATGAATGATTGCTCTACTTTCAACACACCCATTTGTGAAAATCACAATCTTGGCCCAGATCATGAAAGTACTGAAGACGTTGATCCAACTCAATACAGGGCAATGATTGGTTCTCTGATGTACTTGACTGCTTCAAGACCTGACATCATGTTTGCCGTATGCTTGTGTGCCAGATATCAGGCGAATCCAAAAGAGTCACACATGAAAGCAGTGAAGCGTATTCTTCGTTACTTGAAGGGGAAACCTAAACTTGGGTTGTGGTATCCAGCTGATAGTGATATGAATTTTGTTGCTTACACTGACTCAGACTTTGGAGGATGCAAGTCGAACAGAAAGTCTACAACAGGTGGTTGTCAGTTCTTAGGAGGCAGGATCGTGTCTTGGCAATGCAAGAAGCAATCCTGTGTGTCTACATCTACGTGTGAAGCTGAATATATTGCTGCGGGTAGCTGCTGCTCTCAGGTTCTCTGGATACAACAGCAGATGCGCGATTACGGTTTGGATTTCACTCGTACTCCTATTATGATAGACAATAATGCCACAATTTCTATAACTAATAATCCCGTGAAACACAATCGCACAAAACATATTGACATACGTCATCATTTTATACGGGATTGTGCTGAAAAACGACTAATTGAATTACATCGAGTCGACACAGAAGATAACCTGGCAGATCTTTATACTAAAGCTTTTGACAGGGCTCACTTTGAACATTTAGTCGAACTCAACGGGATGAGGAATCCTGAATAACTGGTTTTTCATAAGAATTTTTGTAAATAGTTTATTGCTTTTCTTAAAAATCAAAAATAAAAAAAAAATTGAAAAATCAAAAACATAAAAAAAATAGAAAATCAAAAATGAGTTATCACTGTGTGAAAAAGAAGAAATGATAGTACATCGGCAAGTTAGACTGTCACACTGAAATGAAATTAAATTGCTTAAGTGTGATAGCAGCTTCATTATATGATGTACCAGTAGGCAAAAAGCATGAAATAATCAACTTACCAATGTGATATAAACTTAACTGAACTGTGTATGAGTGGGGAACACATCAGTGGTGTATGGTTTAATGACCTTAAATCTTGCGTTGATAGATTGCCAAAATCTGAAGTTTTGGGTCTTTATACTGTTATTTCATCTGGGGATATCTTGACTGTCCTTCTGTTCAGAACTAAAATTGTACATGACCCCAGGAAAGAAAGTCACTTGGAATTAGCTCATTTCTATTTGAATGTCTGTATGTTGTCCCGATACACACAATTTTGATCTGATTCTGAAATCTTCTCTGAAAAAAAAGTCGTGTACCTCCTTTGCTGCATCCAGATATATGCTGACCTGGAGGTGCTAGGCAACGACAGCTTCTGCTGCATCCAGATACATGCTGACCTAGCTGTACGTTGTCGCGCTATAGATCTAATACACCCGAAAGAGGCCCTAAAGTGCCCAAATGAAACCCAAGAAACCTATATCAAACTGAGAAAAACTCATTTGATCTGTATATTATACCATCTCTGCTAAAGATCTATTCTGTTCTCTTCTCAATCTATTCCCAGTTAAGATTTCAGAAATCTGGATTGGACTTGTGAAATATGTGGTAGGGAAGATACTTGCATGATAGAGTGTGTTGTTTATATTTCCAGGATTTGATTAGTATTTATTTGGGTGTTCATTGTTAAGCAATCAAAACATGATAAAACAGATTATATGCAGACCTAGACATTGTCAGGATATCTTAAAGGATGACATCAGTATACTCACCTACTACGATGAATCTTTGTGCATACCTTGATCGCGGGGGTATATCCTGAAGTGGGACACACTAATGTTTCAGTAAATAAAATTACCTTAACGTATCATATGGTAATGGTAATGGTACTTGAAATGTTCATGCATTTTATTTAAGTGGACAAACATACTGGTAATCGTCTTGGACTGCTTTTCACGAAAAATTAAATAAAGAATTATCTAATAGTGTGAAAACAGTTTGATTTTGTTTATATGATCTTCTTACCAGTGATTCTCACAAAAATAGAGTGTTTATTGCTTTTGTTATTTACTTGCTTTCAGAAAAATATAAAATCCAAAAATAGTGTCTTTTTCTGTTTGAAATTCTTAACGTACGGAAAACTGTTATTCTTGGAGGAATTGTTACTGATAGGGGGAGACGGTGTTGGAAAGTGAGTTCAAATTTTTAAATCATGCGGGTTATAGGGTGTGTGATTAAAAAGTTTTGCGTGTTGGTGATGAAATTGAAAATGCTTAATCTGTGATACAGTTTAACTATCTCTTGAATAATAATAATTTATTTAACTTTGTTGAAAAATTCTTATGGTTTCTCGAGATGTTTGTTTTATAGCATACAGATTGAAGCAGTGTGTTGCTGAGAAGTTAAAGTGATGAGTTGCTGTGAAGATGAGAGTTTGATTGGATGCATGGTAGAACCTCCTTTCTACATTGCAAACAAGTTGAAGAGTTTGAAGATTGCTATTCAAATGCTGAACTGGAGTTTACTCAAACGCTAAAGTTTTTGAAGATTTGGTGATTGGATGCATCAGCTTAGGGGGAGTCTGTTGCTGACAGAAGCTGTTGAAGCTGAAGCTATCCAAAGACCAAAGACAGTGCAAGGTTACATGAAGATTGTAAGATGACTAAAGACAAAGTTACTTTATGAAGCTATTGTCAAGGGGGAGTTTGTTGGTGCATGTTTGTGACAACAACTTAGATTTGGTCTTTGGATATCTTGTAATTAGATAAACGATAAACAGTTAGTGGGTTTAGCCTTGTATTAGTGAGTTGTAATGTTTGGGCTAACCAAACCCACCACATTGGGTGTATGGGGGCGAATTGGGCTTGTCCAATTCGCAGTCCATGATGTTTAACCAAGCCCAAGTTGCAACCTTGTGTTATATAAACAAGGTTAGGCTTTAGGGTTTAGGTTAATCAGCTAAAAACAGTTTGTGAGAGGAATTTCGTGAGAGCTTTAGGGTTTGGACGAAATTTAGAGAGTTAGGGTTTTAATTGATTGTAATTCAGTTTGATTGATAATCAATAGAAAACCCGGATTGAAAGTGTCTTGCTGTTCCTACACGTTTTCTGCTTATTCTGATCAAGAGGATTCCGCACTCTTGATCGGATTGACAATTCTGTAAAAGATCCATACGAATAGGGGACCTACAGGTTAGAGTAGTAAGAGGAACAGCGATTTTAGAAAAATCCGCGATGAACCGACGGTAATAACCCGCCAATCCTAGAAAGGAACGAATCTCAGACACGGTTTTAGGCGCACACCAATTCTTCACTGCCTCGATTTTAGAAGGGTCAACATGAATACCTTGCTTACTAATGACATGACCAAGGAATTGTACCTCATCGATCCAAAACTCACACTTAGAAAATTTAGCGTACAGGCGTTCACCACGCAGGAGTTCCAACATAAGACGTAGATGGCGAGCGTGATCGGTTTTAGACTTAGAATAAATAAGAATATCATCAATAAAGACTATAACAAAACGATCCAGATAGGGTTTACAAATACGGTTCATAAGGTCCATGAACACAGCAGGTGCGTTGGTCAGGCCAAAAGGCATGACCACGAACTCGTAGTGCCCATATCGAGTACGAAACGCAGTTTTCGGAATATCGTCTTCAAGGACACGTAGCTGATGATATCCAGAATGTAGGTCAATCTTCGAGAAACATGACGCGCCTTGTAGTTGGTCAAATAGGTCATCAATACGAGGTAACGGGTAACGGTTCTTAATAGTAAGCTTATTAAGTTCACGGTAGTCAATACACATACGGAAGGAACCATCCTTCTTCTTTACGAATAAAACAGGAGCACCCCACGGGGAGGCACTGGGACGAATAAAACCTTTATCGAGCAATTCCTGTAGTTGGCTGGATAGTTCTTGCATCTCGGAAGGTGCAAGACGATAAGGATCCTTGGCGACAGGAGTCGCGCCAGGTACGAGATCAATACGAAAGTCAATAGATCTAGGAGGAGGAAGTCCAAGAATATCTTCAGGAAAGACGTCGGGGAAATCACACACCACTGGGACGTCGCTTATGTTCTTCCCCTTGCCCTTTTGTTCCACCACGTGGGCCAAGAAGACAGGGTTCCGTTTACGTAAGCATCTGCTCGCTTGTGTGCATGACATCAGCCTTAGTCCTTTCGAAGGTCGGTCTCCATAAACATGCAAAAGATCACCAGACGGAAGAGGGAGACGAACAAGCTTCTCGTGACAAAAAATCTAGGCATGGTTCGCACGTAACCAATCCATACCGATAATGACATCAAAACTTCCCAAACGCATGAGTATGAGATCAATATAGAAAACGTGATCGTTAAGAATCAAGGAACAATCACGAATGATGGAATTAACAAGAATCGACTTACCATTGGCGACCTCAACAGAAAACGACTCAGGTAACTTAGAGCGTGTACAGTTTATCAAAGACTCAAATTCCACCGACACAAAGCTTTTATCAGCACCAGTATCAAATAGAATCGAGGCATAAAGGTTATTAACAAGGAACATACCATTCACCACATTGTTGTTGTTGCGAGCCTGATTAGCATTGAGATTGAATGCTCGTCCACGAGCGTCTGTTTGCTGATCCTGGTTCAGCTGAGGACACTGGTTACGGAGGTGGGTAGTATCTCCACACTTGTAGCATGCACGAACAGCATTGACTGGCTTTGGGTTCTGCAGAGGTGCTGGAAGAGCTGCTTGAGCTACCTGAGCCGGGGCTTGCTGAGCTGGCTGTGCTGGGTTAGCTTGACGACAGTAGGGAGTCGTGTGACCATAACGGTTACAGTTGGTACATAGACGACATGCAGAAGTAGCTGGATGGTGGAAACTGCAAGTTGCACACTTGGGGTAAGACCCAGTATACTGCTTCTTAGCTTCTGGAACAGTAGGGTTAACAGCAGCAGTAGCAGGAGCAGGTTTAGCTGCAGGGTTTGTAGTAGGAACAATAGCATTGCATCCTGAGCCCTGAGATTTCCTTTTCTTGTTCTTGCTGCCACCTGGCTGCTGAGTGACTTGATTTGCAGACTTTGAAGGAGTAGGTGTAGCAAACTGCTTATCACGCACACGGTTGTTGTTCAAACTTGCTGCCAAACGATAGACTTCTTCAATAGTTTTAAGCTGGGCTGCCTCAATAGAATCGCGCATAGCAGGTTGTAGTCCGTTGATGTACTTGGTTATCATCCGCTTAGGAGTCGAAACCAAGTGAGGAACAATCAAGCTCAACTACTTGAATCGGGTAGTATAAGCCAGGTTATCATCACTAACCTGCTTCAAGTGCCAAAATTCTTCTTCAAGCTTCAATTGTTCGTGAGGAGGGTAGAACTCAAGCATCATCAGTTCTCGTACCTCAGCCCATAGAAGAGCATAGGCTTCTTCATTAGTACGGATGTTTCTCTCATTTGACCACCACTCCAACACTCTGCCTTGAAACATTCCTGTTGCACTCCTGGTCTTTAGATTCTCTGGGCACTCTCTGTTGATGAAAGTAACTTCAATGCTGTCAAACCATTCAAGCATCGCAGTCACCCCATCACTGCCCGTAAAAGACTTAGGGTTGCACGAGACAAAATGTTTGTAGTTGAACTTTGCAGACGTCGACTTCTCCGTCTTAGAGTCCACAGAGGATGGAGGAGTGTTTGATCCTTGGATCTCAGAAACGATCTTTGGCACGACTCGAGCGATCTGGTCGGCCATGAAGGATATCATCTTTTTCTGAGACTTCTCCCTGGATTTCTTGAGAGTGTCTGATAGCTTTCGAGAAGACATCCTAAAGATCCAACAGGAGGATCGTATAAGTCTAGATTACGAAGTCTCACAATAATGATTCACGCACGATAGATAAATTAGAGGATCTAGATTTAACACCACAAATTCACAACCTTCACATGGCACATTATACGAAGTTTGGTCAACATGTCAGAAACGTTTATATATAGGAAGAACCAGCGGCGTATCCACCACGCTTCGGGCACATCGCCTCTGCCTCGTACTCGGTGTCATGTTACGTGTCGTAATTACCAACTTAACAATTTACCCATCATCATCATCATATGCACATAGATTGTTCAGATAGATTCACATAGATTACTCAAATAGATTTTCATAGATTACTCAAAGGATCATCATAGATTTACTCAATAGATTACATAGATTAACTCAGTAGGTTAATTCTAGAGTCTGCATAGTTCATACACAGATTTCTCACAGGCTATACAAGTAGTTTTAGAGTTCACATAGATTTCTTAGACTTCACATAGACTTCACGTAGATTAGGTTTCAACCTTCTCCATACCAGTCTGCAACACTAAGTGTTCATGGTACTTGGTACGAAAGTTGGTAACATGTCGGAAGCACTTATATATAGGAAGTACCGGCGGCGTATCCACCATGCTTCAGACATGCCACTGCTGTCTCGTATTTCCATGCCATGTAGTGTTCCGCACCCACATCATCACACACATATATCCTTCAGTTAGATTTCAGATAGTATCTCAAGATTTCCACATAGATTACACATCGTATAAAGCTTCATAAATTTAGTTCGATCCTGAGATTAGAGTTAACGTTTTAGATTGCGGACACACGTGTGAGTTGTATAAAGGCATTTCAAAATGAACGAAGAATCGAGCTAAAACCTCATACATAAAATCGAGATATCATAAGAGATAAGCTTATAAAACATAGTATTGTTCCGGGTAGAGGAACGGTGACTAACCAAAGCGATTCGAACTCCTTTCGAATTAAGGTAACGTGTCTTGACTTACTTAGACAAATACGTCATCGATGTTAGGCCTACGATATTCGTCCTTTTAGTCATTTCATGTTCCTAATTGATTGGAAGTTGCGAGACTTTGGCGAGACATAAAATCATCACAGAGTGGGACTAGTTATCAAGGTCTGAGTTCCACCTCTATCTTGACAACATCGTACCCCAATAGCGTTGGTACTTATCCGTAGGCAAGACCTACTAGAAAAATATGGAGAATTTCCATCAAGGTTTGAATGTCACTCATGACTTGAGGGTAAATCTCGTGCAAAATTACAAACACTGATGAACAGTGTTTTTAAGTATTAAGTGTAGATTATGTTAGCCTTAGGAAAGGCATGTAAGTTTAACAGGAACATGTACTGCTAGGAAGCAGATACGGTAGAATACATAAGTCTTAAACAACAAATAAGAGTCAAGGTTCCAAGAACTATAGACTAGGGCAAGTATTCCTACTTATCCTAATTCCCTATAGTTATGGCTCTGATACCAATCTGTCACACCCCAACCGATGGCGGAAACATCGGGGTGCGAGCACTAAGCGTTCAGATTGCTCATGAGATTTCCACAACACTAAATATTTCAATAGATATTAAATAGGTTTCATAGTAATTGTCTAAAAACATCCATCAACCACAAATAACAAGTAGCAAACATAACAGACATTGTTTCAATTGTTCAAATGACTAAATTAACTAGGCGACGTTTCTAGGCATCTCCTAGCTTGATTTCCAAGAGTCCCCATAGCAACCTATCGGCCTGCAACACGTATTAAAATATCAATACGAAAGTATTGGCGAGTATACAAGTTTGATAATAGAATAATAGATTAAAATAACTCATATCTACAATGTAAGCAATAAAAATAGTTTCAGCCGTTCTAGTGTCGCAGTCCATGCAGTGATAGCCCAAGTATCCTGATGCTTTAGTGTTTACCCAAGACTCACGGTAAACTAGAATCCTCCGAACAATACCCCCTGAGAATAATGGGAGAGGTGCATCCCCTATAGCGCTACTATTGTTAAGGCGAAACTACACACCCTAGATTAAACGTCACATAGCACAAAATAGAATACTAGAATGCACAAGTTGTTACATACACATAGGATAGAGTTTAAACTTTGAAAGATTTAAGTTTATATAGAATACATGTTGCACCCCAAAGTTTAAAGGTAAAAAGGGGGATCGAGTATACTCACAGTGATTGCCTAACAGTATAAACTGCTATTGGATCAAAGGGGGCTCTTTTAGAATTAGCCTGATTAGATTACAACAGATAAGAGTCGGGCAGAATAATGAGATCACACGAAGTGTTGGAATAATCACTGGATCGGATGGCTTTCCGATCGGATGGCTATCCGATCGGATAGCCAGTTGATCGGGTGACTTAGTGCAAGTGGAACGGGTGGCTGTCCGATCGGATAGCTGTCCGATCGGGTGGCCACTTTATCCAAGTGTTCAAGTTTCAAGTTCTGCCTTTCAAGTGTTATGGTTACCTCGATCGGATGGCGGCTCGATCAGATGGCTATCCGATCGGGTTGCCACTCGATTGAGATTTCCAAAGTTCCAAGTTTCTGAAAAGCTCTAAGTGTTGAAAGGTCATGAGTCTAGTGTCACCTGATCGGGTGGTTGTCCTATCGGACGGCTGTCCGATCGGGTTGCCGCTCGATCGGGCGAACCTTGTTCCGTCTACCATTTTGTAAAATTCTCTAAGTTTTAACGATGACGGCATGGTACGTATTGAGACAGTGGTAACTTATTGTCACACAGCCGTTCTGATCGGGTGGGAACCACCCCATTCCGATCAGTTAACTACCCGTGATAACATTCATGTCAAAATTCATATTCCGGCCGTCATTCTCCGGTAGAAATCCATCTTTAAGCTGACTCTAGACTAATAATCAAGTCTATAGTCCATTCAGAACCGGATCTCACGGTTTGAAATAAAAGATTGAAGAAAAGATGAAGAAACTTAAGTTTTATATGAAAAAGTCTAGATTTAACTTAGATTTAGTGTAAAAACGTATGAAATTCCTTAGATCCGAGCTAGATCTTGTCAGGAATGACATCATGTGACAGTTTGTACAAACCACCATGATGACGTCACCCTCAAGAAGTCAGATCTGAGAGATTTCACGGTGAAAAGTGTGATTTCAAAGGTGAATCACGTAGAGAATGAAGTGTAGATAAAAAAAAGTACAAGGATCTAGCTTAAAACGTACCAAAATTGATGGGAAAATGAAGAAATGTAGTGTGTGCGTCTGGTCGAACAGGGTTGTCACATCAGGGAATAAAGTGATGTGGCAGGCCTATTTATAGTGTGGAGAGTGTGAGAGGAGGGGTAGTGTGCACAGATCAGGTGGTGGTCCGATCGAGTGACCATCCGATCGGGTGGTCATCCGATCAGGTGGCTATCCGATCGGGTGGTCATCCGATCAAATTGCCACTCGGACAACCCATCTTTTCTGCATTCCCGTCCTTGATTCGTTTTGCGAGTTAGATTTAAGCGTTGCGTAATATGTGAAAAAATAGAATAACTAGATTACATTATAAACACAAAAGTTTTCAAGATTAATATATTCCGCCAGTGACAAGACTTTAGTCTCTCGTTTAACCAAGTATCAAGTTTCACGAGTCTCCAGAGTCAAGCACCAAATAGATTTAGACATTCCAAGCACGTAGAATTAGGCATTCCAAGCATAGATTTAGACATTCCAGACATAGATTTAGACATTCCCAGTATATAATTTTAGGCATTTCACATCGTAGATTTAGACATTTCAACACATAGTCTTAGACATTCCAACACATAGATCTAGGCATTCCAAACACATAGAATTAGGCATTCCACATATATCATAGTTTAGGGACCCAAAATAACCATAGTTTAGACTTCAGGGACTATTCTTGACAAAAGTCTAAAGTTTAGGGACGTTGGGCGTTACATTAGCATTCTACATTCTCGGGGCCTATTTTAGACCATACAACGACTTTTTTTAATTTACAAACTCTTGTTTCAGTTTTAGGGAAATATCCATCAGGAATCAATCAATCATACCCAGTAAAATCCCACAAATAGCAGAGCTATTGGCAGGGTCTGGGGAGGGTGGGATGTAGGCACACCTTACCCCTATCCCTAGGGATAGAGAGGCTGCTTCCAGTGAGACCCTCGGCTCCAAAACACCTAGGAAAGAAAGAGGAAAAAATATAGAACATGAGGTGTATGTGTGTGTGTGTATGAAGCTACCAATATAACATGAGTGGTAAAAGAGTGCATGGTAAACAAGACAAATATAACAACACAAACAGCCTATACAAATATAAACATATCTACTACTATACACTACCCCTAAAAGCACAATTGAACCCTCTCCTAGAAATCTTTAACCTTAATCCTCCGTCTCCACGAGCTCCTATCATGGACCATGTTCTCAGAGAGGTGCAATTTTTGCAAATCCTGCCTAATCCGCTCATCCCAAGTGATTTTGGGTCTGCCCCTACTCCTCCTCCCCTCCACCACGAGAGTTTCAACTACTCTAACTGGCTCTATTGTCTGCCTCCTCTTCACATGCCCAAACCATCTCAATCTTCCCTCCTTAATCTTAGCTTATATACTAGCTACTTCTAACCTTTCCCTAAAAACATCATTTCTTATCCGGTCTAACCTTGTGTGCCCACACATCCATCTTAGCATTCTCATCTCTGCCACCTTCATCTTGCGTGCTTGTACTTCCTTAATGGCCCAACAATCGGTTCCGTATAACATAGCAGGTCTAATTGCAACTCTATAAAATTTCCCTTTCAAATTTGTTGGGAACCTTTTATCGCACAATACCCCAGTGGCAGCTCTCCACCTACACCATCCAACTTGGATGCGGTGGGCAACGTCACTATCTATCTCCCCATCCCTCTGAACAAACGATCCTAGATACTTGAACTTATTAACCTGCGGAACCACTTGACCGTCAATTGTGATCTGGATGTCCTCAACGTTGTCTACTCCACTAAAGTCACAATATAGGTACTCAGTCTTAGAATGACTAATCCTTAAACCTCTGCCCTCTAAAGCTGATCGCCACTGTTCTAACCGCGCATTCAGGCTATGTTTACTATCAGCAACTAACACAATATCATCTGCGAAAAGCAGGCACCACGGCAAAGCCTCCTGAATTGATTTTGTCAACTCATCTAGGATAACTGCAAATAGAAAAGGGCTCAGAGCAGACCCTTGGTGTAGTCCTACCTCCACCGTGAAAGACTCAGTATCCCCTACAGGCGCTCGAACAGTAGTCTCGGTCCTAACATACATATCCCTAATTAAGTCTATATACTTCCCAGAAACCCCTCTACTCTCCAAACTATCCCAAATCAGTCTACGTGGCACACTGTCATAGGCCTTTTCGAGATCAATGAACACCATGTGTAGGTCCCGTTTCTTCTCCCTATACTTCTCCATCAATCTCCTTAGAATATGTATTGCTTCCGTAGTCGATCGCCCTGGCATGAAGCCAAATTGGTTTACTGAGACTTGGGTTTCTCTTCTGATTCTCGTCTCAATTATTCTCTCCCATAATTTCATAGTGTGTCCTAGCAGCTTAATCCCCCTGTAATTCCCACAACATTGGGCGTCCCCTTTGTTCTTATACACAGGTACTACTACACTATTCCTCCATTGATCTGGCATTTTCCCCGATTTGAAAATAAAATTGAATAAAATAGTTAGCCAATGTACTCCTTCTTCTCCCAAGCATTTCCATACCTCAATCGGTATGTTATCTGGCCCAACTGCCTTAGCCCTTCCCATCTTTCTAAGAGCTGTCTTCACCTCCTCCCGTGTGATACGTCTACAGTAGCCGTTATTCCGTAGTTGCCTTTGCGTAGGTGAATCATCATTTTCTTGTTGGTAGTCCCTCCCGCCATTGAAAAGATTGTAGAAGTACGTTTGCCATCTCATCTTAATGTCGTGTTCTTTGACCAAAACGCATCCATCCTCTCCCTTTAAAAACTTCACTGCTCCTAGGTCCCGCCTTCTACGTTCTCTAGCTTTTGCAATCTTGAACATGTCATGCTCCCCCTCCTTTGTTTCCAGTCGATCATACATCTGCTTGTAAGCTGCGTTCTTCGCCTCTGACACAGCCTTCTTCGCTTCTCTCTTGGCCTCTTTATACCTCACCCTTAAAAGCACTTGCTCCTCCTCGACTGTACACCTTAAAAGATCCCTAAAGCACCATTGTTTAATCCTTATTTTAGTATGCACTTCCTCATTCCACCACCATGACTCCTTATGTCCATACCGCTTTCCTGTTATGACCCCTAGCGTTTCTTTCGCCACATTAGTAATGATGTTTGCCATGTCCTCCCACATTTGGTTTGCGTCCCCATCTAATCTAGGAGATGTCCTTGAGAGGACCTTATCTCTAAACACTTCGATTTTGTCGCCCTTTAACATACCCCATCTAACCCTAGGTCGTATTACCCTCTCTCCCTTGGTCAGCTTTCCTCTCATGCTTATATCCGCCACCAATAAACGGTGCTGAGCCACTGTTGTCTCCCCTGGTATAACCTTGCAGTCCCTCCACCACCTTCGATCTCCTAGCCTCATCAAAAAATAGTCAATCTGAGTATTACGTCCACCACTACTAAAAGTAATCAACTGTGATTCTTTCTTCTTAAAGAAAGAATTCAAGATACCTAGGTTGTGAGCCACCGCAAACTCTAACAAATCCCTACCAGGGTTGTTCCTATCACCAAAACCAAAACCCCCATGAACTTCACTAAAACCATCACTATGTCTACCAATATGGCCATTAAAATCGCCTCCTATGAAAATTCTTTCTTCCCTAGGTATGGCCCTCACAACTTCGTCTAGGCAGTCCCAAAAGTCTCTCCTCTCTTGATCCCCTAATCCCACTTGTGGAGCATAAGCGCAAACAACTGTCACTACTTCCTCTCCTAGTACTAATCTCAACACCATGATCCTATCATTGTGTCGTATCACCTCTACCACATTTTTGTACAAGTTTATAGCCACTAGAAATCCTACCCCATTCTTTACTCCATCCGACCCTGAATATAACAACTTGTACCCATTGCGCTCATCCCCCTTATGTCCCTTCCACCTAGTCTCCTGAAGGCACGCTATTTCTACCCTACGTCTTTTAAGTGTATCTATGATCTCCAACAACTTACTACTAAGGGTCCCTACATTCCACGAAGCCACACGCAAACTATACCCCTCTTCTTTTCCCCTCCCTGCACCCCTCGTCCTCGAACATGATCTCAATGGAAAATCATTATATCTACCGTCTATGATTGCTACAAATCACCCGATAAACCAAAAAGGGCACACGCATAAACAAATAGGTCGATCCCGTAAAAACTCGCTAAAACACTATAGTGGGTAACATAAAACACACAGTGAACACAGCATACAATGGGTAGACAGTGTCAATGGGTGAGCACTAAACATACACTAATCAATATGGTGCGTCTAAAATCAATAATTAATGAACAAATAGAGTGTTATAATCAAGTTTACTAATAAGAGTTTTAAATAATAACCCAAAATATTAGATAACAAACAAGCAAGGAAACAGGGAATATAAAAGCTATACTAAAGCACTCAATAATGCAGCACAAAAGATGCACAAGTAATCAGAGGTATGTCTTTCCTCAAAAAAATTCGGTACTCCTAACCCAGTAAATAAAATGCACAAGTATCAGCCCAAGTTCATGAGACAAATAAACTTAAAAGGTGCAGAAAACTTACAACCGAGATGCCCAAGTTAGGGTATTCCAAAGATAAGATTAATGACTCGTAACCACAATTAGGTCTACAAGTTTAGAGACAGAAAGATATCACCTTTTATTGATTAGAATCCGAGATGTCTTAGCATAGCAGAAATCCGAGATGTCTTAGAATCTGAAGCCTCTGCCCGAAGACTGTAACAGGGGTATGGTGTAGCCGGAGAAAGCTCGCCGGAGCTGGTTCTGAAGCCGGAGTAGTGGAGTGGACCGTCGGAGCGAAGAAAAGTGGTCGGTAGAGTCGTCGGAGCTGGGTCTTGTGGTCGGACATTGCCCCCGTAAAATCCGTCGGATAGGATGGTTGTCAGAGAAGAGATAAGTGGTCGCCGGTGGTTGTACCTGCAAGACAAGAGAATAGGTCGCCGGAGGTTGTACCTGCGAGACAAGTGGTCTCCGGTAGTGGTCGCCGGTTGTATTACCGGCGAAGGAAAGTTACCGTTGTTGGTATGTACGGAGAGAAAGTTGCAACGTTTATTTTAACTGGTATTCTCGATCCCCCACGAGGGAAATATCCATCAGGAAAAGACATGTAAATATCTTCATTCAAATTACCATAAAGAAACGCATTATCACATCGAGTTGGTATAGATTCCAACCATACTCTATAGCAATAGCAATAATACATCTCACAGTAACTAACTTAACCACTGGTGAAAAAGTTTCATCATAATCCACACCATGTTTTTTACTGTAGCCTTTGGTAACAAGCCTGGCCTTAAACCGTTTGATCTCACCAGTGGACTTGTACTTTATCTTATAGACCCACTTACAGCCTACAACACTTCTACCAGAGGAAACTCAACAAGATCCCAGGTATCATTTCTATGAAGAGCTTCAATTTCCTCATTCATCGCTGATATCCAATTTGGATCATCACATGCCTCACTAAATTGTTTTGGTTCATAACTTTTATTTAACCTAGTAGTAAAGCAAATACGTTCCATAGATAGATTTTAATAATTCACTATTCTTCCTATTTCATACTTTACTTTTCCCTCAACTATAAAATCACTAAGATTCCTAGGCAGTGTAGAATTCCTAGATGATCTCCTGAGTTGGCTTTGTTCACCTATTTCCTCACTTGAGTTTCCATTAGAATTTGGTTGTTCTTCATGATCAGGTATCGCATGTTCACTATTGTCAGTAATATTTTCACTAACGCTGGGCTGCTTATCACAATCCTTGCCTACAAAATTAGTGCAACTATTATCTGACATTTGTGACTCATGTGTCCCTGATCTTTCTTTTTCCTTTCCTTCATCATTGGGACCTTCAAACAGGTGTGGTTCAGTGTTTTCGTACATGTCAAAGAAATTTAAAGTAGTTACTTCACTAACTAAATTTCCATCAAACTGTTTTAAAATGTTTTTATCTTTTAAAGGAAACACAGCCTCGAAAATTTTTACATCCCTTGAAAGAAACACAATTTCATTATCCAAATTGTACACCTTATAACCTTTTTTCTCATTAGAATATCCAATGAAAATACATTCTCAGCTCTACTGTTAAATTTATCAGTTTCGTTTAACACTGTACAAAACACAAACACCCAAACATTTTCAAGTGATCTAGGAAAGGTTCAAATCCATACACCAACTCATAAGGAGTCATACCACCAAGCACCGAAGAGGGAATCCTATTAATCAAGTAACCAGCAGTTAGAACACACTCAGACTAGAATCTAACAGGTAAACAACTCTAAAACAACAAGGCCCTAGCAACATTCAACAAATGCCTATGCTTCCTTTCTACTATTCCATTTTGCTGGGGTATATATGTACAAGAAGTTTGGTTAACTATACCTCTATCTTTACAAAACAAGTTCATTTGGTTATTATCAAACTCTGACCCATTATCACTTATAAAACACTTTACTTGTTAAATTATGTGTTAATTACATTTACAAACTCAACAACATTTTCAAAAACTTCATGTTTAGTTTTCATTAAACACACCCAAACAGCCCTTGAGTAATCATCTACACTACTTAAGAAAAACTTATGTCCTTCTCTACTTGGTACCTTATAAGGACCCCGTACATCTAAATGTACAAGTTCCCCTAAGTTAGGAGATTTATGATTACTCAAGGGAAAAGGTTCCCTATGTTGTTTTGCTCTTTGACAAACCTCACAAGGAACATTAGGATCAGAAAACCCTAAATTCAATTTATTCTTAAAAACTTAAATAGCATGATCAGATGGGTGACCTAGCCTAGCATGCCAAAGATTAGTCATACTACTTGAACTAAAACAAACCTTATCAATCATGCAAGCACTGCCACAAAAATACAACCCATCTACATGTCTACCAGTCACTAGGACTCTCCTGGTTGACAAGTCCTGAACATAACATTTACTCTCATCAAAACCAATAAACAAATTGTTATCTTTGGCTAACTTGTGAACAGAAATAAGGTTGATGTTGTAATCAGGAACTACAAAAACATCTTTAAGAATCACATTATTAACAAGCTTTACATTCCCAATCTTAGTTACGAATGCATTAGTTCCATTAGGATGTTAACAGTTATTTTAAACTTAGAAACATCTAAAAACTTAGTTAAACAGTTTTCATCTTTTATCATATGTTGATTTGCCCCTGAATCAACAATCCACCCAATGTTATGTTCACACTTAAAGTCACTACTAAAACAGAAAACAAGTTTACAGAAAACATTTGCACAAAACAAATCACTATCTGAAACATTACAACTCTGTAGACTTCCACTAGGTTTATCCCCTATAAGACTAAGCAACTTAGTTAATTGTTCACTAGTCAAAGAATTAACAGAAACATCAGATGACTCACTAGTAGAATTATTATTACTTGCAATTGTTTTCCTCCTTTGGTTATCTCTTAGTGGTTTCATCCAAATAAGATACCCAATTATTTCAAAACGTTTTTCAATTGAGTGTCCAGTTTTATTACAATGAGAACACTTCAAATTTTTAATAGAAACTTTATTACTTTTTTTAAACTCAACAGATGGATTAAATTTTGAAACAAAAGCCATAGTTTGATTCTTCTTTGAATGAATGCTGGAGTTTCTTTGAGATTCTTCCCTAGAAACCACAACAAAGGCTACCTTAACAGTTGGCAAAGTTTCTTTCATTAAAAGATTTGTCCTAACACCCTGATAGATACCATCAAGACCCATTAAAAACTACTTAAGCTTAATCATATGATTAACGCTATTGAAGTCTTTAGCAGCCTTACAAGAACAGGAAGGCAGTTGCAAGATCTGGTCTAACTGTCTCCATACTACATTAAGCTTATGATAATATTCAGAGACAGTTAAACCACATTGACTAAAACTGTTAATCTTCTGATACAAATCAAACACTACAGACCCATCTATTTTATTGTAAGTTTCCTTTAAGTCTGTCCAAACATCACAAGCAAGTTTAGAAAACACTTGTCCCATATATAATTCTTCACTAATAGAATTAAGAATCCAAGTAAGAACAATGGAATTACATCTATCCCATTGTCTGGACAACACAACATTACTTTCAAACTTAACACATGTTTTATCTATAAAACCCCATTTATTTTTAACTTGTAAAGCCAATTGCATTGCATTAAACCAAACAGTGTAGGTCTCTGCCCCTTTCAACTTAATAGAAACAACAGTCAGATTACTTGAATCAGAAGGATGCAAGTATAATGGATCACTTGCATCCAACTTACTCACAAGGGTCTCAGGTGGTGGATTATGTAGGATCAAATCGAGTCAAAAATCTGATTTTGAATAATAAATCAAGATAAATACACTCCAAAATATGACTTTAAAACCCTTGAATGATTTGCAAATGATAATACAAGTGTAGCCCCCAAATCTTTCTAAAAGTGTGTGTTACTAAACCCTAATCATCACTTTCTATTTATAGCCAAAACAACTTTTGGCTAATTACATTTAGGACCCTAGAGATAATAACTTGCCAAACTTAGTAATAAACATGAAAACTAATTAAATAAGATAATAAATATATTTTGTCTAAACAAAATATATTTAATTATCCAAAGCAGTAAAACAATCATATCTTGAACGTTCACACGCCATATCTTTCTTCGATCTTCTCGTGTCGACTTACGATTTGACTTGGACATGATGGCGTTGACTTTGTTGACTTGATTTGTTGATAACATTAGACTACACGATTTAGACCCAACAATCTCCCCCTTAGGCTAATGTTATCAAACTCTTGCATCATCTTTAGAACCGTCAACTTCATGCGTGCTGTAATCTTCAATTTGGCAAGCTTCAGTCTCAATTTTAGACCCAACAATCTCCCCCTAGACTGATGCTTTCCAAATTTTCTTCACTGAAGACCTTCTTTTAACACTTTTCTCTTTGAGTACTTTATCTGGATAAGCTCCCCCTTTTTGCATGCATCATCTTTGACAATCAGGAACAAACTTTTTCCAACTCTCTTTAGCTTGAGTGAATCAGAAGACGTAGGAGGAGGATTCCTAGCTGGGTATCTTCTACAATCTTCAAGAAACAGGTGCTTTGGTCTGGAATCTTGCTCAATTGATGATCGGCCATCATTGCATCAAATAGTCGAAGTAAGTTCACAGACATAAACACAACTCCACATTTTCTTTTAGACTGATTCAAAGTATAGACAAAACCATATTCATCTGTAGTGTGCAATGGAAAGAGTATCTCAAGCGGTTTGAGACACGATTGATGTGGTATGGAAGACTTAGAAAAACAACTGTACATAAATCAAAATATATATTTTTTTTGGATTTTAGATTTTTTTTTAATTTTTAATTTTTTTTAATCATATTTTTTTTTAAACTTTCAACCTTTGAGATATAGAGCTGATCAAATACGAGATCATACTAACTTGAAAAGTCTAGTCACACTTCAACTTTCTTTATGATAGCTACGACTCAAGAACGATTGCTGGTATATTTGTCCTTTTAAATCCATGCACCATTCTTTCGACATGCATCCGGTGATTAATTATCATGTTTTGGGTATATTTAGGATGAAGCTAGTGGACCCCACACGTGTTCGGTTAAACTTTTCTGTCCTCATGGTCTTTTGAGATGACTGCCTTAACAACTTAGAAATAGTATATACTAGGTGATGAGAGCTCCAGGTCTATGTTTCCATAAGCAGAGGAGATGATCACCTTAAATCAGATGATGAGAGCTTCAGGTCTATGTTTCCATAAGCAGAGAAGATGATCATCTGATTAGAGAGCATAACTAATAAAATATTTACTTAATATATGTACGCGCTTTGGCGTATCTTTTATTCCTATAGCACGACATTAACATTGCGTGTCTTTTTGCTCTTTTTGGGTTGCACACATTGGTGTCTTTTGGTTGCACACATTGGTGTCTTTTCAATAAATATATATATATATATATATATGCACAACATTGTGTGTCTTTTGAACGCCTAAATCTAATCTCGCAACCTCTTTTGGACATAATCGGTTTGTGCAATCCTTCAACAAGTTGGGTATCCACATTTTCATATGATCTTTATCTTTATCACCAAGATGCAGTTTACTTGTCTGAAATGCTGAATCTACCAACATATCAATAACTTGGAGCCGTATCTTCCATCAGATCCTATTCATGCGAAGACATAATCAAGTTAGTTCCTATCATTTCTCATAAAAGATCATGTTTATTTTTCAATAATTACATCTCATGGTCTAAGAAGTATTTTAATACTCCCCCTTAAAATTTATTTATGTACAATCATTCACTGAAAAACTAAAAATTATGAAACATGTATTTACAAAATAAAGTCTTCCACATCAGGCACACAAAAGAATATGTCAGCAAGAAAATGAGTGTGTTACAGTGCAGTTAAGTGTGCAACCAGGTTAGATACCATAACTAAACCTGTGATTTTCCCCAACTTGTATCTAGAACAACCACTGATAATAACCGGTGTTACTAACAGTCCTCCTTGGATGTTCCTACACTCATAAGCAATTCAGTTAGAGAGTGGAACCCAAGCCATCGTAGTCTTGGGTTGTCCCTTTTCATCAAAATAATAAACCTCCCGATATGCCAAATCTTTTCCCTCATTGAGTTCTTTTACAACCACTTGTTTGACTCGCCAAACTTGTGTTGGTTTAAAAATTTTGTTTGTAAAAGATTTAAAGTTTGAAACAATCTTATGTTTAAGACCTGGAGGGAAAGATTGAGGTTTTGATGTGCTGGTCCTTTTCATCTTTGAATCATGTGAAACCGGCTTCACATGTGGAGATCTGGATTGAAAGTTTTTCATCCGATCTTTCAAAGATGTGTGATTTTTACCTTTTGATCCAGAGAAGCAATATTGGTTGTCTTTACCGTCTGGATCGTGTCGTTCTGGGCATTGTTTGAGCACATGACCTTCTTTTCCACACCTAAAACAAGCCTTGAATGGATTTTGAGACTTTGAAGTTCCGTGTGATGCAACTAGGGGTGGGGATTGCTTTGAGCTTGACTCAGCATGTTCACAAACGTGATGTTCGGCAACTTTAGATGATCTTTTGATCTTTGACTCCCCAAGACTTTCATTTGTCTTTGATTCATCATCTGAACTCGTGCAATCATCAATGTGGAAGTCTTTTTCCAATGGATCTTGATTTACTAGACTTGCAGAGTCATTTGGGGTTGTTGGATCTTGAACACCCGATGGTTCGAGGTTTTCAACCTTATTACCAACATCTATTACTGACGTTTCCGAGTCATTTGAGCTTTCCCATTCTTGGTATGATTGAAAATCTAAATCGCCTTGATCCTCACTTGAGCTTCCTTCGCCGCCTTCTGAAGTTGTGGTGCTTGAGTCTTCGCTGCTACTTTCTTCATTTAGCTCTTTCTCTGACTGTAACGTACTTGTGTGAGAAGGAACAAATTCTGGAATTTCCTCCGTGAGGAATTTTCCGAATCTGTTTTGTTTCAATTCTGGAACAAATAGGAGGTTCACACACACACCTTTTTCATCACAAAAGGCAGAATTCAAATCAAAACATTCAAACACTACATTATTGTGGTTATGGGTCTTAGATTTAGACACATTCCCATCATAGTCATCCCGAATGGAAGTTTTGTTTGCTTTATCACAATTCCAGGTGAACCAGTTAACAGTAGAATAACTGTCGCCTGAATAACCTATCCCTATTTTTGTTCCACCACAGTCATCATCGCATCCATCTTCTTCACGCTCAATCACATCTGCATTGTTATCAGAAAGGTTAGTAACCTCTTCATTTTCACAAGAAACATTTTCACCAACAAGATCATTTTCATTAATCAAATCATTATCAGGATGAGGAGGTGGCATGGGTACATAGTTTTTGCTATGTGGAGGAAGAAAGAGTTTTCTTTCATTTCCAAGCTTATCTTTGTACCCGATTCCATCCTTCACGTATGTCGGTCGTTGGCAATTTTTAATGTCAACCAGTGCCTTTTTACTGACGTTCCATTTATCAATTATGATTTGCAATCTATTGTTTTCATTTTGAGATTTTTCTAATCTTTCAGTTAAGTCGTTTATGACAAAATCTTTTCTGAAAACAAATTCTTTTAAGGTCTGCATTTCAGCTAAAGTTGAATTCAACTTTCTCTGATATGCAGCTTCATTTTCTTTCAATTCTTTGTTAAATTGCAAAACTTTTTCTTTGTCTCTAATTAGGTCACGGTTGAGGGATTTGTAATGTGCCACGACGTTCACACATGGTTGGGAACATAATTTGAGTTTAAACTCGTAAGGAATGTTGTTTGCCAAGTCTTCCTCATCCCTTTCTTTGTTGGATTCCATTTTCATCGCCTCATCAGGAATCTTTTCTTCTATCTTTTCACTTGTTGCACTGCTCCCTTCTTCCTCCTTCACAGCTTGAGCATCATCGACCACAGTATTCTTTTCAACACACTGTGGAGCCTTTTCAGAGTTTGCGGAAGCTTTGTTGAAGTTTGATGCGTTTGCAGCTTGTGAGCTAGAGCCGTTGGAGGTTGTTGGGGGTACAGATGTCATGTTCTTGTGCGCATCAGCAGATTGGATAGATTTATGAGGATGTTCGACTTGATCTCTTTCGAAAGATTCTAGAGCATCGATCAGATCTGATAACGTGATTGGATTCAGGTTGTTTAAGAAACTTTGTTTAATTTTCATACATTTTAAGCTCCACTCTTTTGAAAGTGAGTTCAAAAGTTTACTGGTTGCAGCGCGGTTGGTGATGGGATTACCGGCCATTTTCATTTTCGCCATCATGTTTAAAAATCACCTGATGTAATCTGATAAGCTTTCCCCGCGCAAGCCGCTGAACATGTCATATTCCTTTTGGACCATGTTCCTTTTGTTCCGAATCAGTTTCTGTTCTCCTTCATAGAAATCAATCAACGCCAACCAAAGTTCATTCGCCCTTGTGTACTCTTCAAACATGTTGTAGTCGTTTGTTGATAGGGCCATGGTTAAAGTAGCGTGAGCCCGGCGGTCACGTTGGATCAATGCCTTATTTTCCTCGGTAAAGGTCAAGGGATCATTTTTGATTACACGAATATCATCACGAACGCTCATGGGGACGTGAGGTCCGACTGTGATTGAGATCCATTGGTTATAGTCTGTGTACTCGAAAAAGGACTTGATTTGGTTTTTTTAACTGCTGAAATTGGCTGATCCTTTCAACTTTGGAGGCCGGGGTGCGGTTCCTGTTTCAAGTTCAACTTGTGCAATGCGAGTTAACTGATTTTGAAACATTTTTTTATTAATCCCAAAAAATATATTTGTATCAGCTCAAAACCCAGGTCAAATTACTTTGAAAATAACCACGTATCAACCCGAAAAGTATCAACTCGAAAAGCCCCAAAAATAACTTAAAAATCCCGGCCCTACTCAATTTTGCGAAAACAAATTAATTTTTAAAAGACCCAAATAAAATAAACTTAAAACCCGGCCCAACAAACTAGACTTTAATTTTAGAAAGTATATACAATAGAATTAATTAAAACCTAAACCCATAAAAGTTTTGATATTATTGGCCTAAATAATGGATCTTAAAAATTATAAGTTCAAATATCTATCTACGTGAATAGGTATTCAAAAAAACAAATATCGGACTTCAAGATGTAATAAAATCTAGTTAATTTTGATTTTTTTTTATATCAACATCCAATATGATGTCCCAGGGACTAATCTCATTTTCAAATGAGAAACCCTAAAAGTTTAACAACAGCCGCCAACGAAGTTCCCTTTCTCCTCTCTGTTATGCAGACACAAAACAACCAAACCCTACTCAAACAAAATAAAATCTTCTTCTACGATGTAACAGACAAAAACAATAGATCTGATTTCTACTCTTTTTTTTTTTTATTTTTTTTTTTGCGACAACTCCTACAACACACTTCTTCAAATCTTGAACGAATGTTCAAGTGTTGATGGTGAACCGATTTTGAGTCATAAGTCGCTTGGCATAGTCGATTTTTGAGCCGTTACTCTGTCAAATCCAAACTTTTCCGACGATTTTAAATTTTTCCGGCGACATTAAATCTTGAACGCGAGTTCAAGTTGTCGGCGTATTTGATAAATACGCCCGGCAATCAACCGCGCTGCAATTAATAAACTTTTGAACTCACTTTCAAAAGAGTGGAGCTTAAAATCTATGAAAATTAAACAAAGTTTCTTAAACAACCTGAATCCAATCACGTTATCAGATCTGATCGATGCTCTAGAATCTTTCGAAAGAGATCAAGTCGAACATCTTCATAAATCTGTCCAATCTGCTGATGCGCACAAGAACATGACATCTGTACCCCCAACAACCTCCAACGGCTCTAGCTCACAAGCTGCAAACGCATCAAACTTCAACAAAGCTTCCGCAAACTCTGAAAAGGCTCCACAGTGTGTTGAAAAGAATACTGTGGTCGATGATGCTCAAGCTATGAAGGAGGAAGAAGGGAGCAGTGCAATCAGTTTTAGAAATAGAAAGATATGATTAGGGTTTTCCAAAAACACACACTTTTAGAAAGATTTGGGGGCTACACTTGTATTATCATTTGCAAATCATTCAAGGGTTTTAAAGTCATATTTTGGAGTGTGCTCATCTTGATTTATTATTCAAAATCAGATTTTTGACTCGATTTGATCCTACAGATTACTAGGACCAGTATCACCACCACTTGTGACCATAAGACCATCTACCATATTAGAACAATCCTAAATCAAGCACTGTAACACCTCGTAAAATCACGACCAATTATATAAAGACACGTGTCATGGACTTTAAACGTGTAAGGGATTGATTCCGAGGGACTTAAATTGTCAAACAATGCAATGATGTAAATAGAAGGACCAACAGTGTCAACATGCCGAACTCGTGCCTCTGAATGACCTCATAAGATGTTCGTACTCATGATTGAATAAATTGACAGACACCGGAAACCGTTGTGCTTAAAAATAAAAAGGTTACGGAGCGTAGGGGTTAAAAGTGTCAACATGTAAATTTTTACCTTTGATTGGCCTTTTAACGTTCCCAAAGCTTGTAATACTTTTATTATACTCTCCTAATACATCTGATAATAAATCTATAAATTCAACTCAAGCTTGTGGGAAATAATTCAAATGTAAGAACTTGGAATCACATGTGCTAAAACCGACAATCTTTCATTCAATGACCTCCTTTCACAAGACTCCAAGGCAACTAATGCATGGCAATGCATTCTTAGCAATGCAGACCTGACCATGTGGGCCCTTTCAGCAGAACAAGACATTAAATTCGAGTTACAAAGTTGCATGGCCAAATATTAAAGTTCTCAAATTTTTGTCTTCTGATCAAAGGCTTACGGACCGCAAGGTGTCTTCCTTATGGTCCGTAAGGAGGCTTAACTGGGCGATATAATTCGAATTATGGATACGGACCGTAAGGGCTGAGGCTTACGGTCCGTAAGACTTGTAACTGGGCAGAAAAATGGACAGCTGCAGGTTAAAGCTCCTCCACCGCCTTTGTAAGCTTGTATTTCGATACCTGGGGATTGTAGACGGTTTTTACTGCCCTAGGGACACCTGGTAACATCTAGGATCAACATAGGGACACATGCAAAGATCTTGGAGCTTCCATTTTACTATATAAAGACCCTTTGTTGCATTAGTTCATTGCACACTTGAAAATTTTATTCACAACTCATTCTCTGGAGTCCCTTGGAGCTCTAGGAAGCTTTCCTCAGTTCATATTTCGTGCTAAGGACCATAGTAAGTGTTCTTAACCTCTTAAGTTTAAGTTTTTTTAGCTTAATGACCAAAAGTCAAAGCTATCGTAATTAAGCTTTGACTTAGTGATTAATCACTAATGGTCCAGCCATTATTTGTTTTAAAAGTGGCTATGAGTTGGTAATTATGTAGGTAATAAACCCTTAAAAGGGCACCTACTGATTTCCAGTCTAACTTGGTCAATTGTCGGGTCAAACTTATTAATAAAAAGTCAACAGAATCTATTTTTGTAAATAAATTCATAACTAACAATGCAGAGGTTATGGAACATGTTTAAACACTAAAATAACTTGGTAAATAATATAAGAACATGTTTAGGCATGTTCAACCCGACAATTCTGAGTTTAGGCTCGGTTCGCAACTGAAAGTCGCAAAAGAAGACTTTTGCTTTGACTTTCAGTTCTGACCCGATTTAGCTTAGTTTAGATATGCCTTAGGGTTCCTTTAGGACCATATTACATGTTAGTATAACCCTCTGAGATTATACTATATGGTTCCTATTTAATCTGATTCATATGCATGTTTCCGTTAATTGCTTAGTTGTTGACCATTATGCCCTTTTGATATTAAAACGAGATTTTTGAAAATATGAGAGGACAAACACCTTTGTTACTGATTTATAAACATGTCCTAAAAATTTGACATCAGTTTGTGGTCTAAATTAGGAGTTATGCTCAATATCGTAAATTGAAAGCTTTTTATTAATTAAACGGCATTTTCGGCATAAACCCTATTTAAACCCAAATTTTGACACCGGACTTTCTACCCACTGATGTAATATAATATTTAGGTATTTTTGGAAATTTTTATGGAATTTTAAACTGATCATAACATAGGGTTCTTGCATTGACTCGGTAATTGACGGTTATGCCATTTTTGCTAATAAAATGAGTTTTACACATCCTTTACATATCAAACCTTTTTCTACTGATTTTATACAACAAATAAATTATTTTAAACAGTAGAGGCTGATCAAAATCTCAGAATTTCTTAATCAACCCGAATACCGTCAAATACCGACTATTATGCGATTTAGGCGCATAGTATGGTTTAAAACCATATTTAGCACCTAAGACTTGTTACCTACTGATGTTATGAATAAATTTTTATACTTAAATAGTAAGTGAAAGTTTTAAACTCAGATTTCCAAATGTGACCCTTAAAACATATGTGAAATGACCAAAATGCCCTTTCGGTGCATAGTTTGGTTATAAAAGATAAATTTCACATATATATGATATCTTACTGTTATAACTTGCAAAAATAAATATTTGTACTGATCATTTTAGAACAGAACCTCAGATTTTTATTTAAACTCTTTTATAATCCTTAAAATGACCAAAATACCCCTACGGGGCTTAAATTGATTTTAAATCCGTTTTGGGCATAATGGAAGGTATCCTACTGATATCACAACATAGTAAAAGCATATTAACTTGTGGAACTTGTTCATGACTCATTTGGTTAACCGTTATGCATTTTTCGCGTTCGGTACTGTTTATGTAACTAGTTTGCATAAATTAACCGAAACGGGTCAAGCCTTATCATTTTTACTTCAAAATCCAGAATGTGTTTAGTTTACCCATATTATACAAGTCTTCATACTTGTCGGGTCTAAATCACATTCTAATCCGGTCTTCGCTTAATCTTGCGTTTTGAACCGTAAACCTTTCATTAAAACTAACCGGTCTCAAGTTTAGACTTAAGTAAGACCCGTTAGGAATCTAATAGGTTATTAAAACCTTCGTTCCAGATTTAGGAGCCCAGTAAAAGCTATTTGCACTTGCTGATTGTTATACGGCTGGGATAAAAATTATATTTTTGCTCATGTAAATACTTTTAACTTATTTTCCCTTATACGGGCTTGGGGTACGGTATTTAATAATACCGCTTGGTCGGGTATCGAATCTTTAATTGAATAATGGTTAAATCATTGAGATAACCGTTTAATCTATTTTGTTTGTTTTAAGCCTTTGGGGGGTTAATGACCATGTCCTGGATATCCTCGGCTCATTCATTGAAATGGTCACGACTTAAGCACGGGGTGTAGGCATACACCTGCCAGTGCGTATGTAAAAAGATATAACCACATGTGAGAATAGCTGATAGTCCCGTAACGATCTGGGTTCAGTTTCGATTCAGTAAAAATAATGAGAAGGGTGATTTTGAGCCAAGAATCAAGATAAACAATAGAAAGATAGACAAAGATAAGATTGAAAGAAAGATATTCTTCATTGATAGTGACAATAGATTACAAGATAATCATCCACCCCGGGTGAGCTCCCCCGGGGTGGTGGCTCACAAATGCACACCCAACAAATGATGTGAAGTCCACTACTTAAAGACCCTGAGCCTTGTCCTCCAAGCAAGCCGCCCATTGCTTGGAAAACCACCTAAAAATCTAAAAAAATACAAACCATATAACATAAACTCGCTACATCATACGAACAATAATATCGCTAATAAGGTCGCCATAATTGATAACATCATTCTCTAATTTGACCCAACAATAATTCCCTGTGGGACTATATTAGTGGTGTGTCTATTAATCTTTAACCCGGTACTTCTAACCCGGGCTACTGAACGTATGACAAGCATATAAATCTTTTACAAGATTATTTTTAAATAATTATCCCAAGTTATAAAAGATTATTTGTGCCTGGTGCATTTAAATCAATTTTCTTAAACATTTTCAAAATGAGTCTATTAATTGTATTTACCAGTGTAAACTGACGTATTTTCCAAAAAGGTTAAGTGCAGGTACTAAGCGAAATGGGCTGGCTACTCCTAGTATCAAATAAAGAGTCTTGCAAGCTTTTGATGCTTAAATCTGTGGAACAATACTTCTTTTCGTTTTAAAGATCCGCATATGGATCCTTTTACATTCCGTTTGTAATACTTTATGTTACTTTCGAATCGGTTTGTAATATTTTTACTTAGACTTCCGCTGTGCATTGAACTGTGATTATTTGACTATGATGATATCAACTACGTCACGATAATCCCCACCGGGCCCACCGGTAATACGTGGAAATATCGGGGTGTGACAGGTTGGTATCAGAGCCAACATTGAGTGAATTAAACACTAGCCTTTTTGTGTTTAATCTCAATGACACAGTTTGCACATTCCTTGACCTCCGAGTCTTGGATAACGACATAGGACTAACCCTAATCTTATTGTTTTCCTTTGTTGTTTCCTTTTGTTTTGGCAGGAACAAGACAATGCCGCCACGTTTCAGAGGAAGAGGTGGAAGAGGCAAAGCACCAATAACTGCTCCAAATGATCATGAAGCTGGGCCGTCACACCGGCGAACACCTTCAGTAACCATGAGCTCTAGTCCTCAAGAAGAATGGAGAACATATTTGGAACCCGCGAGGCTTTCTGTCTCGCTTAGCTCTTCACCCTCGTATCACCACTCCTTTGGGCCACAATCAGAAAACGAGCCCAACGATTCAGACCACTCCTTCTTACCATTGTAGCGGTCGAGTTCACACCGTGCTTTTCTAAAAGGACCTGCAAAAATGTCCCAAAACGACTCATAAGTAGAAACCCGGACCCCTAAAACCCTAATCCTTGTTGAAAATCAAGAAAATCAAAATTTATGGGTCGCTCGCGGGCCACGTAAGACTTAAAGATAGTCTTCGCGGGCCGCGACAGCTTGAAGATCTCCGGATAAGCGTTCAGGCCACGTGTTAGCCACGTGGCGGACCTACGCGTGACACGCTAGCCCTAGCCGTAGCTAGGGTGGCCCTCGCGGGCCGCGTAAGATCTTTCTTGGGTTTACGCGGGCCGCGTAAAACCCAAATTTTTGCTATAAATGGGACGATGCACGGCATTGCTTCTGTGTTCGAAAAATCAGTTCAAAAGACGAAGTATACTGCTCAAAATCATAGTTTCACTTAGGGAAACGCTGCTACGAGTACAGGGTATTAACTCGATCACTGCTACGATACAATGTCCGATCGATTGAAACCGATCCGATAGATGTTTAAGTGCTGCCCGAATTCGGGCTATACTTTGTCATTCGTCGTGAGGGTTTTGATTTCGTGAGTTTATTGTAAATGTTGTATTAAGTTACTGACCTAGTTTCGTGTGCATTGTTATTTAACTAGGTTAGGAGGCTAAATCAGTAGGCAAGGTTTTGTCCAACTAAACTTGCAATGTGAGTCATTCTCTTTTTTTCAAAAGTGTTTTTCAATACCTCAAATTATTTTCCAGTTATATTTTACAGGGGGTAAGTCTTTTTAATCTTAAATTACTGGCAGTAAGTGGGGTATTGTGCACATTACTATTGTTCTCTCTCGTTTAGGTGGACGAACCTAAACAGAGATAATCATCACTATTAGGTGAAAGGACCCAATAGTGGTATGACCATCGTCACCAGGGGGTGTCACTGGACCATATAATTATAAGATAGTGGCAATTGTAATCGCTTTTAGTCCTGTAAATTATAACAATGTGTCATTTTGTGCAAATTGAATGACTCGCCAGTATTTCCCCGCTGATAAAATCTTTTTAAACATGTTTCAGGTGATTTACTGTGAACCAGAAAAAGTGCCGCGTAGCACTACCAGCTTGGATAAAGTGGCTCAGTGAATAATTAAATAAACATGTTTTTATAAACAGGGAATTTCCCCAAGAAATTCCCTTATTGTAAATTATGGGGTTTGTCCCAATTGGTGAAATAAAATTATTGGGCATTTTTAGTTAAAAAGATCCTTTCAAGATTTCCGCTGCCAAATAAAATACAACGGGTTTCTGTCCCGCGGCTTCTAAACCGGGTAAAGCCGGATCGGGGGTCGTGACAGAAAAATGTGGTATCAGAGCCACTGATTTAAGCCAATTAAGTATTTAGGAATACTTAATTTTTCAAATTGCCATTTTGAGATTCTGTGAAAATTTAATTTAATAACTAAAATTTTAACTTAAGTTTGTGTGTGTTTCTTCATATGTGCTAACAGCATGAATGAACTGTCGGAGGCACTCTGAAACTTTACTATCCATACCACCGAAATGGATACCACAGGAAACTCATCTGGCTACCAGGAAGATACTAAGGACCCGCTAACAATCCAGGCCCAGGCCCAGGAGAAACCAAAGCCGAAAAAGAGAAGGAGAATCTTGGACTGGAAACGTGGGCGTAGGAAGAAGCCAGCTGCACAAAAGGTTAAAAAGAATGAGGACCCGAAAGACAAAGGAAAAGGAAAGGAGATCGGGAAAAGTTCAGGGCAAGCCCAGAAAATGCAACCATGGGAGGAGCTTGATCGCAAACTGGCGAATTGTGACCTCATCGGACCTGCCGATGAAAACCTCTTCAATTACCCCGCTGAATCGCAACTTCCAGTTAATTTGGAACCAGCTATCCCAGATCCTATTGTCAACCACCAACTTATACTCGGAGAATTGGAGGAATGGTGGACGAGTGACTGGCAGTTTCAGAATTTCATGAATAACCCCAACATCTATTTTCCCCAGTTTGACCCTGAGCCTGCACCAAACCCACCTATGAGCACAGAAAACTTGGCTAAACTCCGCAACTATGGCGAGGAGCTGGTGGACGCAGGAAATAGAATTCGGGAAGTGGGGGAGAAAATTTCGTGGAAATACGACGAGAGGGAACGTCGTTTCTGAAATGCCAGCTGACTGTGGTTGTGTGTGGTGGTGTTTGTATAATCATAACAATATAATATAATAATAATAGTAATAATATAATATTGTATAATAATAATTAAAATAAAACTTTTGTAATATAACTAGTGTGTATCGATGCATACTAATATATAAAAATATGAAAGTCGCAAAGTTTACAATTTTGGTTATATATGTTGACGTAATTATGTGTGATTGCTTTATTATGTTTGGTTGTTATCTATTTTATGGAAATAATTTACAGATATTGTTAATTATTCAGATGGAAAACGCGGAAAACCAACTAGTCAATGAAGTTAATCAATCTGAACAAAACAACGAGGATCATTTTCTTAATAGGAAAGACATAGAGAATATCGTTGCCCAGGGAATAGCCAATGCTATCTCGGCAATCGTCGCTGTTGTTAAAATCCCTATTGAACCTTCGCAAGCTAACCACAGCAAACGCACCCGTGATGATAATTTCAGTAACAGTGTTAATGGAGGCGGCAACAATGATAATAATGTGGTTCAAGCCCCAATACTCAAGAAAATGAAAGTTGCAACACCTAGTTGCACTTATAAAGAATTTGTTGCCTGTAAACCTATTGAATTTTCAGGCAATGAAGGGGCAACTGCCGCACTGCGTTGGTTGGAGAAAACCGAAGCAGTAATTAAAATAAGTAAATGCGCCAAAGAAGACAAGGTCATGTATGCTTCTCACCTTTTCAAGGAAGAGGCATTGGAATGGTGGAACACGGTACTGCAAGCCAAGGGAAGTGATATGGCTTATGCCATAAGTTGGGAAGAATTTAAGCGATTGGTGGAAAGGAAATTTTGTCCCGAATATGAAAAGGAACAAATGGTAAATAAGTTCCTGAGCCACCGGATGGTGGATGTTGACTGCCAAGGGTATACTTCGAAATTCCTCGAGTATGCCAGAATTGTACCAACGCTGGCTTCGCCAGAACCGGTACTTATATCTCGCTATATTTGGGGTTTAATTAGCGAGATTCGCGATATCGTCAAAGCTGTGAGACCCCGCACAATTGACGATGCGGTGGAATTAGCCAACACTCTGACCGACGGGATGGTACGTACGCGGGAAGAAAACAGGAAAAAGGAATTGGCCCAAAAGATTACCCAAGGATTTCGTGTGGGTAATAATAGCAACTTCAAGAAAAAGGGAACGGGGCAATCCTCCACCCCGTCATTTTGCGGTAGCTGTAAAAGAAAGCATTTTGGGAAATGCAGGAGGTATTGCAATTTCTGCAATAGACCGGGGCACCCAGAAGAAGAATGCAGGAGAAAGAAATCAACGAGTTTCTACAACTGCGGCGAAACAGGGCACTTCAGGCCCGACTGCCTGAAACTAGCCAAGCCAGCTGATAACAAGGCCAAACCTGCTGAAGGAACTAATAAGAAAAATGCAAGAGCCTTCCAGCTAACAATGCAAGAAGCCGATCTGATTCCAGATGTGATAGCTGGTACGTTTCTTGTACAAGACGTTTACGCAAAAGTATTATTTGACTCTGGTGCAAACCAAAGTTTTATAAATACTTCATTCTGCCAAGCTCTTAAGCAACCTTTAACCAAACTTAGGCAAATTTACACGGTAGAAACAGCAGATGGTAATTCTGTTAACATAGATAAGATTCTGCAAGAAGGGAAGATAGAACTTTCAGGCCACAAATTTTCTGCAAACCTGCTACCTATGAATTTAGCTGGATTTGATGTCGTACTAGGAATGGATTGGTTAGTAGCCAACCATGCGCGAATCCTCTGTGACCAGAACTCCATAGAAATCCATACACCCGCAGGGGAAGTAATTATGATTACAGGGGATAAGCCGTGTTAACCAATGAAGTTCATTTCGGTAATGAAAGTTGCTAGTTATGAACGAAAGCAAGGAATATTGTATATGATTTCGGTGATCATTAACACTAAAGGTAAGGAACTTAAGGAAATTCCTGTAGTATCGGAATACCCGGATGTATTTCCAGAAGAGCTACCAGGATTACCACTAGATAGGGAAGTAGAGTTTAGAATTCATTTATTTCCTGAAACTACACCAATAGCTAAGGCACCTTATCGATTAGCACCCACAGAAATGTTAGAACTGAAAAAGCAATTAGATGAATTGCTAAGTAAAGGATTCGTACAACCTAGTGCATCCCCTTGGGGAGCACCAGTGTTGTTTGTGAAAAAGAAATATGGGTCAATGCGAATGTGTATCGATTATAGGGAAATGAATAAGGTTACAATTAAGAATCGATACCCATTACCTAGAATTGATGATCTTTTCGATCAACTTCAAGGAGCTAGATATTTTTCTAAGATAGACTTACGCTCCGGATACCATCAGTTGAAAGTACAAGAAGAAGACATACCTAAAACCGCTTTCAGAACTAGGTATGGTCACTACGAGTTTACAGTCATGCCATTTGGACTAACTGTCACGACCCCCAACCCACCCTGGATGGAATCGGGAGTCGCAAACAGCCCAGTGGTACCGGTGATTAATTTTAAAAACGTTGCAGCGGAAATTTCATCAGGACCGTGAGTTAGGAAAAATATCAGAGTTTAGAAACACCGGATTTTTATTTATTAAATAGATGGGATAAACCCATGTTTTACAATGGTAGCTTTAATAAAGATAAATTTTATTACATAAAACAATATTTCTTAATTTGATTTAATTAATAAAATAAGCCACTTCTTGATGCCTTTCAGTGCCGTATCCATCTCTTATTCCAATCTACTGTAATTACCTGAAACGCGTTTTAAAAAGGTTTTGTCAGCAGGAAATACTGGTGAGTTCATTCATTTTACTAAAACGACACGTTTGTTATAATTTACAGTATTAAGGAAGATTACAATGTTTCTGATATCAAACCAATTACCCACAGTATTTTGTCACTCGACCCATTGGCCCATTCGTCCAATGGTGTCTGTGACTATGGTCATATCACCCCTTGGCTGCCCCAATGGTGAAGATTATCAAGTAATGTATACAAAACCCCACATACCGGCTGTAATATGGTGATTACATAAACTTAATCCCTGTAATTATAACTTTGAAATAAATAGGGTTTTGTAAAGTAATTTGATAAAAAGAGAATGACTCACAGATAATCATGCAGATTCATACGGACAGAATTTAGTCTACAGATAAGCCTTGATATATTGCAGATTTATACAGGCAGGGCTTAGCCTATTGATTTTGCCTTGTAACCTAGTGCATACGAACTAGGTAGGTAACTTAATACAATAATTACGATAACTCACGAGATCAAATTCTCACAATGAACGACAAAGTGCAATACTTCATCCATCGAATTAACGATGATCCGTCAAATTAATGACGAACGACAAAGTATAATACTTCATCCATCGAATTAACGATGATCCGTCAAATTAATGACGAACGATAAAGTATAACCCTAGTGTGGGCGGCACTTAAACATCCATTGGATATATTGATCGGTCGGAAAATGAATCGTAATAGCGATTAAGTTAATACCCTGTATCGTAGCAGCACCCCCCTACTAATTAGTGTTTTTGAGAGTAAACAGAGCATAACTCGGCGCACAAAGTGAATTTGAGCGTCGTTCTGAACCCAGAATTCAAGTCCCAAACTCCTGTATTTATAGGTGAATTTTGTCCCTTAGGCGGCCCGCGTGAGAATTAAGCTAACTTGAGGTGGCCCGCGAGAGAACTTATTTTATGTATAGGGTTGCCACGTGTGGGACTAGGCTAGCTGAGTCGACGAAATTATTAAATTCAACTTCGTCCGCAAGTTATTAAGATAATCGTTAAGTAGGGAATACCCCCCCCCCCTAAGTTTTAGGGGCCCTAATCCTGATTCTGATTGTTCTGATATTTTTAGGGTTTATGCAGAATTACTTGGGTGTCTCAATTAAGGTTTCCTCTTGGTTAAATTAAAATAAGAAATAGTGTTTTTAATGAGAGTTGTTATATTAGGGATCCGGGTTTATATTTACGGAACGTTTTTAGGACGTTTTTGTGTGAGTCGTTACATTCTCCCCTCCTTAATAAAAATCTCGTCCTCGAGATTTACTGGAATAAGTAGGAATACTTTTTCTTCATCTCAGATTCCAGCTTCCAAGTGTATTTGGGTTATGATATTTCTTTTAGACTTATGTCACCTTTTAGTTAATACCAATAATATTAGGGTATATGACACAGAATTTTAAAATATCGAATTTTGTGAATACGAGTTGTATCATAAGTAGGATTCAATGATTCAACTGAATTAGCTCGAGAAATCGATGATAAACGAATGAGATGAAATGATATAATTTTCAAAGTGGCTAGGTTCAAGCCAAAAGATATATGATCAATAGATATTTAAAATGAATCTGAAGAACTTTTAGAATCAATAAAATTCTTTGTCAAAAGAAAGCTTACTTTGATTGGTAACTAAGGAAGACTTTGACAGTTTTCCAAATGAAATCAAAGCATGAAAAATGATTTGTCAAATAATTATGATATGAGAAATCAAAGTGTTGAGAGGAGTGAATTGCAAAGATACACCAAAAGACAATAGAGTTAGTGTATCATTTTAGAATTTCAAGTTGTTTTATTTGTTGAAATAATATAATAGCACACTATTAGTGACTATATTTTTCATACTATCTCCTAGAAATTGAAATATAATAAAAACAAGTTATTTTGGCCTGATCAACCATTATATTATACTTTTGCAAAGCAATTGTAATATATTATTATTTGTGTCCTTATCTGAACCGTATCTTAGATATCACATATAAATATTATATAATATATATTATTTGTTACGCATTTTTACTATATGTAAATGGTCACCACTTTTAAATATTATTTTAGTATTTTACCATACTATGTAAAATAATTATGTAAGATATATTACAAAATACCGTAATGAAGTTATTACGTTTACAAAATATTATTTTGTAAAAGAAATCATTATTATTTATAACGTTAAATGAGAGTTATAAATAAAGGTGTAAAAATATTTATTGTGTAAAATATTTGGTAAATATATAACATTTAATGGGTAAATGTTGTAAATAAGTGAAAATGGAAATTATTCTTATATATTATAATGTTCTCCTAACCCAACGTAGTTAATGACTACCATATTATTCTTATATGGTTACTTTCTTACCATAGGGTTACAGTACATAGTTATCACAAAACATGTGATAGATAATTTATTTACATAATTTTATTTGTCCTTTGTTTTATGAAAATATGTCTTTTCCAAGTTATATGTATTTTCATATATAATTAAAATTTATTAAATAAGTATGATGACTTAATTTATATATATTACTAGTCATTATCATGGTGGATATTGGTTAGTGCTTCCTTATTTAAGCATAGGTGATTAGTCCATGCCTAATTAAGGCTAGGCTATCCAATACCTACCCTTGATAATAATCCTAGTAAAAATAATACCAACACTATTATTATTAATATTTTCTTACTAATAATAAAACTGATATTAGTAATACATAACTAAACATACACTTAAATGGAAAAATTTCTAATAAAATGGTGAAACTGGCCGTCCCCAGGATCGAACCCGGGTCTAGGCCACACCCTTTCGCGCATCTAACCAACCGAGCTAGGTGCCTAGCTTATGAAATTTTCATTTTGGTTAAATATAAGCACATGTACAATAAATTCTGTACTTCTTATTATAAGTCACCTACTTATATTGACTAAGTATTTACTTATCCTCCTTATGGTGACTAATAAGAATATAGTAATACTATTAGGTAATCACTTATGTAAGTTTCCATATATAAAATAAATTTTATATAATGTTTTTCGTTTGAAGATGTTAAAGTAATAATTTATCACGAAAGGCTAGATTGATATTGTTAAAATCATTTAAGAGATATATTAAAATATGACAAGAATTTGTGTATCATTATCTTATCACATGATTTGTGTTAAGATAACTTTTATAAATATCCGTATATGATATATATAAATGAGATTAGTGCAAGCTTTAATTTTTATGAAAACGTTAGTACAAGGTGATCGTGATCAAAGAAATGATTTAGTGAAGTCGAAGACCAAATAAGCATTTTATAGTTCTAGAGAATTGAAGTGTTTGTTGGAGAATATGATAGCTTTAAATCCATCATATGGGAATTTGAAATGAATATGAGCAAGTTCAAGCAATTGAATCTTGGTTTAATCACAACGAGTTCATGTATTAATAAGAAAGTTCGGACATGGTTACAGCAAAATCATGTATGCCAAAGAAAATTGAGTTTCTCAATAAATTTATTGACTTGATATAAAAGGGTCATCGTTTTGCCTTACTGCGGTATATAGTGCCAAAAATCAAGTATAGCGAAATGATATTTGAGTTTGGATAAAACAACAAATTAGAATGAAACCCTTCAGTGGTCTTCATAAATTAAACGAACCACATGCGCAACAAACGGTGCATGTGTAACGTGTGGATTTACCAAGAAATGAAATGAATCAATATTCGTTACTATGAAATAAATCCTCCTGGTATGATGACCGTTTAGGAAAAGTAGAAATGCGAAAGTCAACTTATTATATGCAGAAGTCAGAATTTTCAACAAAAGAAATATAAGAACTTCTATCTGGAATTTCGAGTGATAATCGTTATTAAGTGACATTACCAGCACTTTTATTCGTTATCAATTTCGAATAAAATGAAATAGGGAATTTGCAAAAGTATATGACTCATTTTTCAGTGCTAATACCTATGACTCTGATTAGACTGTGCACTGATGGTTGTGAAATCTCGTTAAAACATATCTCAGCGAAATTTCATGTTGCTTGTAGGATCATGTGGCAAAGTGCTATTTTTAGTTCTTCTATTGGTGTTATCGTGCTTAATTTATATTTTCCAAAGGTCTTGCCTTGAAAGTTTTGTGTGATATACTTCAACTTCTGTGGACTGATAATTAAATTTTCATGTGTTACATTATTATATCTTTACATGCTTCTTACTTGCGTAACGCGTTAGAAATTATTTTGATGACGTTTTAACTTAAAGGTTTTCCATTGTTTATTTTATCACACGAGCTACGAGACAGATGATCAAACGAAATTGGAAAAGAGATTCCTGATAAAAATCTAGATACATATGCTTGTGCTTTATTCCTATTTGGCTTTTGGAATTCCTTATAAATATATATATCTATATAATCATATATTTCACATACTGAAATAAACATACCATTTGTCAGGTCAATGTATTTAACGGATTTATATTTCCAAAAACTAGTCAAATATCTGGTCATGATACTATTTAGGGAAATCTTGTCACTTGTTTGACATATTATCTATCCCGTCTTATCCGATTCGCGTCGGAGCGGTAACCTCAGTATATCTGGACAACTGGAGAGTCTACTACACCATACCCAGTCTTGCCAGAGAAAATTTTCTATTTCCCATAAATAGTATCTTTTCAAGATTTAAAAGTGCCTCTTTGATTAGGGCTTTTATCCAAAATTAAGGAAACTTGTATTCCCATAACATATCTTATTCTAGACCAAGTAATATCAGATAAGCAATAATTACTTATTAATTCTTGCTTATTTATCATATCTTGCAATATTCTAATTACCATTCTTATGGTATATCAAAATCCATCATACTTTATTTACTCAAGTACTTAGATTATCTTGAAGCTGATACTGAGGCATCTTTTCTTAAGTTCAAGTCTAAATACTATCCTATGTGATACCAGTTAACAGCAATCTCCTAACTCTTTTATATATGTTTAGGTATTATTATCATAACACCTAAAGGCTTAAAGCAGTGGCTCTGATACCACCTTCTGTCACGACCCCCAACCCACCCTGGATGGAATCGGGAGTCGCAAACAGCCCAGTGGTACCGGTGATTAATTTTAAAAACGTTGCAGCGGAAATTTCATCAGGACCGTGAGTTAGGAAAAATATCAGAGTTTAGAAACACCGGATTTTTATTTATTAAATAGATGGGATAAACCCATGTTTTACAATGGTAGCTTTAATAAAGATAAATTTTATTACATAAAACAATATTTCTTAATTTGATTTAATTAATAAAATAAGCCACTTCTTGATGCCTTTCAGTGCCATATCCATCTCTTACTCCAATCTACTGTAATTACCTGAAACGCGTTTTAAAAAGGTTTTGTCAGCAGGAAATACTGGTGAGTTCATTCATTTTACTAAAACGACACGTTTGTTATAATTTACAGTATTAAGGAAGATTACAATGTTTCTGATATCAAACCAATTACCCACAGTATTTTGTCACTCGACCCATTGGCCCATTCGTCCAATGGTGTCTGTGACTATGGTCATATCACCCCTTGGCTGCCCCAATGGTGAAGATTATCAAGTAATGTATACAAAACCCCACATACCGGCTATAATATGGTGATTACATAAACTTAATCCCTGTAATTATAACTTTGAAATAAATAGGGTTTTGTAAAGTAATTTGATAAAAAGAGAATGACTCACAGATAATCATGCAGATTCATACGGACAGAATTTAGTCTACAGATAAGCCTTGATATATTGCAGATTTATACAGGCAGGGCTTAGCCTATTGATTTTGCCTTGTAACCTAGTGCATACGAACTAGGTAGGTAACTTAATACAATAATTACGATAACTCACGAGATCAAATTCTCACAATGAACGACAAAGTGCAATACTTCATCCATCGAATTAACGATGATCCGTCAAATTAATGACGAACGACAAAGTATAATACTTCATCCATCGAATTAACGATGATCCGTCAAATTAATGACGAACAATAAAGTATAACCCTAGTGTGGGCGGCACTTAAACATCCATTGGATATATTGATCGGTCGGAAAATGAATCGTAATAGCGATTAAGTTAATACCCTGTATCGTAGCAGCACCCCCCCTACTAATTAGTGTTTTTGAGAGTAAACAGAGCATAACTCGGCGCACAAAGTGAATTTGAGCGTCATTCTGAACCCAGAATTCAAGTCCCAAACTCCTGTATTTATAGGTGAATTTTGTCCCTTAGGCGGCCCGCGTGAGAATTAAGCTAACTTGAGGCGGCCCGCGAGAGAACTTATTTTATGTATAGGGTTGCCACGTGTGGGACTAGGCTAGCTGAGTCGACGAAATTATTAAATTCAACTTCGTCCGCAAGTTATTAAGATAATCGTTAAGTAGGGAATACCCCCCCTAAGTTTTAGGGGCCCTAATCCTGATTCTGATTGTTCTGATATTTTTAGGGTTTATGCAGAATTACTTGGGTGTCTCAATTAAGGTTTCCTCTTGGTTAAATTAAAATAAGAAATAGTGTTTTTAATGAGAGTTGTTATATTAGGGATCCGGGTTTATATTTACGGAACGTTTTTAGGACGTTTTTGTGTGAGTCGTTACACTAACAAATGCTCCTGCAGCATTTATGGACATGATGAATAGAATCTGTAAGCCGTATTTGGACAAATTTGTAATTGTCTTTATTGTCGATATACTTATTTATTCCAAAAACCAGGACGAGCATTGTGAGCACCTACATGCACTTTTAACTTTGTTAAGAAAGGAAAAGCTTTACGCCAAATTCTTGAAGTGTGAATTTTGGCTACAGGAGGTGCAGTTTTTAGGACATATGGTGAATCACGAAGGTATTCACGTAGATCCTTCTAAGATAGAAGCAATCATCAAATGGAAGGTCCCACAATCAGCCACGGAAATTAGAAGTTTTCTAGGATTAGCAGGATATTACAGGCGCGTTATAAGAGATTTTTCTAAGATAGTTGTTCCATTAATTAAGCTAACTTGTAAAACAGTTAAGTTTGAATGGGGACCCAGGCAAGAAGAGGCCTTTAAAATTTTAAAGCAAAAATTAACAAACGCCCCAATTCTTGCCTTACCAGAAGGAACAGAAGATTTTGAAGTTTATTGCGACGCTTCTAAGCTAGGATTAGGATGTGTGTTGATGCAACGCAAGAAGGTAATTGCGTATGCCTCAAGGCAATTGAAAAGGCACGAGGAAAATTATACAACTCATGACTTAGAATTAGGAGCAATAATTTTTGCCCTTAAGATTTGGAGACACTATCTATATGGGAGTAAGTTTACTGTCTATACAGATCATAAGAGTTTAAGATATATATTTGGGCAAAAAGAATTGAACATGAGGCAAAGAAGATGGATGGAAATTCTAAGTGACTACGACTGTGATATTCAATATCATGAAGGAAAGGCAAATGTAGTAGCAGATGCCCTAAGTCGTAAGTATCATGAGAAACAAAGACGAGTTCGTGCTCTTAGATTAACTCTCCAATTGGATTTAATGGAACAACTGAAGAACATTCAGGAAACATCAATTAAGGATACTGCTGAAGGAATGAAGGGACGAATAAAGGAACTAGAGCAAGGGGTTGATGGAATTTGGAGATTCCGCAAGAAAAGAATTTGGGTACCTAAGCAAGGAGACTTAAGAAATAAGATTTTAGAGGAAGCCCATAAATCTAGGTATACAATGCATCCTGGTAACAATAAGATGTACCAAGATTTAAGAAATAATTTCTGGTGGATAGGAATGAAAAAGGATATAGCTAGATATGTTTCTAAGTGCCTAACTTGTTCACAAGTTAAGGCGGAACACCAGAAACCCTCAGGCCTACTGCAACAATTAGAAATGTCTGTATGGAAGTGGGAACTAATAACCATGGACTTTGTTACTAAGTTACCCAAGACCAGAAAAGGTAACAACGCAATCTGGGTGATTGTGGATCGATTAACCAAATCAGCCCATTTCCTACCCATGAAGGAAACCTTTAGCATGGAAAGGTTAGCGAAATTGTACATAGACGAAGTAGTATCCCTACATGGAGTTCCACTCTCTATTGTGTCTGATAGAGATAGTCGTTTCACTTCGCACTTCTGGACGAGTTTCCAAGAAGCAATGGGGACCCGACTAAATTTAAGTACTGCATACCATCCCCAAACAGATGGACAAAGTGAAAGGACGATCCAAACCCTGGAAGACATGCTCAGAGCATGTGTCATAGATTTTGGGGGAAACTGGGATGCCCACCTACCCTTAATCGAATTCTCCTATAACAATAGTTATCATGCAAGCATCGAGGCTGCCCCATTTGAAGCACTGTATGGACGCAAGTGCCGAACTCCAGTTTGTTGGGCATAAATAGGAGAAAGTCAATTATCAGGTCCCGACATTGTGCAAGAAACCACCGACAAGATAACTCAAATAAATGAAAGATTGAAAACGGCTCGAGATCGCCAGAAGACTTATGCAGATAATCGACGCAAGCCGTTAGAATTTCAAGTCGGAGACAAGGTACTTTTGAAAGTTTCTCCTTGGAAAGGAGTAGTTCGGTTCGGTACAAAGGGAAAGCTAAGTCCAAGGTATATAGGACCATTCCCAGTAATCTAGCGAATAGGACCGGTTGCCTATCGCTTACTACTACCAGAAGAGCTGACTGGAGTACATGACGTGTTTCATGTACTAACCTCAAGAAATGTCTATCTGACGAATCCCTGGTAGTACCTCTTCAAGACATAGAGGTAAATGAAAAGTTGAAATTTGTGGAGAAACCACTCCAAATCGAAGACAGAAAAGTCAAGTTCCTCAAACACAAAAGACTGGTGCTGGTCAAAGTCAAGTGGAATTCGAAAAGAGGACCTGAGTACACGTGGGAATTGGAATCAGAAATGAAGCGGAAATATCCTCACCTGTTCCAGTAAATCTCGAGGACGAGATTCTAAATAAGGTGGGGAGGATGTAAGGACCTGCAAAAATGTCCCAAAACGACCCGTAAGTAGAAACCCGGACCCCTTAAACCCTAATCCTTGTTGAAAATCAAGAAAATCAAAATTTATGGGTCGCTCGCGGGCCGCGTAAGACTTAAGGATAGTCTACGCGGGCCGCGACAGCTTGAAGATTTCCGGATAAGCGTTCAGGCCACGTTTCAGCCACGTGGCGGACCTACGCGTGACACGCTAGCCCTAGCCGTAGCTAGGGTGGCCCTCGCGGGCTGCGTAAGATCTTTCTTGGGTTTACGCGGGCCGCGTAAAACCCAAATTTTTGCTATAAATGGGACGATGCATGGCATTGCTTCTGTGTTTGAAAAATCAGTTCAAAAAGACGAAGTATACTGCTCAAAATCATAGTTTCACTTAGGGAAACGCTGCTACGAGTACAGGGTATTAACTCGATCACTGCTACGATACAATGTCCGATCGATTGAAACCGATCCGATAGATGTTTAAGTGCTGCCCGAATTCGGGCTATACTTTGTCATTCGTCGTGAGGGTTTTGATTTCATGAGTTTATCGTAAATGTTGTATTAAGTTACTGACCTAGTTTCGTGTGCATTGTTATTTAACTAGGTTACGAGGCTAAATCAGTAGGCAAGGTTTTGTCCAACTAAACTTGCAATGTGAGTCATTCTCTTTTTTTCAAAAGTGTTTTTCAATACCTCAAATTATTTTCCAGTTATATTTTACAGGGGGTAAGTCTTTGTTATCTTAAATTACTGGCAGTAAGTGGGGTATTGTGCACATTACTATTGTTCTCTCTCGTTTAGGTGGACGAACCTAAACAGAGATAATCATCACTATTAGGTGAAAGGACCCAATAGTGGTATGACCATCGTCACCAGGGGGTGTCACTGGACCAGATAATTATAAGATAGTGGCAATTGTAATCGCTCTTAGTCCTGTAAATTTTAACAATGTGTCATTTTGTGCAAATTGAATGACTCGCCAGTATTTCCCCGCTGATAAAATCTTTTTAAACATGTTTCAGGTGATTTACTGTGAACCAGAAAAAGTGCCGCGTAGCACTACCAGCTTGGATAAAGTGGCTCAGTGAATAATTAAATAAACATGTTTTTGTAAACAGGGAATTTCCCCGAGAAATTCCTTTATTGTAAATTATGGGGTTTGTCCCAATTGGTGAAATAAAATAATTGGGCATTTTTAGTTAAAAGATCCTGTCAAGATTTTCGCTGCCAAATAAAATACCACGGGTTTCTGTCCCGCAGCTTCTGAACCGGGTAAAACCGGATCGGGGGTCGTGACATTTTCAGGACCCGACCCCTTACTTCCAGAGTCGGTTCAACCCGGCAAACATGCATGAAGAACCAATGGGTTATAACCCATTGGGACCAGAACACCACTTTCCTGGAGCACATGGTATGGATATGGACGAGGATCCAGATCCAGAACCTGCCGAACCACCAACTGGGATGCCAACGCAACCCATCGAGATTTCTGACGGATCATCTTACCATGGTTCGCCATATGGGGGCCCCGACAGTTTTGCTGAAAGATGGGCCACACACAACTGGGAGTTCACTCCCCCTTTCAACCCACCTCCACAGCAGCAGGATCCCTCTGAGGATTCGCGTTTTCAGGCGGTCACGACGCCGCCACCACAACAGCCAGAACAGCAACCGCCTTCAAAACCACCGAGGCGAAGAAGAGGTGCATGGATGTCCGTGCGTGGGGGAATCTGTATCAGCACCCCCCCCAACACAGCAGCAACTACCCGCCGCTGTATGAAGACCCACAAATGGGTGGGCCTTCAAACCCAGTTTCTGAGGTGGACTCTGCGCCAGTCGCACCACCACCACCGCACATGGGTTATGATAACCCGATTGCTTCCTACGCCGGAGCAGCGGTGTATAACCCTTTTGAGCAGCCAGCCTATTCTGGCTACAACTACTACAATGGCCCCAATGTTTACCCATACCTCGAGGCGGCAAACTACAATGCTCTTCATCCTGAAGGGCCCTACACAGCTTCCTATCAGACTGGGTAACCGGCCTATGGGTATCAATACACGCCACCTCCTCAACCTCTACAGCAGCAGCAGCAACAGCCGCCACAGATCCAACCACCGCAGCAGCAGGAGATCCTACAGAGGTTGAACCAGGTGGAACGTGATGTTCAGGAGGAGCGTAGGACCCGCCGGGGTTTACTTAAGGGATTGGCAGACTTAATCAAGGGGAAGAAGAAAAAGGGATTATTGAAATTCCTTATTTATTTGTTTTGTAATTTTTAATTTTCCATCAAGTCCCTACGTGGACATCTATTTATGTACCTAGTCCCTAGTCCCTGCGAGGACTTGTATTTTCATTTTAGCCCCTGTGAGGGCAAAGTTATTTATGTAAAAGTCCCGTTTAGGGCATCTATGTACTCCTTTTAAATTTAATGAAATGTTTTAATTTTTTAATTTTCATTTGTCATTATATGCATGAATATAATATATGAAATAAATCAAAATATCGTTCCTTTTTGTAATTGATCTGCCTTTAAATATTAAAAGGAATCTAAAAAGGATATAACCTAGCCTAAATGTCATTATAGAACTAGCCATTGTGACACATGTGTCACTGTGACCAGCAAACAAATACCAAATCAATGAAATATTGTATTTCATACTTTGGACTTGTATAAATATGTGTATCTTTTTCACATATCAACTCTTGTTCGATTTCAAGCTCTAAATCGCTTTCTGGAAGGTTATACGCGCACTAATGCGTAAATATAACCAGTTTAATGCAACAAACACTCCGGAATAGTGACATAGGCTTAACATACCTTAAATAACCTCTACATAACTTAGAAATAAGTTTTGGAAGGTTTGGTATGCCGAAATCAAGTTAAATCGCTTACAGGGACTAAATTTGACAAACTGTGAAAGTATGCCAATTTGAACTGTAACAGACATTCCGGAACATGACCATAAGTTAAAAATACCATAAATATCCTCTACATAGCTTAGAAATAGGCTTTGAGTGGTTCGGTGTGCTAAAATAAACTTTTGGGTCATTCAGGGACTAAAAGTGTCAAAAACTGCACAAGTTTGCATTTTCGCGCATAACTTACGTTCTGAATACCTCCTGACATCCAAAAATTTATGTAAGCACTAAAATATTTTATTTTAGTGTTTGGCATAAGAAAAATCCATTCGTCGCGTCATTTGGATCGTCTTTCGCGCTTATGCGCATTCCGTCGTAATTAAGCGAACATCGCGATCGTACGACCAAACGAACCAACATCCTAGATATTTTTGAGCATGTTTTGAGTTCCCTATACTTTAACTTCATTTTAGAGCCTTGAAATAAGGTTAACGGGGTTCAAACGCATCGAAAATAGCTTAAACGGGCTGCAGGGACCATTTCTGCCATTTTTGAAACTTTGCTGAAACTGGTAGGCAGTGGCGTAGCGCGAGCACCTCATGCCTAGGCAGTGGCGCTACGCGACTGCCTAACCTAGACAGAAACATTGTATTTGGTCCATTTTCACTTTTGCACATGGTTTTGGGACAATCTATGGGCTCAAATGGTTTTCAAAAACCACTATCTTGAGGTGTATGGCCAAGATCAAAGCACGGTTTCCGAGGAACGATCTTAACGGCTCTACGAATCCTATAAATACCCAACCCACCCCATTGCAAAACCCACTAGAATCTTGATTTGAGAAGCTCTAAGTTGAAACCTTTGTTTCATATCTGAGCTACTTGGATCGAGGTTAGCATTCGGGGACCCTTCGTAAGTATTCCTTCGTTCTTTTATTGCTTTTCGAGTCTGAAAGTCAAACTTTGTTTGACTTTCTGCGTTGACCAGTTTATGGTCAATGCGAAGTTCGTTTGAACTTCGCAACGTGATTGTAATCACGATGGTCATAGTCCCTTGGGACTATGCCTACTGATTACCACGTTGTCTAGGGTCGTAGGGTAAGCGATCTAATAAATCGCTTATACCTTCGAACCCGACCCATTTGGTCGATCATTAGGATCCGACCAAATACATTAGGTGACCATAGTATATAGGGAATAACCTTCCGAGGTTATACCTTATGGTCGCTTCGTTAAGTAGTTGTATGATAGGTAGTTTATATGCCTTAGGTAAATTACCAGAATACCATTTTCATGTATAATTGGTAATTAAGCATATGTAACCTAAACTTTTGTCACATAACTGATTATGTAACATGTTTAGGCATATAACACTTGTCATAGGACTAGTTAGACGTTCCGAACGCGTTGCACGCGAACGACGCGTTAAAGTAGCATAAGCTACCTAAACGGGTCGTAATGGGTCGTAAGCACTTATGTTAGGTTTCATTTAGTATGTAGGCTTTGTTAAACCATATTACACGAGTCTCCATACTCGTTTGGTTTACGAACCCTCATTCTATCCGATCCTCCGATTTAGATCCGGTTTATTAACATAGTTACCTATATTAGGTGCCGTTTGATATCCGTGATCTCTAGCATTGTTTGGTTGTCACTCAAGGACTACTGAGCATTCTCAAGTGAGTACATAGACCCCTCTTTTACTGTTTTCCAAACTGTTTTGGGGTGAAACACATGTGCCTACTTGTTACTTCCATGCTTTCACATCATATACCTGCTATGTTCATTAGTACATTATAGTACATGATTTCATTACATTTCATGCTATGTATGCCCATTGTGTGCGTACTTAGTACATTGTTTTACATTACATTTCATGCTATGTATGCCCCTTTGTGTGCGTACTTAGTACATTGTCTTACATTACATGCTATGTATGCCCATTGTGTGCGTACTTAGTACATTGTTATACATTACACCTTATGCTATGTATGTCTTTTGTTGCATACATAGTACATATGTTATTCATCACATGTTTACATTTTGGATACACATTACATGATTTACATTAAACATGAACATTTTAGTTTGGTTTGAGTAAGTGATTAAGTAACGAGGCGTGTGTAATATGATACAAGCATGGTGGATACGCCGCTGGTACTTCCTATATATAAGTGTTTGTATGGTATTACATATCGTAGCGTTATTTGAATCATTTCAGTTTGAGACATATAACATTTTATACAAATAACATACTTTTCACAAGACATTGATTTACAAACAACTTATCTTATACTAACTCATTTTACATGGTTATTCATTTAACCAAACATTATTCTCTTATTTATACATATCATCTGATCTTATCGTTTTTCAAATGATTTACAAGACAAAGCAAATTACAAGGTTCATGACTAAACATTTTCTCAAACATAAGTCATGAATTCTGTTTTCACAAAACCTATGTATCTCACAGGCATTTTTATGCTGACGTACCTATTTTCACATGTGTTTTTCAGGAGATGATGCATAGGACTTATCAAGACATACTAAGGCGGACTTGTGCCTTAGTGACTTAAAACAAGACAAGAACTAGTTAATTTATGTTATGTACTCTTTGTTTCTTGTTTAAAACAATGTAAACTTTCATGTTTGTTTAATAAAACGAAACTTCAATTGCCATGGATTTGAAACAATTAATTCTGTTACAACACTCCCCGACATTTCCGCCACGTTTCGTTGTCTCACGTGGTCGGGGTGTGACAGAAAAGATGGTATCAGAGCCAATGGTTATAGGGAATTAGGTTATTAGTAATGCTTTGACCTAGTCTATAACCTTCTTAAGACCCTAACGCGAGTTTACTTGCGTTTAGTCATAAAACAATATCGTCACCTATCCTTAGGCGACGACCACAACAAGAACATAAATTTCAAAACCGCTTTGAAAACTAATCATCTGTTCTAGGATGATTGATTACTAGGTTTTGAACCCTCTATTGTAAGGTTTTGAACCCTCTGTTATAAGGTTTTGAACCCCTTTGAATTTTCAAAAATCTCGTCAAGGTTTTGGGTTTCAAATAATGTGAACACGTGCAAACTGGAAGGGTGAATGCCTGTATTCTGGGTTTTCTGTCTAGGCAAGCACTTCGTATATATCTCATCAGACGCGAGACCAGTTGTGCTTACCTGGGAATTCTTGGGATGAGTGTTCACTTATAGGCGAGCATGTCTTCGCGATACATTATTTTTGACCTATTTACTTTGATTAATCACCGGGGTCGTTTGTTGCTTTGTAGTAACAAACAAGTGACCACTATCCTTGCTTTCATCAGATTTGTTCATCTCATTCTTTTCGTCTAATTCTCTCACTCGTTTCATTTCATGTTTCCCCTTTTAGAATGCCTCCACGACGCGAAAATCCGGTATCTATTGAGGATCTGGCAGCTGTCATTACACAGCAAATAACTGCTGCAATCCCGAACATCGTTGCCCAATGTCACCAAGCTCTCAACAACAATAATGCCCTCTGCAACTTCAAGACGTTCAACTCAGCTAAGCCATCAAAGTTTTCTGGGTCTCAAGGAGCGACTGCACTTCTGCAATGGTTCGAGAGTCTAGAGAGCACCTTCAGGCATGTTCAATGTCCAAACGAGCGAAAGGTAGATTTCGCATCTAGTGTCTTTGAGAAACGAGCTTTGACGTGGTGGAACGGTGTGGTGAGAGATAGGGGTGCCGAAGTGGCACTGGCCCAAACTTGGGAAGAACTTCGAGCACTGATGATGAAGGAATTCTGTCCTCGTCACGAGATCAGGGCATTGGAAAGGGAATTCGATGATCTTAAGCAAGACAGCGGTGAACATCGAGCCTACACTGATCGATATGAGGAGCTGAGCCTGTTGTGTCCTACCATGGTTACGCCTCTGGATAAGGCGATCGAAAAATACATTGATGGTCTCCCTGACTCAGTTCAGGACATTGTTACTGGTAGTAACCCCACTACGGTTAGGCAGGCCATTGAGCTAGCTGCAACCTTGACTGAATCTCAGATCAGGAAACGTAAGCTTTTTCGAAAGGGTGACAAGAAACCGGTCGTGGAATCGAAACCAATCGAGGAATCAAAGACCATGGATGAACAGACTGGATCCCCTAAGAAGTCAAAGAAGCGAAAGGCTTCTCAGAACTTCGCCATGGTTACTCACAATGATCAAGCCGTCCCCAACCAACCTGCTCAACCCCCTGCTAGGAAGCCATACAATGGAACTTCACCCTTGTGCAACCAATGTAACCTTCATCATCATGCTAATGTGAAGTGCCGCGAATGCCAAATTTGTGGACGTAAAGGTCATACAGCAAAAGTTTGCGTAGCAGCAGTTGCACCAAATCAAGCTGACAACAATCCTGCTCAAGCTCGCTTTCCACCAGGTTCTTGCTACAATTGTGGCGAGATGGGTCATTTCCGAAGAAATTGCCCAAAGCTTGCTAATGCAAATCCAGCACAGGGATGAGCATCTGACCGACTAGAAGACAACACCCTTTAGAAATAATTACGTCTTATGTATTATTTTCTTTTGTTGTCAAGGTCCATGAAATAGTTGTTATCATTGTTTATAAATAAATCCTTTATTTACATTGCAATGTATTTATGAGGTTGTGTGCATAAACAACATATCCCTTACAATACCGACAATTAAGGAATCGTATTCCTTGAAAAGCAAACTACCCCCCAATATTTTTTTCTATTTTATGATCTCTTGCGCTTTCCAGGAAATTCCTAAGTACCCGTTTCTCCCAAGGAAACGAAGTACAAGGCGCAAGTTACAACACTGGACGAATACCCAAAGTACCTCTATAAATCATTAATAGGGTACCTAAGGGTATTTTCCGTAAATCCTAAAAATGTTGTGTTCCTTAATTCAAATATTACGTTTCTTTGAAAACAAAATCGAATTTTTGGGAGATCTTCCTATCTTTTCAGATAGACCCCAGAGGACATCGAAGTCTATCAACTGGTTTGCATATCCATTTTCAAACGATAACAAGTTAATAACAAATTAAACAACTATGTGATTATGTGCTTATGTGTTCCCTTTTATGTTTTTGGTGTAATCCAAGTTTTTTGTTATCCAAATCCTCGTAGAATCTTCCATATCACTCGTATGAGGGATTCATAGTAGGATATCCAAAGGTACTATATTAAATCCTCAATGGGCTTTTACGTAATAGTAAAGACCCTTGGATTATATTGTACTATTCCATAATTAGACCCTTGAGTGGTCTAGTTAAACAGATTGATCCAAAAATCTGGTTAGGAATATCAGGTGATGATATAGCTTAAAGGACTCCTTGGTGGCCTAATTAAAAGGATCATTTGTCGATCTAATTAAAAGGACCCTATTGTAGTCTAGTCACACTCATCACAGGTTTGATTTTCCTCCCCTTCACATTACAAGACAAATTGTGCGGACTGTGCAAGGAATTGCGTAATTATGGATGCATACATAATTATGAAATTCAGTGCACAGAAACCACAGCAAGTTTGGTCGTGTGTCTAGAAATGACTCATTCCGTGCATTTTCATTTCTGAAGAAATTGTGGAAAATGACTCATTCTGTTCATTTTCATTTCTGAAGAAATTGTGGAAAATGACTCATTCTGTTCATTTTCGTTTCTGAAGAAGTTGTGGAAAATGACTCGTTCCGTTCATTTTCGTTTCTGAAGAGGTTGTGGAAAATGACTCGTTCCGTTCATTTTCGTTTCTGAAGAAGTTGTGGAAAATGACTCGTTCCGTTCATTTTCGTTTCTGAAGAGGTTGTGGAAAATGACTCCTTCCGTTCATTTTCGTTTCTGAAGAAGTTGTGGAAAATGACTCGTTCCGTTCATTTTCGTTTCTGAAGAAGTTGTGGAAAATGACTCGTTCCGTTCATTTTCGTTTCTGAAGAGGTTGTGGAAAATGACTCGTTCCGTTCATTTTCGTTTCTGAAGAGGTTGTGGAAAATGACTCGTTCCGTTCATTTTCGTTTCTGAAGAAGTTGTGGAAAATGACTCGTTCCGTTCATTTTCGTTTCTGAAGAGGTTGTGGAAAATGACTCGTTCCGTTCATTTTCGTTTCTGAAGAGGTTGTGGAAAATGACTCATTCCGTTCTTTCTCGTTTCTGAAGAATGCCTGTTGAAAATAACTCCGTTCATTTTTCATTTCTGAAAAATATCCGTTAAAGAGAAATAACAGGATTATGCCTTGCTTATCTTTGATTGTTACTTAACACAAAGTCACAGACAGACTCCTACGAATTAATTTCGGGACGAAATTTCCTAAAGTAGGGGAGACTGTGACACCTGTGTCACTGCGACCAGCAAACAAATACCAAATCAATGAAATATTGTATTTCATACTTTGGACTTGTATAAATATGTGTATCTTTTGCACATATCAACTCTTGTTCGATTTCAAGCTCTAAATCGCTTTCTGGAAGGTTATACGCGCACTAATGCGTAAATATAACCAGTTTAATGCAACAAACACTCCAGAATAGTGACATAGGCTTAACATACCTTAAATAACCTCTACATAACTTAGAAATAAGTTTTGGAAGGTTTGGTATGCCGAAATCAAGTTAAATCGCTTACAGGGACTAAATTTGACAAACTGCGAAAGTATGCCAATTTGAACTGTAACAGACATTCCGGAACATGACCATAAGTTAAAAATACCATAAATATCCTCTACATAGCTTAGAAATAGGCTTTGAGGGGTTCGGTGTGCTAAAATAAACTTTTGGGTCATTCAGGGACTAAAAGTGTCAAAAACTGCACAAGTTTGCATTTTCGCGCATAACTTACGTTCTGAATACCTCCTGACATCCAAAAATTTATGTAAGCACTAAAATATTTTATTTTAGTGTTTGGCATAAGAAAAATCCATTCGTCGCGTCATTTGGATCGTTTTTCACGCTTATGCGCATTCCGTCGTAATTAAGCGAACATCGCGACCGTACGACCAAACGAACCAACATCCTAGATATTTTTTAGCCTGTTTTGAGTTCCCTATACTTTAACTTCATTTTAGAGCCTTGAAATAAGGTTAACGGGGTTCAAACGCATCGAAAATAGCTTAAACGGGCTGCAGGGACCATTTCTGCCATTTTTGAAACTTTGCTGAAACTGGTAGGCAGTGGCGTAGCGCGAGCACCTCATGCCTAGGCAGTGGCGCTACGCGACTGCCTAACCTGGACAGAAACATTGTATTTGGTCCATTTTCACTTTTGCACATGGTTTTGGGACAATCTATGGGCTCAAATGGTTTTCAAAAACCACTATCTTGAGGTGTATGGCCAAGATCAAAGCACGGTTTCCGAGGAAGGATCTTAACGGCTCTACGAATCCTATAAATACCCAACCCACCCCATTGCAAAACCCACTAGAATCTTGATTTGAGAAGCTCTAAGTTGAAACCTTTGTTTCATACCTGAGCTACTTGGATCGAGGTTAGCATTCGGGGACCCTTCGTAAGTATTCCTTCGTTCTTTTATTGCTTTTCGAGTCTGAAAGTCAAACTTTGTTTGACTTTCTGCGTTGACCAGTTTATGGTCAATGTGAAGTTCGTTTGAACTTCGCAACGTGATTGTAATCACGATGGTCATAGTCCCTTGGGACTATGCCTACTGATTACCACGTTGTCTAGGGTCGTAGGGTAAGCGATCTAATAAATCGCTTATACCTTCGAACCCGACCCATTTGGTCGATCATTAGGATCCGACCAAATACATTAGGTGACCATAGTATATAGGGAATAACCTTCCGAGGTTATACCTTATGGTCGCTTCGTTAAGTAGTTGTATGATAGGTAGTTTATATGCCTTAGGTAAATTACCAGAATACCATTTTCATGTATAATTGGTAATTAAGCATATGTAACCTAAACTTTTGTCACATAACTGATTATGTAACATGTTTAGGCATATAACACTTGTCATAGGACTAGTTAGACGTTCCGAACGCGTTTCACGCGAACGACGCGTTAAAGTAGCATAAGCTACCTAAACGGGTCGTAATGGGTCGTAAGCACTTATGTTAGGTTTCATTTAGTATGTAGGCTTTGTTAAACCATATTACACGAGTCTCCATACTCGTTTGGTTTACGAACCCTCATTCTATCCGATCCTCCGATTTAGATCCGGTTTATTAACATAGTTACCTATATTAGGTGCCGTTTGATATCCGTGATCTCTAGCATTGTTTGGTTGTCACTCAAGGACTACTGAGCATTCTCAAGTGAGTACATAGACCCCTCTTTTACTGTTTTCCAAACTGTTTTGGGGTGAAACACATGTGCCTACTTGTTACTTCCATGCTTTCACATCATATACCTGCTATGTTCGTTAGTACATTATAGTACATGATTTCATTACATTTCATGCTATGTATGCCCATTGTGTGCGTACTTAGTACATTGTTTTACATTACATTTCATGCTATGTATGCCCCTTTGTGTGCGTACTTAGTACATTGTCTTACATTACATGTTATGTATGCCCATTGTGTGCGTACTTAGTACATTGTCTTACATTACATGCTATGTATGCCCATTGTGTGCGTACTTAGTACATTGTTATACATTACACCTTATGCTATGTATGTCTTTTGTTGCATACATAGTACATATGTTATTCATCACATGTTTACATTTTGGATACACATTACATGATTTACATTAAACATGAACATTTTAGTTTGGTTTGAGTAAGTGATTAAGTAACGAGGCGTGTGTAATATGATACAAGCATGGTGGATACGCCGCTGGTACTTCCTATATATAAGTGTTTGTATGGTATTACATATCGTAGCGTTATTTGAATCATTTCAGTTTGAGACATATAACATTTTATACAAATAACATACTTTTCACAAGACATTGATTTACAAACAACTTATCTTATACTAACTCATTTTACATGGTTATTCATTTAACCAAACATTATTCTCTTATTTATACATATCATCTGATCTTATCGTTTTTCAAATGATTTACAAGACAAAGCAAATTACAAGGTTCATGACTAAACATTTTCTCAAACATAAGTCATGAATTCTGTTTTCACAAAACCTATGTATCTCACAGGCATTTTTATGCTGACGTACCTATTTTCACATGTGTTTTTCAGGAGATGATGCATAGGACTTATCAAGACATACTTAGGCGGACTTGTGCCTTAGTGACTTAAAACAAGACAAGAACTAGTTAATTTATGTTATGTACTCTTTGTTTCTTGTTTAAAACAATGTAAACTTTCATGTTTGTTTAATAAAACGAAACTTCAATTGCCATGGATTTGAAACAATTAATTCTGTTACAACACTCCCCGCCATTTCCGCCACGTTTCGTTGTCTCACGTGGTCGGGGTGTGACAGCCATGATGGTAAAACCTATTTAAAAAAGATTCAAATACTTGTTAACATCTGAAAACATGTTAGCATTCCTGGCAGATGTGATTCGGTAAAGTCACACATGCCATCCTTATGTTGGATTCTTCCAGATTCCTTACCTAGCCTAATAATTTAGAAATCATGGGTTCAAATCATCAATTAAGATGATCATATATTAACATCCAATAGTGATGAAGTGCCTACGGGCCATAATAATTGTCAAATAAGACAAAAGACAGTTGTGGTCTACGACTCTCTGTCAATAAAAGGTAATGAACTACGTTCAAACCTTAATGCCTAGATTCTATGAAATCATGGCTTAAAACTGTCCTTGTGACTAGGCCTTATGTGCCATTAATAATATCCTTAATGTTTTATAACTTGGATAAATTATAATGAAAATCCTAAATAAATATGACTAACAAATTAACCAATATGGTTTATATTTACCATGATTAATGAGTCATCAAAAATGATGATTCCATAATACCCTCTGAATAAAGTATTGTCAATTGTTTTGTAGCAATCAAGCTACATGGCTGAATAGAGGAGGTTAACAGTCACCCGAGGGAAAATCATGATACTACCAGAATCAACGTAACTGGTGCGGATCTTGAAGCATTGATTGACAATGTTGTTACTAAAGCCATGGACAGGCAGTTTAGGGAATCAAGTGGTACTCGGAGCAAGACCCTATCTGTACCTCATCCAAAACCACCCTCTAAGACTCATGTATCTCATAAGGACGAATCTCATCATTCGTCAAATCAGAGGAGTGTTCCATCCAACCGAATCGTGCTCAATCAGGAGCCGCGTGTTAAAACCTGCTCATATAAGTATTTCGTCTCCTGCAAGCCTAGAGACTTCACAGGGGAAAAAGGAGCCATCGATTGTATGACTTGACTCGATGAGATGGACACAATGGTTGATATTAGTGGTTGTGCAGAGCAGGACATTGTGAAGTTTGTTTCACAATCTTTTAAAGGAGAAGCTTTAGCTTGGTGGAGGTCCCTAATCCAAGCTACAGGGAAGATCCCGTTGTATAATCTGACTTGGGATCAGTTTGTTGCTCTAATCAAAGAGAATTTCTGTCCTCAACATGAAGTTGAGAAAATTGAGACTGATTTCTTGACATTGGTCATGAAGAACTTAGACTATCAGGCATACCTTACCAGTTTCAATACCATGTCTCGATTGGTCCCATACTTGGTTACACCGGAACCAAAACGTATAGCTCGTTTTATTGGAGGTTTAGCTCCGGAAATTAAGGCAAGTGTGAAAGCATCAAGACCTACCACCTTTAGGTCAGTGGTTGATTTGTCGTTATCTCTTACTCTCGATGCGGTTAGGCAGAGATCGCTCAAGAATTCTGAAGAGGGGAAAAGGAAACGTGAGGATGAGAACTCATGCCGTTCTGAAAAGAAACATAAGGGGAACTCTGAGAACAAGAAGGGTTCTGGGTTCAAAAAGGATAACCAACAGTTGGGTGAGAAGCCCAAATGTAAGACCTGCAAGAAGCGCCATCTAGGGAAGTGCAGGTTCGAATCAAAATCCCAATCGCAGCCCAGAGCTTGTGGGATCTGCAAATCAACTGAGCATAAAACGTTAGATTGCAAGAAGATAAAGGATGCGACTTGCTACAACTGTAACGAGAAGGGGCATATCAAGTCCAACTGCCCAAAGTATGCAAAGAAACCTGAAGAAGGTAAGAAGACCAATGCTCGGGTCTTTCAAATGAATGCTCAGGAGGCCATTCAGAACGACAACGTGATAACAGGTACCTTTCTTATCAATGATGTTTATGCTAGAGTATTGTTTGATTCTGGTGCAGACAAGTCTTTTGTAGACAATAAGTTTTGTAAATTGTTAAATCTGCCTGTTAAAACTCTAAGCATAAAGTATGAAGTAGAATTGGCCGATGGTATTGTAGAAACTGCTTCAACCGTGTTAGATGGATGTTTCATATCCATTAAGAATCACTCTTTTCCGCTATCTTTGCTTCCGTTGAAATTAGCAGGATTTGACATAGTGATAGGCATGGACTGGTTACCTCGCAACCAAGCCCAGATTGCATGTGATAAGAAGCAAGTAGTTATCAAGACTCCTTATGGTGAGCCACTTACGATTCAAGGAGATACTCAGTATGGGTTGCCTAAGCAAGTGTCTATGCTTAAGGCATCAAGATGTTTAAAGAAGGGTTGTGTCATTTACATGGCACAAGTGACTGTTGACTAGCCAAAGCCAAAGATCGAAGACATCCCTGTTATTTCTGAATATCCAGACGTCTTTCCTGAAGAACAACCTGGTTTACCTCCAGACAGGCAAGTGGAATTTAGGATCGATATCATTCCTGGAGCAGCACCAATTGCAAGAGCACCTTATCGGTTGGCACCAAGTGAAATGAAAGAGTTAAGGACTCAGTTGGATGATTTGTTAGCAAAGGGTTTTATTCGACCTAGCTCATCCCCTTGGGGAGCACCGATTCTGTTTGTGAAGAAGAAGAAGGATGGATCGATGCGTCTGTGCATCGACTATCGCGAGCTGAACAAGGTTACTATCAAAAATAGATATCCATTACCCAGGATCGATGATCTATTCGATCAGCTTCAAGGAGCAAGTTATTTTTCAAAGATCGATTTAAGATCAGGTTACCATCAACTGAAGGTCAGAGATGAAGATGTACATAAGACTGCATTCAGGACTCATTATGGTCACTATGAGTTCTTGGTGATGCCTTTCGGGCTCACAAATGCACCAGCAGCGTTCATGGACCTCATGAATCGCGTTTGCAAGCCATATTTGGACAAGTTTGTCATTGTTTTTATTGATGACATACTTATATATTCGAAGAATCGGGCCGATCATGAAAAGCATCTTCGGTGTATCCTTAAACTTCTGCAGCAAGAAAAGCTCTACGCCAAATTTTCAAAATGTGAGTTTTGGCTTCGTGAAGTCCAATTTATTGGACATGTGGTTAGCGAGCGTGGTATCCAGGTGGATCCCGCTAAGATTGAGGCAATTATGAATTGGCAAGAACCTAAGACTCCTACAGAGATACGCAGCTTCTTGGGTCTGGCAGGATATTATAGGCGCTTCATTGAGAACTTTTCAAGGATTGCCGCACCTTTGACATCGCTGACCCGCAAGAATGTCAAGTTTGACTGGGGTCCCAAGCAGCAAGAATCCTTTGATATTCTTAAACAGAAGTTAAGTAATGCACATGTGTTGACATTTCCAGAAGGTATTGAAGAATTTGTGGATTATTGCGACGCTTCACACACGGGTATGGGTTGTGTGCTTATGCAGAAAGGCAAAGTTATTGCCTATGCTTCCCGATAATTAAAGGTGCACGAGAAGAATTACACCATCCACGATTTGGAGTTGGGTGCCGTTGTATTTGCACTAAAGCTTTGGAGGCACTATTTATATGGTACCAAGTGTTGATCTATTCTGATCATAAGAGCCTCCAGCACCTGTTTAACCAAAAAGATCTTAACATGAGGCAACGCCGATGGATGGAGACGCTGAATGATTATGACTGTGAAATCCGATATCATCCAGGCAAGGCAAATGTAGTCGCCGATGCCTTGAGCAGAAAGGAAAGGGTTAAACCCATTAGAATCAACGCCAAGAGCATTGAATTGAAGAACAGCTTGAATGAAAGGTTGTTAACCGCTCAAAAGGAAGTTGTATTAGACACTAACTATCCAAATGAAAAGTTAGGCGTCACTGCTGAACAGTTATCATATGGCAAGGATGGAATCCTAAGATTGAATGGACGAATATGGGTTCCAATTTATGGAGGACTTAGGGACGTGATTCTTCAAGAAGCCCATAGTTCCAAATATTCTGTTCATTCTGGCAGTGATAAAATGTATCAGGATTTAAAGGCAAATTACTGGTGGATAGGTTTGAAGAAATCTATAGCCACTTATGTGGCCAAATGTCTAACGTGTTCCCAAGTTAAAGCAGAGCATCAGAAGCCGTCAGGTTTGCTGCAACAGCCTGAACTTCCCACTTGGAAGTGGGAAATGGTAACTATGGATTTTATCACTAAGTTACCAAGGACAAAACATGGGAATGATACTATTTGGGTTATAGTGGATAGACTGACCAAGTCAGCCCACTTCTTACCTATTAAGGAAACACACAGCTCAGATAAGTTAGCTCAATTGTACGTGGACGAAATAGTATATCTCCACAGGGTGCCAGTATCTATTATCTTCGATAGGGATACTAGATACACGTCTCACTTTTGGAAAAGCTTTCAGCAATCATTGGGCACTCGATTAAACTTCAGCACTGCTTATCATCCTTAGACGGATGGTCAACGCGAACGCACGATACAAACACTTGAGGATATGCTACGAGCTTGTGTTATTGATTTGGGTGGAAGTTGGGATGATCATCTTCCGTTGATTTAATTTTCGTACAACAATAGCTATCATTCGAGTATTCAAGCTGCACCTTTTGAAGCTTTGTACGGAAGGAAATGCAGAACGCCAGTTTGTTGGGCGAAAGTTGGAGATGTCCAACTAACAGGACCTGATATAGTCCTGGAGAAGACATATAAGATTATGCAGATACGTGATCGTCTCAAAGCTGCCAGGGATAGGCATAAAAGCTACGCAGATAAAAGGCGTAAACCTCTGAAATTCGAGGTAGGTGATAAAGTGTTACTTAAAGTGTCACCCTGGAAAGGGGTGATGCGATTTGGCAAGAAGGGCAAGCTGAGCCCAAGGTACATAGGACCATTCGAGATCATCGATTGTGTCGGGACTGTAGCTTACAAGCTAAATCTGCCTGAAGGGCTTAGTAGAATACATAATGTATTTCACATCTGCAACTTAAAGAAATGTCTAGCTGATGAGTCGCTAGCAATGTCGCACAAGGATGTGCAGATAGATGAGAGCTTGAAATTTATTGAAAAACCTTTATCGATCGAGGATCGACAGGTTAAGAAACTTTGAAGGAAGCATGTACCGATTGTAAAGGTAAAATGGGATGCCCGAAGAGGCCCAGAATACACGTGGGAGGTTGAATCCACAATGAAACAGAAGTACCCTCATTTATTTCAGTAAATCTCGAGGTTGAGATTTCTTTTAAGGGGGTGAGGATGTAACACCTCGTAAAATCACGACCAATTATATAAAGACACGTGTCATGGACTTTAAATGTGTAAGGGGTTGATTCCGAGGGACTTAAATTGTCAAACAATGCAATGATGTAAATAGAAGGACCAACAGTGTCAACATGCCGAACTCGTGCCTCTGAATGACCTCATAAGATGTTCGTACTCATGATTGAATAAATTGACGGACACCGGAAGCCGTTGTGCTTAAAAATAAAAAGGTTGCGGAGCGTAGGGGTTAAAAGTGTCAACATGTATATTTTTACCTCTGAGTGGCCTTTTAACGTTCCCAAAGCTTGTAATACATTTTATTATACTCTCCTAATACATCTGATAATAAATCTATAAATTCAACTCAAGCTTGTGGGAAATAATTCAAATGTAAGAACTTGGAATCACATGTGCAAAAACCGACAATCTTTCATTCAATGACCTCCTTTAACAAGACTCCAAGGCAACTAATGCATGGCAATGCATTCTTAGGAATGCAGACCTGACCATGTGGGCCCTTTCAGCTAAACAAGACATTAGATTCGAGTTACAAAGTTGCATGGCCAAATGTTAAAGTTCTCAAATTTTTGTCTTCTGATCAAAGGCTTACGGACCACAAGGTGTCCTCCTTACGGTCCGTAAGGAGGCTTAACTGGGCGATATAATTCGAATTACGGATACGAACCGTAAGGGCTGAGGCTTACGGTCCGTAAGACCTGTAACTGGGCAGAAAAATGGACAGCTCTCCTCCACCGCCTTTGTAAGCTTGTATTTCGATACCTGGGGCTTGTAGACGGTTTTTACTGCCCTAGGGACACCTGGTAACATCTGGGATCAACATAGGGACACATGCAAAGATCTTGGAGCTTCCATTTTACTATATAAAGACCCTTTGTTGCATTAGTTCATTGCACACTTGAAAATTTTATTCACAACTCATTCTCTGGAGTCCCTTGGAGCTCTAGGAAGCTTTTCTCAGTTCATATTTCGTGCTAAGGACCATAGTAAGTGTTCTTAACCTCTTAAGTTCAAGTTTTATTAGCTTAATGACCAAAAGTCAAAGCTATCGTGATTAAGCTTTGACTTAGTGATTAATCACTAATGGTCCAGCCATTATTCGTTTTAAAAGTGGCTATGAGTTGGTAATTATGTAGGTAATAAACTCTTAAAAGGGCACCTACTGATTTCCACTCTAACTTGGTCAATTGTCGGGTCAAACTTATTAATAAAAAGTCAACAGAATCTATTTTTGCAAATAAATTCATAACTAACAATGCAGAGGTTATGGAACATGTTTAAAGACTAAAATAACTTGGTAAATAATATAAGAACATGTTTAGGCATGTTCAACCCGACAATTCTGAGTTTAGGCTCGGTTCGCAACCGAAAGTCGCAAAAGAAGACTTTTGATTTGACTTTCAGTTCTGACCCGATTTAGCTTAGTTTAGATATGCCTTAGGGTTCCTTTAGGACCATCTTACATGTTAGTATAACCCTCTGAGATTATACTATATGGTTCCTATTTAATCTGATTCATATGCATGTTTCCGTTAATTGCTTAATTGTTGACCATTATGCCCTTTTGATATTAAAACGAGATTTTTGAAAATATGAGAGGATAAACACCTTTGTTACTGATTTATAAACATGTCCTAAAAATTTGACATCAGTTTGTGGTCTAAATTAGGAGTTATGCTCAATATCGTAAATTGAAAGCTTTTTATTAATTAAACGGCATTTTTGGCATAAAACCTATTTAAACCCAAATTTTGACACCAAACTTTCTACCCACTGATGTAATATAATATTTAGGGATTTTTGGAAATTTTTATGGAATTTTAAACTGATCATAACATAGGGTTCTTGCATTGACTCGGTAATTGACGGTTATGCCCTTTTTGCTAATAAAATGATTTTTACACATCCTTTACATATCAAACCTTTTTCTACTGATTTTATACAACAAATAAATTATTTTAAACAGTAGATGCTAATCAAAATCTCCGAATTTCTTAATCAACCCGAATACCGTCAAATACCGACTATTATGCGATTTAGGCGCATAGTATGGTTTAAAACCATATTTAGCACCTAAGACTTGTTACCTACTGATGTTATGAATAAATTTTTATACTTAAACAGTAAGTGAAAGTTTTAAACTCAGATTTCCAAATTTGACCCTTAAAACATATGTGAAATGACCAAAATGCCCTTTCGGTGCATAGTTTGGTCATAAAAGATAAATTTCACATATATATGATATCTTACTGTTATAACTTGCAAAAATAAATATTTTTACTGATCATTTTAGACCAGAACCTCAGATTGTTATTTAAACTCTTTTATAATCCTTAAAATGACCAAAATACCCCTACGGGGCTTAAATTGATTTTAAATCCGTTTTAGGCATAATGGATGGTATCCTACTTATATCACAACATATTAAAAGCATATTAACTTGTGGAACTTGTTCATGACTCATTTGGTTAACTGTTATGCATTTTTCGCGTTCGGTACTGTTTATGTAACTAGTTTGCATAAATTAACCGAAACGGGTCAAACCTTATCCTTTTTACTTCAAAATCCAGAATGTGTTTAGTTTACCCATATTATACAAGTCTTCATACTTGTCGGGTCTAAATCACATTCTAATCCGGTCTTCGCTTAATCTTGTGTTTTGAACCGTAAACCTGTCATTAAAACTAACCGGTCTCAAGTTTAGACTTAAGTAAGACCCGTTAGGAATCTAATAGGTTATTAAAACCTTCGTTCTAGATTTAGGAGCCCAGTAAAAGCTATTTGCACTTGCTGATTGTTATACGGCTGGGATAAAAATTATATTTTTGCTCAGGTAAATACTTTTAACTTATTTTCCCTTATACGGGCTTGGGGTACGGTATTTAATAATACCGCTTGGTCGGGTATCGAATCTTTAATTGAATAATGGTTAAATCATTGAGATAACCCGTTTAATCTGTTTTGTTTGTTTTAAGCCTTTGGGGGGTTAATGATCATGTCCTGGATATCCTCGGCTCATTCATTGAAATGGCCACGACTCAAGCACGGGGTGTAGGCATACACCTGCCAGTGCGTATGTAAAAAGATATAACCACATGTGAGAATAACTCCCTGTGGGACTATATTAGTGGTGTGTCTATTAATCTTTAACCCGGTACTTCTAACCCGGGCTACTGAACGTATGACAAACATATAAATCTTTTACAAGATTATTTTTAAATAATTATCCCAAGTTATAAAAGATTATTTGTGCCTGGTGCATTTAAATCAATTTTCCTAAACATTTTCAAAATGAGTCGGTTAATTGTATTTACCAGTGTAAACTGACGTATTTTCCAAAAAGGTTAAGTGCAGGTACTAAGCGAAATGGGCTGGCTACTCCTAGTATCAAATAAAGAGTCTTGCAAGCTTTTGATGCTTAAATCTGTTGAACAATACTTCTTTTCGTTTTAAAGATCCGCATGTGGATCCTTTTACATTCCGTTTGTAATACTTTATTTACTTTCGAATCGGTTTGTAATATTTTTACTTAGACTTCCGCTGTGCATTGAACTGTGATTATTTGACTATGACGATATCAACTACGTCACGATACTCCCCACCAGGCCCACCGGTAATACGTGAAAATATCGGGGTATGACAAACACTAAGAATCACAAAAGGAAAGAAACAGAAACCACACAAGGCGAAGCCAAGAAAGAGGGTCAGGTCGGTGGTTCGTCACTCAAGGTGCCACCGCAAACCTTGTCAATGGAGCCAACCCTAGATTAAGATATGAACAGAACAAACAAGACCTAACACAAATCAACAAACAAGGAATCACATAAACACAATAGTAGTAACCAGATCACACTTAATGCACAAATTCAACACAGAGAGTCGATCAAGATCGTCCCGACTAGTCCGGCAACAAGAATGCCTAGACTCAACAATGCAGTGTGACAAAAATAACAACAAGAAAGGAACAGTCTCACCCAGGCGTTTAACTCCTTCCAAACAGATCAGGTTTACAACCTTCACTTAGGGTTATAAACACAAATCAGAAGTTCAGCAACAATAATCAAGTCGGTTTGGCATGTAGCCTTCACTTAGGGCTACAGAGACCAACTGATAGTATTCTTCTTCCACCAAGACAACAAACCCTAGAAAGAGCCTTCCACATATTTGACGGCACAAACTCCAAGAAGTACCAAACACTTAGACCCAATGATCGACAGCAACTATACTACCCAGATCTATCTGAATATACCAAGAACCAACAAATCTGATCACAAACTCGCAACGGATAACACCCTAGATCAGATCTATAACCCAAGAGCATCAATAGCTCTGATACCATGCGAACAACATGATACCAAATTTATAATCAACAAGAACACTAAATCGAAGATTATTATTAACAATGAACTGAATATTTCAAACTCACAACGATTCAGACAACACAAAATCACCAAACTCTCAACTCTCACAACCAACAGATTATCAACACGATAATCGATAACAGATTCACAAGATCTTACAACTAAATCACTGATTCAAGGTGAATCAATGAAGACACCTGGAAAACCCTGATGAACTTTTAGAGAAAGAAACAACAGAAACAAGTGAAGTAAAATATTTGAATAATGAGTCTAGTAGGTGGGGATTATGTATTTATACTAGATCCATACCCGGGTTGTTAAACGGTTATAACAACCCGGTCTTCTAGGCATCAACTAATAACAACTCAGTCTTGAGCCCTGCCTCTTCTTTAATCAACAAGCCCAAGATTCCTTTCAAGCTCAATGCAGCTCCAAGTCCAATTATGTGTAACACAACACATAAAAAATAATTAATATCATATTGAACTGAAATATAAACATATATATGTAATTTTAACACTAGTGATCTCCTCTGACCATAAAATGTCACCGTATTTGTCATGACTAAATATGTTAAGCAATTTTGATTAATTATTCATATGTTAAGGGGTGTTAAAACTTCCTTTTGGTTAAGATGTTAACTTAGAAAAAAATAAAACAATAACGTTATTTATTAATTATTATCAACGTATTTTTTAGCCAAGAAGTTAATGAAATGGTATTATTATTTGTTTTGTATTTAATATAAATATTTAATATCAAAATAATTAAAAGATGATGGGTATGGTAGAGTTAACAAGGTTAAATAATTTCCGTAGAATGATGGGGAGTAAAAATAGAGAAAAAAAACGGGTGATGTGTAGTTAAGCAATGTATACCACATTTCCTAAGTGGTAACTTTAGTATCATTAAATACTAATTAATGATTTCTATAAAGCAAAATAACTTTAGTAAAAATATAAATTTGGTTTATTAGGGTATCCGGGGCACCCATCGGGGACCCCTTCGGTGACCCCATTCACCTAAGGGGAACACCGCCGCCATCACTTAGGTGAGTGGTTTAGGGGAGTGAAATGGGTGGGGATTCACCGAAGAGGGAGAGGTGTGATGGTGGGGCCAGCCGCAATTTAGACCAATCAAACCATTTTCTTCTTTTTTTTTTTTTTTTTTTTTTTGAATAAAAAACCAATTCACCTAATAGGGGAGTGGCGCCATCAAATTGGGGTGTTAGGGGAGTTTAAGAGGGGAGTTGACGTGGCATAACCTGATTGACCGTGCGTAAGAGAGGGGACTCCCCTCTTAGGGGAGCGCCCCGAGTACCCTTAATACACAATATCAAAGAATATATCCCACTCCTCACACTTCTAATTCTATTTTACCTCTTTCTCTCTCACTCTCTCTCTCTCTCTCACTCTCTCTCTCTCTCTCAAATAAACAAGCACGATGATTTATTGATTTGCTTCTGAGTTTTTCAAAGGTTTTATGGCAGAAATAAGTGGTGGTGAATGCGGTTCCGCTTTTCCGGCAGCCGTATCTCGGAAACAGGCTTACTTCTCCGGCATGCTTATGAAGAACCTCGGTGTACCAACATTCCTTTCTGTGTTTTTAGTCACCCTTTTCATCACTGCAGACTTATTCACTCGTTGGGTTGATGTTGTAAGTATTTATTTTATCATACTTTTGTTTTATAGATATTAATATATACACATAAGCCATTCTAACAAATATAGGTTTAAGTTTAGTGGTTGATAATTATGCATTAGTTTGACTAAATTTTACGGGATCGATATTTTTTCAATATGTTTTAGGTGATGATACATGTTAATTTTAGTGCAAAAATATATTCATATAATCATGATAAGTGATTTTGATTTTTTTTAGTAACACCACGTGCTTTAAATAAATAAATCAAATCAAATAGAATCATAATATAAGGAAAATTGCAAGAAAAAAACTTAATGATAATCAATTTCTATTAATTATAAGGAAAATTGCAAGAAAATACCTTAATGGTAATCTATTTCTATTAATAAAAACGAATGTGTCGTTGATTCCTTGGTTGGAAACTATAACGTAAGTATATAATTACTTTATCGTACGATACAAATGCGCTTATCGTACGATACGTACGCGATTATCTCAGCCGTTCGATCAGGTGCAGATCTGGTGCGAATTCAATACATATCGCATATGAAAAAATGGTTAGCATGGGGTAGTGTGAAAAATGGCATGGGGTGTGTAGATAGACAAAATCGCATGTGGAAGATTTGAATATCGCATGTGAAAAATGGCATGGGGTAATGTGAAAAATGGCATGGGGTGTGTAGAATCGCATGTGAAAGATTGAATATCGCATGTGAAAAAATGGCTAGCATGGGGTAATGTGAAAAATAGCATGGGGTGTGTAGAATCGCATGTGGAAAATTGAATATCGCATGTGAAAAAATGGCATGGGGTAATGTGAAAAATGGCATGGGGTGTGTAGACTCGCATGTGGAAAATTGAATATCGCATGTGAAAAAATGGCATGGGGTAATGTGAAAAATGGCATGGGGTGTGTAGAATCGCATGTGGAAAATTGAATATCGCATGTGAAAAAATGGCTAACATGGGGTAATGTGAAAAATGGCATGGGGTGTGTAGAATCGCATGTGGAAAATTGAATATCGCATGTGAAAAATCTGTGTGTGTGTTACTGTTCATCTTCTTCCATTGTTGGTCGATCATTGTCAGTCTTCTTCCGTTTGACCCTTACAACTCCCAAATTAGTAGTTCTTATTATCGATATCGCACTAAAAGGAACGAAGGGAGGTTGGGGAAGAAGATTTTCAGGTTTTTGAATTTGATTTAGGGTTTGATTTTGAACTATCTTCGGTCAATTACAGAGATTTATGACCTCGCAATGACGTTTTTAACCTTCCTGGTATGATTTAGATATATTAAAATGATTAATTTAATCATTTAAATTAGTTTCGCCCGCGTTTGATCGATTGAAGATCGTACGGGTGAGGGCATCGCGTACATAATGTATGATAAGAGGTATTGTACGTTAACCGGCCTCATTACTTTAATTTGTGCAGAGAAATCTTTTTATTTAATGAACGGCGGAATTTTATTAAAAAACAACTAGCAATGAGCTAGCGACTACAAAAGCAAGCACAAAACGAAACAACGATACATCAAAAGCAAGCACAAAACGAAATAGCAGTACATCTAACAAAAAAGAAACGACTCCAATTATATTCGTCAAGATTAACCGTCCTTGCTCGGTGCTTGATCCATAGAAAGCCTAGCACTTTTATACGGAAAAAAAGCTATATGACACTTCCATCTTTTTACTAAAATTTCTTTTATATATTTTCTAAGTAAAAACCATTAAATATTTTTATTTAATGTTTTTTATGCTTAGCACCTTGCTAGTTTGAATATAAAAGTATTTATGTTGGCCGTTAAAAAAAACCGTTAAATATTAATTAGATATTAAGAATCATATATATCATCTTTTAATGCTTAAATCATACTAGAGACTAGTAGGGAAGAGAACTTAATATCATCTTTTAATGCTTAAATCATACTAGAGACTAGTAGGGAAGAGATAACGGTTCAATTAAACCGTGTTTTGGATTTTATAAATGATAGGTGTAACGGATTTTATAAATGATAGGTGTAACGGTTCAATTGTTGGAAAGGGTGGTTTGGGTGCAATATATTAATTAATAATATTAACAATATTATTACTAAATTAATGAAAAGAATGCCACGACTCATGTTTTACACGAGGTTTAATAATAGAAACAATATAATTATATAATCTGTAAAAACTTCACATAATTAACGTATTTTTATTATCATGTGATAGTTAACACAACTAACTTAAATTTATCATAAAAGCCGAACTAGGTAACACTGAAATATTATGATAGCCCATGTATTACACATGTTTAGTACTGAAAAATAAGTAAATACGTAAATATATATATATATATATATATATATATATATATATATATATATATATATATAGGGTAAGGATAGTGTAAAAAGGGCCTAAAGTGTGAGAAGTGTATTATAACACTATATATAATACTATATAACACCATATAAACACCGTATAACAATATGTAACACCATATAATACCATATAACACTATGTAACACTATATATCATTATATAACAAATATAACACTATACATCTATCATAGACATGCTATCAGACAACCTATAGTGTTATATTTGTTATATAATGACATATAGTGTTACATAGTGTTATATGGTATTATATGGTGTTACATATTGTTATACGGTGTTTATATGGTGTTATATAGTATTATATATAGTGTTATAATACACTTCTCACACTTTGAGCACTTTTTACAGGATCCTCTACCTATATATATATATATATATATACATGATTGAAATTACATATTATATATAATAATGTATCTAAATAATATTATTTTAGAATTGTGTATCTTTTAAATATAACTTTTATTTAAAGTAAGTAAAAATAATCTTAGTGGTATGTCATAGATTAGATTAGTTTTTTTATTAATTACTGCTATACATATTTAATTAATGATTAGTTATTATAAAATTATTATTAACAATTTATATTTGATGAATAAAATATTTTCATAATTAATGGTGAATTTATTAAGTCACCAATAGGTAAAAAATAACTTAATAATACTAAAATATGAATTTTATAAAACATTTCTTTATTTATGGTCATGGAGGGATTTGAGTGGAAAAAACAGGTAAGGTGTAATATGGTGGTAACACGGATCCAACTTTGTATTCATTTATTAGGTAGAGTAGAAAGAGAAACAAAAGAATGGAGACAGAGATAGACAAGAGATATGGTTAGAAATAGAGATTATATATGGATTTAAAAAATCCTGACCCTTAATTTTTTTATTTTTTTTTTTGAATGATGAATTTCTTTTAATTTGTGTTGTCTATGTGACTTAAACTCAAGACATCTCATTCGAAACTCAAGTGTTTAAAAACTTTGCCTTTACCTAAATAAGTTATGTTATTCATTAAGATAGATAACTAAAATAAAACTAAAACAATATGAAAAACTCAGTATTATTATATTCGCATAAATATTTAAAGAAAGAAAAACTATATAACTAATATTTATAATATTTAAATATATTATAATTTGCAATTGCAATAATATAACGAGAAACCCGACACCTAAACTTAAATGCGAAATCGTTAAAACTACGTCATTTTGATCGAAAACACCTAAAATATCTAACTAAAACTATCATTATTTCTTCCTTTTTCCATGTGATTATGAAATAAATTAATAATCTAAATATTAATAAAAGACTACAATAATGTCACATGTCAATCTCTCCTTCAACCACATAAATTTTATTTATATTTATCTAATTAATATATTTCTTTCAATACTAATACTAATAACCAATATATATAAATATCACTTATCTTTATCTTTATCCTTATCTTTATTTTAATATTAATAACATTATAAATATCTGAATCTAATATCTAATAAATTATTAATATCCTTTGTTTTAGACCCTTTGTTTTACTTATTAATAATATTATCCAAAACTTTTATACTTTTGCAATTTAGACCCTTTATTTTTTTTTTTACTTATTAATCTAAAGCTTTTCATCTTTTCCAATTTAACCCCACTCTTTTTAATTTTCAATTTTGCTCCACCATACTTTTCATCATTCCCAAGTTTTTCGTTTCGTTCTAAATTTTGTGAGTTAACGCACCGCAACGTGCATGTGGGGTTCAACATTTTTCGTATATTTTTCCCGTTTGGCCCGTCAAAACACATCTATTTTTCTCCATTTGACACGTTCGTCGCAACGCACGGGTCCTGGATTAACTTAGTTATTTTTCTGTGTTTTACGTTTCGATTTAATTTCTCTGCAACGAGCGTGCGTAATTCAAAGATTTTACGTCTGCTTTTCGCTCGGCTTTATTTTTTTCCGTTTTTATTTATTTTGTTTTTACGAGTTTTTCGGTGTTGGTGATCGCTGATAATGGTATAGCATTGATACTACTTGACACAGTTTTACGACAACCGCTGCAACGCAGGGGCTTAATACTAATAATAATAATAATAATAATAATAATAATAATAATAATAAGAGTAAACTTCCGTTTTGCTCCCTGTGGTTTGGTCACTTTAACGGTTTTGCCCCAAACCTTTAAAAATAGCCATTTTACTCCCTGATGTTACATCTTTTTCTCTAATTTGCTCCACGGGTATAACTCCATCCAAAGTCTCTGTTAATTTGAAGGGTATTTTGGTAATATTATATATATACACTAGGTTTTTTATATCTTTTTATTAAAAAAAGCTATGAATCTCTCTCTCTTTCTCATCTCACCCTTATCTCCTCTCTGCTAACTTCGTCGGAACCCTAACGCCGCCGTCGTCACCTGATGGCTACGTCAAACCACCACTCCACCGCCCTACGTTAACCTAAAACGCCGCAATAAACCTTCGTCCCAAACCCCCCCCCCCCCCCCCAAATCGTTGCCCAAAACCTCCGTCCCGAAACCCCTAAATCGTCTCTCTCTCTCGCTCGCCCATGAAGGCCCGTTATATGATGACACCGGAAACAGAAAACTAGTGTCATCTCTCTCTCTCTCTCTCTCTCATTAGAACCTTGAAAGATTTTAAGAAAAGAAAGGAAGAAGATGGGGGGGGGGGGGGTTTACTGGAAAAATACGTCACCGGAGAACTCACCACATACATCTTCAACCTCATGTTGTCATCAGCATCACTGCCTGACTCACCGTCGAAACCCACAGCCGCCGCCGCCGTGAGCGGCGGCGCCATCGCGCGGTCCATTATTCCTTCTCCTATGCGTCTCTCTCTCTCTCTGGTTTTCCGTCTCGATCTCCAATTTCTCTCTCTTCGTCTCGTTGCCGGAAGAAACTAGGGTGCGGGTGTGGTGTGTGTGTGCCGGAGACATGAGATGAAGGGGAGGTTGAGGGGTTTAGGTGGGTATGCGACTGCATAAGATCCGTCGCCGGGATTACAGCCAGCACCGGCTCCGCCGGTCGCCAGGATTACAGGAAAGTCGTGACAAAGTCAGGTGTGAGGTGCAGCTGGGTTGTTGTCTGTGTTTTTAGGGTTTGATAAAATGAGGGCTAATGGTCTCTTATATCCGGATTGATGGAGTTGATTTGGTTTGGTCGTCGGAGACATCTCTATTGTTCGTCGGAGTAATCTGGTGGTGGGTTGTGAAGAAGAGATGATGGCTGGTGGTGGGTTGTGAAGAAGAAAGAGAAAGAAAGCATATGCAGGGAGAGGGAGAGGGAGAGAGGAAAGAGGAAATAGATTGTGTGTGGGTGTTTTTTTATATAAATATAATATATTTATATGTAGAATTACTAAATTATCCTTACTCTTATATATAAATTACCAAAATACCCTCCAATGTAACAGACATTTCTAATGGAGTTAGGCCCGTGGAGCAAATTAGAGAAAAAGACGAAACATCAGGGAGTAAAATGACTATTTTTAAAGGTCTGGGGCAAAACCGTTAAAGTGACCAAACAACAACTCAATTTTATTATATGACGTTAGAAAAATGAGGATAAAGATTGGGCCTGTGACCCTGTCGGCCCAATTGTTCACATTTTAGGAAGTATCACTTGTGTGGGTTAGTAAGTTAACCATTGCCTTTTCCCTTTTAAATTAAGAATAACATTATTTGTTTACACCTAAATTTCACATTTTATAGATAGATTTTCACTTTTTGTATGTCAAATTTCACATGATTCTAATTCTTATACCTACAGGAATTTAAACTCATATTATATTTCATTTAATCTTATTCTTGTACTTTCAAGAGTTTAAACTTATAGTATTTTTGTAAACATAAGCACCATACCACTAGATCACAAAGTCATAGTTTATAAGTTTTTATTTAAAATACAATTTGATATTTTACTTATATTATTGTCAGGATGTGCCTTTATTTATCTTATTCGATGCAATATAAAAAAAAATTAGGCGTATGACTGATACTGTACATGACCTTGGTTTTTGTCTAAAAACTTACATCAAAATACAGATAAAATATACAAATTTTATAAAACAAAAAAATAAAAATAAAAAAAGTAAAAATTTTAATAATCACATCAGAAATATAACTTTAAGGTTACCAATTATTTTATGTTTATCATTGATTATAAATTTAAAAATAACGCTTTAGAAATTTACTAATATGTCCCTTATTGTTTCAAAGTCTTCAATGACCGCTCAATTTCGTCCTAAAGACATTCTCCTATTCGGAGATGCTAAAGCCACCAACAACTCGACACCTCAATCATGTCCTGAATACTTCAGATGGATTCACGAAGATCTAAAGCCATGGAAACATACTGGAATCACTAACGAAATGGTGGAAAAAGCTAGAGAAAAGGCACATTTCAGGTTAATCATCGTTGATGGAAGACTTTACATGGAGAAATACGAATATGTGTTCCAAACTCGAGATGTATTCACCATTTGGGGAATCTTGCAACTTCTCAAACTCTATCCCGGAAAAGTGCCAGATCTTGACTTGATGTTCATGTGTCACGATCCGCCGTTGGTTCAAAAATCTGATTATCCTGACAACACGAGTGTTATACCTCCGTTATTTCATTATTGTGGTGATGATTTGACTTACGATATCGTCTTCCCGGATTGGTCATTTTGGGGATGGTAATATACCACCTTTCTAACGTTATTAGAGCTTGAAAGTTTGGAATATATTCAGGTTTTAAAACATAGGTGCTAAATGTACACCTTTGTTATGAACATGGGGGAGGCTCCATCATGAAAAAATAATTTCCACCTTAAAACAGAATTTTACTATATTAACATCCATACACTTTATTTAATGCATCTACTTAGAAATAAATATTTATTTAAAATAATGATTCGTCACCTCTTAAACTGTCAAGATTTGATAAGATGACATTCAGTATTTTCAAAATAATAATAATAATAATAATAATAATAAAAATAATAATAATAAATAACTTAATTTGACAAATTTGAGGGTTAACATCATATTCACTATTTTTTTTTTTTCAATAAATACATGCATTTTAGAAACGTGCGGAAACTTTAATATAGCAAACTTGCACATATGTGTTTTTTTGTTTGTTTTCTTGTCATGCATTATAGAAACGGGTGGAAACTTTAATATAGCAAACTTGCACTGATGTGGGTTTTTTTTTTTTTTTTTTTTTTTTATGTGTGTTTTATTGTCATTTGCAAGGACTTTTAAATACCAAAATTATTTTGAGTGACTTTTTTCGTGAAAAATAAAAAAATATGTTGGTTTTTTTTTGTAATATCAACCCGCATATTTATGGGATGGAATTTGATTTTGTAGGCCGGAAGTGAATGTATCGCCATGGGTGAAATTGAGCAAGGAACTAGAACAAGGGAATCAGAGACAAAAATGGATGGAAAGAGAACCCTTTGCATACTGGAAAGGGAATACATACACAGGGTGGGCCCGAAGAGACCTTGCAATGTGTAACTCTGATGACAAACATGAATGGAATGCTAGAATCCACCATCTGGTAAATATTAATTACCATTTTCTTTTGTTTCATATCTCATTGGTTTAAACTTTAAACTCTCATATAAAGCTTATGTAAACTATGTTGGTGAGTTATTTGAGAATGTACTTTTACAAGCTCAAATTGAGCCAAGTTTGAATAAATTTGTGCACGTCTAATTGTCTAAGTCAGATCTTATTCAATAAACAAAGCTCAAGCTTGAACCCGAGCTTCATACTTCAAGCTTAAGCTTGATTGCATATATAATAAATTATGGAAACTTAAAGTACGAGAAAAGTTTAAATAGTTATTTAATTTCATTTTATTTTGTCAAAAAAATACAGGATTGGAGAAAAGGGTTTAATGATACAGATTTAGCAAGCCAATGTACCTATAGGTCAGTCGACCACAAATTAGTTATCATTAAATTTTGTTTTTGCTACAAATTAAAAAATTAATGAATTTATTTTTTTGACTAGACATATTTAATTTTATGCATACAGGTACAAAATATACGTTGAAGGAAACGCATGGTCGGTTAGCAAGAAGTATATTTTGGCTTGTGACTCGATGAGTCTAGTCGTAACTCCACACTACTATGATTTTTTCTCCAGAGGTTTAATCCCCACCGTTCATTATTGGCCCATAAATGAGCATAATATGTGTAGTTCTATCAAGTTTGCTGTTGATTGGGGAAACAATAACACAAATAAGGTAATCATTTCCACAATTTGTTAGCTAATAACGTTCGTCAAAGTCATATTAGAGTGTTAACTAGACTTGTTGGGTTGAAGTCTTAATCCCTACACGAATACGAAAATTTGATTAGAACTCAGATAAAAGAAAATCATGTCAGACATATGAATCCAAACACAATCACAACTTATCTAACTTTAGATTTTCAGTTTAAAATATATTTTCACAACTCATCAAACTTGAGATTTTTAGTTAACTATATATTTTTGCGTATCAATACTCTAAAACTTAAATTTACAAATTTTGTTTTAACTTTAAAACGTGATTTTCATTTTCTCTTTTAAATCTTTTAAGGTTTGATATAAAATACCCAATACAATCCAAACACGACCCATTTAGCTAAACATGTTCATCCTAAAACTAACAAAAACCTATTTAGACTAACTCAAACCTGCTAATTTCGTATTAGGTGTGCATCATATCTTGATGTTGTGTCAAAAATTCAAACCCAAATGCATTTACCCCTTCTTAACTACATTATTAAAAAACAGATGTTATAAATTTGCTTTTCCATGACCTGAAAAACTACTAGAGCTATCACTAATAAAAAAAGTGTTTTATAATATTAGATTTTGATTTTGATCTGTACAGGCACAGGAAATTGGAAGAAGAGGAAGTGAATTTGTACAAAAGAAATTACAAATGAATTTGGTGTATGATTACATGCTCCATCTTTTAACTGAATACTCGAAGCTTTTCAAATACAGACCAGTCATTACAAAAAATGCAGTTGAAGTTTGTTCGTGTTTCGGGAATGGTATGGTCAAAGAGTATAAAGAGTTATCAAAGGTGAAGGGTCCATCAGAGGCGAGCCCGTGCATCATGGACCCGCCTTATGATGATCATCAACTTCAGGCTCTACAAAACAAGAAAAGAAACTTGACCAAGCAAGTCGAATTTTGGGAAGCAGACGAACATCTTTCATAATGTACAAGAAGATGTTTATAGCAATTTTTGTTTATAGATTTGTTGTCACATGTTGTTTACTTGTTTGATTTGGTCGATGTCGTTATACTATGGGTTTGTCAAACAGGAGGCAAGAATTGAGTAATGGAAATGGTTCAAATCTCAGTCTAATCAATTTGACACTTTGTTATGTTTGATAGTAAAGTTATGACCTGGTTCAATCGACGGTTAGCAGTAACCAGGGTCAATACCTAACAGCACCAGGTTTCACCCAGCTACCTCTAACCATATTTGGTTGCCCCACTGCTGATATGATGATATCGGCTTGTCTAGTGATCTCCTCTGGATTCTTCGTTCTTGAGTGGACAATACTCACTGTAGCATCTTTTCTCTACACATAAAAATGGTTTTATTGTAATATGTTTTTACAGTTTGAAAGGAATGTATGTTCTTACTTGAAGTAAGAGAGCAGCAGGCATTCCAACAATGTTGCTTCTGCCGATCACCACAACCGTTTTCCCTTTGATAGTGATGTCGTATCTATGTAACAGCTCTATGCATCCTTTTGGCGTGCAGGGAACAAACAACGGTTCTCTTCCTCGCATGGCTAAACGACCTATATTCAGAGGGTGGAACCCATCGACGTCTTTCTCAATGCAAACAGTGATTAAAACTTCCTGCTCATTCATATGCTTATCCATAATGTGTTGCAATAATTATGGTACAGTCCGAGTAATAGATTTTGAGAAATATGCACTTTATTGTTCATTTAAATAATGTCACTTCATGTGATTCTAATAAAAATACACATGTCGCAAGATTTTATTGGTCTAACTAATACAATCTTGATCCCTAACAGCTTCTTGTAATGACGGTTGTGACTCCACTTTCGTGTGCATTTGGTTCAGTTTGAGCCCACAAAGACGAATGTTTTATAAACAACATATCGTGGATCACGCTAGTGATTGTTGCTCGCGTGTTCACTTGCTCATCATCACATCATCCGTGTTACCACGATCGCATTTGTTATATACTCAGTCATCTGAGATAATAATAATCTTAGGCTTTAAAACCACCCTGCATTGGTATCGAAAAGAATTAAACATGCCAAGTATCTGCACTTATAATAGTTCTGCTTATAGTTCTGGAGGACTAGATGGTGGTTTGTCAATGGAGGTTTTGTGTTTTTTTAGTCATATGCAAAAAGGTGCAAAGGTTTAAGGCTAATGAAGTTAGTTTTGTGGCATTGATTAATGCTTGTGCTGATTTAGGTGCTTTTAGTCAAGGTATCTGGGCACATTGTTATGTTGTGAAGAATAATATGAAGCTTAACCGGTTTGTTGTCACGTCTTTGATTGATCTTTATGTGAATTGTGGATTCTTGGAGTTTGCACACCAAGTGTTTGATGAATTGCCTAAGAAAGACGTGCTCTGTTATAACACAATGATTAGAGGATTCGCGACGCATGGGTATGGACACAAAGCAGTTGATCTCTTTGAGAATATGGTGTCAGAGGGGTTGAGCCCTGATGATGTTAAAATGGTGGTGGGTTATGTGTGCCTGCTCACATGTGGGGCCAGTGAATAAAGGCCGTGAGTTCTTTTGTTCAATGAGGGTGAAATATGGGCTCGAACCAAAGGTTGAGCATTACAGGTGTTTGGCTGACCTTCTGGGTTGAGCTGGGCGGATCAGTGAGGCTATGGAAGTACTTCACACAATGCCCATGAAGCCTAACGCGGTTATATGGAGGTCATTACTTGGCGCGACAAGAATCCATGGAAATTTGGATATTGCCGAGGTAGCACTTGACCATTTGGTCGAGTTATAGCCTGAAACTAGTGGTAACTATGTGCTTTTATCAAACATATACGCAAATGGGAAGGTGTAAAACGTGTAAGGAGAATAATGAAAAATCACTGCATTGATAAAGTACCAGGAACAAGCATTCTTGAGATCAATGGTGTGCTTCATGAGTTTCTAACAGCAGATAAAACACACCCGCGATCTCAAGATTGATGAGATGAATAGAAAGTTACACAAGTATGGGCATAAGCCAAGGACTATGGAGGTGTTGTTTGATTTAGAAGATGAAGATGGAGAAGATGCTTTTGCTCTTATAGCATCACAATTGGGCTCACCGATTCGTATAATTAAGAACCTCAGGGTTTGTGTTGACTGTCATGATTATACAAAGCTTGTTTCAATTATATATAAAAGAGAGATAATTGTTAGAGATCGGAATCGATTTCATTGTTTTCGAGATGGGAGTTGTTCTTGTTTGGATTATTGGTAGCAAATTGCAATGCTATTAGATGGTTAAAAAATGTTGATTGTGCAACACGGCGCATCTGCACAATCCGTTTTATACATGTGGTCCTCTTTTCTTCTATTTGGTTTTTTACAGCTATGGTTTATATCGCGAGTGTCCCTTCACTGATTTGGTTATCTTCAGACGAAGAATCTGAAGAAGATTTAGGTTTTGACATAATCCGTGAGAAGCCGAAACCAAGAGAACTCCCGCTTATTTCCGACAACTGCATTATGCATCATCAAAGACATATGGTCATTTTTTGCTCAAATTAAGAAACATTTGTGGTACGGGTGGTAATTTCAACCCATTTACTTATGAATGGGTTTATTAGGGCTATGTTTTCTCTCTTAACGGGTCTACGGTTACAATATAAAATAGCTTAAAAGGATACATATATCAAATGTGGTGTTGAACCTGTCAAAATGTATTATTAACGCGTAAAACCTATTGTATTAACTTATTTAAAAAGGATTAATAGTGGACACACAAATTGCTTTTTCTTAAAGTTGAAAACTGTGAGAAAAAGCGTTTCTCGCCAACCCATGTACCCAATAAGTGTTTATTCTGACCCGTTACCGCATCTCATCCACCCATTTTGCCAAATTAGAGGTACTAGATTCAAGACCTAACATAGTAAGATTCGATACCTCAGTAAGCTCTGACAGGTGGCGGGATCTGAACTCGTTGATAGCGGCTGCAATCTCTGACATCGGCAATTTAGCCTATAAACAAATAAAAAATCAAAATATTCATCAATCAACCTGTACAAGCCAATAACGGATCATACTTGAAAATAACAACATTATATGGCAAAAACCAACAATATTAAGAAATATGATCCAAATCTACTGCTAGATCCAACTAAATTTGCATGCAAACCGGTCATATTTAGCCGATCAACTAATAACTCACTTGTGCAAGAACGGCAGATGCTAACTGTAGACTTGGTTCTAAGGTCTCTGGCACAACCTGCAACGTTTTTTTACTCAAAGTTAAGGCATTATATATAATCGATGAAATATATACCATACACAGTGAAGATATCCTCATATACCAAAAGAGGTGATAGAAACCTTGTGATTTTTAACATTTTTTTAAAATCTTATATATAAAGTTAAGGTGGTAAAAGTAAAAGTACCGCTGTAGCCCCAGCCTTCTCCAAGTTAAGTCCATGATCAACATCATGAGCGCGCACGAATGTCTTGACATTAGGGAAATACTTACTGAGAGCCCAAACGGTTCTATAATTTGCACCAGGTGAATCTAAAGTTATTGCTGCAGCACAGGCTCTATGAGCACCAATTTTATGCAACACCTATAAGTTCAGATGAACAGAGAAACAGTTCAGAATTTGAGTTTTCAGGTTGAATGTTTTATTTAAAATTGAATATAACTTCACTTCTCGACTGCCAGCATCTCCAAAATACACAGGAAGGTCAAGCGCGCGTCCCATTGATACTCGATCACTTGCATCATTAGAATATTCACATGTCAGCAGGCTTTTATACACCTAACTCATGTTAAAAAGGAAAAAAAAAAAAAAAAAAAAAACCTTTATACCCCCTCACATCAAGAGCAACGAATGGAATCAGTCTTTCAGAAAGAAGCTGTGCGATGATCTGAAAGAACAAAAAAGTTAAACAAATTTAAATACCAAAGAACAAAAAAAAAATTAAAAAGTCTCGTTTGTGTTCATTTTCATAAGTTACTATAAAATGAATTTGATAACGGTGCTACACCTGTCCAACACGTCCGAACCCACATATAATGATATGACCTTGTAAATCATCTGTCTGAAAGAAGTTCAATGATATATGAGAATTAAGAAAATATTAAAGTTTCATTGTTATGAATTCCAAATAAATTACTGCTTAAGTGAATAAGAGCAGAATTTAGTGGTGCAAGGACTTTTTACCTCATTCTCATCAGGTAATAAACTACGAACATCTTGCAGCTCAAAACGAGATGCGATTAACTGGCCACCAGCAGCTAACCATGGTGTAAGGGCCATTGAAATCCCCACCACAAGAAACAACAAAGAAGATAACTGAGGAGTCATTATGCCCTAAACAAACACAAATTTAAAGTACCAATAAATGACAGTTACTATTAATGAATACATATGTTTACATGTATATATACAGCTTAGACTGATGAAGCTTACCTGATTGACCGCTTCACCAAATGCAACAAAGGCGAATTCTCCACCAGGTGCAAGTAAAAGACCAACTCTAATAGCAGATATTAACGAAACACCAAAAAGTCTACCAACTACAGCTACCATTACGGTTTTCCCAGCAATTAGAAGCCCTAATGATCCCATAACAACAGGAAAGTTCGAGACAAGAAGTTTTGGATCGATTGACATTCCAACCTGAGAAACAGAATGTTGATATTGCTAAAAGTTTCAACATTTACAGATTACTAAGGAAACAAAGATATGAGGAATACCGTCATGAAGAAGAGCCCTAATAGAAGGCCACGATATGGAGCGATATCTGATTCGACTTGCAAAGAGAATTCAGTTTCTGCAAGTAGCAAACCAGCAAGAAAAGCTCCAAGAGCCATTGAAAGGCCAGCCTGTAGCATTTATCATTAAATATAGGAATATTAACTTTAACGTTGTAGAGAACAGAAATGTAATGATCAAAACTGTAAGTCCACTTACACGGGCAGTAAGTAGACTAGTACCCAGAATAACCAGAAGCGTATTTGCGGAAAATATTTCTGCATTTTGCATCTCGGCAATTTGCTTGTAAATTGGGCGAAGAAGCTGCAAACAGTACGGGAAATAGCTGAGTGATTGACACCAATTGCACCGAAACCTCTATTCAAAATTTCAAATACTTTATAAACCTTTCTAACATTAGTATCCTTCTAGGGAACTTACCAACCGTCCCCCAGCAATAATGGCACTGATAGCAACAAGTGCCTTTACAGCAGCCAATCCAAGAGCTTCAGCAATTGCATAGAAACCAATCTGAACATGTAAAAAAAGGCACATTGAAAAATGGACGAATTTGGTGTGTATTAATGTACATATATACTTACCCCTCCTTTGGATGAATTTGGTGAAATAAGAGGTATGAGAATCAGCAAAACAACAACGGCTAAATCCTGACAGAAAACAATAACCATGTTAAACGCAATGTTTTCTTGGAACGTTTTAAAAATTACATATATCCAAACTAACGCCCATAAAGTTGTTATATTACATACCTGGAAGAGTAAAACAGAAAATGTGGCTCGTCCATGACGTGATGTGCTCTCACCTCGCTCCTGCAATACCTGCAATACAGGTTCATCTTGTAAAGCTATATGATAAGATGGTAATATATAATATAAAATATAACAGCAGTACTAATTTTTGGATCGATGATTACCTGCAGGACAACTGCAGTAGAAGATAATGCCAAACCATTACCGATGACAATTGCAGCAGGTCCTGGCAGTCCGCATACAATATGAGCAACTAATCCCACCACAACAGCTGTCACCAACACCTGTATCAGTGTATCACCAACAAAAATTAAAATAAACAGTAGCACAACACAAAATGTATAGACCATATTATTTGTAGTTACCTGAGCAGAACCCAATCCAAAAACGTATTTCTTCATGGAACTCAGCCTTTCAACAGAAAGCTGCGAACAATAAACAATACACAGTTTCAAGTTTCATTCAACTCATGTAATACAAAAGAAATATGAAATTAGACTTATTTTCAAACCTCAAGGCCGATATTAAAAAGCAGGAAAACAACCCCGAATTCTGCTATTGCTTTTGTCGCATGAACGTTACGTATAATTGAGAGACCATAAGGCCCAATCAAGATGCCAGCTGTCAGATACCCAAGAACAGGGCTTCCTAAAAATGCAACCAAAAAGGAAGACAATCATTAGTGATATGATACAGACTATATAATTTAATATTAATTGAAAACTCCAGTACCTCCAGGAAGTTTCTGAAATATCGGCACAAATATTACACTGCCAAGTAACAACCACAACACATCAAAAAGAGAAGCTTCTTCCTCATTAATCTGCAGAGATAAAATATTAAAATACACAATAAAACATAGTAGAAATATTAATCTAGAGACAAAAGCAGACAAATCATAAGGTTTTGGGGCTGGAAAACAATACCTCTTGGTGTGGAAGCATCTCAATTATCTTTTTAATTTTTTTAGGTAATTTTTTTATCTGTTTGACCAAAGGCCTAGCATTTGAAGAAACTTCATCGACATCCGTGGTGATAACATTTGGAGGCTGAAGTATTTTACCGATCCGTTCTTGTTTAGCATAGAAAGCAAAGCTGTAAATATACCACCAATATTCTACAAATTATTACCCAATAATGTTTGATAAGTGAACCAGAAAAAGAATGTATACCTTGCACCAACAAGCAAAGACCCAACTAACAATTTGGGTAAATGCTGTCTTATAGATTCGCGAAGCTCCTGAAAAATTGCTGCTGGTGTAAACTCAGTACCGTCTCCCTCCAAGGAGAAAAACGATGCAGGAAAAAAACGAGATGATTTTTTCAATAATGCTTTTGGTGGCGGTGAGCTGTCCTTTGCGAAATCCTTCTGTGTTTCTTGTTTTTTTGTTTGAACCACGTTCTTTGTCTTTTCAGCATCACTTTCAGCGCCTTTGGTTATTTGTTCATTCTCTTTGTCACTATCGTCAGAAAATCTATAATCTTCCGACATTTGGTCTTCGAAAGTTAACTCCGTATCTTGTATGGGGACAATCGTAGCATCTTCAACTGTTGCATCACTGTCATTGCTAGCAACGATTTCAACTGAATTCCCTGCAAGGGCGTTTTCGTCATCATGTGTCTCCGCATCTGAAATTGTACCTTCAGATGTATCCACGAGAGAAACGGCAAGAACTTTTTCAGCTTTCTTTAATGCAACTTCAGCATCGTTAACACATTTCGTAGCCTCAAGTTCCAGAGCAACGGCTTCTTCTGCTAAAAGCATTATATTCGCCACATCTTCTTCCGCTTTTAATGCATCTGTTTGTGCTTTCTCTGCAAGTTCATTCAGTATAACAACTTCTCGTTGTAACTCGTCTTTTCTCGTTTGTAACCGAATCAAAGCTTTCTCACAATTTTCCAAATTCTCCCTGCACTCCTTCATATCCTTCTGAGCAGCTAAAAGTGTTTCCTCTTCTTTCATCAAATTCAAATTTTCATTTTCATTTTCGTTTTTCTCTTTTGCAACTTCTAACGATTCAAGAGCCACCTGATGCGTAGCTTCAGCTAACGAAAGTGCCATTTTGGCTCTCTGAATAGCTTCTTTCGTGGGGTCTTCTTCTTTCACAATATCTTCAATAGCAATTAACGCTAAGTTGACATCATCCCATGCGTTCAACGCTTCGTCTTTTAGTGCTATTGCTGCTTCTGATATCTTCTGAGCTTTATCCTCAAACATTGTACTATTAAGTTGCGCTATCTCCAACTCTTTACGCGCTTTTCGTAACAACTCCTTTAATTCATCCAAAGTGGGACCCATCACTTCTGCTTCTTCTCCCTTATCTCTTGAATCACTCTTACTTTCTTCTTTTGAATCGTCGACATTTATACTCTCAATAGATTCTACATCCTTTCCGTTCTCGTTTATTAAAGTGATTGAATCATTTCCCTGACAATTTGTTTTAAGATTCCCCCTTGATGTCTTAAGTGTATAAATTCTAGTAAAAAATTTATTGGTTCTACTTGAATTATAACCATGATTACTAGAAGCAATTAGTTTCTTTTTCGAGCCAACGTTTGACACAAACCTTTGATTGCCCACGAAATTATAACCAAAAGTTGACTGCAAGTTCTGCTGGTCAAATATTCCGCTACTAGTACCTGGAAAACCACGAGTCTGGAAACTACATGAAAACTTCATATTTCCTCTCGCTTTCTCAGTTTTGTTTGCTAAGTGATCGTAAAATTAAATCTCAATAGGCTGTAATATCAAAGACCTGCAAGATAAGTCCAAAGCTAAATTTAAACCAAATTACATCAACTTAAACCTCCCTGCGCTACTGCTTTATGGCTCCAAATGAAAAAGTAAAACAAAGAGATGCATATGAACATATTATACCCTCAATGTCTCTGGTTCTTGTGAGTAATTAGTTTCTGAAACCTATGTAATCCTACATGCATATCATTAGAAATTACACACACATTATTCTGCCAGTATTGGTATTTCTTTTTGGGTGGCTGTAAATTACACTGTAAACATCATCATCATCATCATCATCATCATCATCATCATCATCATCATCATCATCATACTCAGTAAATTACACTGTAAATTACACTGTAAACAAACTTTTTAATTAGAAGATGCCAAACAGGGCCTAAGACATCTTAAACTAGCCGAAAGTCCTAATGGTAAAAGTTCAATCATCTAAAGTATGACTTCAGCATTGACTAAATCTAATCGCAACTTAAATTTAACACGGTAACTAAATCCTAAAAGTTGAGTATCCATCATACATGCTAATTCAAATTAGCCAGAAACACATGAATAGCTTTGATATTTGTTAGGTTCTACAATCAAATTCCAAACATCTAAAATCACTTTTTGGATCAATGGACTTAAGTGTCGATCAGCGTTCTCCCTCAGTCCCTCTAAAACATTACAACAGTCAATTACACTAACTTAAGTGTGCGGATGCCCTTAACATACTTTCAATCATCTAAAAGTTGGTGCTAAATTTACAAATCAAAATCACTCAATTAAAGTTTACCATCTAACAACAATTACTAAAATGTAAAAAGTATCCAGCATCCATTATGCTGTTAAATTAAACACACATGAATCATGTTTCTGATCAGCGACTTTAATGTCGTGCCTAATGCATTGTAGTTACATCACCACAACTAATTAACGAAACTTGACCTTTTTTCTCATAGTTAGGCTTCAGCATCTACTAAATGCAGCCCTGAATAAAATATAGTTTACAATAAGAAACCAATTTTCAAAACCTGCAAAACAGCAATCACACATACTATTCCCGAAAGCCCATATACTTTTCCAAGTTTCGCTCCAGCAATCTGAATTTCAATTTCTAATTAGTCTACTTCAATGTTGGTCAAAATACCTACAACATCACCACAATCAATTACTCAAGTTCAACCATAATACCTATACATATCCTAACAATATAATAAGAATAATCTAACTTCACATCTACATAGTTAGACTCAGTTATCTACTATGTCAAATAATTTGACTGCTACACCTCAATCATGAAACATTTGTGATATCTATTACTTGAATCAAACGTCAATAACCTAAAGTTCAAATTCTAATCAATCGAGTTTCAATTATCCTTCAAAGTGTAACCTAGAAACATTACACCAACAAATTACTCAAATTCAAACTAATTACATAAATATAAACATCATGTATTGATATAAATACTCACATGTGAGTAGATGAGGTAACGAAGAGCAAAATTTACCTGATCAATCGTGACAGATGTGAGTGCAATTTAGAGCTTGAAACAGCAGTCAATGGCGGATAATTACATAAAGAATTAGGTTATAAATGGAAAAAGACGTACGGTTGATGACGTAAGAGCGAGAGAGAGTGTTAGTTAGCAAGAGTTTGTTATTTGTCTGACAAAGAGAAACGAAGGGTTCTTTGGAATAGTCATTTAGGTGTTGTATGTTTTTTTGATAAAACGTCTGATATTGCCATGCGCAGACTGTTTGTTTTTTCGAAAACGTTTCATTAAAAAAGGTCTGCGCGAGGTCTTCTTAGTGCAGACTTGGTCCAACTACTTCTAAGATCTTCTAAGGTCTGCAGAGGGTTAAACACCACCACCCACCACCACCGGCCACCACCCACCACCACCGACCACCACCCACCACCACCGTCTACCACCACCACTGTCCACCACCCACCACAACCGTCCACCACCCACCACCACCGTCTACCACCGTCCACCACCGTCTACCACCACCACCGTCCACCACCACCACCGTCACCGTCCACCACCCACCACAACCGTCCACCAACCACCACCACCCACCACCACCGTCCACCACCGGCCACCACCCCCACCACTGTCCACCATCACCACCTTCCACCCACCATCACCACCGCCGCCACCACCGTCGACCACCCACCACCACCGTCTACCACCACCATCAACCACCACCCACCACCGTCCATCACCACCACCATCCACCACTGTAATAACCGAAAATTTAAAATCATAATAAACTAATAATATTAAAAGACCTAATTATTTTATTAAATTAACCCATAGGAAACCCTAATTAAGACACCCAAGTAATTCCGTACAAACCCTAGAAATTTCAGAATTTTCAGAATCAGGATTAGGGCCCCTAAAACTCAGGGGGGGCATTCCCTACGTGACGATTATCCTAATTTACGTGCTGTCCAAGTAGAATTTATGAAAATTGTCGACTCACCAGAGCTAGTTCCACACGTGGCTACCCTATAGCCTATTATAGAACCTTACGGACCGCAACACTACCAAGCTTACGGTCCGTATGATACCTTACGGACCGTAACGTTGGTAAGCTTACGGTCCGTAAGCTAAGCCAAATTCGTGTATAAATAGCAGGCTTTGGGACAGGTTTCTGGGCATTCTTTCGACGAGAAAATTCGTTATATTCTCTGAGTTTTAGTCCGAATACTTCAATTAACACACACGAAACACAAATTAAGAGTAGCGGGGTGCTGCAGAACAGGGTAATAACTCGATCGCTATTACGATTCATTGTCTGATCAATCAATATATCCAATGGATGTTTAAGTGCTACCCACATTAGGGTTATACTTTGTCGTTCGTCAATTCGATGGATGAGTTGAAGTATCGTACTTTGTCGTTCGTCGTTAATTTGATGGATGAGTTGAAGTATCGTACTTTGTCGTCCGTCGTTAATTCGATGGATGAGTTGAAGTATCGTACTTTGTCGTCCGTCGTTAATTCGATGGATAAGTTGAAGTATCGTACTTTGTCGTCCGTCGTTAATTCGATGGATGAGTTTAAGTATCGCACTTTGTCATTCGTTGTGAGAATTTGATCTCGTGAGTTATCGTAAAGGCTGTATTAAGTTACTAACCTAGTTTATGTGCATGTTATTTAAATTAGGTTAAAAGACTAATCAGTAGTCTAAACTCTGTCCGTATAAATTTGAAATATTATCACAAGGTAGCATCACTTTGGAATTGTTAAGGTACGGATCCTTACCCCATTCCTTATTGCTTCATATTCAAATTGTTATAACCCAATAAATTACTATAAAACTCCTCACGTCTTTGAGTATCGATTCATTTGACAGTCCGTTCGAATTTTATTCTAATCCTTTGATTTAAGCTTTCATGTCATGCGATAGTATTATGTTAGTTGTACTCATTATCGCATGTTCCAATATAAATTCCGTTTTGTTATGAAAATAAGTTCTGAAAATAAGTTTTATAAGATATGTGAATAAGATCATTTGTACTCTGATACCCTGAGTATCGCTTCTCGTGGAGTGTCCCACGAGCATGTTGTTGCGGCATCAACAGCATGTGCTCCATCTGTGACGGAGAGACTAGTTCACGGCGTCCCTAGGTACAAGTGTGGTACAAAGCTACTAGGAGGCGTATAGATCGATCTTAGAATTTTAAGTATAAGGAGGTGGATAGCAGGTATGCCAACTGGCCATCTCGTGTGATAAGTATGCAGGAGTAGCTACCTGTGTATTGTCACGTTTTCAGTTTGCTCATGGGTACATCCGTAAGATATGATTATGAAATTATGTTCTTGCATTGTATAAGTTTTGCATAAAGCGTTATTTGTTCTTTGAGCCTATAATTCCGTACTGAGCATTCGGCTCATTCCGTATAAATTTTGTATTTACAGGTCAGCAGGTTATCTTGGGCGGGGGAAAGAGAGAAGAATAAAGCTTAGGAATAAATCTGAAGATGTTAGTTAATAAAATTGAATGTGTCCGTTTGTATATTAAATTTAAGTTCAGTTGTTGTATCCTTGTCAAATAAATAAATGGAATTATGACTTTTGTTTATGATATCACTGTTATTGTGACACGTCAGCCCTTCCGGGTTGGGGTGTTACAGCTATGGTATCAGAGCAAAGGCTCTTTCCTGTAGAAAACATGAAGATAGTAAGTAAAACCTGTGAGGAATGGGTAGATATCTATGATAGGATTCAAATTGGTCTCTTATTTGGTTTAATTCCTTTGTCTATTTCGTATAGATATGCCTCCTCGTCGTTCGCTACGTAGGAATACTCGTACTAACCCTATACGTAACAACACTTCTTCGAATGAGACTCTAGTTGATCCAGACTTAATTAATGCTATCAACCAGGCTGTTGCCAGGTTGCTTCCAAACCTTGTTGCTCAAACAGCTGAGGCCGTTATTCAACAAACTCGTTATCCAGAACGTAATAACCCGAATCAGATTACATATCCTTTATGTAATACTTGTGGTAAGCGACATCAGGGCATATGTCACCGAAGTACAGGAGCATGTTTTAGATGTGGCCAAACTGGACACAAGATCAAGGAATGTCCTAAGAAAGATACTAAGAAGAATAACCAACCCAATGTTGGAGGAAGAATTTTCGCACTTTCTGCTACTGATGCTGCTAATGTTCCAGGTACTGTATCTGGAACCCTTCAGATTGATGAACATAGTATCTATGTGTTATTCGACACAGGAGCGACTCATTCTTTAGTATCCCATTCGTTTATTAAGTACCTTCCGATAAGACCAACTCTCTTAAATCATACCTTAACCATTTCCACTCCCATGGAAAATTCATCCGTAATCACTTCCGTATATAAAGATTGTCCGATCCGTATTGAATCTATTGTGTGTAAGGCAGACCTATTTCCAATACATATGTGTGACTTTGATGTTATTCTAGGAATAGATTGGTTGTCTCGACATCGCGTAACTATAGATTGTCATTCCCGTCATGTTATTTTCGGTGATCTTCATCATCCTGATATTATATATCAAGGAACTCAAGCTCATAAATCTCTTAAGATTATCTCTGCGCTCAAAGCTCGAAAATTCATATCAAGCGGTTGTGCTGGATTCCTAGCATCGATTAGGGATACTTCTGCTAGTGTTAAGAGTATCGATAACCACTCCGTTGTTCGTGAATATCCTGATGTATTTCCGGATGAACTACCGGGATTACCACCTGATCGTCAAGTAGAATTCACCATCGACTTGATCCCTGGTGCCGAACCTATTTCTAAAGCTCCATATCGTATGGCTCCAATGGAACTGAAGGAGTTGAAGGAACAATTGCAAGAATTGTTAGATCTAGGATTCATAAGACCTAGTGTTTCACCTTGGGGTGCTCCGGTCTTATTTGTGAAGAAGAAAGACGGTAGTATGCGTTTATGTATTGACTACCGAGAGCTGAACAAGATTACTATTCGTAATCAGTATCCTCTGCCTCGCATTGATGATCTCTTTGATCAACTTCAGGGGGCTCAGTTCTTCTCAAAAATCGACCTGAGGTCCGGGTACCATCAGCTAAAAATCAAGAATGATGATGTTCCCAAGACCGCCTTTCGTACTAGATATGGTCATTACGAATTTTTGGTTATGCCCTTTGGGCTAACTAATGCACCCGCAGTCTTTATGGATTTGATGAATCGCGTAGTTCACAAATTCCTAGACAAATTCGTTATTGTCTTTATCGATGACATTCTAGTGTATTCTAAGAGTCACGAAGAGCATCAAGCACATCTACATGCAGTTCTTGGAACCTTGCGACATGAGAAGTTGTACGCTAAATTTTCCAAATGTGACTTTTGGCTTAGCCAAGTGGCATTTTTAGGTCATGTCGTATCAGCAGAAGGAATTATGGTAGACCCAACAAAGGTTGAAGCTATTACAAAATGGCCAAGACCCACTTCTGTTACCGAAATACGAAGTTTCTTAGGTCTTGCTGGCTATTACCGAAGATTTGTTGAAAGATTCTCGGTAATTGCTTTACCACTCACAAAACTCCTAAGGAAAGGAGTGAAGTACTCATGGAATGAAGAACAAGAGAAAAGTTTTGAAGAATTGAAGAAACGACTAGTATCTTCTCCGATACTCACTCTCCCTTCTGGATCAGGAGGTTACCAAGTCTACAGTGATGCCTCAAAGAAAGGATTAGGTTGTGTGCTAATGCAACATGGGAAGGTTATCGCTTATGCCTCCCGTCAGTTGAAGCCTTATGAAGTTAACTACCCTACACATGATTTAGAATTAGCCGCAGTCGTCTTTGCACTTAAGATTTGGCGACACTATCTGTATGGTGAGAGTTGTGACATCTTTACCGACCACAAGATCCTCAAGTATATATTTACGCAGAAGGAGCTAAATATGACGCAAAGAAGGTGGTTAGAACTTTTAAAAGATTACGACGCAAATATTCAATACCACCCAGGCAAAGCCAATGTTGTAGCTGACGCGTTGAGCCGAAAGAATTCCGGGACTATATCTTGCTTACAAATTCAGCCTCGTATTAGGAGGGATCTCGAAAGAATGAACATTTGGCTTCAGGTTAGTAAATCTGATGGATATTTAGCTAGAATGCAGATTGAACCCGACCTCATATCACGGATTAAAGATGCACAAAAGCAAGATGGAGAACTTTGGGCAATTGTGCAAAATCTTGAGATAGGTAAGCAATCTGAATTTAGTATAGATCATCATGGAGTGATTTGGTGTGGCAAAAGACTTTGTATACCCGATGACTCCAGCCTTCGTGAGTCATTGTTAGCCGAAGCTCACAGCTCACCATTTTCGATTCACCCAGGATCTACCAAGATGTATAGAGATTTAAGACAGAACTTCTGGTGGAATGGCATGAAGGAAGACGTTGCTCGATACGTAAGTAAATGCCTCACTTGCCAACAAGTGAAAATTGAACACAAACGAGCAAGCGGTTTGTTGCAGCCATTGGATATTCCCATATGGAAGTGGGATGAGATCACAATGGATTTTGTTACCGGTTTGCCTAAGACTTTCAAGAAGAATGATGTTATATGGGTTGTTGTCGATAAATTGTCAAAGTCAGCACATTTTCTACTAATTCAGCAAGGATTTTCATTTAATAAGTTATCCGAAATATTTCTTCAAGAAATTATTCGACTCCATGGCACACCATCTTCCATTGTTTCCGATAGAGACCCACGTTTCACTTCACGATTTTGGGAAAGGTTTTCAGGCAGCTTGGGGTACACGACTGAAGTTTGGTACGGCTTTCCATCCACAAACAGATGGGCAGTCAGAACGTACGATTCAGACCTTGGAAGACATGCTCCGAGCATGTGCACTTGAATGGTCTGGAAACTGGGATGAATATCTATGCCTTGTTGAGTTCGCTTACAACAATAGTTGGCAAGCAAGTATTGGCATGGCACCTTTTGAACTTTTGTACGGTCGGAAATGTCGCGCACCGATCTGCTGGGATGGAGTTGGAGAAAAGATTATTGAAAGGCTAGAACTAGTTCAGATTACAAATGAAAAAGTCACTATGGCACGAGAAAAACTGAAAGAAGCTCAGAGCAGACAAAAGAGCTATGCAGATCAAGATAGACGACCACTCGAATTTAAAATTGGCGACCACGTTTTCTTAAAAGTATCACCTTGGCGTGGCGTTCGTAGATTTGAAATTAAAGGAAAGCTTAGTCCCCGTTTTATCGGTCCATTTGAAATTCTTGAAAGAATTGGAGAAGTGTCATATCGACTGGCTTTACCGCCTCAACTCTCACGTTCATAACGTTTTTCATGTCTCCTCGTTAAGAGGATATAATTATCATCCACTTCATGTCATTAGTTATCCGTTACTAACAATTCACGAAGATTTGTCCTACGAAGAGAAGCCAGAAGCCATCTTAGACCGACAAGAAAAGGTTTTGCGTAGGAAAGTAATTTCGTTTGTTAAAATCCTCTGGAAAAATCACTCTGAACACGAAGCAACATGGGAATCTGAAGAATCAATTCGATCTCTATACCCTAATCTATTCTCGCAATAGAATTTTAGTCGGAGTTACGGTAAATCTTGCTCTTTGTTATATGTTCATATGTTTATGTTTACGGTCATATATGCTTTACCTTATGTGAATATATCTTAGCTATGATTAAGCATATCTATGTAGGAAATATCAGTACCAATAGTCACTCTATTATCTGTAAGTCTCCATTGACTTTTTGTACGGTAAGATATTTTATTAAGATGCGTTATAGGAAGACCATTAGGGCACATATATAAGGAAATTAACAAGTATAGTCATGACCTTAGTTATGAATTTCAGATACACATGCGTGGTTAGGAGATTCTGGTTATATAAGTTAGTAACTCTGCTACTAAAGTTCGTTTCTGTTACTTATGCGATATGTTTGAAAAATTTCGAGGACGAAATTTCTTTTAAGGGGGTAATAGTTGTAATAACCGAAAATTTAAAATCATAATAAACTAATAATATTAAAAGACCTAATTATTTTATTAAATTAACCCATAGGAAACCCTAATTAAGACACCCAAGTAATTCCGTACAAACCCTAGAAATTTCAGAATTTTCAGAATCAGGATTAGGGCCCCTAAAACTCAGGGGGGGCATTCCCTACGTGACGATTATCCTAATTTACGTGCTGTCCAAGTAGAATTTATGAAAATTGTCGACTCACCAGAGCTAGTTCCACACGTGGCTACCCTATAGCCTATTATAGAACCTTACGGACCGCAACACTACCAAGCTTACGGTCCGTATGATGCCTTACGGACCGTAACGTTGGTAAGCTTACGGTCCGTAAGCTAAGCCAAATTCGTGTATAAATAGCAGGCTTTGGGACAGGTTTCTGGGCATTCTTTCGACGAGAAAATTCGTTATATTCTCTGAGTTTTAGTCCGAATACTTCAATTAACACACACGAAACACAAATTAAGAGTAGCGGGGTGCTGCAGAACAGGGTAATAACTCGATCGCTATTACGATTCATTGTCTGATCAATCAATATATCCAATGGATGTTTAAGTGCTACCCACATTAGGGTTATACTTTGTCGTTCGTCAATTCGATGGATGAGTTGAAGTATCGTACTTTGTCGTTCGTCAATTCGATGGATGAGTTGAAGTATCGTACTTTGTCGTTCGTCGTTAATTTGATGGATGAGTTGAAGTATCGTACTTTGTCGTCCGTCGTTAATTCGATGGATGAGTTGAAGTATCGTACTTTGTCGTCCGTCGTTAATTCGATGGATAAGTTGAAGTATCGTACTTTGTCGTCCGTCGTTAATTCGATGGATGAGTTTAAGTATCGCACTTTGTCATTCGTTGTGAGAATTTGATCTCGTGAGTTATCGTAAAGGCTGTATTAAGTTACTAACCTAGTTTATGTGCATGTTATTTAAATTAGGTTAAAAGACTAATCAGTAGTCTAAACTCTGTCCGTATAAATTTGAAATATTATCACAAGGTAGCATCACTTTGGAATTGTTAAGGTACGGATCCTTACCCCATTCCTTATTGCTTCATATTCAAATTGTTATAACCCAATAAATTACTATAAAACTCCTCACGTCTTTGAGTATCGATTCATTTGACAGTCCGTTCGAATTTTATTCTAATCCTTTGATTTAAGCTTTCATGTCATGCGATAGTATTATGTTAGTTGTACTCATTATCGCATGTTCCAATATAAATTCCGTTTTGTTATGAAAATAAGTTCTGAAAATAAGTTTTATAAGATATGTGAATAAGATCATTTGTACTCTGATACCCTGAGTATCGCTTCTCGTGGAGTGTCCCACGAGCATGTTGTTGCGGCATCAACAGCATGTGCTCCATCTGTGACGGAGAGATTAGTTCACGGCGTCCCTAGGTACAAGTGTGGTACAAAGCTACTAGGAGGCGTATAGATCGATCTTAGAATTTTAAGTATAAGGAGGTGGATAGCAGGTATGCCAACTGGCCATCTCGTGTGATAAGTATGCAGGAGTAGCTACCTGTGTATTGTCACGTTTTCAGTTTGCTCATGGGTACATCCGTAAGATATGATTATGAAATTATGTTCTTGCATTGTATAAGTTTTGCATAAAGCGTTATTTGTTCTTTGAGCCTATAATTCCGTACTGAGCATTCGGCTCATTCCGTATAAATTTTGTATTTACAGGTCAGCAGGTTATCTTGGGCGGGGGAAAGAGAGAAGAATAAAGCTTAGGAATAAATCTGAAGATGTTAGTTAATAAAATTGAATGTGTCCGTTTGTATATTAAATTTAAGTTCAGTTGTTGTATCCTTGTCAAATAAATAAATGGAATTATGACTTTTGTTTATGATATCACTGTTATTGTGACACGTCAGCCCTTCCGGGTTGGGGTGTTACAACCACCCACCACCATCGTCCACCACCATCACCGTACACCACCCACCACCGTCTGTACACCTTCATCAGTTTTATTTTAGAAGTCTACATATGTTAAAAAACAAACAGTCTTCTTCTTGCAGACTGCAGACATTTGGTCCACCTCTTCTTCAACAGATGTCTGCAGATGTGGTCCGCAGACTGCAGACATTTTACCTCTTAAAAAACAAACAGCACCTTAAGTTGTTTATAGGTGTAGATACATAATCGAGTTCGGACTCTCGTCTAGGCCGAATGAACAAACGCCCAGTAAGAAAGTGAAAAATAATCAAGGTATGCGAACCGGTATTCAGAAAGTACGTCCTTCCCTCCTGGTGAAAAAGGACGCAGCGTGTCTAGTCCGAATGATGTCATCTAAAAACAATTAGTATAAATACCCTCTCCAAAGTACACCTCAAGTACGATTTTCTGAACCCTCGCCCTTATCTTCTCTCTCTAAACAAATACTTATACTCACGCCGGAGAGTGGTCGCAGAGTGGCTCTCCTACCTCTGCGGTGAGCATAACGGTTTATTTGCTTGTGCAGGTTTCATTTGTCAAGCTTTCAAGATCTAATCGTGACTTCAGTCCACTTTTTGGATATTCAATTGGCGCCATCCGCGGGACCCGAACCCGCGACCACGTACACCTCAAGTACGATTTTCTAAACCTACTTTTTCGATCCAAGGCCCGGATCTCAGGATCACTATCCTCATCAACAATCAGTTCCGGTATCGCCGGAGCAGCCAAAGAACCACCGGAACTGCCGGTACCAGTTGTATATCCAGCAAGAGCAGGGTTTTCAAGAGGTGCTTCTGGGTCACCAGGAGCCCGTATAGCAAAAGCAGCAAGAGTAATTTGTTGCAAGGACGTGTCTGCTTCCCCAGTTGTTTCTAAAAAGTTGAAATCCAAGTCAGCAAAACGCGGAACCTTCAAAGCAACCTGGAGTGACATGGTGACACCTGACAAAGAAACAAACGAAAGTTAGAATGGAAAGAAAAACGGTGTCGTGGTTAGAAAAAGACCGGATCACTCATCATCATCTTTCTTAACAATCACCGGCCAATCTCTATCCCCACGACCCCATATTTGGCTAATACGGCCTGATAGTAATAAAAGCTCCGGAAGAGACGAATGGGACTTCGGTTATCGACTAGGTTTTGGGCCAACACTTGGTCAAAAACAAAGTTCTCTTTAAGTTCAAAGTCCATTGATTGATCTTTGAATCTCCAGGGCAAATCGGTCGGAAGGCATAAATCTTCTAATCAAAAGAAGTGATCTTTCTAATGTTTTAGGATCATTTTTTCCTCCAACGAGATACTCGGAACAGATTTCCGATGGGCAAAGGTGAACTAATCTCCGACAGTAATAAATTCGTAAAAATAACAAAAAAACATTTAAATCCGGCTTATGGTTCAAGGCCCTACAGGAGATCTCAAAGTGGTTAAGTCCGAAGGGGTTTACTTGAGAAAGGTGAACTCGGAAAAACTGGAGGATCTTTATTAAAATTTTTGTAAACGGAACGCGATAGTTTGCAAAATTACACACTCGAGTGTAAAATACAAACTTTCCGCCAGATGTGGGTATATTGCGCGGTCCTTCTCCAGAAGCTCAGGATTTAAAAATGTCGGAATCTGATAAACCCTAACAAACTTATCTAGCTACTTTTGTGTTAACACACTAAAACTTACGGACAAGTTCTCTTTGCCCGGAATCATGTTTAAGGAAGAGAAACGTAAGGAACGCACCTCTCTGGATGTGGAAGAAATGAGAGAAGGAATGATCACTGGAATTAAAGGTTCTATTTGTGTAACACCACGTAAAAACGTGTCCAATTATGTATAGACACGTATCCTAAGCCCAAGATATGTGAAAGATTGAGTTTGAAGGACTAAAGTTGACAAACAGTGAAATTATGTGTCCGGAGGGACTAAAAGTGTCAACATGCCAAACTTGTGCCTCTGAATGACCATACGTGATGAATATATTCTTAAACGAGAGATTAATTGGATATAAGAAGCCATTTGTGAAAATAATCAGAAGATTATAAAACTACAAGGGTTAAACGTGTCAACATATTAATTCTGACCTCTGAGTGACCTTTTAATGAACCCGAGACTTCGAAATATTCAAATATGCTCTCAAGAATAAGTGGTATAAATTTCACGCGGTTTCGAGATCGTTAAGCATGTTTTCAAGACTTTGGGCTATAAGTGTCAACTTGACGAAACTTGCATTTATAGTGATATTTAACGGAACCGAGCCTAACGAAGTTTGTTCATACATCCTTGAACCTCAATAAACTAACTACAAGGGCCTTACATGTCAAAAAGGAGGTTAAATAGGGTTTAAATGGACCAGGGACTAAAGCTGCCAAGTTTTAAAGTGTTTTAACCTGTTAAACAGGTCTACGCGGGCCGCCTAAAAGTGCCCAGCGCAGAATTTTTAGGACAGGTGCAGGTTTGATCAGTTGCACCGCCTTAACCTCATTTGTAACGATTCTATGGGCTGTAAGTCGGTCATAATAAACAACTAGGACACCTTGTGTGATCCTAGGGCCTTCCTTAATAGCTGCAAGTGATCTAGGAAGTGGGATTTTAGTATAAAAGGAGGACTAGTGATATGTTCTTATGCACATAAGTTGCAACAACTTCAAAAGGACTTGTCTCTGGAGCTTGCAAGGATTAGGAGAAGATTTGGAAGTGTAGAAAAGATAGCAAGGACCATTAGTAAGAGTCTTATTGCTTGCTTAGTCGTTTTAATTAGCTTAATTACCGAAAAGTCAAACATATCGTCATTTAACTTTGACTTTCGGTTTAATCACAATTGGACCAGCCACTGATCAAAACGAAAGTGGTTATGGAACCATATTAAGGTAGGTGACTAACCCTTAAAAGGGCACCTCCTAATTATTTCGTTTGACTAGTTAATTGTCGGGTCAAACTAGTTTGACAAAAAGTCAAACTGGACAGAAAGTTCAAAAATGAATAAAATTAATAAACCAGAGGTTCTAAATTATATTTTAACATTCTAATGACTTGGTAATTAATATTAGAACATGTTTTATCAATCCTAACCCGACAATTATCAGTCTAAGGTCAAATTATAACCGAAAGTCACAAAAGCTTGACTTTTACTTTGACTTTTAGTTCTGACCCGTTCAAGCTTAATTCTCCCATGTTTTAAGCTTCCACTAGGACCACATTACTCAGTAGTATAACCCTCTGGAGTTATAGTGCATGGTTCTTAGTGGTTTGAATTATATGCTCTTGATCGTTAATATGCTTATAAATGCCATAAATGCCCTTTTGACACACAAATGAGATTTTTAGAAATGTGAGAGGACAAAAACCTTTGTTACTGATTTATAAACTTGTCCTAAAAATTTAACATCAGTTTGAGGTCTAGATTAGAAGTTATGCTCAATAGCGTAATTAGAAAGCTTTTTATTAATTAAATGGCGTAATTAGCATAAAGCCTATCTAAACCCAAATTTTGACACCAAAATTTTTACCCACTGATGTAATATAATATTTTGGGATTTTTGAAGATTTTTAATTATTTTTAAACTGGTCATATCATAGGGTTCTAGCTTTAATTCGGTAATTGCCGGTTATACCCTTTTCTTGAATAAAATGAGTTTTACATCACATATTGATACCAAACTTTTTGCTACTGATACTATATGATAAATAAAATATTTTGAACTTTATAAACTGATCAAAAACTCAGATTTCCTATTATGACCCGAAAATCGCTTAAAACCGACATTTACGCGTTTTAAGCGCATAGTATGGGTTAAAACTATTTTTAACATATAAGACTTGATACCTACTGATGTTTTTAATAAATTTCTATACTTTAACAGTAAGCAAAAGTTTTAAACTCAGATTTCCAAAATTGACCTTTAAAGCTTATGTGAAATTACCAAAATGCCCCTTCGGTGCATAAATTGGTTTTAAATGATAAATTTCACATATAGGAAATACCCTACTGATATAACTTATTAAATTAAATATTTTTACTGATTTCAAAAGACCAAAACTTCAGTTTATTATAAAATCTCTTTTATAAGTATTAAAATTACCAAAATGCCCTTTCGGGACTTAAATTGGTTTAAATTACTTTTTGGGCATATATGTTAACATCCTACTGATGTATTAACATATTTTAAGCATAATAACAATTAAGACCTGTATATAATTCATTTGGCTACCCGTTACGCGTTTACGCGTTCGGATCGGTTTATATGACTAGTTTACGTATAATAGCCGAAACGGGTTTAACCTTATCATTAAATCCTCAAATTCCAGAATGTGATTAGTTTACCCATATTATACAAGTATCCAAGCTTGTCGGGTCTAAACCACATTCTGTTCCGGTCTCCGCTTAATCTAGCATTTAGAACCGTAAAGTTTCTTTCTAGCTAGCCGGTCTAAGTCATTGACTTAACTAAAGGCCCGTTAGCACCCTAATAGGTTATTAAACCTTCTATACAGATTAAGTAGCATCTATTAGAAGGTATCATCATACAACTTTAGGATTTACGGCTGAGTTACTTTCACCTTTGAGCTCAGGTAAATACTTTTAACTTATTTTCCCTTATACGGACTTGGGATATGGTATTATAATAATACCACTTGGTCGGGTATGAAATCATTTAATCGGATTATGATTAATAAATTTACATAACTCGTTTTAATCTGTCTTGTTTGATAACATAAACATTGGGGGTAAATACGACCGTGTCCTGGATATCCTCGGCTCATTTCATTTGAAAATGGCCACGACCTATGCACGGGGTGTAGGCATACACCTGACAGATGCAAATGCTATAATATAAACCCACATGTTGGGGATAACTCCTTTGTGGGTTCTATAAGTGGTGAGTCGGTTAATCATGACCGGCTTCCAACCGGCCCCAATTATAAGACAAACATGTAAATCTGTATACAAGATTATATTAAATAATTGTCCCAAGTTATAAAAGATTTGTGCCATGTGCATTAAAACCAATTTTATAAACACTTTTCAAAAGAGTCAGTTAATTGTATTTACCAGTGTAAACTGACGTATTTTCTTAAAGGCTGACTTGACAGGTACCTCTCGTAATAGGCTGGAGCTATTAGGTGTCATAAGAGGATCTTGCGAATCCATAGATACCTGAAGTCTATTATTTTGTTTCTTTGTATTTATTTATGATCCGCATGTGGATCTTATTACATTCCAGTCTGTATATTCTTTCACTCGAACGCTCAGACATTATGGTTTGTAATAGTTTATTCACCAAGCCTTCCGTTGTGCTATTATATTGTGTGTATTGACAATGATGATATCAACTACGTCACGATACTCCCCGCCGGACCCACTAGTAATATATGGAAATATCGGGGTGTGACAGTTTGCTAAAAGAGAAAAAGAAGCAGAGAGCAGAGAAGAAAAGGTAAAAAGTGAATACAATATCTCCTTATATATAAACAAAGTGGGAATGGAAGACAATTGGTCACCATTTGTCCAATCGGAAGTCACATCAGGAGACGTTTGCGATTCCCAAGGTGGAAAAATTACGGATACCTATGGGTGACTGACAGACACGCGCCACCTCACCATCTGAATGACAGGATAAACCGTGCAAAATTTATCAAGTCGAGATTCGAACTTGATAAACTGGGGGACTTGTATATACATAACCGAGTCCGGACTCCCGTCTAGGCCGGACGAACAAACACCCAGTAAGAAAGTGCAAAATAATCAAGGCATGTGAACCGGTATTCAGAAGGTACGTCATTCCCTCCTGGTGAAAAAGGATGCACATCATAAGGTGCGTCTCATCCGAATGATGTCATCTAAAAACAATCAGTGTAAATACCCTCTCCAAAGTATACCTCAAGTACGATTTTCTAAACCCTCGTCCTTATCTTCTCTCTCTACTTTCTCTCTCTAAACAAATACTTATCCTCACACCGGAGGGTGGTCACAGAGTGGCCCTCCCACCTCTGTGGTGAGCCTAATGGCTTATTTGCTTGTGAAGGTTTCTTTTGTCAAGCTTTCAAGATCTCATCGTGATGGGACCATAGTTCGATCCACTTTTTTGGATCTTCAATATGAGAAATAGTTATGGATTTAACTATGTTTGATATAAAACAACATAGATTTGAAGAACGTTAATATGATTTTATGTAAAACAAACGTTATTTGAAATGAATTATGTTGTTTAGAAAGCCAAACCATTAGAATCGATTCAATTTATCATTGTGCCATTTTACAATACCAAATAAATACTCAGTTTTGAATACAACTTCGTTTTAACAAAATTTATACCATAATGTCGAGTGAAAAAAATTAACGAATGAAGCTATTAAAGAGATATCAAATTAATTGATAAAGGAAATATAATTAAAAAACAAAAAAAAGAATTATTAAAAAAAATAAAATAATAAAGGAAATATGGTTTAAAAAAAGAAGAAAAATATGTTAAAACTTAAAATAAATATAACTAGTATTAAGCACCCCCCGCGTTGCGGCGGGGGCGAGCACTAATGCCACACTATTGCCAGCGACTAACAACACTGAAGTTAGGGCGTGTTAATGCGAAGAAATTAAACCGAAACGTAAAACATAAAATAAAATAAAATAACTAAGTTGATCTAGGACTCGCGTGTTACGAAGAACCCGCGTATATTTTTTCCCGTTTGACAGGTTCATCGTAATCTATATATATATTATATATCATTATCACTATACAAACCATAATGCATATATTACAACAACCATTGCATCAATATGTTGCAAATTATATTTATATAAGATTTTGGCTAAATTAATTAGATTATTATAAATAATAATAATTTACAAATAAAACAACACAAATTTGAATGGATCAAACTGATTGAACATGGAAAGATAATGAAACCATTATTTGATTAGGGCACAACCACTTAAGCACGATTTACAACCATACATGCATACAAAACAGATTGAATTTGGTAAGGTAATGAAACCATTATTTGATTAAGCTACAACCACTTAAGCACAATTTACAACCAAACATGCATACACATTATTTGATTAAGGTACAAACATTTAAGCATAATTTACAACCAAAGATGCATACTATTTGATTAAGGTACAAACATTTAAGCATAAATTACAATCAAAGATGCATACACATGTTACAAATTAATAGTATATAAATATAAATAATAAACTATTATAATATTAAATAATAAAATATTAAAAACTATATATCATTATAATAATAAAATCACTATTCATAGCCACTTTCCAATTTCCAATTATATATATTAAATAAATAAATATGCTGATAGGTAATAAATTTTTTGGGTAAAGAAGTTCAACCATTTAGATCCATGTTTCAGTACATCATTTGTGTTGGACTACATGACTCTCAAGATAGGTGTATCTAAAAAGTTCTGCTCCCCTAAAGCATAAGTCTGTTTGTGTATTAATTCCTTTTTGCATACAAATTCATCTGTCTTGGTTCACTTTTCAACTTGACTTGTTTCAATTTGCCATGTGTTTGAGGCTAAACGCGAGTGTTACACGGTGGTCGTCAATGCTAATGAAAGAAGGCGGCGGGGATAAGACAATAAGCAAGAGGAGGACTTGCTTAAGAAGCGTCAAGTACGACCCACCCCACGTCCTTGTCTTAGAACGTTTTACAAAGTCGAGCAATATGAACCAAACTTTAAGGAATAAATGTTTGTCGATAGGAGTTGCCCGCTGCAACGCACGATGGGAAAACCACTAGTTAGATTAAAAGTACATACCTACAATAACACGCTGGCAATAGTGGAATGCTTGTCCATAATACCATCACTTGTGATTCTTCTTGTCTCACTATTTTACGTATCTTTAAGATTGTATTACTTATGGGTTTAAAAAATTAAAATGGATAAACAAGTTATACTTAAGCCCATTTTCATATAGGAGACGTGTAGGGCTTTAATAAAATTCATTTGAGGCGGCGTATATTAATGCTATTTGTGTCATAACATAATCCGGATTTTTTATTGTTTTTTTAATAAAACAAAAATTGTTTGGCTTTATACAAAATTACTTAAACATCACGTATAATGCGTCTTGGTGTCATAAATTTACGATGTATTCACATATTAATAATTATAATTATAATTATAATTTGAAGTGTTTCAAATTTAGTTATTGGATCTAGGAATTTCATTTAATCAATTTACCAAGGACTAACATGTAACTTTTAAAAAATATGTTGCTCTTTTTAAACATACAAGTGCATTTAGCCCCAACTCTTCATGCATCCCAATTCCCAAACGACCCTAAACTCTCCCTTCAAGTGTTTAAATAGCCACAAATTCTGAAATAAAGTTAATTAAATGTTAACGATATTTTAATGTTTAAAATTGAATTAATATTCTTTATATTTATATTGAACTTTAGGATGAGACAGCTAACTTGTAACTTACAACTTGCTTGTATATTAGATTATTACCTTTTGTTAAAAGGTCAACTAAATTGAGCTCGAGTTGATATAATTTAAGCTAGATAAATCTTATAAATTTTCAAGTTGAAGATCGTTTGTTATCATAACATATGGTAACTTACTCATTGGAAATAATATTTCAATATAGAAGCAATGAAAGTATTCCTGAATTGGCGTGTAGGCATTATGCCTAGTGGATATGGATATGATCGGGTGGTTCCGCTGGTGGCACAATGATACTCTAGTGATCCGTCAGTGAGCCAAATTTGCCGTTCAAAAAAAAAAAAAAAAAAAGCAATGAAAGTATATGAATGTAATATAACTAACACAACCAAGTGAATCAATCAATCCATGCAAATATGAAGCAAAAAAAAGAATTTTTCTTTCCAAACCAAATTCAGTCCTTTTAAATGGAAACTAAAAGAAAAACAAGTTGGGTGCCTCAAACTTGTTTGTCGAGAAATAGACGAGTACACTGGTCCAAAGTATCATCAGGGCTCGTAACTGAAAAACAAAAAAACAACCCATCGACAAATTTAGGGAATCGTAGTTCTTTGCGAGTCTCGTAGAATACAAATCATAAATGTGATTAACAAACTAACCTGTGTGACCAACAGTTCGTTCGGATTCATATATCTCATGATCATTCCCCCCTGTAAAAACGTTAATAAACGTCGTTATATCAAAGTTTCAGCCAACACAAATATTAGTAGTCTATCAGAAATGTAAACGAAGATAAAGAGCTACCTTGTAAGTCTTGTCTCCAAAGAAGTGAATATCTTGAAATTCTTCCAAGTATTTCAAACAATAAGTTTTGTCCCATCCTTGTGGGAAGGCCTATTAAAAGCATATTTCAAAAAATATTACACAAAATTAACCCATAAAAGAATTAACAATTAAGAAGTTACTCACATCAAAGTTAATTTGGCCACCAATGGAAAAGGTAAGGTTCAGATGAGCAGATTTCTCTCTAAGGACTTCCACCATTTTCTGGCGTATATTATGAACCTGAGTTGCAATTTATCATCAAATCAAATTGCTAATATAAACTTTTGTTCCGAATGAACTAAAGTATTGTACCTTGTCATATTTCTCAAACTCGTCTCTTTCTTCTTGACTACAGTTGCGCCCAATTGGCGAAACATTGATCATCCCTCTTCAAAACTCAATGAAAGTTCCCCTGTAGTTTTAAGAGTCTATTAAGATGCTAAAATGTTGATTGATTGTTTCAAGATTATAAGTTTTCACTCACCTTTTTACTGGGATATCTAAGTCCGCAATGTAATGAAGGGTAAAATTCACAAACTCCTACATCATGTTGTGTATGTTTGATTATCACAAGTTAAAAACATATTGTGGACCTCTAATAACAAAAAAAGGGAATAAGAACTATTTTACCTTGATCTTATCCTCCCCTAAAAACGTCTTCAGGCTCTGCACAGGGGATAATTGATCGATTAATATAAGAAAGATACATAAAGAAAATTAGTTTCAAAGATCTGTAACGAGTGTAGTTAGTATAGTATGTAAGTTTTTGTCGAAAAGCTTGAAAATGATGTTTTAAATGTTTTAGACAGTACCTGCGTTCGCGTGGAGAATCATTTTTAGGATTAAAAAAATCTCTAAAAAATCGACTAAAGGTTTCATTAAGTCCTTTAGAAGTTTTGTGGTCTGGTTAAGACTCATTGGCTAGAAAACTTGGTCAATAAGACGGTTGAGTTCTACTTTTAGCCTAAAGCGGTTAGCTTTAAGACCATTAAGCTGAACACGTTCAGCTGTCCTATTTCTAGGTGATCTCTTAAGAGACTGTTCTAATTGGTTAATTAGACTTTGATTTTTGGTTAATTCTTGATTAACCCGACGGATTTCTTTTTTAAGGAAATCTTGGTGCATACTCATTGTATACCTGGTTTTTGTAAGTGAAATTTACAAATTAGAATATAAAATTCTTTTTTAAAGGAATCTTTTTTAATTAGTCGAATGACTAAAAGTAAAAGATGCACAGTATTTTGAATATAAAATTCAAATGAATTATTCATCGATTAAAATAATCAATAGATAATTTAAATATGAATTATTAGTCGACAATTGTTGACTAACATAAACAATTTTGAAATTGTTTAATTGTAGAATTAATCCTTTGAATTTACAAAATTCATTATTTTTTGTAGTCATATTTTGACTAAATTTTTTAGATTGAAAAATCATTTGTTTCGATAGTTGTTAATCGATTTCTTTTTGTGTTTGTTTATAAACATCATTTTTTGATTTAAGAAAAAATCTTAGTTTTTGTGTTGAATTAAATTCTTTTTAAGATTTTAAGGAGAGATATGAAATATCAATCTTGAAGTAATTTAACAGTTTGAAATAACATATATACATTTTTTCTTCTTGTATTTTCTTCTTGAAAGTTTCTATTTCTTTCTGCAAGGGACCAATCCAACCCTTAATTTCCCTAACGGCCTCCTGCCTCAGCGGTACTTCAACGGGCTCCAGGACTCCAGGTTTTACAGAATAAAAACTTTCATGATAGAAGATAAAAGATAGAGGTTTACAAAGGAGTTTTTATTTCATAACTGTTCTCCCGAAGGAGAACTTCTTGATATTTACATCAACTCCTTAAAGGAGTTTCTACTCCATCCTAGCACACATAAACTAGAAATGAAAAATGATCAAGGAAAAAGAAAAGTAGGTGAGGGTGGTTGAGAATGTGAACGAGGGATTTTGGGATTGAGCAGGGGATGTCCTATCCTTCTGAGGTATTGCTCCTTATATTGACGGAGATTTCCTCTTACAAGACCTACCAATAATTTCATTGAATTATTAAAGATGCCTTTACAGCTGTAGCCGCTTTTGAATGACGTAAGTGCTTACGTTTTTCATTGAATTATTGTGAAGGACCCCTCACTGCTGGTAGTAGACAAAGCATCTGCTTTTGGTGTAGTGTCACTATCAACTTTGGTGCTTTTACATAATGCGCACTGATGGTCTTTGTCGACCTTTTGGAGCCTTTCACAAAGCATTTTCTTTGTGGTAGGACCTGCCGCGATCTGATTCTTTAAGATCTTATCTTCAAGCGCGTGGATTGCGCGTTGATATTCTTGACAGAGCGTCTTCCCTGTAGCGCTGGTGATCAGGCAATTTGGGTTGGCATAATTGACCTTGGCTTTGCTTTTTGTATTAAGCTTTTGAGTCTTTTGGATTATGGAAATAATCTTTTCAACTCGGTAGGCATAGATTCCCATGCTGATGAAGTCATCTTCTTCGTTTATGACTTTGGACGGTTGAACTTCTCTTTTTGCCGCTAAGCCTAGCTCAATGTACTGATAGGCTTGAAGGATTTTTCCATCAACCCAGTCTGGAATGCTGCATGTGACTTGGATGTAAATATTAGCATCCTTAGCAATTTTTTGGATGAATTTTCCAACTGCTTTTCTTAATCCCTTAGGAAATGACCTTAACTCCTTAAGATCCTTGCTGGGATAAATGGTCTTGACTAACCCTGCACAAAAAGCTTGCATCAGGGCAGATTACGAAAAGACTTCTGGACTTTTTATCGTCTGAATAAATCTTTTCTGCTTCATAATCCTTTATGGAGAGAGCACTTGCTTTGGACCATAGGATTCTGAAATCTGGGAAGCTTATTCCTTCTAAAATCTCTGAAGATGGATCTTTGGATGGAGCTTCTTCTTTCTTTTTTATGAAGACCACCTGTCTTCTTTGACCAGTATGGTTCTGGACTTTAGGCACTAAGATTGGTGCTTTGAAGATTATCTTCTTCCCTCCGAACCACCCTATGAAGACCATCTACTTCTTGTTGAGCTTGAAAAAGTGTCTTGTACTTCTTGTGGACGAAAGATGTCTCCTTTATTAGATTGGATACAATGTCCCAATCATCATAGATTCCTGCATTTGGACCTTCAAATATCACGTAGAACTTTGAATCATCCTTTGCTGGCATTCTTGTCTTGTCCGCATAACTAGGCCGAAGACTAGTTTCTCCAACTTTTTCCAAGTTGTCAAGAGTCAACGGATTTGACTTCTTAGCTACAGAGCCGTTTGCATCTGAGCTGCTGGGAGACGATGAACCTTCTCTTTCCATTTTTCGTAAATGGACAACCTTCGAAAATGTAGACCCAGGGGTTAATCGGATGTTAGCCTTCTTTGAATGAAGATCTCGCCTGGCTTGTGAAGCCTTTGGCATGCTTTTTCCCAAAGCATCAGGGATCAACGGATTTGTTGAGTCTTTACCAGTCGCCGTTTGCGCTGGACTAGATTCTGTTTTTAGCTTTTCAGCATCCTGGACAGAATTTCCAGTTAAGATCATGGTCGTGTAGACACTGATCTGATCTCTGATGGATCTTAATTCTATTTCTAGAATTTTTTCCTTGAGACGTAGAGCTTTAAGATCTTCTTCCATACTAGAAGTTTTTTATAAAGACAATTTCTTTAGGCATAAAGCCCTTAAATCTTTCATCTCCCTTTCTTTTTTCAAAAGTTTTTTGTAAATGAAGGTGATGATTTTGGATGAAGGAAAGCCTTCAATTTATAGGAGCAAGGATAATAATGACATCATTGCTTACGATTTCTGAAAATCTCGTGTCAAGCTATTAGTTAACACGTTTTTGGCCCCCTTAAGATGCTCATTGTTGAATGAATATCTTGAAAACCGTGTCTGCCATTTGACAACACGACCCTGATTATTATTTCCAATTTTTTTTTGTTTTCATAAAATAAATAATTTTTGAATAAACAAATTCATTTTGTTTATCTTTATCCCCCCAACTAAAAGAGTGATTGGACTTCATTCTGAGTCTTCTGTTGAAAAATCTGATGACTTATCTAATATCTTTAATGTATATACTTTCGTATAGCCATCAAAAATATTTTCAGAAGGAAAATATCCTTCAGTTTTCGCTTTCGAAATAATTTTTAATTTTTCCGGAAACTTTTGTCTGTTGGGACATTCGTTGGCATAGTGTCCTTCTTCAGAACATATCCAGCAACGACATTTTTTCTTCCCTTGAGGACAAACCTTAGGTTTTTCTTTTGAAAAGTGTTTTCCAGGAGAAAACTTTCTTTTCTTGGTTTTCCAAAAACGTTTTTTAGTTTTTGTTTTATATTTATTTTTATATTTCTTTTTGAAATAATTTTCATCTTTTACTGGTTCACAACCAAAAGTTAATTGTGGTAACTCAGTAAGTTTTTGCAACAGCTTTTGTTAAAACGTTTTAGCTGTTTTTGTTTATCAGAAAAATCACAGTAAACCGCAATTTCTTCTTTTACAATTCTTGTTGCAAACCCAAGAGAATGCATCGTAAACTGATTCTTTTCTTTGTTCCATCGTACTTTGGCTTTTTCTCCAATGATAGGAATCTTCATTAAGTAAGCCTCAATCCAAGAGTGGAATTCACCTGTACTTAATTTGTATAGATTTGTTTCATAAAGACAAGTAAAATCGTCTAACAAACAAATATCACAAATTTGTGCTTTTGCAAGATTTTGTCTTGCTTTTTCTAGCAATTTTTTATTTTCATGGTCTTTATTTGTTATAAAGTCAAGACCCAAAAACATCATATATATTTCATTTATGATTTGATTAAAAAGATCTTCGCCATTCATATTTTCATCCCAAGTTGTTCCTTTGATGAAATTTTGAATTATCCCTGCAGACTTATGTTCAATTAATAATAACAAAGCTTTAGCATTAGAAAATTCATCTGAATTAGTCTGAATAATTAGACTGATTTCAGTGTTCCATTTGTCAATTACCTCTTTTCTTTTATCGAGGCCAAAGATACAATCAATATTAATAGTATCAATAGTAGTTGAACTACCATTTTTATTACTATCAGAATTAGGTATACCTTTGTGATACGGCATGGAAAATTCCGTATTCTTTTTATTAGAGCGTCTACTGCTAGAAGTAGCATTATTTACTCTATGGTATGAAGACGTTTCAATGTCTGAAGAGCTTTCTTCAGTTTCAGGTTCTTCATCTTTACAGATAAAGGAAAAATCCGTTCTTTATTTTCAGAAAAATATCTTTCATTTAAGATTTTATTTTCAGAAAACATTTGTTCACATTCATCGTCATCTAATGACATGAGATGAACAAGTTCATGCATTTGTTCACATTCAGGGTCGTCTTGTCAAATGGCAGACACGGTTTTCAAGATATTCATTCAACAATGAGCATCTTAAGGGGGCCAAAAACGTGTTAACTAATAGCTTGACACGAGATTTTCAGAAATCGTAAGCAATGATGTCATTATTATCCTTGCTCCTATAAATTGAAGGCTTTCCTTCATCCAAAATCATCACCTTCATTTACAAAAAAACTTTTAAAAAAAGAAAGGGAGATGAAAGATTTAAGGGCTTTATGCCTAAAGAAATTCTCTTTATAAAAAAGTTCCAGTATGGAAGAAGATCTTAAAGCTCTACGTCTCAAGGTAAAAATTCTAGAAATAGAATTAAGATCCATTAGAGATCAGATCAGTGTCTACACGACCATGATCTTAACTGGAAATTCTGTCCAGGATGCTGAAAAGCTAAAAACAGAATCTAGTCCAGCGCAAACGGCGACTGGTAAAGACTCAACAAATCCGTTGATCCCTGATGCTTTGGGAAAAAGCATGCCAAAGGCTTCACAAGCCAGGCGAGATCTTCATTCAAAGAAGGCTAACATCCGATTGACCCCTGGGTCTACATTTTCGGAGGTTGTCCATTTACGAAAAACGGAAAGAGAAGGTTCATCTTCTCCCAGCAGCTCAGATGCAAACGGCTCTGTAGCTAAGAAGTCAAATCCGTTGACTCCTGACAACTTGGAAAAAGTTGGAGAAACTAGTCTTCGGCCTAGTTATGCGGACAAGACAAGAATGCCAGCAAAGGATGATTTAAAGTTCTACGTCATATTTGAAGGTCCAAATGCAGGAATCTATGATGATTGGGACATTATCCAATCTAATAAAGGAGACATATTTCGTCCACAAGAAGTACAGGACACTTTTTCAAGCTCAACAAGAAATAGATAAGTACCAAGCTAACTTCGGAGGGAAGAAGATAATCTTCAAAGCACCAATCTTAGTGCCCAAAGTCCAGAACCATACTGGTCAAAGAAGACAGGTGGTCTTCATAAAAAATGTAGGATCGGTTTGCGACCCGAACGAGTCGTTTAGAAGAGATTTAATCAGTTTCAGAGGCGGAAACTAAGAAACTGACGTCGAAACAGCTTGCGTATCACTTTAACTACTGATTTGATTGATAATAACATGAATACAATCAGTCTTCACACCGGCAGCACCTCGGTATGGAATTCGAAATCTGTTACAAATGAAATAGACATGACACCTATTTATACCCTTCATGTTTCGCTTGAAGACACACAAGTCAACTCAAGCGAAACCCTTCAAGACAACTCAAGCGAAACCTACCAACTAACTTTCAACCGACATACATGACTTTCAAGCGAAACCTATCTTTCAAATGTTTCAAGCGAAAGCCTTTCATCTATGTTTTGTCTTCTTGTGTAGATGATGCAATGATGATGTCATCATTGTATACGATGATGTCACACATGTTCAAATCCGCAACAAACCCGAGACTCGACATAAGACGAAGACGACAAATGAATGCACCAACAGACTCCCCCTCAGATGTTGACGAGTCTTAAATGTCGAGTATTCTCAATCTTCAGTCTTTATCGGTCTTTTTTCTTTCTTAGCATATACCAGGATCTTATCTTTGGCTCTAACCTCGTCAGACTCCCCCTCTCATCATGATGGGATCGCCGTCTGGAATTAGCTATCACCTTGAGATCAATCCCTGGCTTTATCTCTGTTCAAGCTCATTTCCTGCACAAAATTCTCTCAAACACATAAGTTTTTACTTAAATCAATAAGAAAAACTTACTAGAAATAGTTACATCAAGTTCAAATTAATGACCTTGATTAACTAAACTAACTTCTTTCTTAAATCAAAAATTTTTCAATTCAATACACACACTCCCAAACCAGTTCATCATGTTCAGCACTTGAAATTTTGAATATCAGCTCTCCAACATCAGTTGTCGAAAATCTTTTTGTATTTTTCAAAATTTAAGCTAAAACTCACTGAAAATCTTTTTGGATTTTTAATAAGAAAGGAATGCAGTAAAGAAATATATACAAACAATATTTTTGTGAGTTCGTGCAAGAGGATCATATCAGTTTTTGAGACACGTCACGAGCACCGTTAAGCTTTAAACATTTTAAGCTCTAAACGATTCACATTGATTGACGATATATTTGTCCTCTTAAACTCAATCTAAAAACTTTCGAAATGCTTACCGATACGATTAGGTATATTTAGATAGCACTAAGTTCTTATGGACCCCACGATCTCAGCATATCCCCTCATCATGCAATACACTAACTTAAGTAATGCCTTTAAACTTTTATCAACTGTGATTTGTGCGAAAAACAAAGCAGAATGTTTAAACATTAACAATCAGGTCGATACTTCCGTATACGCAGAGAAAGTCCAATGTTTAAACAAAATAAGAAAATAAAACAAGTTGAAGTTGTTTAGGCTTTAACCACCAGGTCGATACTCCCGTATACGCAAAGGAGGTCCAAAGCTTAAACGAAACACCAAAGAAAATAAAGCAGAACGTTTAGGCAACAACATCTAGGTCGATACTCACGTATACGCAGAGGATGTCCGATGCTTAAACAAAATAAAGAAATAAAACAAGTTTAAATCTTTGCAAAATAAAATGCACAATCACAGTGACTTTTCAGCAAAGTTGTGAAAGTTCACAAACTTAACCAGTTTTATGTCTTTCGACAATCAGCGATTACCGAGTAGGCACACAATCAAGAAGGACAAAACTAAGTACTATGCTTTTGACCATGTTTCCCACTAGAACTAGGCTTTTTCATTTAAGTTTGTATCGTTATCGCAAATCTACTAGTCTAGCTGAGCCTACCGTCACATCTTTAGTAAGATCGTTTATCACATTTTATCTCTCCATTTCTTTAGCATGCTGTGACAGTCCAACTGATCTACTATCATTTCCTCTTTTTACAACAAAACTCATTTTGAATTTTTCAATGTTTTTGACATTTTCAAATTTTCAAATTTTTTTTTTAAATTTTTACTCCCCCTAAAATCAAAATATGTCTCAATTTTGATTTTCTGGGAAAATTTGAAAACAAGCTGTACAAAGTTGACAACTTGATGAGAATCACTTCAATTCTCCATCCACCTGGCATAAACAATCAGAACTCCCCCTCACAACAAACTATTTTCCCATAGTGATTTCAAAACACTTAAGTTTGTTTTAATCAAAATGGTTTTTCCAGAAAATAAGTTTTGTGAGTCATTTCTCAAACATGGGGATCTTTCATCACCTTGTTTTCTTCAACTACTTGTAAAAACTAACATTTTTAAGATCAAATCACAAACATCACTTGTAGAAAATCAAGTACAACTTAATGTCCCTGATTTACCACTTGTAAGTTCGAAATATCACAAACATGAATTTCTCAAGAAATGTGCCGATTCTTGTTCCACGCTTACCAACCTGGGAACTCCGGCAAGTCAGGTTTTTCTATTTAAACAGATTCACCCAAGCCTGACGGTCCTTGGGTGATTTTGAATTCTTGTTCAACAATGGTGGAAAATTTGCATCATCCATTGTTAGACTAGAATTCTCAACTTTTACCTCAACACACGGCTCTTCTGGCTTTACCACACCAGATTCATTGCCTGATCGTGGCTTGTCTGACTTTGATGAGCCAGATTCATCACCAACATGTGGCTCCTTTGTTTCCGAAGAAACAGATTCATCACCACAAACTTTCTTCTTCTTCTTTCCCTCTTTCTTTGTCCTCAGATTTGTATCTGATGAATTCGTTTTGCTTGATTTGTCATTCTTTGGTGAACAAGACGATTTATCAGAACTTTTATCTGTTTTACCAGTTGTATCCGAGGACAAAATCTTCTCCAGATACTCTCTGGCCTTCTTCCTCTTCTTCCCCAGTATGTCTTTTTGCCCCTGTGAAAGCTTCACTTTCTTTTCTTGAACTTTAGGTTCTTGAACCTTCTGTTCTTTGGGCTTGACATTGACTGGTTTCTTCACCTGCCTCTGAGATTCAGCCCTCGATCTTCTCATTGATCTCATTGAGCAATCTCTAGCAATATGACCAATGATGTTGCAGTTAAAGCATCTCCTTGACTCAAAACTCCAACTCTGGCAGTTAACAGCAATGTGTCCTTGATATCCGCATCTGTAACACACTCTGTTATCGTACCAATCACCATTTTCAGCCCAAACATTCAGATCATAGCACTGTTTGGCTTGGTGATAATCTTTCCTCATCTTGTTTACTGGATTTGGCTTTTGAGCATTGTGGTCCGACCTGCACCACTCATTACCAACAATTTTTGAATTTTCATTTTTTACTTTTTGTAATTTTTTATTGCGATTGGATGATTGATCTGATGAACTTTTATTTTCTTTTTGAACATTTTTCAAAATTTTCTCTTTTTGTTTTTGTTCCACTTTCTTCTTCAAAGATTTTTGCTTAGAGCATTCTCCCTTTTCAGTTGATTATGGAACAGTTTCTTGAAACTTTTCTTTTAACTTCAAAAATAAATTCTTTTTCTTCATTTTTTCATTTTCATCATCAGATTTCTCATCGCAATCTTCAACTTTGACTTTGTCAAAGTTTGTGACATTGTCACTTATTGGAACAGAATTGATCGGTTTTGGACAGGGAAAATTCAAACTGTCTAATGAAGTCACAAAACCTTTCAATTTCTTTTCAAGTTCATTCATCTTATTTCTTGAATTTTCAGCTTCATTTTCAAGCTGAGATATTCTTTCAAGATGAGACTTGATTGATTTTTCATTTTCATTCTTCATGTTTTCAAGAACAGACTTTTCATTTTCCAAAACTTTTATCTGTTCTTGAAATTTTGTTTCATTTGCTTTCAAGTTCTTGTTTTCAAGCTTTATCCAGAAATCTTCATTTTCTGAAGATTTCTTTTTGCTTTCATACTTTTCTTCTAACTCCGTGATTTTCTTTCGAGCACATTCACCTTCTTTTTCAAGTCTGATAATTTTCTGAAGATGGGAATTTATCATTTTTTGCTTTTCGATGTTATTTTGACTAAAAACATTTCTCCCATCTTCAAGAATTTTTATTTGATTTTGAAATTCTTTTTCAATTCTTGATTTTTCATTTTCATAACTTTTCTCTTTCTCTTTCAACATCTTGTTTTCAAATGTCAAACTGTTCAAATCACTTAACAGTTTGTCATTTTCTGATTTCACCCTCTCACAATTTTCTTTCAAAATAAGAATCTGATTATCATCCGCTTGCTTTTCATTTTTCAACTTCTTGATCTCCAATGCCAAACTTTCCGCATCTTTCATGAGTTTGTCATTTTTCATCTTTAAGCTGTCACATGTAAAATACACTGATGCAGAATTTGAAGATTCATTCTTTACAGATTCTTCATTCTTTAAAATTTTCTCTTCCTCTATCTTGTATGTTCCTGCACAAACAATTTTAACAAAATCAAGAGGTTTTAAATTTTCATCAATATAACATCCTCTCTGATAATCATACTTCATGTTTTGTTTTGCAACAAAACACATACAAATTCTTTTATTTATCTCATCAATCACATTTAAGCTCATATCCATCAAATTTCTTTCCAAAACTTTAAACAATTCTTTCCTTTTCTTTCCATTTTCAAATTCATGAGTTTTAAGTATGCTGATGAACCTTTTTAGTTGTAATTTTGAAAAATTTGAATCATTTCTTAAATTTGTTAAAAATTCACTCCATTCAAAAGGTAATGCATCTGCAAACTTTTCTATTTTTTCATCATCTGATGGAAATATCTCATGATTTTTTAAGTAACCAAGTAAGACTCCATATCGGTTCTCTAATTCTTCCAATGTTTCATTTTTCAAACATGCAAAATATTTAAACCTTTTGACCCAAAGATCCTTTTTCACATTTCTATAACTATCGTCCAAATAACCCATATACCAATCATTTAATCTTTCAAGATCATGATTTTCCATCTCATCAAACATCATTTCCATTTTTCAAATAATCCCGACAAATTTCACTCAAAACACACTTTCACTTGTTCCGAATATAAAGTGGGTTGCACTACACAATGATTTGATTAAAAATAGAATGTGATTAGGTCGTGAACTTTGAAATGGTCAAACAAATGATATAATCACATGCAACACTTATCAATTCTCATGCAATATCAAAAGTAGCCGACAATTGAATTATCATTTATGATGCTCATCAATATACGAGACAACAAGAACCTATTCACATGCAATTCATACAACAATGACCGTCATTCACCTCGATAATCACATACTCACATGCAATGATATTATGTGACCGACAAACAAAAACAATATACACATGAATTTGCAATGATATCACATGTATACTGACACTTTCTTTTTACTTTTCACATATTACAATGCACTTTATCGCATGCAATCAATTTAATCAGTCAACACATGAATCTAAATGTTGAAAATGGCTGACAAATGTTCACGATACTCAATAATTGAATCAATATACCCACTATCTCAGAAACAATCACATGCACACATGATTATCTTGTAAACAAATTGATTCAATCGATGAACATCACATTCAATCTCATTTAATATCTAACATGTATTAAATGGCCTGACAACAACGCATTTGTTTATACTGATCTCGTAAACAGAACTTTTCAAGCGAAAGACCCGGTTTCGCTTCAAACTACACTATTTTTCAAGCGAAAGCCATGTTCAAGCAAACTCAGCACGCATTTCAAGCGAAAGCCAGCATGATGTCAGCCTACAACGAACAACTTTCAAGCGACAGTTCAATTTTAACCAGTTTTTAAGTCGATTTTCAATCTGAAACTTTACAGGATTTGTTAATTCATGATTGCGCACAATATGTGAAAGTTTGAACCGATTTTAACCGTGAAAAATTTTTTAATTTTGTGAAAGAATGGTGTAGAAATCAGAAAAAGTGACGTAAACAGGCTGTTTTGGCAAGATCTCTTCCTCCTGAGCTCTGATACCACTTGTAGGATCGGTTTGCGACCCGAACGAGTCGTTCAGAAGAGATTTAATCAGTTTCAGAGGCGGAAACTAAGAAACTGACGTCGAAACAGCTTGCGTATCACTTTAACTACTGATTTGATTGATAATAACACGAATACAATTAGTCTTCACACCGGCAGCACCTCGGTATGGAATTCGAAATCTGTTACAAATGAAATAGACATGACACCTATTTATACCCTTCATGTTTCGCTTGAAGACACACAAGTCAACTCAAGCGAAACCCTTCAAGACAACTCAAGCGAAACCTACCAACTAACTTTCAACCGACATACATGACTTTCAAGCGAAACCTATCTTTCAAATGTTTCAAGCGAAAGCCTTTCATCTATGTTTTGTCTTCTTGTGTAGATGATGCAATGATGATGTCATCTTGATGATGTCATCATTGTATACGATGATGTCACACATGTTCAAATCCGCAACAAACCCGAGACTCGACATAAGACGAAGACGACAGATGAATGCACCAACAAAAAAGAAAGAAGAAGCTCCATCCAAAGATCCATCTTCAGAGATTTTAGAAGGAATAAACTTCCCAGATATCAGAATCCTATGGTCCAAAGCAAGAGCTCTCTCCATAAAGGATTATGAAGCAGAAAAGATTTATTCAGACGATAAAAAGTCCAGAAGTCTTTTCGTAATCTGCCCTGATGCAGATACAGTCTTCACTTACCAAGCTTTTTGTGCAGGGTTAGTCAAGACCATTTATCCCAGCAAGGATCTTAAGGAGTTAAGGTCATTTCCTAAGGGATTAAGAAAAGCAGTTGGAAAATTCATCCAAAAAATGGCTAAGGATGCTAATATTTACATCCAAGTCACATCCAGCATTCCAGACTGGGTTGATGGAAAAATACTTCCAGCCTATCACTACATTGAGCTAGGCTTAGCGGCAAAAAGAGAAGTTCAACCGTCCAAAGTCATAAACGAAGAAGAGGACTTCATCAGCATGGGAATCTATGCCTACCGAATTAAAAAGATTATTTCCATAATCCAAAAGACTCAAAAGCTTAATACAAAAAGCAAAGCCAAGGTCAATTATGCCAACCCAAATTGCCTGATCACCAACGCTACAGGGAAGACGCTCTGTCAAGAAGATCAACGCGCTTGAAGATAAGATCTCAAAGAATCAGATCGCGGCAGGTCCTACCACAAAGAAAATGCTTTGTGAAAGGCTCCAAAAGGTCGACAAAGACCATCAGTGCGCATTATGTAAAAGCACTAAAGTTGATAGTGACACTACACCAAAAGCAGATGCTTTGTCTACTACCAGCAGTGAGGGTCCTTCACAATAATTCAATGAAAAACGTAAGCACTTACGTCATTCAAAAGCGGCTACAGCTGTAAAGGCATCTTTAATAATTCAATGAAATTATTGGTAGGTCTTGTAAGAGGAAATCTCCGTCTATATAAGGAGCAATACCTCAGAAGGATAGGACATCCCCTGCTCAATCCCAAAATCCCTCGTTCACATTCTCAACCACCCTCACCTACTTTTCTTTTTCTTTGATCATTCTTATGATCATTTTTCATTTCTAGTTTATGTGTGCTAGGATGGAGTAGAAACTCCTTTAAGGAGTTGATGTAAATATCAAGAAGTTCTCCTTCGGGAGAACAGTTATGAAATAAAAACTCCTTTGTAAACCTCTATCTTTTATCTTCTATCATGAAAGTTTTTATTCTGTAAAACCTGGAGTCCTGGAGCCCGTTGAAGTACAACTATCGAAACAAATGATTTTTCAATCTAAAAAACTTAGTCAAAATATGACTACAAAAAATAATGAATTTTGTAAATTCAAATGATTAATTCTACAATTAAACAATTTCAAAATTGTTTATGTTAGTCAACAATTGTCGACTAATAATTCATATTTAAATTATCTATTGGTTATTTTAATCGATGAATAATTCATTTGAATTTTATATTCAAAATACTGTGCATCTTTTACTTTTAGTCATTCGACTAATTAAAAAAGATTCCTTTAAAAAAGAATTTTATATTCTAATTTGTAAATTTCACTTACAAAAACCAGGTATACAATGAGTATGCACCAAGATTTCCTTAAAAAAGAAATCCGTCGGGTTAATCAAGAATTAACCAAAAATCAAAGTCTAATTAACCAATTAGAACAGTCTCTTAAGAGATAACCTAGAAATAGGACAGCTGAACGTGTTCAGTTTAATGGTCTTAAAGCTAACCGCTTTAGGCTAAAAGTAGAACTCAACCGTCTTATTGACCAAGTTTTCTAGCCAATGAGTCTTAACCAGACCACAAAACTTCTAAAGGACTTAATGAACCCTTTAGTCGATTTTTTAGAGATTTTTTTAATCCTAAAAATGATTCCGCACGCTGTTATCAGAGAAATATGTTCCAAAAGACGATATTTTTTATGCATCAAAAAAAAGAAAGAAAGAGCACACAGTTGACCTGTTGACCCTAGCTGTTCTGATATCTTAACAAGGTCAGATCCTCCAACAACACCAACAGTAACAACCTGCACGCAAAAAAAACGAGACACTGAAAAATGTGATATATCATAAATAAATTGGGAATATAACAACCCCCCCACCCCCCACACACAGACGCAAAATGCTCAATAGTACAGGACATAATGAATCACGTACCTTCCGTAAATCCTGCATGAACTTTAACATCTTTGGAGTAACCCCCTGCAACAATGAAGTGCTTTAGAAGAAAGTTAAGTTATTCAGACATTTACAGTATTACCAATCAAACAAACTACTTCTAGTTCTTACATAAATTTTTTTTTTCAAAATTAGAAGTCAATTATATTAACAAGATGACATCTATAGTAAATCATGTTTGGTAAAAAGATCTTGATGTTCTAGTTCTATACCTTCATAAACAAAATCAAACTTGAAGAAAGTTTATTAGATGCTTCAAATGCACTTAAGAGCTAAGATAGCGATAAATATAAAGGTGTACCTTCCTTGGAGCAGTAAGAGTACCATCCACATCAAACAAAGCAATTAAACCAGGTTTTCTGAGAGCCATCCTCGATCTAAGTCTTACTGCCACCAAACATCACAAAAGCGCAACAAAAGGAACGAATAATTAAGTATTCACATTATCAAGATCTTCAAAATCAGTAAAATCAAAGAAAATGAAGAAAATTAGATTTGGGTCAAACTAACAAAATTCTGCCTATGTGCTATACTGCTATGCTCATCGCTTGAGGCACCATGTTTATAGATCCACAAAATTTCTCAATTCAATCGGTACAAGCAACCTATACATAATGACACGACACAGTTGAATACAAACCCACCGCTACCCATACATCAACATTAATGCTTATCTAAAAAAAGGTAACTTATCTAGATGTTCTATAATTATCATTAAATCAGAAAACCATCCAAATTTCCCATCATTTGTGTAATTAAAATTTGTAAATTTCTCCATGATTCCATCACTAACTCTATATGAGAATCAAATCTATAAGAGCGAAATCCCCACAATCAAACTTGTACTTTTACTTTCAAGTTCACTACTAATGCTAGACATCTATTCAATGCTACCATTTCAATCATCTAAGGTGGTGTTTGTTTTTCTAAAAAAGATCTGTGCAGGCTCTTCTGTCTGCGCCGCGCAGACCACGCGCTGACATTGCCATCTGCAATTCTGCAGGCTGTTTTTTTTCGAAGATGTTTCATTAAAAAACATCTGCGCGAGCTCTTCTTGGTGCAGACTTGGCCTAACCACTTTTAAGATCTTCTAAGGTACCACCACCCACACCACCGTCCACCACCACGAAGTCTACATACGTTAAAAAACAGTCTTCTTCTTGCAGGCTGCAACTCTTCTTTTACAGATGTATGCAGATGTGGTCCGCAGACTGCAGACATTTTACCTCTTAAAAAACAAACAGCACCTAAGTTTTCCAACAGCGCATAGGTGGCAATTCAAACTTACGACTTAATTTCTAATCATAATCCGAAACAGCAACCAGCTGTGGTCCACCGCTTTAGTATACTACATCGATCTATATCAAAACTGAATCGATTACGAAGACAAATAAAAGCCCTAAATATCAAAATTTCAATTGAAATTACCAAATTCCTATCCTAATGCTAGAAATCTCTCTCTCCTTTATTCAGATCAGCCAATTTTCCCCATGAAACATAAATATTATTCATATTAATTTGAATTTCCAGTCTCACATTACAATTCATAAGCTCAAATGACCGTTTACCTATCTAGTGTAGTTAAATCACAATCCAATTGAACTCAGATACTCAAAAAGCTACAAATTTGTTCCACTTTTCACAAACCTAAACATATACATCAATCAGGTTACAAACTTGTGGTTTAACTGATTACTTAAATTCAAAATCCATAAGCTACTGTATCATCAGATACTAGATCAATGAAACAAGTTTAGAAACAACAGTTGAAAACGAAATGTTACCGCAGAAATTGAAGACGAATGTGAAGGTTGTTGTGGTGATTGAGTTCTCGAAATCCAAATAAATGCAGAATGTTAAGATCTAATTGTTTGTTAGTGAGAGATAGAAAGAGGAAAAGATTGGTGCAGTGAGTGAGACTCAAAGGTGTAGAGTGATTTAGACTACAGGGTATGGTTTGGTTAGTCCCCAAAGGGACTATCCCGCCACGTAAGCGCCACCTGTTAACTTGGAATGAGAGAATCACAAAGAAAGAAAGAGGGAAAACCCAAATCAAGCTTAATCTCATAGCTTGGGGTAGGTTGTATTTATTAACGGCCATTAACTGTCATAACAACCTAACTATTACAACGTACAATATTAGCCCCTCATCTATGACTTATTACAATTATACCCTTTTTTACTATAACAACTACTAACAATACCCTCCCCTTTTAACATTTTTGCCCTAAAAAATTGACTTGAGGGAAATTAGGTCAAAATCAAATTTTGAATTCAGGGAAGCGCAATTGGAAGTCATCCAAATACTCCCATGAAGCATCAGCAACCGATAATCCTTCCTAGTGTACCAGAACCTGCATAGCAGCTTTCGACCCTCTTCTCACCATTTTTCTATCCAAAACAGCTCGTGGTTGCAGTGCGAACCTTGGCCCCTGTGGTAGCTGACCAGTTAACACATGAGATCCCTGAGCTTTCTTCAACAGCGACACGTGAAATGTATGGTGGATTTGAGCAGTCTCAGGTAAATCCAATTTATAAGCAACCTTTCCAATTTTTTGTAGGATTTGGAAGGGCCCAAAATATCTAGGAGATAGCTTCCTATTATGATGAGTTTTAAGAGAATGTTGGGTAAAAGGGTGCAGCTTAACATATACCCAATCACCAGGTTGGAACTCTCTGTCAGACCTGCGAGAGTCTGCAAATTGTTTCATCCGGTTTCTTGCCACTTCCAAATTGGCCTTTAATTTCTTAATCATGCCCTCCCTGTCTCTATGATAGTCTTCCACAGCTGCTATAGAAGTGTCTCCTGGTATATAAGGAATGTGAATGCTTGGTTTAACTCCAAACAAAGCTTCATAAGGAGACATTTTTATTGCAGAATGCCAGGTGGTATTTGTTGATGCATTAATGTCTATTGCCTTCGTCAATTCGAGCCGTAGTGAGAAACCGAAGAAAAGTTCAAGTCATTGTGAAGACCCGAAGACCAAGACTGAAGACTGCGGCTATATCCAAGGGGGAGTTTGTTGGTGCATGAATGTCTAAAGCCTACGTCTTAGTCTCAGTCAAGCTTGTATAGGGTCTAGGGGTCAGAAATGTCATTTATGTATAGTATAGGGGGCTGTTTGTAAATGTTATGTTTTTATGATATGATTCCGCTCCTAATGACATTGTGTCATTTGGGGCGAAATCAGAAGGTTGTGATTCCACCCGAAATGACATGGTGTCATTAGGAGTGGAATCAGATTCCACCCGAAATGACATGGTGTCATTAGGAGTGGAATCAGCCTCCCTATATATAGTGGTTTTAGTTTCTCATTTAGTATCGATTCATCAAGTTGTATACCGACATGCTGCCGGATTTTTGAGCAACCAATTAATGAGAAACAGTGTTTAAAGTGATATTCTACTATTTTCTACTCCATTCTCTTTGATTCAAGCTGTTTACGTGTTTCCGCCACATAAACAGTGGTATTTTGGTTCTGATTGACTCACTAGATCGGTCAAATCGATCCTACAATTGGTATCAGAGCCAGTTATGAGCTAAAATACCTGAATCAAAGCATTTTTACTACATTTTTTGGATTTCTGGACATTGCCACGGACAAAATGAACTGAGTTTTTGACATATTGTGTAAAAGTGACAATTAACAAACCCTTGAAAGTATCAGCTTAAAATTCGACTTAAAAGTGATAAAAAATGGCTCGAAACCTGATTCCGTTCGAAACAGCATCTGGTTGATTCCGCTTCTATTCTGAGCGAAATCAGGTTCATCTCCTGAAAAATCTAATTCCGCTCCTACATTTGGAGCGAAATCAGTGATTTAGACTGTTTCCGTGATTCCGCTCTTGGGAATCTTCTGATTCCGCTCCTGAGATCACTAAAATTCTGATTCCGCTCATGTGAACCAATCAGTGATTCCGCTCAAGTGGCTATTTGATTCCGATTGAACGTGGTTTAATTCTGTGTGAATGTGCAGATTTCACGTGAAACATATCATCGAATAGTGTGTTTTAGACTGACTAATACGTATCGATCCAATTATATGTCGTTTTAATTGATAAGGGACAGACATTGATAGTTTAAAAGGTTTGACTCATTAATTGTGAAAACAGTTTGCATGTGAATATTATTTGTCGATTAAGTAGGTATGTCGGTTATTTGAATTGTCGGTTATGTGAATTGTCGGTGCAATAGAATTAAATCAGAATTGAACGGCCCTATCATATGTGTTGATGATTTTGATGTTGTGGGCTTAGTGAGAAATCGGTCCAATCAAGTAAAAACAGTTGACACCCACTTGGTTTAAAGGCCCAATCATTTGTGTTAAATTGTATTGATAAAAGATAAAATCCATGTGAATGTTGACTGATAGTTTGTCTGACATTTAGTTTAAAGGTCAAATTGAATTTGAGTGTGTTTGTCGGATACTGTTAAAGAATCAAAGTTATTGTCCAAATTAAAAAAAAAATGCTCAATTGTATTTGAGTTAAAACTGCAATAGTGGTCATGTGAATTGTCTGGCCCAAGGTTGCTATGTGATAAGATTCAGTAATCCAAGTTGTCAAGTTTAGTGAATTTGTTGATCAAATTAAATCAAGTGTAAAAGTTTATGGTTCAATCAGTGAAGGGTAAATTGAATCCATTTCGATACGATCAAGTTCATTCATTTAGTGATTTCATCCGAACAACATTGAATCGAATCCTCGAATCTTTGACAACGAGTCTTAGATTGATTTCACAAACACACACGTTTACATATTCAGTTTGTTTAAAACTGATTGTTTGTTTGTTTGTTTGCAGGCGACCTGAGGTGATTTGACAAGCATTGTATACCCGTCCGAACGAATTCTTCACGCGATCCATTGTTACTAAATTGTTGTCACTAAATCGGATATCTATCTGATTCAGTGAATTGACACAGTGATTGAATTGATTTCAGTTTGTGATTCGAAAATCTATTGTTGAAAATTCTTTGAATAACTAAACATGGATTGTGATTCGTATCATGTTCAGAATCCAGCAGATATTGCACAGAAGAAATTTGATAGTTTTACGGGTATCAAGGGAGAGTCTACAAAAGAATTGTTTGATCGATATTGCCTTCTAGTTGTGGAGATGAGGAGATTGAAGATAACCAAGGATAATGAGGTGTGGATTGACAAGGTGGCGAATGCTTTACCAAAGGATGAGTGGGGTACTTACCTGATGAAGTTGAAACACACTCCAGGCTTTGATAATCTGAATCTTAGTGGTTTCATAGAAAAAATCGAAGCTCAAGAACTTGAACTCCAAAAGATTAGAAAAATGAAGTCTGTTGAAGAAAAATTTGAACCTGAGAAAATTGTTCAAGAGGAAGAAGAGCAAATTAAAGACATTTCAGCTATCAAGTTTGAAAAGAAAGCTGAAGATGTAAAAATGACCGAGAAGTGCTCAAAATGTGACAAATTTGAATCAGACAATGTCAAACTGTTAAGTGATTTGGACAGTTTGACATTGGAAAACAAAATTTTGAAAGAAAAGGAAAAAGATTTTGAAAATGAAAAATTGAAAATTGAAAAAGATTTTAAAAATCAAATCAAGATTTTAGAAGATGAGAGAGATATTTTTTGTAAAGATAATCTTGAAAAACAAATTGCAATCAATTCTCATCTTGCTAAAATCATTCAGCTTGAAAAAGAAGCTGAAAAAGCTCGGAATAACAACAAAGAGCTTGAAGTGAAATTGAAAGGTTTTGTGACTTCTGCACCTTATGTGTGTCCAGAACCGATCAATGCTGTTTCAATAAGTGACAATGTCACAAATTTTGACAAAGTCAAAATTGAAGATTGCGATGACAAAGCTGATGATGAAAAAGAAAAAGAAAAGAAAAGAAAAATATTTTTAGAATTACAAGAAAAATTTCAAAATACTGTTTTGCAATCTACTGAAATAGGCGAATGCTCAAAGCAAAAACCTGTTAAGAAGGTTTTAGAACAGAAACAAAAAGTTAAAAATTTGAAAAATTTTCAAAATGAAAATAAAAGCTCATCAGTTCAGTCATCCAATCATTATAAAAAACCACAAAAATTGAAAAATCAAAACTCAAAAATAGTTGGTGATGTGTGGTGCAGGTTTGACCACAGTACTCAAAAGTCAAATCCAACTTACAAGAAGAATGATGACTACCACAAAGCCAGACAATGTTATGATCTGAATGTTTGGTGTGAAAGTGGTGAATGGTACGATAACAGAGTGTGTTACTCTTGTGGTGTTCGAGGACACATTGCTGTTAACTGCCAAAGTTGGAGATTTGAGACGAGGAGATGCTTTGAATGCCAAATCAAAGGTCACATTGCCAGAGATTGCCCAATGAAATCAATTGAAAGATCGAGGGTTGTATCTCAGAAAAGGGTGATGAAGTCAGTCAAAGTCAAAGAAAAGCCCAAGGAACTGAAAGTCAAAGAACCTAAAGTTCAAGAAAAGAAAGTGAAGCTTTCTCAGGGGCAGAAAGACAGACTGCGAAAAAAGAGGAAGAAGGCTAGAGAGTATTTGGAGAAGATTTTGTCCTCGGATACAACAAGAAAATCAGATAAAAGTTCTGATAAATCGTCTTGCTCTCCAAAGAATGACAAATCAAGCAAAGCGAATTCATCAGATACAAATCTGAGGACAGAATGGAGTGTGAAGAAAGGAAATGTTCCTGGCGATGAATTTGTTTCTTCGGAAACAAAGGAGCCACATTCTGGCAATGAATCTGACTCGTCAAAGTTAGAAGAGCCACCTGTTGAACAAAAAGGAGAAAATTCAGTTCCGCCAATGGATGATATCAACTTTCCACCATTGCGAGCTGAAAATTATAAACAAAAAGTTGACGAAGTTGAAATTTCAAATCAATCTTTTTCTAAAAAGAAAGATTTTGATGTTGAAAAAGCCTTTAACCCCAATGTTCTAAACATTTTTGGAAAAATGGTTGACGGGAAAGTAAAAGGGGTTAAAGAATTTTATGAATCAAAAAGGTATGTTCAAAACACCCAAGGACCGTCAGGCTTGGGTGAATCTCTTTAACTGAAAATCCTGACTTGCCGGAGTTCCCAGGTTGGTAAGCGTGGAACATGAATCGGCACATTTCTTGAGAAATTTCACTCTGGTGATTTTTCGCCTTACAAGTGGTAAATCAGGGACATTAAATTGTACTTGATTTTCTACATGTGATTGTGGTGTTAAAATCGATAAATGTTAAATCTTACAAGTGGTTAAAGAAAACAATGTGATGAAGTGACCCCAAATCTACGAATGATTTGTAAACAAACTAATTTTTTCCGGAAAAACCATTTTGATTAAAACAAACTTAAGTGTTTTGAAATCATAATGGGGAAATAGTTTGTTGTGAGGGGGAGTTCTGATTGTTTATGCCAGGAGGATGGAGAATTGAAGTGATTCTCATCAAGTTGTCAAGTTTGTACAGTTTGTTTCAAATTTTCCCAGAAAATCAAAATTGAGACATATTTTGATTTTAGGGGGAGTAAAAATTTAAAAAAAAAAATTAGAAAATTTGAAAATGTTAAAAACATTGAAAAATTAAAAATGAGTTTTGCTGAAACAAGAGGAAATGATAGAAAATCAGTGGACTATCACAGCATGCTAAAGAAATGAAAAGTCTAAATGCGATAAACGGTCTCACTAAAGATGTGACGATAGGCTCAGCTAGACTAGTAGATTTGCGATAACGATACAAACTTAAATGAAAAAGCCTAGTTCTAGTGGGAAACATGGTTGAAAGCATGGTACTTAGTTTTGTCCTTCGTGATTGTGTACCTACTCAGTAATCGCTGAATGCCAAAAAGCATAAAACTGGTTAAGTTTGTGAACTTTCACTACTTTGCTGAAAAGTCACTGTGATTGTGCATTTTATTTTGCAAAGATTTAAACTTGTTTTATTTCTTTATTTTGTTTAAGCATCGGACATCCTCTGCGTATACGTGAGTATCGACCTGGATGTTGTTGCCTAAACATTCTGCTTTATTTTCTTTGGTGTTTCGTTTAAGCTTTGGACCTCCTCTGCGTATACGGGAGTATCGACCTGGTGGTTAAAGCCTAAACAACTTCAACTTGTTTTATTTTTCTTATTTTGTTTAAACATTGGACTTTCTCTGCGTATACGGAAGTATCGACCTAATTGTTAATGTTTAAACATTCTGCTTTGTTTTCGCACATATCACAGTTGATGAAAGTTTAAAGGCATTACTCGAGTTAGTGTATTGCATGATGAGGGGATATGCTGAGATCGTGGGGTCCATAAGAATTTAGTGCAAAATTAATATACCTTAACGTATCGGTAAGCATTTTGAAAGTATTTAGATTGAGCTTAAGAGGACAATTATATCGTCAATCAACGTGAATCGTTTAGAACTTAAAACGATTAAAAGCTTAACGGTGCTTGTGATGTGTCTCATAAACTGATATGATCCTCTTACACAAACTCACAAAAATATGTTTGTACATATTTCATTTCTGCATTTAATTTCTGTTATTGCATTTATGTTTTATTTTTTTGAAAAATCCAAAAAGATTTTCGACAACTGATGTTGAAAAGCTGATATTCAAAACCTCAAAGGCTAAACAAGATGAACAATTGGTTTGGTTAAGATGATGAGAAGTTGGAAGATAATCCTCAAATGTTTAGATGATTCATTAATTTGAATCACAATATTGTGTGTTATATGTTTGAGAATTTTGAGTGAATTTTTTTAGAGTCAAAATTATTTTGTCTTACGAAAGGTTGAGATGTGTAGGTTTCTGATTCTGTTGTTACGGAAAGCCAGGCGTCGATCATAAAGGCACGGAAGCTTGACGAAAGGGAGAGCCTGAAGAGACTACCGAAAAGGGGAGCTGAAGCTGAAGACAGATCCACCGGGATTCTGTTCGAACAAGAGGGAGTCTGTGTTTGCTGAAGACGTTAAATCTTAAAGAAGATTTAAGAGAGAGAGAGAGAAAGACAAGTCGCTACGAGTTTAATTACGGATTGACTGCGGCAATATCCAAGGGGGAGTTTGTTGATGCATTAATGTCTATTGCCTTCGTCAATTCGAGCCGTAGTGAGAAACCGAAGAAAAGTTCAAGTCATTGTGAAGACCCGAAGACCAAGACTGAAGACTGCGGCTATATCCAAGGGGGAGTTTGTTGGTGCATGAATGTCTAAAGCCTACGTCTTAGTCTCAGTCAAGCTTGTATAGGGTCTAGGGGTCAGAAATGTCATTTATGTATAGTATAGGGGGCTGTTTGTAAATGTTATGTTTTTATGATATGATTCCGCTCCTAATGACATTGTGTCATTTGGGGCGAAATCAGAAGGTTGTGATTCCACCCGAAATGACATGGTGTCATTAGGAGTGGAATCAGATTCCACCCGAAATGACATGGTGTCATTAGGAGTGGAATCAGCCTCCCTATATATAGTGGTTTTAGTTTCTCATTTAGTATCGATTCGTCAAGTTGTATACCGACATGCTGCCGGATTTTTGAGCAACCAATTAATGAGAAACAGTGTTTAAAGTGATATTCTACTATTTTCTACTCCATTCTCTTTGATTCAAGCTGTTTATGTGTTTCCGCCACATAAACAGTGGTATTTTGGTTCTGATTGACTCATTAGATCGGTCAAATCGATCCTACAGTATTGTACCACCATTGGGCCAATGGAATCCACTTAACCCAAGTTAAGGGTGCATCCATGCACATGGTTCTCAGATAAGACTCTAAACACCTGTTGAATACTTCTGTCTGACCATCAGTTTGAGGATGGTAAGAAGAAGACATAGTTAATTGGATTCCTTGCAATTTCATAAATTACTTCCAAAAGTTACTTAGAAAAATAGGATCCCTATCTGATACAATTATAGCAGGGCAGCCATGAATCTTGAAAATCTGGTCCATAAAATCATTAGCTACTGTAGAAGCAGCGTAGGGGTGACTAAGCAGTATGAAATGACCATACTTAGTAAACTGTCAACAATGACCAAGATAGTGTCTTTTCCTTGCACCTTTGGTAGTCCAGAAATGAAATCCATTGCTATATCAGTGAAAATAGACTGAGGGACAGGCAATGGTTGTAATAATCCAGGACAAGCCACAGTTTCATACTTGGATCTTTGAAATGTGGTGCATTACTTCACAAACCTGTGGACATCCTTAGTACATCCCTTCCAATAGAATAACTCTTTAATTCTTTTAGTAGTGGGGATAGCACCTGAATGACCCCCCATGGGAGAAGAATGAAAAATGTTAATGATGTCCTTCCTAAGAAGTGCATCTTTAGCAATGAGAATCTTGTTTTTACTTTTCAGTAGCTGACCATTCCAACTCTTGTTGAGAATCACTTCAGCTTTTTGCAATCTGTTGATAAGGGCCTGAGTTTGAGGATCCTGTTGCCATGACTCCTCAATTCTTTTCCATAGAGCAGCATCTATTGAACTTATACTCATTTGAAATAATGCCATACCTTGCATTCTGGATAGGCATCTGCTGCCACATTTTCCACCCCTTTTTTGTATGAAATTTCATAGTCATAGCCTAATAGTTTAGACAACCATTTCTGTTGCAGATGAGTCACAATTTTCTGTTCTAAGAGATGCTTCAAACTTTGATGATCAGTTTTTATTATAAAATGTTTGGCCACCAAGTAGTGGTGTCAATGCTTCACTGCCATGATGATGGCCATCAGTTCCTTCTCATAAACAGACAAGGATTGTTGTTTATTAGAAAGGGCTTTACTGATGAATGCTAGTGGGTGGCCATCCTGCATTAATACAACCCCCATACCCCTAGCAGAAGCATCTGTTTCCACAACAAATGTCTTTGAAAAATCAGGCAGTTTAAGAACAGGTGGGGTACTCAAAGCCTGTTTAAGAATAACAAGAGCCTGCTAGGTGGAATCATTCCATTTAAAGTTGTCTTTTTTCAATAGCTCAGTTAAAGGCTTAGCTAATACTCCAAAATTCTTTATAAACCTCCTATAATAGCCTGCCAACCCAAGGAACCCCCTCAATTCCTTAATGGTACAAGGTGTAGGCCATTCTTGAATTGCAATCAACTTTGCAGGATAAGTAGAAACCCCATTCTTTGTTATAACATGACCCAAATATTCCACTTTTTCCCCAGCAAATGAGCATTTAGATCTTTTTGCCTTGAGATAATTGTCTCTCATCAGCTGCAAGACAGATTGTAGATCTTGCAAATGCTGATGCCAACTGCTACTATATACAAAAATATCATCAAAGAAAACCAAAGCACATTTACTGAGGACCTCTTTAAAAGTAGAGTTCATCAGAGATTGGAAAGTGGCTAGGGCATTAGTGAGTCCAAAAGGAAGAACTAAAAATTCATAATGCCCCTGGTGAGTTTCAAAAGCAGTTTTGTAAATATCAGGTTCATACATTCTAACCTGATGATAGCCTGACCTCAAGTCCAGTTTAGAAAAAATACTAGCCCCTTGTAGCTCATCCAGTAATTCTTCTATTAAGGGAATTGGAAAGACATCCTTTACTGTTGCTTCATTTAGCCTTCTATAGGCCACACACATCCTCTAGGACCCATCTTTCTTTTTTACCAAGACCACAAGAGCAGCAAAAGAGCTGTTACTGTGTCTAATTACCCCTGAATCCAACAGCTCTTGAGTCATCTGTTCAATGATGTCTTTTTGAGCAGTGGGTTATCTGTAAGGCTTCAAATTCAAGTTTACATTTTCATCCTTGAGCCTAATTCTGTGATCCACCATTCTAACAGGAGGTAACCCTTTTGGAACTTCAAAAATATCATCATAGGTTTCCAACAGCCTTTCCAACCCTTGTTCTATTCATGGTTTAAAAAACGGCCGAGGCGGTCGTATTGAGGCGCGCCTCAGTTCGAAACGGAGGAAAAACGCATATGAGGCGGCGCCTTAGGTTCAGATATTAAACGGACGCCTCAGTTGAGTGAGGCGTAAGTTTCAGATCGAGGCGGTACGTATGTGGCGAGGCGTACGTATAATTTTTTAGGCGGTATAAATGATGGATTAGGGTTTTTTTAGGCGCCAAAAGCATATTGGCGGAAAAAAATTATTAGCGCCATTATTTTTTTGTTTGTTTCTTTAAATAGCCTTAGGGTTTTTTTTTTATTTTAGACATCCAAAAAACACACGCTTTCTTATTCAATCGTGATTCACTGATTCTTCACTGCAATTATTCTTCAATCGTGATCACTGATTCTTCACTGCAATTATTTCTTTCAATCTTATTCAATCTTCAATACAAGTAAGTTCTCTTCACTGCTTTCTTATTCAATCGTGATTCACTGCTGATTTTTATTGATTTTGTTAGTTAATCTTGTTATTTTTATTCAATCGTGATTCACTGCTGATTCACTTGCTGTTTGCTGATTTTTATTGATTGTGTTAGTTGATCTTGTTATTTTTATTCAATCGTGATTCACTGCTGATTCACTTGCTGTTAATTTACTTCCTGTTAGTGTGTCCTGTTAATAATATTGTTGTTAGTGTACACTCAAAGGAATCCTTTTTTTAATAAAGGATCAAATATATTGCAATACCTTGTTAATAACATTGCTGCTGTTAATAATATTGCTGCTATTAGTGTAACACCCCAAAAATGGGTTTGGTAACTTAAACCCGGTTAATATAAAGGAACGGGTAAAAATACCGTTAGGGGTAAAAGTGAACCCGTAAATGAATATTAACTAGGAATAATTAACCTAGTTGAATATTAGTATCGTTGGTATTAAACGAAGGGTTGTAGCCTTATTTAATTAAAACGAAACATGAGGGACCAAAGTGAACAACTTGAAAGTTGTTTTATTAAAAGAAAACAACACACTCACATACACACACATCGTGTGTGTGTTCATCAACGAGCAGGGAAGGCTCCCATGGAGCCAAAACCCTAAACTTCATCAAATCTCCAAATTGAAAGGCTAAACGAAGCCCAAAATCACAACCGAACATGAATTAATGATCACCTTCACAAGGGGATCATAAGGTATGTCTTAAAACTTAGATTTGATGATCTTGTTTGAAGTGGGTTATGATCAATCCATGAATTTGTATGAAGTTAAGCATGTAGAGGTGTTAGAAACACCAAATAGAACTTGTGTTATGAATAATTTCAAGTAATTGGGTGATTTAGAATGAAACCCATTGCATGAGTGTGAAGATGATGATCATGATGAACTTGTAGATGTTATAGTGTGATCTTGTGATGTATAAGGTGTTATATGATAGACTGAGATAGATAAACTTGATGTAGAATTTATGATTATGAGATTTTGCTTGAATGTGATGGTTCATAAGATGAAATAGGGAAGAACATGCTTAAAGCACTAGTACATTATGCTTAGAAAGTGATATGCGCACCAAGTGTTTGATGAAATGCTTAGGAGAAAATGATAAGTGAGATTGTATGCTAATAATGAATAAATGTATGTAGAATGTGATGATGATGTATTAGATAATAGATTTGTATAAGGAATGTGTTTTGAATGGATTACAAGTGAGAAATTAGTTTGATAAGATGATATGGCAAGAAACCTTCATTAAAAGGTATGTATGCTCATGTATGCTAATCATGTTATGATGAATGTGATGACATGTACGGATAGGAGTCATGTCAACATGGACACAAGCATGGAAGGGCAACGGGCCAAGGATAAACACGGAAACTATGCTTGAACTCGGACGCACGAGGTAAGTGAACTCCGAACTTACCCTTTTGTTTGGTAATGTAATTATGATATATGGTAATTATTGAATGTAATGTAAGAAGATATGAATCGATGTTATTACTAGGTTAAGTTTTAGTGGAAATGGGTCGGAAGTGGTTAAGAAAGAGATTCGATTAAGTTTGGGTAAGAAAGAGAACTTACATAATGAATTATGCATAAAGATGAATTAAGGAGTTATACATGTAGGATGTAAATTGTAAGTACGTGTATGAATAGAAAGTGAATACATGCTTGAGTGAGTATTTAATTATATGCTTGAATGAATAAGATGAGTTATGTGTATTCGAGGACATGTTCATATGAAGGGAAGCTAATGATACTAATCGTTTTTCTATTGAGAATTAATGTGAAGTATAGGCATGTTAACAATGGAAGTGAAGGCTGACTCCGCAATCCGATGCGAGTGATCGAATGGATGGATGAAGGGGCTAGTATAAGAGAAAGCATGATATGTTGACGCCTGAGTATGCATGTGTTAAGATTTTGTATTATGTCACCGGTTGCTAAATGATGTGATTGAATGTGGTGACTGCAGGCCGTACAGGTTTATGGATGTTTCATCAAGAAGTGTACGCGGTTGAAGATCGAGTCAAGACATGGATTGTACGTGGGTGTGTATGTGGTCACTTAATTTGATATAAGTATGTTAGTTTTTTTTTTTTTTTGATTAATTTATAAAAAGGGATTAATGTATTTAAGTGAAAGAAAAAATATCATGAAAGAAATTTTAGGTATGTACTTTCCGCTGCAAGTTAAGGGTAAAAATGTGTTAGGGCGTCACAATTAGCTTGTATAATATTGCTGCTGTTAATAACATTGATGGCTTGCTGCTATTAATAATCGTTTTTTTTTATATTGCTGCTGTTAATAATATTGCTCAAATATATTGCTGTAGCTTGTTAATAATATTGCTGCTGTTAATAATCGTTTTATTATCTCTGATTTTGTTAATATTGCTGCTGTTAATAATCGTTTTATTATCTCTGCGTGTATTAATACTTGCTGAGTTGGCTGTTAGCCTATTAATAATACTTGCTTGCTGAGTTGCTGTTAGTCTGTTAATAATACTTGCTGTCTTGCTGTTAACAGTTAATATAAATATAATACTTGCTGTATAAACTATATAAACTGTTGAATTTGTTTAGATTCTAGGGATGTCTAGTAAAAATGCAAGGAAGGATCCCGTGTAACACCCTTAATTTTACCCTTGATTTTAGTAATAGTTTATACCATTTCAAGTAAAATATTGTTTAAATAACCTAACTTTCATAACAAAGTTCATAAGTAACATCAAACTTAGTCAAGAAATAACTAAGTTAAATACATTTTAAAAGATGTTTAAAACGTGATTACAACCCATTCACAAAAATATTAAAGGTTCAAAACACAGCGGAAGCTTCAAAATGTAGTGTTCGGTTCTTCATTAATCGCTTGATCGCCACCCGAAAGATCCACATAATCACCTATGGTCAAAATCATTAAACATTAGTTTTGACTTGATATAATACAATAACATGAGTCCAACATCAAGTTTTTAAAAAAAAAAACAAAATAAAAGTTTTGTTGATTCCACCGTAACTTACGGTGTTACCGTAAGTTACGGTGAGTCCTGGAATTCCCTAGTCCACCGTAAAGCAGGAGGGATCTACCGTAAACGTCTGACCTCTACCGTAAATTACGGTACTACCGTAATTTACGGTGAGTCCTGGAAATCCATGTTTTGTTTGTTTTATTCATTGTACTCAAATTTCAACTCTCAGATTTCGTTTTTTTTAACAACCCACTACATCAAAATCTCATATTCCTAACATGTTATATAATAACCAATATCAAAGAACAATTGACCATATTCCGGAGCATTAACCATGCTTTACTTGATTATCCGACCCGTTTGGCTCGTCTAAGGAATCCTCCTATATGACAACTACCAACGAGTTCAAACCAAGTTTTATCAATCATTCAATATAGCGACTTCATCGCTTAATTCAAAACAACTCTCATATAAAAATTCAAGTACACATTATATAAACATCCAATCTACTAAATGTAACGGGTCAAGTTACATACCTTAGCGCACGCCCTTCAACCGCGAATCACCACCGGCTTGTCCACTCGACGTTCCGGTATCTTGTCCTATAGAGTTCAATTCAAGACATGTTAGAACTCTCTTTAGACCTCACTTCGCATAATATACCGAAACACCATAATTATGCGTTAAGGCTCTAAATTTCTATTTTTAAGCCTTCTTTGAGGCATTTCTACAAACACTATGAGGGCAGAATTTCTACATCATTCATATTCATGTTTATAGCTTGCTAATTAGTTAACTTAACTTCAATAAAGCCATCATATAGCATTTAACATCATACTTTTCTGAAATCACCTTCTAAAATCGAATTGCACTAGAATAATCACTCTAAACCCTAGTGTTCATCATCATCATGTAAAACCCACAACCCACCTTCAAGGTGTTCATGGAAATTTCCTGAATTTGGTCATGATTTCACATGAAATTGGCTAGGTTTCACTTCTATACACCATATCAATTCTAATCTAACCAAATAACACACATACAACATAAATCTTCAGATTTTCCAAAATCATGAGAAATTCAAGTTAAGAGATTTCATCAAATTTTACATACCTTAGAATCCTCTTGCAATGAGGATCACAATTCTAGGTTCTAATTCCGATTTCAACTTGAATTGAGACTTCAATTTGCAGATTTTAGGAAGTTTTAGGGTTTTGAATATGGGGGTGTCGCCCCCTGCTCCTTCTTGGTCGACCAGCACCTCTCAAATGGGGTGTTTGGTTTATTTTTTTTTTTATCTAGTTTAGTTACAAATTTAACAACTAAGGTCCCTCAACTTTCTTCAACATATCATTTAGTAGTTTTTAACCCTATTATAGGCTATTTCTAGTCTTGTAACTAACTGGTTAAAAGTTCCTAGTTAATAAATTCTCGTCTATTTATACTTTATAGTTACAATATAAAGTTTTATATTTTCGGGGTGTTACAAGTCCACCCCCCTTAAAAGGGTTTCGTCCCCGAAACCGAAGTACGTACCAAATAATGTAGGGTGAAGACGTCGCATCTCCTCTTCGGACTCCCACGTAGTGTCCGAACCTTTCCTATGCTCCCATTTGACTTTGACTTGGTCAATTTGTTTATTTCGTAAATGTTTGACCTTTCGGTCTAAAATCTCCACCGGTCTCACCGCATAATTCAGACTATTATCCACTTCGATATCATCGTAATGGATATAGGCCGTTTCGTCTGCTAGGCACTTTCTTAATTGCGACACGTGGAACGTGCCATGGATTCCACTTAGCTCCTCCGGTAATTCAAGGCGGTAAGCTACCTTGCCAACTCTCCCGATAATTTTAAATGGCCCAATAAACCTTGGGCTTAGCTTCCCCCTTTTTATGAATCTAATAACATCCTTCCATGGGGAGACTTTTAGCATGACCATGTCACCAACTTGGAATTCGATTGGCCTTTTTCTTTTATCAACATACGCCTTTTGCCTGTCTTGAGCCGCTTTCAAGTGTGCCCGAACTATATCGATCTTTTCATTTGTAGCTCGTACTATATCTTGGTGGGCGAGTTCACGTGGACCCACTTCTCCCCAACATACCGGGGTTCGACACTTCCTACCATAAAGCATTTCGTACGGTGCCATCTTAATACTAGATTGATAGCTGTTATTATACGAAAACTCGACTAACGGTAGGTGAACATCCCAACTTCCTCCAAAGTCGATTATACACGCCCGTAGCATGTCCCCCAATGTTTGTATCGTTCTTTCACTCTGTCCATCCGTTTGGGGATGGTACGCAGTGCTAATGAACAATTTGGTTCCCATTTGTTCTTGGAAATCTCGCCAGAAATTTGAAGTAAACCGGGTATCCCTATCAGACACAATGGATACCGGCACCCCATGACGTGCTATTATTTCATTCGTGTAAACCTCTGACATCTTTTCTGACGTATAAGTCTCACGTATCGGAAGGAAGTGAGCACTTTTCGTCAATCTATCTACCACTACCCATATGGCATCGAAACCACGATTCGTTTTAGGCAACTTGGTTAGTAGGTCCATTGTGATATGTTCCCATTTCCAAACCGGAATTTCTAACGGTTGGAGTTTGCCGTATGGTTTCTGATGCTCCGCCTTGACTTGTAAACATGTCAAGCATTTTTCCACATACTTCGCCACATCCCTCTTCATTCCGGGCCACCAATAATTTTGTTTCAAATCATTGTACATCTTGGTCGCACCCGGATGAATTGAATAACGGGATTTATGAGCTTCATTAAGTAGAAGCGCCTTCACTCCACAGGTATGTGGGACCCATATCCTTCCGGATCGAGTCTTTAACCCGTGATTCCCATCCGACAAATCTTTCAACTGACCAATTATTCTTTCTTTCTTCCAATTCTCTTCTTTTACTGCTTCTAATTGCGCCTCTCGAATACGTTCAAGTATACCCGAGGTTACCACGAGTTGCATCGATCTTACTCGTATCGGGACATAATCCGTTTTTCTGCTCAAAGCATCCGCCACCGCATTAGCCTTTCCTGGGTGATAACGTATTTCGCAATCGTAGTCTTTCACCGTTTCCAGCCATCGCCTTTGTCGCATATTTAACTCCTTCTGATCGAAGAAGTATTTCAAACTCTTGTGGTCGGTGAATATGGTGCACTTTACCCCATACAAGTAGTGCCTCCATATTTTTAATGCAAACACTACCGCCGCCAACTCGAGATCGTGTGTGGGATATTTCTTCTCGTGTATCTTCAATTGCCTCGAGGCATAGGCTATTACCTTGCCCCGCTGCATCAACACGCAACCGAGTCCCGATAGTGAAGCATCCGAATAAACCTCCATGTCTTCGACTCCGTCCGGCAATGTCAATACCGGAGCTTGAGTTAACTTTTCTTTTAGCGTTTGAAACGCTTTCTCTTGATCAACACCCCAAATGAACCTTTCTTTCTTTCGTGTTAGCTTTGTTAGTGGTGACGCAATCTTGGAGAAATCTTGAATGAATCTCCTATAGTATCCCGCAAGTCCCAAAAAGCTTCTAATTTCAGAAGGGTTCTTTGGAGGATTCCATTTTGACACAGCCTCTATCTTTGACGGATCCACCAATACTCCGTCGGCACTTATGACATGGCCAAGAAATTGTACCTCTCGTAACCAAAAGGCACATTTAGAGAATTTTGCATATAACTTCTCTCGTCTAAGGGTCTCTAACACTTCTTGTAAGTGATGTGCGTGTTCAGCTTCACTTTTCGAATACACCAAGATATCATCGATAAACACGATGACCGACTTATCCAGCATTGGCTTGCAAACCCGGTTCATGAGGTCCATGAAAGCCGCGGGTGCGTTTGTTAGCCCAAATGACATCACGAGGAATTCGTAATGTCCGTATCTCGTGCGGAAAGCCGTCTTCGGCACATCTTCTTCTTTGACCTTTAGTTGGTGATACCCCGGTCTAAGGTCAATTTTGGAAAACCAGTTCGTACCTTGTAGTTGGTCGAATAAATCATCTATCCTCGGGAGCGGGTATCGGTTCTTTACCGTGAGTTTGTTTAACTCCCGGTAATCGATACACATGCGCATGCTCCCGTTTTTCTTTCTCACGAACAACACCGGTGCGCCCCAAGGAGACACACTCGGCCTTATGAATCCCTTGTCAAGCAGGTCTTGAATTTGGGACATCAGCTCTTGTAATTCTGACGGTGCGAGTCGGTACGGGGCTTTTGCTACGGGTTTCGCGCCCGGAATCAATTCGATCACGAACTCTACTTCCCGTTCAGGCGGTATTCCCGGTAAATCCTCCGGAAACACATCTTCATAATCTCGTACTACCGGTACCTCTCCAATCTTTCGTGATTCTTTTTCGGGCTCATTAGCGTATATTATGAATGCCTTGCATCCTCGCTTCATAAGCTTGTGAGCTTTCAACATTGAACATACTATAGGGTTGCCTCCTTTTTCGCCATAAATGGTGACGTGTTTCCCGCTCGGAGATGTTAGTTTTATCTCTTTACGAAAACACACGATCTTTGCATGGTGTTGAGATAGCCAATCCATCCCGACGACTACTTGAAATTCTCCCATTGACATCGGGATTAGGTTTATCAAATATTCTTCGTCGTCAATGCTCAGTTTACAGTTTTCACATACATCACAAACAATAAAGCTCTTGTTATTACCTATCTCTACTTCTAAGGGCACAGGTAATTTTGTTAGAACAAACAAAGGATGTCGAATAAATCCATATGAAACAAATGATTTATTCGCACCCGTATCAAATAACACGTGTGCAGGAATTGAATTTACAGCAAATATACCTGAGACCACGTCAGGTTCAACCTTTGCTTCTGCGGCGGTTAGTTGAAAAGATCTTGCCTTTGCTTTCGGGGCTTCACCTTTCGGTTCCTGCCCATCCTTCTTTCCAACCAGCTCCGGGCATTCCGACTTCTTGTGACCCGTTCGATAACAATTGTAACAAACCGTCACTTTCTCCGGGCATGATATAGCCATATGTCCCATTTTCTTGCATATGGGACAAGGCTTATCCTTGTAACGGCATTCGCCTTTATGACCCTTCCCGCAGATTCTGCAACTTGGCGACCCGCCTTTCGTATCAGATTTCTTTGCGCTTTCGTTTGTTCGTGCCTTCTTAGTAGGGCTTGGATTCACATCTTGTGCCCTTCGTTCACCCCGTTCTATGCTCTTTTTCAGTTCGATCTCCCTTTCCCGAGCAGCATTGACAATCTCGGTAAGGGTCTCGTATTTTGAAGGGGTTATGAACTCTCTATACTCCGCACTTAGCATGTTATGGTAGTAATAGACCTTTTGTTCTTCATTTGTCACCAAATCATCACAGAACTTTATCTTGTCCATAAACATCCCCGTGATCTTGTCTATGGATTCACCCTTGTGTCTGAGTTGCATGAACTCTTCCTTGATTCTATTTATGACCGCTTTGGGACTATGGTGTTTAAGAAACGGCGTCTTAAACTCCTCCCATGTCATGGCCTTAGCCGCTTCACTTCCAATCTCCTTCTTTTTGTTATCCCACCAGTCTTTCGCTTGACCTCTTAATTGACCCGTACCATAAGCTACGTAGTCATTTTCATCACAATGAGTTCTCTCGAATACTCCTTCGATATCACTTAGCCATCGTTGGCACACAATTGGATCAACCTCCCCATTATATATTGGTGGTTTACAGGCCATGAATTCCTTGTATGAACAAGGCTTTCGTCCACCATGCTTTTCCTTTGCGGGATTTGAATCATCTTCCAATTTCTTGATTCTCTCTTCTACTATTGATAAAACTGTGTTTTGAATTTTATCAATAAAGCCCGACAAACTGTTTTCGATCGCCTTTCCAACCTCTTCGGCAATCACTTCCCTCATTTGTTCGGTGACTCTTGGCACCGCATTATCATTACCTCCATCAGCCATCTCTATTTCTGAAATGTTTACATAATTTGTTAAACATTCCATTTATGACACATGCTTTACTTGTTTTGATTTAATCAAGTTCATAACTTGATTTAATCATTCTTGTTTCAATTTAATCAAGTTCATAACTTGATTTAATTATTCTTGTTTCAATTCAATCAAGTTCATAACTTGATTTAATTATTCTTGTTTCAATTCAATCAAGTTCATAACTTGATTTAATTATTCTTGTTTCAATTCAATCAAGTTCATAACTTGATTTAATTATTCTTGTTCCATGCATTTCTTGTATTTGAGTGAGCTTACACACTCTTTTCATGCATATTTGTTCATGATTTATTTCTATATTCTCTAATTTCTACTTAAACGATTAACTCTTACCGGATGCTTGATCAAGCTTGAACCGAACACTTCTTGACAACCTTGAGCTCTGATTACCAACCTGTAACACCCTAAATTTTACCCTTGATTTTAGTAATAGTTTATACCATTTCAAGTAAAATATTGTTTAAATAACCTAACTTTCATAACAAAGTTCATAAGTAACATCAAACTTAGTCAAGAAATAACTAAGTTAAATACATTTTAAAAGATGTTTAAAACGTGATTACAACCCATTCACAAAAATATTAAAGGTTTAAAACACAGCGGAAGCTTCAAAATGTAGTGTTCGGTTCTTCATTAATCGCTTGATCGCCACCCGAAAGATCCACATAATCACCTATGGTCAAAATCATTAAACATTAGTTTTGACTTGATATAATACAATAACATGAGTTCCAACATCAAGTTTTTTAAAAAAAAAAACAAAATAAAAGTTTTGTTGATTCCACCGTAACTTACGGTGTTACCGTAAGTTACGGTGAGTCCTGGAATTCCCTAGTCCACCGTAAAGCAGGAGGGATCTACCGTAAACGTCTGACCTCTACCGTAAATTACGGTACTACCGTAATTTACGGTGAGTCCTGGAAATCCATGTTTTGTTTGTTTTATTCATTGTACTCAAATTTCAACTCTCAGATTTCGTTTTTTTTTAACAACCCACTACATCAAAATCTCATATTCCTAACATGTTATATAATAACCAATATCAAAGAACAATTGACCATATTCCGGAGCATTAACCATGCTTTACTTGATTATCCGACCCGTTTGGCTCGTCTAAGGAATCCTCCTATATGACAACTACCAACGAGTTCAAACCAAGTTTTATCAATCATTCAATATAGCGACTTCATCGCTTAATTCAAAACAACTCTCATATAAAAATTCAAGTACACATTATATAAACATCCAATCTACTAAATGTAACGGGTCAAGTTACATACCTTAGCGCACGCCCTTCAACCGCGAATCACCACCGGCTTGTCCACTCGACGTTCCGGTATCTTGTCCTATAGAGTTCAATTCAAGACATGTTTAGAACTCTCTTTAGACCTCACTTCGCATAATATACCGAAACATCATAATTATGCGTTAAGGCTCTAAATTTCTATTTTTAAGCCTTCTTTGAGGCATTTCTACAAACACTATGAGGGCAGAATTTCTACATCATTCATATTCATGTTTATAGCTTGCTAATTAGTTAACTTAACTTCAATAAAGCCATCATATAGCATTTAACATCATACTTTTCTGAAATCACCTTCTAAAATCGAATTGCACTAGAATAATCACTCTAAACCCTAGTGTTCATCATCATCATGTAAAACCCACAACCCACCTTCAAGGTGTTCATGGAAATTTCCTGAATTTGGTCATGATTTCACATGAAATTGGCTAGGTTTCACTTCTATACACCATATCAATTCTAATCTAACCAAATAACACATACAACATAAATCTCCAGATTTTCCAAAATCATGAGAAATTCAAGTTAAGAGATTTCATCAAATTTTACATACCTTAGAATCCTCTTGCAATGAGGATCACAATTCTAGGTTCTAATTCCGATTTCAACTTGAATTGAGACTTCAATTTGCAGATTTTAGGAAGTTTTAGGGTTTTGAATATGGGGGTGTCGCCCCCTGCTCCTTCTTGGTCGACCAGCACCTCTCAAATGGGGTGTTTGGTTTATTTTTTTTTTTATCTAGTTTAGTTACAAATTTAACAACTAAGGTCCCTCAACTTTCTTCAACATATCATTTAGTAGTTTTTAACCCTATTTTAGGCTATTTCTAGTCTTGTAACTAACTGGTTAAAAGTTCCTAGTTAATAAATTCTCGTCTATTTATACTTTATAGTTACAATATAAAGTTTTATATTTTCGGGGTGTTACATCCCGCTTGGAAGTATTGTGTAGAAATTGACGTACCGCCATCGGGTGTAAAAAAGGGTTAGAAATACATGAAATGTAACTTTGTAGTAATGATTTTAAAGGAGGAGTGAAAAGAATGAAGGATCATCTTGCCGGTACACACAAAGATGCCGCCCCTTGTCTTACGGTGCCCGCTGAAGTGAAAGACGAAATTAAGCAATACTTGAAGGCTTTTCAGGATTCTAAGTTTGCTGCCCAACGCAATTTTGAAGAAAACGTCAAAAGTGGGGCATATTACACCGGTGGTAGCGCTAGTGTTAGCAATCGTGGCGTTAGAGGACCAATGGATCGGCATGTGCATGTGGTGAGTGGAGGAGGATCACAACCGACTGAAGAAATGCCACCGGTGAGTGCTAAAGAGCACCGGAATCAAGTTTATTTGGATATCGGGAGATTCTTTTACGAGAATGGAATCCCGTTTAACGCAGCAACTAGTCCTTCATTTACTAGTATGCTACACTTCAGAATTTGTAGCAAATTCAACTAAAGGGTTCATTAAGTCCTTTAGAAGTTTTGTGGTCTGGTTAAGACTCATTGGTTAGAAAACTTGGTCAATAAGACGGTTGAGTTCTTCTTTTAGCCTAAAGCGGTTAGCTTTAAGACCATTAAACTGAACATGTTCAGCTCTCCTATTTCTAGGTGATCTCTTAAGAGACTGTTCTAATTGGTTAATTAGACTTTGATTTATGGTTAATTCTTGATTAACCCGACGAATTTCTTTTTTTAAGGAAATCTTGATGCATACTCATTGTATACCTGGTGATACTCTAGTAAATTTGAGGTTACTAGACATCTTTTTATAATATCATGACAAAACATGTAATTATAATTGCCTTGGAAATTTTAATTCCAATATTTGTCGTAGAGTTCATGACTTTGAACTTACTCATTCTTTAGATGTCAACCATCATATTCATTGAAGTCACTATTAGTTATTATGACTAACATGATGAGTTATTATGACAAAAGATGCCATAAGGCACCGAATGTTTACAAGACTTTGAAGCATCTTGTTTACTAAAGCAAATGATTATTAAATCGTTTGTTTTAGATTGTGGAATCATTTCTTTGAATATAGAATTCATGATTTTGAATTTACAAAATTCATTATTTTTTGTAGTCATATTTTGACTAAATTTTTTAGATTGAAAAATCCTTTGTTTCGATAGTTGTTTAATCGATTTCTGTATGTGTATAAACATCATTTTTTATTTTCTTTCGAAATCTTAGTTTTTTGTTTGAATAAAATTCTTTTTATGATTTTAAGGAGAGATATGAAATATCAATCTTGAAGTAATTTAACAGTTTGAAATAAAATCTATACCTTTTTCTTCTTGTATTTTCTTCTTGAAAAGTTTCTATTTCTTCTGCAAGGGACCAATCCAACCCTTAATTTCCCTAACGGCCTCCTGCCTAAGCGGTACTTCAACGGGCTCCAGGACTCCAGGTTTTACAGAATAGAAACAACTTCATGATAGAAAATAAGATAGAGGGTTACAAAGGAGTTTTTATTTCATAACTGTTCTCCCGAAGGAGAACTTCTTGATATTTACATCAACTCCTTAAAGGAGTTTCTACTCCATAGCACACATGATTACAAACTAAGAAAACATTAAAAGAAAGTAGGTGAAGGAAAGGAACGAGGGGTTTTGAGAATGGGATATTGGTGTCTAGCCCGGGATATCTAAAACTAATGAATTCAACTTCTTTATATATCAGAAGTGAATTTTACAAAAGGTCTAAAATAGCCTTAAGTGTTCGTCATGCATGACGTTTTTTAGTCGACAAACCCATGTGATGGGTCCAGCTTTCTGGTGTCGTCTTCTGAAAAGTAGTTGTCTTTGCTAGAGGGACAACTTTTGTCAGAATTTTCTTTGGTGGAAAACTCTTTACAGTTCATGTACTGATGGCTTTCCTGTGCTCTTTGCATTATTTTACAGAGTCTTTGTTTTATAGTAGGACTCACATCAACTTTGTTGAAGATAATGCGTTGCTTCATTATTTTTAAAGCTTCTTTCTCGTGCTTTGGTAGTGGAATTCCACTATAGCTTGTGATTATGTAGAAATTGCCTTATAGGAATTTCCTTTTTTCCATACTCGGCTGAATATCGAGTGGCTTCTTGTTGGGCTTGTGATAAGGACCCAAACTTCTTGAATGTTACCGGTCTTCCAGAAACATGATGAGACACTATGGACCAATCTTCATATATGCCTCTATGCTCTCCATAAAAAATGACATAAAATCTAGAATTAGATTTTACCGTTTCTTGAATATCTTGGGAGTAACTTGGTCTAAGAGAGACCTGTTCAGTTTTTGGCAAACTGTCAGCCATCAACGGATTTGATGTGCCTTTACCAGAGCCGTTTGCTACTGGGCTAGATGAAGATTTTAGTTCTTCATTTACTTTATAATTGCTTTTTTCCAAAGCAACAGGAATCAACGGACTTGATTTTTCTTTACCTTTAGCCGTTTGTAAAGGAATAGATTCAGATTGTATCCTTTCGGAATCCTGTTCTGAACTAACAGTTGTGTCTAGACTTTCGTCGTAGAGAGCTATCTGATCTCGAATAGCTTTTAATTCTATCAAGAGAATTTTTTTCTTTTAAGCGTAAAGCCTTTAGATTCTCCATTTTTTCAAAAAAAAAAAATTTCCTTTCTTTTTGTAAGAGTGATTGGCGATGCCTTTAATTTGAAGGGTGTGTTCTTTAAATAGGCATGAAAAGTATTTTGGATTTAGAAAATAATACGTATTTGTTTACGTATTTTGAAAATCTCGTGTCAAGCAATCAGCTAGCACGTTTTTGGCCCCCTCAAGATGCTCAATATCAAAAGAATATCTTAAAAACCACATTTGCCATCTGACAAGACGACCTTGTTTATTATCTCCAGAAATTTTTGTTTTCAGAAAATAAGTAAAATTTTTATTGTCAGTTCTGACTAAGAATTTAACCGGGGTTAAATAAATAGAGAACTTTGAAATCGTGTTTTTTACCGTCAGTAATTCTTTTTCATTACTGTGATAATTTCGTTCTGCCTGCTTGAAGCTTCCCGAAGTGTACCTGCAAATTTTTTCTCTATCTGCAGTTTTAGCTTTTAAAACACCTCCCCAAAAATCATGAGAAACATCTGTTTCTATGATTAAAAAATCATTTTCATTAGGAAGATAAAGTTTAGGAAAACTGATTAAGTTTTTCTTTATCTTTTTAATGTAGTCAGTATCGGAATGTTTCCAATCCCATACGTATTCCTTTTTTAGCTTAGCCTGTAAAGGTTTTCTAAGCTCTGCAAGCTTAGGAATATAACTTTCTGCGTAAGTTAATACACCTAAAAATCTTTGAAGATGTTTTTTATCTTCTAAAGTATCTGGAAATTTGTGTAAATTTTCCAAGATATGTTTTTGTGGACAATGTGTCCCTTGATGTATTTCAAGACCTAAAAAGTTTATCTTTGTTTTAAAAAGATTAGCTTTCTTTTTTGATAAAATGATTCCATATTTTTCAATTGTTTTTAAAACTGATAAAACATGAGAATAGTGTTTATCTTCCGAGTTTGAGAAAACTATAATATCGTCAACATAGACGGTACAGTAATCTTCTAATCCTCTTAAAGCATTTTGCATATGTCTTTGAAATATGCTTGGTGCCTGTTTTAATCCAAAGGGAACTACCTTCCATTGATAGTGACCGTCTAGGCATGTGAACGCAGTTAATAACTGTGATTCTTTGTCTACCAGTACCTGCCAAAAACCGCTTTTACAGTCAAAACTGGAAAAGATAGTTTTTCCTCTTAGAAGAGTTAGTAATTCCTGCATACAAGGAATATTATGGTTGTCTCCAACAGTGACATTATTAATTGCTTTGTAATTAACAACCATTCGTTTTTCACCTCTTCTTCTTTCCGCTTCATTTTCTACCAAGAAAGCAGGAGACATGTGAGGAGATTTACTAGGAATTATTAATCCCAAATCAAGAAGTTTCTTGATTTGTATATTAAATTCTTCCCTATCCTGTGGACTGTACTTCATAGGTTTAACCCTAATAACAGTTTTAGGATCTAATAACTTAATAGATGTCTTCATCCAATTTTTTGATTTTTCAGGATCAATTGGATTTTCTGAACAAACTTTTTCAAGTAGTTCTTCAATTTTTTGAATTTTTTGTATTTCACTTAAAAATATCCTTTCTGCTTTTATAACCTCTTGAGCTATATTAGTTCCAGGAATTTGTTTTATCTTTGAATCTTTTTTCATGGATTCAAGAAAATCTGGTTTTCCAATTTGAAAAGCCTTTGTAACCTTTTTAATCAAAATCATTTCTTGATTAAGATGAAAAGATACGCTGTCTAACCATTGAGTGAAAGGTCCATAAAGTTGACAGAAATTATTTCCAAGAAGTAAATCCATACATGAATCTTGTTGGTAGATAGTAGGAATGGTAAATGGTTCTCCAGAAAAATGGATGATAAGATTTCTACAAACCTTATTTAACTTCATAACTTCTTTGTTAGCAATAATTACCTTAATATCTTTGGGAGCATTTTCCCATAGGTCATTAGGAATTACGTGTTTGCTAGCCAAACAAAGACTTGCCCCTGTGTCAACATAACAATGTAGGGCGATTTTTTTATATCCTTTGAAAAAGACATTTCCTTTGATATAAATTGAATTTGGATTAGTTATGTTTGAAAAGGCTGAATCCAAATTATGAATTTGTTTATCCTCATCCCCCCCAACTAAAAGAGTGATTAGGCTTCAACTCGATATCTGAAGAGCTTTCTTCAGTTTCGGGTTTTTCCTGTTCATTTTTCATTGTAAAGATTTGTTCTTTATTTTCAGAAAAATGTTCAGTTTCAGGTTCTTCATTCTTTAAAACAAGAATCTGTTTTTTATTTTCAGAAAGCTTCTGTTTATTTATCATAGTAAAGATTTGTTCTTTATTTAAAAAATATTTTTCTTTTAAGTTTTTAAAAAACTTTTGTTTATGTTTTTTGTTTTCAAAGGACATGAGCTGAACAATCTTATGAATTTGTTTAGCTGATAAAGTTTCAAATCTTTTCATAAAAAATTGTTCAAACTTTTGGGTAACGGGAATCATTTTATCCACATGATAGAATAATTTTTGTTACTCTAAGTTTTTGTATTTCTTTTTCCAAAAGGGAATTATTTCTTTTTAAATCAGTTAATTTAAAAAGTTTATCAGAAGGATGAATACACCAATCCAAGTGTAACTCATAAATTCTTTGATTATTTCTTTGTAAATAGAAATAATTCATAAAAATCTTTAGATTAATTTTTCTAACAGATTTTTTCATTTGTCCTTTATTGGTCATTTAAAGTTGATCCAAAAGGCCATGTTTCATTAGTTTCGTTAGAAACTTCCTTGAAAATTTCATTAATTTCGTTAGAAACTTCTTTGAGAATTTCGTCATAGATTGTTTCAAGACTTTCATCTCTATAAATTATTGCCTTTTTTGCTTTAAACTCAAGAATTTTTTGTTTAGAATCAAAAATATTTCTTTTGGCAATTTTTAAGTTACGAGATTTTCTTTTTTGATTTATCATAAAAGCAAAGACGTTTCTTTTAGCAATTTTTATGTTGCGAGAGTTTATTTTTTGACTCATCATAAAATTTTTCTTTAATTGTTTTATCCGGATTAAAGAAATATGAATCTTTCCATCTTCATAAGCAATTTGCATATCAAGAAGATGTAGATAATTTAGAATAGGTGTTATAGACATTAAGTCCCAATAACCTTTTCTAAAATTTCTCCATACCTGTCTATGTTTTTTGACATAGTTCGCATTAATTGCTCGGTGTCACTAGAGTCTCTTATTTGCAAAGAGGTTCCAGCAAAACTGTGTCTAGGTTCGAATCCTAGAATTTGTTTATTGCGTGCAATATCAATTGCCCAATTTTCTTGTAATTGTGATGGCTCAGCGAATTTGCTGCCTTCAACAATTCCAATTTCAGAAAATATATCTTCAAGAGTTGTATTTTCATTTTCCTTATACTCTATTGAATGAGTACTGTTGGTTAAAGCATAAGAGATTAAATAATTAATCGTAAACACTTTATTACCTGGTTCCATAAGATCAGTTCTTTCGCACTGGTGTATGAAACTTAAAGTTTTATCGAAATCTTTTGAATCTCGATGTAAAGCAAATTTAGGATAGACGGTAAACATAAATTTACCATAAGCTAAATTACCTTGAATTGCTCCCAGAAGAGCATCTTGCCTATTGATAATTCTATTATCAACGAGTGCCATTTTTATAGGAAAATTAATTCCATCTCTAAACTGAGCTTTAAGGAGTATTTTGACTGCTCCTATGTGTACCATATTGAGAGACTTTCTCAACTCTGGTTTAATATGCAAAAGCTTTTTTGCTATTTCACCCTTTGTTAAGAGTGGCAAATAAACTTAACCTGCTGTATTTTTTATGTCAACTGAAAGTTCTTCAGTGTTAAAATAATAAAATATTTTATTTTTTCTAGAAAAGGCTCTAGAAACTAAACTTTGTAAAGTTTTTGGTTGATTAAAAACCTGTTTAGTGTCAAGCTTGAATTTAAGCTTGTTAATTTTAGTTAATTGATAAAAAATAATCATGTAATCTGATACAAAACCTTTTTCATTTTCACTTAAATTTAAAACTTCAGTTACTTCTTGTTCATTTGATTCTTTCGAATCTTCAAACGAATTTTTAAAACTCATTTTTAAATTTTTTCTTTTAAGAAAACTTTTAAATTTTTATTTAAAATTGTTTTATTTTTAAGGGAACAGGAACTAATCCCCTCTTCTTAAAAAACGAGCACATGGCTCTGATACCACTATGCGGAGGTACTTCAGAATTTGTAGCAAATTCAACTAAAGGGTTCATTAAGTCCTTTAGAAGTTTTGTGGTCTGGTTAAGACTCATTGGTTAGAAAACTTGGTCAATAAGACGGTTGAGTTCTTCTTTTAGCCTAAAGCGGTTAGCTTTAAGACCATTAAACGGAACATGTTCAGCTCTCCTATTTCTAGGTGATCTCTTAAGAGACTGTTCTAATTGGTTAATTAGACTTTGATTTATGGTTAATTCTTGATTAACCCGACGGATTTCTTTTTTAAGGAAATCTTGATGCATACTCATTGTATACCTGGTGATACTCTAGTAAATTTGAGGTTACTAGGCATCTTTTTATAATATCATGACAAAACATGTAATTATAATTGCCTTGGAAATTTTAATTCCAATATTTGTCGTAGAGTTCATGACTTTGAACTTACTCATTCTTTAGATGTCAACCATCATATTCATTGAAGTCATTATTAGTTATTATGACTAACATGATGAGTTATTATGACAAAAGATGCCATAAGGCACCGAATGTTTACAAGACTTTGAAGCATCTTGTTTACTAAAGCAAATGATTATTAAATCGTTTGTTTTAGATTGTGGAATCATTTCTTTGAATATAGAATTCATGATTTTGAATTTACAAAATTCATTATTTTTTGTAGTCATATTTTGACTAAATTTTTTAGATTGAAAAATCCTTTGTTTCGATAGTTGTTTAATCGATTTCTGTATGTGTATAAACATCATTTTTTATTTTCTTTCAAAATCTTAGTTTTTTGTTTGAATAAAATTCTTTTTATGATTTTAAGGAGAGATATGAAATATCAATCTTGAAGTAATTTAACAGTTTGAAATAAAATCTATACCTTTTTCTTCTTGAAAAGTTTCTATTTCTTCTGCAAGGGACCAATCCAACCCTTAATTTCCCTAACGGCCTCCTGCCTAAGCGGTACTTCAACGGGCTCCAGGACTCCAGGTTTTACAGAATAGAAACAACTTCATGATAGAAAATAAGATAGAGGGTTACAAAGGAGTTTTTATTTCATAACTGTTCTCCCGAAGGAGAACTTCTTGATATTTACATCAACTCCTTAAAGGAGTTTCTACTCCATAGCACACATGATTACAAACTAAGAAAACATTAAAAGAAAGTAGGTGAAGGAAAGGAACGAGGGGTTTTGAGAATGGGATTTTGGTGTCTAGCCCGGGGATATCTAAACTAATGAATTCGACTTCTTTATATAGCAGAAGTGAATTTTACAAAAGGACTAAAATAGCCTTAAGTGTTCGTCATGCATGACGTTTTTTGGTCGACAAACCCATGTGTTGGGTCCAGCTCTCGCGTGTCTTCATCTGAAAAGTAGGTGTTTTTAATAAAGGGACCACTTTTGTCAGAATTTTCTTTGGTGGAAGATTCTTTACAGCTCATGCACTGATGGCTTTCCTGTGCTCTTTGCATTATGTTGCAGAGTCTTTGTTTGGTAGTAGGACTCACATCAACTTTGTTGAAGATAATGCGTTGCTCCATTTTTTCTAAAGCTTCATTCTCGTGCTTTGGTAGTGGAGTTCCACTGTAACTTGTGATGATGCAGTGGTTGCTGCAATAATTCACTTTATTAAAGCTTTTTACCTTAATATTTTGAAGATTATTTAGGATTTTTAAGAATCCTTTAACCCTTATTTCGACCCAATTTTCGAGATCTTCTTGCTCCTCATTCATAACTTTTGAGGGGTTGACGGTTCTTGCTTTTGCGAGCCCGATTTCTATATGATGGTAACTTTGAGAAGAAGCTCATTGGTACCAATCTGGAAGTGTAGAGTTACACTTTATGAAGATGTTTGCGTCTTTTGCTGCAGCAATCTTCTTTCGAAAGTTTTTAATAGCTTTCTTTATCCCTTCTGGAAACATGCTGATTTCAAGCAAATTTGGAGATGGGTATATGAACTTTATTAGACCAGCAGAAAATGCTAGTGAAACAAGTTCTGGACTTGCGCCTGGACAAAAGACTAAAAGACTTTTAGTAGCCTTATCTTCTGTGTATACATGCTCAAACTCGAAATCGTCTTGACTAAGAGCTCTTGTTTTAGACCAAATTCTTCTGAATTCGTCCAAAGATATAATATCTTCTTCTTCTTTCTCTTCTTTTATTGTTGATTTTGAGAAAGTGTTCTTGAATTCAATGATTCTTACTTTTTTCTTGGGTTTCAATGGCTCAGGAAAAATGGTTACCTTTAAAGGTATTTCTCTTTTCCCGAATTTTTCTGAATATCGGGTAGCTTCTTGTTTGGCTTGAAATAATGACCCAAATTTCTTGAAGGGGTAGTTAGTTTTTTCAACATACCCTTTGACTATAGACCAGTCTTCATAAATTCCTCTGTGTTCACCATCGAAAATAACATAAAATCTTGAATTATGCTTTTCTGGAATTTGTGTAACTTGGGAGTAACTTGGTCTAAGAGAGACCTGTTCAGTTTTTGGCAAACTGTCAGCCATCAACGGATTTGATGTGCCTTTACCAGAGCCGTTTGCTACTAGGCTAGATGAAGATTTTAGTTCTTCATTTACTTTATAATTACTTTTTTCCAAAGCAACAGGAATCAACGGACTTGATTTTTCTTTACCTTTAGCCGTTTGTAAAGGAATAGATTCAAATTGTATCCTTTCAGAATCCTGTTCTGAATTAACAGTTGTGTCTAGACTTTCGTCGTAGAGAGCTATTTTTTCTTGAATAGCTTTTAATTCTATTAAAAGAAAATTTTCTTTTAGGCGTAAAGCCTTTAAATCTTCCATCCCCCTTTCTTTTTAAAAGTTTTTTGTAACTTGAAAGTGATGATTTTTGATGAAGAGAATTCTTCTATTTATAGGAGTAAGAATGACCATGACATCATTGCTTACGATTTCTGAAAATCTCGTGTCAAGTTATCAGTTAACATGTTTTTGGCCCCCCTTTAGATGTTCATTGTTGAATGAATATCCTGAAAACCATGTCTGCCATTTGACAAAATGTTTATTATTTCCAGATAAATTTTTGTTTTTAGGAAATAAATAATTTTTTAATAAACAAATTTCAAAATCGTTTTGTTTATCTTTATCCCCCCAACTAAAAAAGTGGTTGAACTTCATTCTGAGTCTTCTGTAGAAGAATCGGATGAACCAGTAAAAGATGAAAATTATTTCAAAAAGAACTTCATTCTTCATTCTACGGAAGACTCAGAATGAAGTCCAACCACTCTTTTAGATGGGGGGATAAAGATAAACAAAACGAATTTTTGAAATTTGTTTGTTCAAAAATTATTTATTTTCTGAAAACAAAGATATTTTTGGAAATAATAAACAGGGTCGTCCTGTCAAATGACAGACACGGTAAAGGGGCCAAAAATGTGTTAACTGATAACTTGACACGAGATTTTCAGAAATCTTAAGCAATAATGTCACTATCATTCTTGCTACTATAAATAGAAGGCTTCATTCAAAAATTCATCACTTTCAAAAACTTACAAAAATGGAAGATTTAAAGGTTTTATGCCTAAAAAAAAATTCTTTTAATAGAATTAAAAGCTATTCAAGAAAAAATAGCTCTCTACGACAAAAGTCTAGACACAACTGTTAGTTCAGAACAGAATTCCGAAAGGATACAATCTGAATCTATTCCTTTACAAACGGCTAAAGGTAAAGAAAAATCAAGTCCGTTGATTCCTGTTGCTTTGAAAAAAAGCAATTATAAAGTAAATGAAGAACTAAAATCTTCATCTAGCCCAGTAGCGAACGGCTTTGGTAAAGGCACATCAAATCCGTTGATGGCTGACAGTTTGCCAAAAACTGAACAGGTCTCTCTCAGACCAAATTACTCACAAGTCACACAAATTCCAGAAAAGCATAATTCAAGATTTTATGTTATTTTCGATGGTGACCACAGAGGAATATATGAAGATTGGGGTATAGTCAAAAATTACATTGATAAAACCAACTATCCTTTCAAAAAATTTGGGTTGTTAGCGCAAGCCCAACAAGAAGCTACCTGATATTCAGCAAATCTCGGGAAGAAAGGAATACCTTTAAAGGTAACAATTATTCCTGAGCCATTGAAGCCCAAGAAAAAAGAAAGAATCATTGAATTCAAAAACACTTTCTCAAGATCAACAATAAAAGAAGAGAAAGAAGAAGAAGATATTATATCTTTGGACGAATTCAGAGGAATTTGGTCTAAAACAAGAGCTCTTAGTCCAGATGATTTCGAGTTTGAGCATGTCTATACAGAAGATAAGGCTACTAAAAGTCTTTTAGTCTTTTGTCCAGGCGCAAGTCCAGAACTTGTTTCACTAGCATTTTCTGCTGGTCTAATAAAGTTCATATATCCATCTCCAAATTTGCTTGAAATCAGCATGTTTCCAGAAGGGATAAAGAAAGCTATTAAAAACTTTCGAAAGAAGATTGCTGCAGCAAAAGACGCAAACATCTTCATAAAGTGTAACTCTACACTTCCAGATTGGTACCAAGGAACTTCTTCCCAAACTTACCATCATATAGAAATCGGGCTCGCGAAAGCAAGAACCGTCAACCCCTCAAAAGTTATGAATGAGGAGCAAGAAGATTTCGAAAATTGGGTCGAAATAAGGGTTAAAGGATTCTTAAAAATCCTGAATAATCTTCAAAATATTAGAGTAAAAAGCTTTAATAAAGTGAATTATTGCAGCAACCACTGCATCATCACAAGTTACAGTGGAACTCCACTACCAAAGCACGAGAAGGAAGCTTTAGAAAAAATAGAGCAACGCATTATCTTCAACAAAGTTGATGTGAGTCCTACTACCAAACAAAGACTCTGCAAAATAATGCAAAGAGCACAGGAAAGCCATCAGTGCATGAGCTGTAAAGAATCTTCCACCGAAGAAAATTCTGACAAAAGTGGTCCCTCTATTAAAGACAACTACTTTTCAGAAGACGACACGCGAGAGCTGGACCCAACACATGGGTTTGTCGACTAAAAAACGTCATGCATGACGAACACTTAAGGCTATTTTAGACCTTTTGTAAAATTCACTTCTGCTATATAAAGAAGTTGAATTCATTAGTTTTAGACATCCCGGGCTAGACACCAAAATCCCATTCTCAAAACCCCTCGTTCCTTTCCTTCACCTACTTTCTTTTAATGTTTTCTTAGTTTGTAATCATGTGTGCTATGGAGTAGAAACTCCTTTAAGGAGTTGATGTAAATATCAAGAAGTTCTCCTTCGGGAGAACAGTTATGAAATAAAAACTCCTTTGTAACCCGCTATCTTATTTTCTATCATGAAGTTGTTTCTATTCTGTAAAACCTGGAGTCCTGGAGCCCGTTGAAGTACCGCTTAGGCAGGAGGCCGTTAGGGAAATTAAGGGTTGGATTGGTCCTTTGCAGAAGAAATAGAAACTTTTCAAGAAGAAAATACAAGAAGAAAAAGGTATAGATTTTATTTCAAACTGTTAAATTACTTCAAGATTGATATTTCATATCTCTCCTTAAAATCATAAAAAGAATTTTATTCAAACAAAAAACTAAGATTTCGAAAGAAAATAAAAAATGATGTTTATACACATACAGAAATCGATTAAACAACTATCGAAACAAAGGATTTTTCAATCTAAAAAATTTAGTCAAAATATGACTACAAAAAGTAATGAATTTTGTAAATTCAAAATCATGAATTCTATATTCAAAGAAATGATTCCACAATCTAAAACAAACGATTTAATAATCATTTGCTTTAGTAAACAAGATGCTTCAAAGTCTTGTAAACATTCGGTGCCTTATGGCATCTTTTGTCATAATAACTCATCATGTTAGTCATAATAACTAATAATGACTTCAATGAATATGATGGTTGACATCTAAAGAATGAGTAAGTTCAAAGTCATGAACTCTACGACAAATATTGGAATTAAAATTTCCAAGGCAATTATAATTACATGTTTTGTCATGATATTATAAAAAGATGTCTAGTAACCTCAAATTTACTAGAGTATCACCAGGTATACAATGAGTATGCATCAAGATTTCCTTAAAAAAGAAATCCGTCGGGTTAATCAAGAATTAACCATAAATCAAAGTCTAATTAATCAATTAGAACAGTCTCTTTAGAGATCACCTAGAAATAGGAGAGCTAAACATGTTCAGTTTAATGGTCTTAAAGCTAACCGCTTTAGGCTAAAAGAAGAACACAACCGTCTTATTGACCAAGTTTTCTAACCAATGAGTCTTAACCAGACCACAAAACTTCTAAAGGACTTAATGAACCCTTTAGTTGAATTTGCTACAAATTCTGAAGTACCTCCGCATAGTGTTAGCAATCGTGGCGTTAGAGGACCAATGGATCGGCATGTGCATGTGGTGAGTGGAGGAGGATCACAACCGACTGAAAAAATGCCACCGGTGAGTGCTAAAGAGCACCGGAATCAAGTTTATTTGGATATCGGGAGATTCTTTTACGAGAATGGAATCCCGTTTAACGCAGCAACTAGTCCTTCATTTACTAGTATGCTACGTTCGGTTGGTAACTTTGGACGAGCATTGAAGCTTCCTACGATGCACGAGTTAAGGACTTGGATCCTTAAAGAAGAAGTTAAAACAACCACCGAAATGGTGAATGACATCAAAGCAACTTGGAAGACAACTGGGGTTTCATTGTTATCAGACGGTTGGTCAGACATGCGAAACCGAAGTCTAATCAACTTTTTGGTCAACAATCAATATGGAACGGTTTTTTTGAAAACGGTTGATGCATCGAATTGCGTTAAAGATGCTGAAAAAATTTTTGAATTGCTTAATGGGGTTATTGAAGTGATTGGGGAAGATATACTCGTTCAAATGGTGACCGACAACGCGAGTAACTACAAAAAGGCCGGAGAGATGTTAATGAAGAAGAGGAAGAAATTGTATTGGACCCCATGTGCCGCCCATTGCATCGATTTGATGCTTGAAAAAATTGGGGAATTGCCACAACACAAAAATGCTTTGCTTAAAGCAAAAAAAAGTTAGCAATTTCATTTATAATCATCAATGGGTGTTGAGTTTGGCAAGAAAGATTCTTGGGAAAGATCTTCTTCGACCGGCCGCCACAAGATTCGCCACGGCTTTTTTGACGATTCAAAGTCTTTATGATTCTAAAGATTCTTTGCAACAAATGTTCGTTTCTAATGATTGGAAGAATTGTGCTTGGGCTACGAAAGACGATGGAAAAAATGTAAAGAAAATAATTATGGATGAGAGATCTTTTTGGCCTAGTGTGGTCTATACCCTTCAAACCACAAGCCCACTAGTTGAAGTGTTGAGGATCGTTGATGGTGAGCAAACACCCGCAATGGGATTTCTCTATGGAGCGATGGACGCGTGCAAAGAAAAGAATGCAAAGAACTTGAATAATGTCGTCGCTTCTTACAAAGAGATATGGGACATCATCGATGAAAAATGGGACTTTCAAATGCACCGCGATTTGCATGCAGCTGCCTACTATCTAAATCCTAAATTTCGATGGAGTCCCGATGTTTCACAGCATCCAGAGATTAAGAGAGGGTTGTATGATGTCATGGAATGACTCGTGAAGGACACCGAAGCGTACATGAAGATTGAAGAACGACTAATTCTTTACAAGGAAAAGAAAGGATTATTTGGTTATAGGGGTTCTTTGGCAACTTATCAAACATGTCCACCGGGTAAAATATTTGCTAGTTATGTTATTATAGACTTATAGTTTGTATAAATTAAATAATTAACCAACTAATTTCTTAACATATATAGTTTTATGGTGGGGCGAATATGGAGATGATACCCTGGAACTCAAGGCCTTTGCAATGAAGATTTTGGGTCTTACGTGTTCGGCTTTAGCTTGTGAACGTAATTGGAGTACGTTCAATCAAGTCCATACAAAGAGACGAAACCGGTTGACCACCGAGAGGATGGACGATTTGGTGTTCATCATGTACAATAGAAAGCTGAAGCAAAAATTTGTAAAAAGGTCCAATTTAAAAGAAGATGAAGATCCTTTACTTGTTGAAAACGTCATGTCTGATGATGAGTGGATAGCTGACCCAAGAGATGATGATGATGATGCAATTGAAGATGATGCGGCAAATGTGGAGGATAGTGACGAGGTCATTAGAACAACAAGAGGTAGCGGGGCAACTAAAACACGTAGAGGTGGTGGGATAATTGAGCGAGGCGTTGGAAGTTCCTCATCTAAGAAAAGGAAAGCCCTTCATTTGATTGACGAGGATGACGATGATGAGGATTGGGTTGAGGAAGATTGTGAGGATGATGAAGATGATGTTTGTTATGCTATTTGAGTTAATTAGAAACGATTTGTGTTTTTTTATGTTAAGTATTTGATGAAATTTGAATCTTTTTTTAAGTTTTTAACTGCTGATTTGATGAGAAAAGTCATTTTTTGATGTTAAGTATTTATTATTTTTTGATATATATAATTTTAATATTTATTTATTAATACCGTCTTAGCCTTACGCCTCGTTCCGCCTCAATACTTACGCCTCGTGAGGCGAAGGGAAAACGCCTCGATACTCGTTTCCGTTTTTTTAACCCTTGGTTCTATTGGTTTCCCAATCACAGGCTGATACATGCAGTTGTTATCAGCTGAATCTTGAATTGTGAACAATAGTGCCTGAACTACACTTTCCTCTTCTTGAATTAAGCTGGTAATCTTTTCCATAGAGGAAATTTTAACCCCTTTTCTCTTAGTGCCTTTAGTTCAAAATCCTGACCAGCAATGTTGAATTTCATGGTCAAGTTCTTGAAATTCCACACAATGTCATCAAGTGTTTCTAACCACTGAATTCCAAGAACTAAGTCATAGTTGTTGAGATCTATGACCAGCATATCAGCAGTGAACCAATTCCCCTGCATTACCCACTGGAAATCCTTACATATATTGACACATTCCACTTTATTTCCATCAGCCGTACATTTTGAATCTGTTTGACAGGACATTTCAATTTCTGAGCTAAAGCTTTGCTCATAAAATTGTGAGTGGATCCACTATCTAACAGGATGTACAAGTACTTGGTTCCAATCCTGCCCACCACCTGCATGGTTGAGAAAGATGGAATGCCCATAATAGCATTTAATGAAATTTGAGGGTCACCTTGAACAGAATGTTCTTCTTCTTCTTCTGTTATAATTTCCTCATCCTCAAAATACTCATCCACTTCTACCAAGAACAGTTACTTCTTACCTTTACAGACTCTACTATGACCAGGTCCATATTTCTCATTACAATAAAAACATTCCCCTTTTGCCCTTTTGTCATCCATGTACTTATTTGTAACTTCTTGGGGACAATTGCATTTGATGGTACAGAATTGACAGGAGCGGCTAGCACCGGCTGCTTGCCAATATTTGTCAAATTATTAGTTCTTGTGGATTGGGAATTGTATTTGTAACTGGTGGAACCTGTGTTAATACTTCCCAAACCCAAGGTCTTATTTGACTGATTCTGTAATCTTGCCAAAGAATATGTCTCCCTCAATGTTTTAGGCTTAAACATTTTGACATGACACTTAATTTCAGGTTTCAACCCTTCAATGAATAGACTAATTGTATATTCATCAGGTAATGCTACCTTATTCAAAAGTAGGTCAAATTCATCACAGTAATCTACTAAGTCACCAGTTTGGGTTAATGCCTTGAGTGCACCCATAGCATCCTCTATTAGTGTTGCAGCAAATCTAGTGGAGGCATTTCTTGTATACTCATCCCAAGTCACATCACAGATCTGCTTCCCAGTGGCTTTCATAAAACCTTGATGCCATTGCAAGGCTCTACCCTCTAAATAGACAGCAGCATATCTGACTTTGTATCTTTCAGGGGTATCATCGATTGAAAAGAAGTGTTCACACTTATACAACTACCCTTCCACATCATCACCATTGAACTTGGGAAATTCCACCTTTGTTAAACGATTGCTACTGAGTCTATCACCCTCATTTCTTGGAATCAAAGTGCCTTGTTGTTCCAATTTTGAGAATGTTGTCTGCATCTGATCAAAAGCTGCTTTCAGGCTCATTAGTGTTTCTTGATTTTGTGGTGTAAATGCATCTATTCGGTTGATGTCTTTTGCAAGACGTTCAACTTCCTGGTTTCGAGTAGCCATCTTAATGAATCAACAAGAATGAACGAAAATTGCAGAAATGAAGGAAGGAAAAGGAACAAGAATCAAGAATCAGGCAACTGATTGATGATATGGAGTAGAATGATCAATCAATTGATCACTCCCAGAACAGAATAGGAATGAACACAATTTGAATGAATTGATGAAAGAATTGGATTGATTTTGAAGAAATTGGGTGGATACGACGAATAACTCGTCGGGGAAGATGATCGGAGAGGTGGTGGTGGTGGTGGAATCAATGAGCTCCGATGAGAATCGGTGGCTCTGATACCAATTGTTAGCTTGGAATGAGAGAATCACAAAGAAAGAAAGAGGGAAAACCGAAATCAAGCTTAATCTCATAGCTTGGGGTTGGTTGTATTTATTAACGGCCATTAACTGTCATAACAACCTAACTATTACAAAGTACAATATTAGTCCCTCATCTATGACTTATTACAATTATACCCTTTTTACTATAACAACTACTAACACCACCTCAGCAAGGGTGGAGGACCATCTCCTTAGGGACTACCCAAGGGTGTGGAGGGGAAGCAATGACTACCCAAGAGTTGTACCTTGTGCTGATTTACTTGTACCCTGCAAGGAGAAAGAGAGAGCAAATTTGTGGGGGCCACCAAAATATAAGCAGCCAATCAACAAGCTCGTCCCCAACGTCCGAAGAGTGACGCCGGTGCCGCGACGACCCGGGGAGGGGCGGTGTGCGACGTGGGGGACGGACCGGGACGGGGAGGGGACGACCCCCATACCCATGGTCTTAGTTTTGGGATCTCAACAGATATATTTGCGAAATCAAATGTGGGGCCCACTGCTTATGTGTATCATGTACCCAACTTTTTCAATTCAAAATCTATCTTGATTAACCAAGATTTTTTTTTCTGCATGGTTGTTTAGAAAGTTGAAACTTTAAATAATTCAGAAAAAGTGGCGTGTGTTTAGGGTTTTGAAATAAGGGTATATATGGACTGTTTGATTGCTAAATCAATAGATCATGTACAAACTTTTTAAATAATTTGTCACTGGTTTTGTTTTGTTATTCAAAACCAGGTCCAGTCTATTAGCTTGTAACTGATAAAGAGTGTGATTGGACTATTAGTACATTTTTCGCTAGACTAATTAATATTTAGGGGGGTGTTTGGCTTAGCTTTTTGAAACAAAATTTAATTCAATGCGAAGAATGTGTGGACGCTCGGGGGGCAAAACTGAAAGTACACTAATTTTAATTTTTTTTTACTAGTTTCCTGAAAATAACATTAAAAGAGGGGATGGTTAATCATGCATCATGTGGTGACGTTGATACCCGAAAAAACAAGGGGGTACATGCACTAATCGGCCTTTGTCTCAATTGCTGAGTGTTATATGCCTTATGTCTAAGGCTTGATGCAAAACTACTATCGAGCTGGGGGTATCAGAGGAAGCAGTCTCTCTATTCCTACGGGGTAGAGGTAAGGTTGTCTACATCTTACCCTCCTCGGACCTTACCTTAGCTTTGCTATTGGTGGGATTTACCAAGTATAATGAACAAAATTTTGTAAAAAAAATGATGGAATTTACTAAGTATGATGATGATAAACAAAATTTTATAAAAACTTCATGGTTATATACTGGTTTTTTTATCAATGAATGGAATGGTTAATTTTTAACATTGTAATGCCTTTATATTTTGGCTCAAAAGCACGCTTAATTGTAAGGGAGAGTATTGTGTGAAGTGTATTGTCGTTTACACTAATGGGGGGATGTTCAAGGACATCGCGTCTACAAACCGCTAGTAAGCTAAGTATGCTTCACAAAAGAAGGTTCAAAGGTAACAACCTACCTATCTTGCAATACTCAACTGTCGAAGTATTGAAACATGTAAGGAAAGATCGATTTCCATTCATGTGGTGGATTGTTGGAAATTTGGTGAAAATAGCATTTTTCACAAATATAGGAAAATAATTTTTTTCTATTTTGGACTAGAAATAAATATAAGAAACAAAGGTTTCTTTATATATTCTATGATGCACTGGGACGGGTACGGGAACGGGGTACGGGAACGGGAAACGGCAAAACTAAAAAATTTAAGAAGCGGGGACGGGACGATTACGGGAATAAAAACATATAAAAAAATAAATATATATTAAAGATAATATAACGCAAAACCCCAAAATAATTATATATTGATGTAAAGTTCAAAAATCATCATTTTTGTTTGCTACAACAATCAACATTTAATCAAAGTTAGCCCACTGTTTCTGTTGTAGAGTTCAATGCATCCAAAATCATTTAACTAAACTTATTACCTAAACTAATGCATCCAAAATCATTTAACCTTCATGAAAACTACGAACCCATTAGGCCAATACTAAACCTAATTACCTAAACTGATGCTAAACCTAAACTAATGGTTTTTTTTCTTAGTTAATTAGGTTTTCTATGTATTACTAATCAACTAATCAGTAGATAATCAGCAACATACTAGTAAACAACAACCAAAATCATACCTTTTATACCGAGCAAGTGTGCTCTAACTCTTGAATACGATCCAAATCGATTTTCACCACAAACTTTGCACTTGAATTTCCAAGTTCCTCCCGAACCTTACTTATCTAGTTTTTCCACATAATCCCTCAATGGAGGTTCATCTATAGATGATGATGATCCTTGTGTTTCTTCATTAGAAGCCATAATTTTGGAGTTTGAATAGGAAAAGAGAAGAAGAAGAGGATCGCAGAGGGAGTGTAGGGTTTTAAACGTGATCGTCGCTTGGTATAACTGAATAAGAGGGGGCGCTATTTTAGAATAGTATTAAAAAATCTTTTTTTTTAAACCAAAAAAAATAAACGGAAACTTGCCGGAAACGTTTCCTGCATGTCCCCAAACCCCGTCCCCTTCTGCAGCACGTTTCCATGCCGTACCCAACTTGCCGGGGACGTTTCCCGGCCGTCCCCGTGCCGTTTCCGTCCCCTAGCAGTCCCCGGGACGGGAGACGGCAACTAATTGGCGTTTCCGTGCTTCCGAGTATATATTTATTTGTGGTTTTGTGTTCTATATTGGAAGAGCTTCACAACGAACTAAACCACGTTCAAAACGAAGCTAAGATGAATGAGATATCGATGCTCAAAGGTTGGTGTTTGAAACATTGAATGCTGAAACAAAAGGGAAAGTGGCACCTTCTCCCACATAGGAGGAGAGATGAAACTTAAATAGGTATTTAAGTGGGAACTCTCCATCCTTAATGTTTCATGAAAGCACACACTAAGTGTACTCGCGAAGGGTGCGGAGCACTCGCACAAGCGCGCGCGTGGCGTGGGCGATGAGGCGCAGTGTGGCGCTTTGATGAGGCGTGATCGTACAGGCTCACAGGTGACGTGGCGCACACGCGCATGCGCGCATGGATCTGAGTCATGTGGCGCACGCGCGCATGGAAGTGAGCCAAAATGACGCACGCGCGCATGAAGGTTATGTAATCTTATGTCTTTACGTAGACGATATGCTTATCATTGGGAGTAATGATAAAATTATCAAGGCTACTAAAAACATGTTGAAAGCGAGATTTGATATGAAAGACATGGGTTTAGCGGATGTGATTCTTGGAGTAAAGATCATAAGAACCCAAGATGGTCTTTTGTGTTAAGTCAATCTCACTATGTGGAAAAAATTCTTGAAAAATTCAACTCGGGAGATACGAGTGTAGCTAGAACTCCAGTTGATACCTCCCAACATCTCAAGAATGTGTTTCCTTTGAGAGGACAAACACATGCAACGTCATCAACACCCAATTTGGAAGTAGGTGAAAGCTCGTCTACACCAGTTGATGAGGTAGTTCATGATAAGACACATGAACAACCTGAGGTTGACGAGGGTGATCGTAGGCGAAGCAAAAGGCCAAGGGTTAAAAAATCATTCGGTCCTGACTTCGTTAGCTATATGATTGAGGGCGAGCCCAATACATATCGCGAAGCGGTTTCCTCTTCGGAAGGACCTCAATGGAAAGAAGCAATAAAGAACGAAATCGATTCTATATTGCAAAATCATACTTGGGAGTTAGTAGATCTTCCACCTGGTTGCAAACCACTTGGATATCGTTGGATATTCAAAAGGAAGATGAAAACTGATGGAAGTATTGATAAATACAAGGCTAGGTTGGTGAATAAATGATTTAGACAAAAGGAAGGTCTAGATTACTTTGATACCTACTCGCCTGTGACGCGCATAACCTCGATTAGATTGGTTCTTGCTATAGCGGCTTTAAGAAATTTGGAAGTTCACCAAATGGATGTTAAAACCGCATTTCTAAATGGCGATTTAGAAGAAGAGATTTACATGGAGCAACCTGAAGGTTTCTCCGCCCCAGGACAAGAGGGTAAAGTGTGTAAACTCGTCAAGTCTTTGTATGGCTTGAAGCAAGCACCAAAACAATGGCACCAAAAGTTTGATCATGTCATGATTGGCAATGGTTTCAAAATAAATGAGTGCGACAAATTTGTTTATTTCAAAGACACAAGGGAAGGTTATGTAATCTTATGTCTTTACGTAGACGATATGCTTATCCTTGGGAGTAATGATAAAATTATCAAGGCTACTAAAAACATGTTGAAAGCGAGATTTGATATGAAAGACATGGGTTTAGCGGATGTGATTCTTGGAGTAAAGATCATAAGAACCCAAGATGGTCTTGTGTTAAGTCAATCTCACTATGTAGATAAAATTCTTGAAAAATTCAACTCGGGAGATACGAGTGTAGCTCGAACTCCAGTTGATACCTCCCAACATCTCAAGAAAAATAAAGGAGAAGGAGTTACTCAGTTAGAGTACTCAAGAATTATTGGCAGTATAATGTATCTAATGACATGTACTAGACCCGATTTACCTTACGCGGTGAGTAGGCTAAGTCTAGTGGTTCAAGAATTATTAACTGAAGGATGTAAATCTAGTGGTTCACATATGAAAGGATTGAATTGTTGAAAAGAGAAAGAAGAGGGGTTGGTTTGAGAGACGGTGATCCATCTTGTTTTAGAATTGATAACAAATAATTGAGTCTCCAAGATCACCTCTTAATCACGATCAACTTGTAGCAGGTCTGCAACGCCAATTAAGTAGTTCCCTCATTGTCCAAATGGATAAACGATTCTGTACCGTCTATAAAACCCGTTTCCAATTCTTATAAAGGTTCATATTTGCACCAACTTGAAGACCGAGGAATGTAAAATGGAAATTTCCCAACTTTACAACTCAACGAATTAGCTATTTTGGAGATTAAGTAAATGTATGTTTCATTTAATCACCAAAAAATAGTTTATATCTATTATATTTAATGCACGAGTTCATGACTCACAGTCTCACACAAGTTAACCCTAATCCCAAATTCTTGACATTTAATTATCTCATTTGTTTCGAGTGCTCATTTTAACTGTTATCAAACATTTAGACGACAATCCCGGTTTTAAGCGAGTGCTCATTTGTAAATGTTTTTTTTTTCTTATTCGAATAAGCTTATTTAAACCATATAAGTCAATATTAGTCTGAATTGAAATAAAAATTTTAGAACCTAGGATTTGAGTAACCCGAAATTCGCCTTGCTACTTGCTAAACACCCGTATTATGAACTTTTAAAGCGATATTGAAACGTGCATTATGTACTTTCATATATTAAATACTTTCATAACGATCCCTTGGAACATTTCTTTCGCCGCTCCTTTGGTGAAGAGTACGCGTTTTAAACGGCCCTAGTTGTTTGTATTGTTCTTGGCACTTGTTTTGTTTATTAATAAAAAAAATGTTTCCTTTTGGTGTTAACAAAAAATAAAGTTTGTTCGTAGAAGTTATAGACGATATGTATCCATAGAGTAGGAGTTGGGTAGAAAGCTTTATTTTCCTAGAAAGTCTAGGAAGCAATCAGAACGTGACATGTGACATTGAAGGATTTTAACTAAAAGGGCAATTGTGTAATTTGACATTTTATTTTAATTTTGGAATTTATATCTCATTAACTAACTATGCACGATTTTATGGTAACTGATTCTCCATGATTTGCGAATTACTACCAGACGTAAATATCAATCAAATTGCAAGATTATTCAACTTATTTTCAAGAATCAGAGATCGAAGAATTAGGTTTCGATCGTTGGGATTTCGAAAAGATCCTCATGGAATGGAAGAGCCATGTTTTGAGAGATACACAGGTTCGTACGTACGAGGGATAACTAATGAGTTATTTGATATTTGTTATGTTTTATTTTATTTGTCGGAGGTTTCGTTGCCGGTAACTGAGAAGGAGATGGTGGCTGGGTTGATTGTGGCGGTTGTGAGAAAGGGGGAAGGAGATGATGTTGGATGATGTTGGCGGTGGTGAAATCTGATGTTGGAGATGATGTTGGCTGATTTATATGTAAACAGCAAGCAGATTCATACAGTTGTGTTTTAGCATTCAGATTCATACAGTTGTGTTTTAACAGCAAGCAGATTTTTACAGTTGTGTTTTAGCATTCAGATTCATACAGTTGTGTTTTAACAGCAAGCAGATTAATACAGTTGTGTTTTAACACCAAGCAGATTCATACAGTTGTGTTTTAACAGCAAGCAGATTCATACAGTTGTGTTTTAGCATTCAGATTCATACAGTTGTGTTTTAGCATTCAGATCCATACAGTTGTGTTTTAACAGCAAGCAGATTCATACGTTGTGTTTTACCATCCATGTTGGTAATGCTGGAGGATTTCTTGACGCTGTGTTTTAACAGCAAGCAGATTAGCAAGCAAATTAATACGATGTGTTTTCTTGATGTGTTTCTTCATGAAGGATAGAAGGAAGAGAGAGAGAGAAAGGGAGAGAGAGATAAATGTGGGGTGGTTATGGAATGACAATTATTTCCATATTTAAAACAAGCTAAATGACATATCTATCCCTGATTAATTAAATAATCCTATTTTTAAGAAACACATATTACCAAAATGCCACCAAGATGATCTCAACCATTAAACACACCCATTGGATGACCCAGATCGCTTCCTAGACTTTCTAGGAAAAACACACTTTCCGTAGGATCCCCACTCTGTATCCATAATCAATAAAAGGTATCTTTGCTGTTTACGGATGGTAATGGGTCAGGTTCGAGTTGGATATTGCTAATCTTATACCTATACCCGGTTGAAAATTGTGTCTCATACGTAGCCCATTACCTGTCGAGTATTTGTCAGAAAAGTATAAATAGTATTATAAAATACATATTGTCAAAACAAAAACAAAAAAAAATAACATAATGAGCTTATGATAGTGCACAAAACGAACCAACCTTAAAATGTTGATTTTATTTATTTATTTATAAATAATTTAAAGACAAGGATTAAGGAGATAACAAATTTTATAAATAATAGTAAGTAAAAAAATGACATAGTGCACAAAAAAACCAATCGTAAATGTTGACTTTTTTTATACTTAAGGGGCTGTTTGGTAGCCTCTTAATGACCATTCAGATGCTACCTCTTAATGGTTTAAAACCTCTGAATGAATAAGAGGTAACCTCAAGTCTGAATGGTTAAGAGGTAACCTTTGAATGGTAAATCATCACATGTCACATTCTTCAACCTTCTTATTGGCAAAATTCTTAATGGTTCCATTCAGAGGCTACCAAACAGCCCCTAAATCTAGTATCACTAATTTTTTTAAAACTCAAGTAGTTGTTCTATTGTTATTATAAAAAAAAAGAAAATAAAATCTAGAATTGTGTTCATTTTTTATACGTAAATCTAGTATCACTATTTTTTTTAAAACTCAAGTAGTTGTTCTATTGTTATTATAAAAAATAAAAAAAAAATACGAAATAAAATCAAGAATTGTACTTGTATTTTTCATATTCAAAATCAAAAAAATTTTAAACATTGATTCATTGTCTAAGTCAAAGTTTTTCATTGTCTAAGTCAAACTTTTCCAGTTTAAGTAAAACTCCAGAGTAAAGTTAGTTAAGGGAGAAAACAGAAAAAAAATGACCTAAGATTTTTTTGACCAAGAAGAAAGAGGAAGACGTGGGCCATTATAAGAAGCAACAATGAATCTGAGAATTAACAACAAACATGAATTCCAAAGTAATCAAAACCTTGGTTAGGTCTTTCGGAACCATGCCTCGGACTGCCGTGGAGAGGCTATACGCCAGTTGGCACGCGCGCAGAAGCTTCCAGCATTTAATGACAAAGCAGTTTCAGTTCTGCATTCGAAACTGACGAGTCAACGGTTTTGACTGAAAATTAAATGACGTATTAAATTGCATTGAATACGTTTAATGCAATTTAAACCTCTCCTTTAATTCTTTTTTACTGCTTCGAATCAGGAGCTGTATAAATACAACAGCATGGTCACTGCAGAAAGACACCAGCAACACAACAGCACATGCAACTTTCTCCCTACATACTACTGATCTTCTTTTTGCTCACTTCAAGGTAGCCTTCGGGTTGTAGGCCAGCTCCGGCAGTACCACTACAGCAGCTGTCCTACAACCCGAAGGCTACCTTGAAAAGAGCAAGAAGAAGATCAGTAGTATATAGGGAGAAAGTTGCATGTGCTGTTGTGTTGCTGGTGTCTTTCTGCAGTGACCATGCTGTTGTATTTATACAGCTCCTGATTCGAAACAGTCAAAAGGAATTAAAGGAGAGGTTTAAATTGCATGAAACGTCTTCAATGCAATTTAATACGTCATTTAATTCTCAGTCAAAACCGATGACTCGTCAGTTTCGAATGCAGAACTGAAACTGCTTTGCATTAAATGCTGTAAGCTTCTGTGCGCGTGCCAACTGGCGTATAGCCTCTCCACGGCACCAACACCTTGTGCCAACTGGCGTATAGCCTCTACACGGCAGTCCGAGGCATGGTTCCGAAAGACCTAATTAAGGTTTTGATTACTTTGGAATTTATGTTTGTTGTTAAATCTCAGATTCATTGTTGCTTCTTATATAGGCACATGTCTTCTTCTTTCTTCTTGGTCAAAAAAATCTTAGGTCAATTTTTTTCTGCTTTCTCTCTTAACTGACTTTACTCTGGAGTTTTACTTAAACTGGAAAAACTTTGACTTAGACAATGGAAAAGCTTTGACTTAGACAATGAATCAATGTTTAAATTTTTTTTGTTATTTTGAATATGAAAAATACAAGTACAATTCTTGATTTTATTTCGTTTTTTTTTTATTTTATATAATAACAATAGAACAAATACTTGAGTTCAAAAAAATAGTGATACTAGATTTACGCATAAAAAAGAACAAAATTCTTGATTTTATTTCCTTTTTTTTATAATAACAATAGAACAACTACTTGAGTTTTAAAAAAAATTAGTGATACTGGATTTAAGTATAAAAAAAGTCAACATTTACGATTGGTTATTTTGTGCACGATCGTCATTTTTTACTCACTATTACTTATAAAATTTGTTATCTCCTTAATCCTTGTCATTAAATTATTTATAAATAAATAAAAAAATCAACATTTTAAGGTTGGTTTATTTTGTGCACTATCATAAGCTCATTATGTTTTTTTTTTTTTTTTTTGACAATAAGTATTTTATAATACTATTTATACTTTTTTGACAAATACTCGACAGGTAATGGGCTTCGTATGAGACACAATTTTTCAACCGGGTATAGGTACAAGATTAGCAATATCCAACTCGAACCTGACCCATTACCATCCGTAAACAGCAAAGATATCTTTTATTGATTATGGATACATATCGTCTATAACTTCTACAAACAAACTTTATTTTTTGTTAACACAAAAAGGAAATATTTTTTTATTAACAAACAAAACAAGTGCCAACAACAATACAAAACAACTAGGGCCGTTTAAACGGTTACTCTTCTCCATTGAGGTCGTTCTGAAAAGGAAACCGCTTCGCGATATGTATTGGGCTCGCCCTCAATCATATAGCTAACGAAGTCAGGACCGAAGGATTTTTCAACCCTTGGCCTTTTGCTTCGCCTACGATCACCCTCGTCAACCTCAGGTCGTTCATGTGTCTTATCATGAACTACCTTATTAACTGGTGTAGATGAGCTTTCACCTACTTCAAAATTGGGTGTTGATGACGTTGTATGTGTTCGTCCTCTCAAAGGAAACACATTCTCAAAGTACGAAACAACATTAGGATTCACCTCCATGACAGTGTGTTCGTGTACATCTGGATTCTTGGACTCATGTATAAGAAAGGGATGTACACTACTTTGAAGCGCATACCCAATGAATATGCAATCAACAGTTTTGGGTCCTATCCTAAGAGCCTTAGGAGGTGGCACAGTCACCTTTGCTAGGCAGCCCACACTTTCAAGTATTTGTAGGAAGGTTTTCTCTTTTTTCATAACTCATATGGAGTTTCGTCTCTCTTTTTAAGCGGTGTCTTGTTCAAAAGATAGTTAGCCGAGAGAATGGTTTCCCCCCACATGTCGTGGCTCACCCCAGAGCTTATCAACATGGTGTTTATCATTTCTTTCAATATGCTGTTCTTTCGTTCCGCCACGCCATTTGATTGTGGAGAATAAGGTGTACACTCATGTACAATGCCACTTTATGCGCATAAATTAGCAAAATGTGCAACATATTCGCCTTCTCGATCGATTCGCAAAGCTTTTATCTTCTTTTGAAGTTGATTCTCACCTTCATTTTTATACAAGATAAATTTACTTGTTGATTCGTCTTTACTTTTAAGTAAATATACATAGCAATATTTAGTAAAATCATCAATAAACGTGATGAAGTACTTATTTCCACCTCTTGTGGGTACCGCTTTTAAATCACAAATATCGGTGTGAATTAAATCAAGGGGTTCAGTTATTCGTTCAACCGATTTTGATGATGATCTTGTAAGTTTGGACTCTACACATGTTTCACATTTCGAATGAGAATCGATATGGAATGTTGGTATACATTTTAAATTAATTAGACGGCGTATTAAATTAAAATTTACGTGACCTAATCTACCATGCCATTTATTCGATTCAGAAAACTCAAACATACAAGTAGAAGTAGAAGCAATTTTATTCATCTTTTTGACAGCCATTACATTCAATTTGAACATGTCGTTTTGGGCGTAGCCCTTACCAACATACATTACTCGTTTAGTAAGAACAAAGTTGTCACTTTTAAATAATAAACGAAATCCAAACTTATTAAGCAACCATCCCGAGACTAGATTTTTGCGCAAGTCCGGGACATACAACACGTTGCTTAGAGTGAGCTCCTTCCCCGAAGTCCATTTCAAGATCACCGTTCCTTCACCCATGATGTCGGCGGTGGCTGCATTACCCATATACAGCTTCTCATCTCCAGCAAGCGCCTTTAAGGTGGTAAAGAGGCTTTTGTCTGCGCAAACATGACGGGTCGCGCCCGTATTAACCCCACCATCCTGTTGGAGTGTTGGTCACAGTATTGACATCATCAATCATTGCACTTTTGTTGGAAATCATTGCCAAAGGCATTCCGTTTTCATCCACCATGTGCGCGCGCTCACGCTCTCCTTTCTTGCATTGATTAACCCGATGCCCCGGCTCATAACAGTTGTAACAAGTTCCTTGTAACGCTTGAGTTTTCTTTTTCACAACCCTTTTTTTTTGTCTAAGTTTGCTAGCATTTTCTCTCTTTGTCCTTTTTCCCCTTACCCTTATTGCCCTTAGAGGATTGCCCATGCTCAACCAAATTTGCGCTAGCAGAAGTTTGCGTAAAGCTGTCTTTTCGGGCAATTCTATTGTCCTCTTCAATCCGAAGGCGAACAATAAGATCCTCTATAGTCATCTCCTTTCGTTTGTGTTTAAGATAATTCTTAAAATCCACCCAAACAGGAGGTAACTTCTCAATCATCGCTGCCACTTGAAATGTCTCGGTAAGTGTCATGCCTTCCACGAGAATGTCATGTATAGTATAATTTGCAATTCTTGAACTTGATTCATAACTGTTTTAAAAATCAACCATTTTGAATTCCAAAAAACGGGCTACCACAAATTTCTTTGTGTCAGCATCCTCCGTTTTGTACTTCTTGTCCAAGGCATCCCATAAATCTTTGGAAGTCTTTTGACATTGTAGTACACATTATACAAATGCACCCGAAAGCCTGTTTAACACATAGCCTCGACATATGAAATCCGAATACTTCCACTCATCTGCCGCGCACTGTCTATGTGCGTCGGTCTCCCCTTCCACAGGTTGGGGAGCGGTTTCAGTTAATAACCTAGCAAGGTTCATGGTAGTTAGGTAGAAGAAAATCTTCTGCTGCCACCTCTTGAAGTGTAGACCTGAGAACTTCTCGAGTCGTTCAGCGTGATTGGTCACTGTGGACGATCCCTGTCCAACACGTCCGAACCCACATATAATGATATGACTTTGTAAATCATCTGTCTGAAAGAAGTTCAATGATATATGAGAATTAAGAAAATGTAATTTCATTGTTATGAATTCCAAATAAATTGTATACAATCTTAATCTTAAAGGACAAAGTCGGTGGGTTTCCCACCGGCTTTGCCTCCCTGCCCCCTGATATTGCAATTTTAGCCCCCTGATTTTTGTATCTTCAAAGTTTTATAAAATGACAAATTTAGTCCATAAACCTTTTACTTTGAATTTCCAAAACTACAACCTCATCTTTCAAACTTTGACAGCACCAACCCTCTACTTTGGTTTTCCACCATCACCCTTTAGCTTTTACACAGTTACGCCACCAACCCTTTTCTTTTACATTTCCACCAACACCCCCTCATCTTTTACACATTTCTGCCACCTCCCCTATACTTTTACACTTTGTCTTTTTTAGACTTTGCTTTTTTAGCCGTTGCACTATTACTCCATTTTTACACCCGCCCAACTTTAAAAAAATTGCAATTGTAACCCCTAGACTACAATTCCTACTTTTGCAAATGACAATGCATTGTGTTTTACGAAATGTCTTAGGTATTGTGTTGTACAGTTTGTCTACATTTGTGATTTACACTTTTTTTGTAATTGTCTTTTACGCACTACGTTTTACAAATCGTGTTTTGTCTTACTATAAGTTTCCACCCGTCACGCGCCGCCGCAACGCGCGGAGGGCAAAATCCTAATACAATCTTAAAGGACAAAGTCGGTGGGTTTCCCACCGGCTTTGCCTCCCTGCCCCGTACTTTCACGATGTTGCAATTTTAGCCCCTTGATTTTGGTATCTTCAAAATTTTATAAAATGACAAATTTAATACCTAAACCTTCTACTTTGAATTTCCAAAACCACAACCTCATATTTCAAACTTTAACAGCACCAACCCTCTACTTTGGTTTTTCACCATCACCCCCTCAGCTCTTACACAGTTACGCCACCAACCCTCTTCTTTTACATTTCCACCAACACCCCCTCATCTTTTACACATTTCCGCCACCACCCCTATACTTTTACACTTCGTCTTTTTAGACTTTGCTTTTTTACCCCTTGCACTATTACTCCACTTTTACACCTGCCCAGCTTTTAAAAAATTGCAATTGTAACCCCTAGACTAAAACTCCTACTTTTGCAAATGCTAATGCATTGTGTTTTACGAAATGTTTTGTGATTTACACTTTTTTTTTAATTTTCTTTTACGCACTGCGTTTTACGAATCGTGTTTTGTCTTACTATATGTTTCCCCCCGCCGCGCGCCGCCGCAACGCGCGGTGGGCAAAATCCTAGTTACTGCTTAAATGAATAAGAGCAGAATTTAGTGGTGCAAGGACTTTTACCTCACTCTCATCAGGTAATAAACTACGAACATCTTGCAGCTCAAAACGAGATGCGATTAATTGGCCACCAGCAGCTAACCATGGTGTAAGGGCCATTGAAATCCCCACCACAAGAAACAACAAAGAAGATAACTGAGGAGTCATTATGCCCTAAACAAACACAAATTTAAAGTACCAATAAGTGACAGTTACTATTAATGAATACATATGTTTATATGTATATATACAGCTTAGACTGATGAAGCTTACCTGATCGACCGATTAATGCAACAAATGCGAATTCTCCACCAGGTGCAAGTAAAAGACCAACTCTAATAGCAGATATTAACAAAACACCAAAAAGTCTACCAACTACAGCTACCATTACGGTTTTCCCAGCAATTAGAAGCCCTAATGATCCCATAACAGGAAAGTTCGAGACAAGAAGTTTTGGATCGATTGACATTCCAACCTGAGAAACAGAATGTTGATATTGCTAAAAGTTTCAACATTTACAGATTACTAAGGAAACAAAGATATGAGGAATACCGTCATGAAGAAGAGCCCTGATAGAAGGCCACGATACGGAGCAATATCTGATTCGACTTGCAAAGAGAATTTAATTTCTGCAAGTAGCAAACCAGCAAGAAAAGCTCCAAGAGCCATTGAAAGGCCAGCATGTAGCATTTATCATTAAATAAAGGAATATTAACTTTAACGTTGTAGAGAACAGAAATGTAATGATCAAAACTGTAAGTCCACTTACACGGGCAGTAAGTAGACTAGTACCCAGAATAACCAGAAGCGTATTTGCGGAAAATATTTCTGCATTTTGCATCTCGGCAATTTGCTTGTAAATTGGGCGAAGAAGCTGCAAATAGTACGGGAAAGAGCTGAGTGATTGACACCAATTGCACCAAAACCTCTATTCAAATACTTTATAAACCTTTCTAACATTAGTATCCTTATAGGGAACTTACCAACCGTCCCCCAGCAATAATGGCACTGATAGCAACAAGTGCCTTTACAGCAGCCAATCCAAGAGCTTCAGCAATTGCATAGAAACCAATCTGAACATGTAAAAAAAGGCACATTGAAAAATGGAAGAATTTGGTGTGTATTAATGTACATATATACTTACCCCTCCTTTGGATGAATTTGGTGAAATAAGAGGAATGAGAATCAGCAAAACAACAACGGCTAAATCCTGACAGAAAACAATAACCGTGTTAAACGTAATGTTTTCTTGGAACGTTTTAAAAATTACATATATCCACACTAACGCCCATAAAGAAGTTATATTACATACCTGGAAGAGTAAAACAGAAAATGTGGCTCGTCCATGACGAGATGTGCTCTCACCTCGCTCCTGCAATACATGCAATACAGGTTCATCTTGTAAAGCTATATGATAAGATGGTAATATATAATATAAAATATAACAGCAGTACTCGTTTTTGGATCGATGATTACCTGGAAGAGTAAATCAGAAAATGTGGCTCGTCCATGACGTGATGTGCTCTCACCTCGCTCCTGCAATACATGCAATACAGGTTCATCTTGTAAAGCTATATGATAAGATGGTAATATATAATATAAAATATAACAGCAGTACTCACTTTTGGATCGATGATTACCTGCAGGACAACTGCTGTAGAAGATAATGCCAAACCATTACCGATGACAATTGCAGCAGGTCCTGGCAGTCCGCATACAATATGAGCAACCAATCCCACCACAACAGCTGTCACCAACACCTGCATCAGTGTATCACCAACAAAAATTAAAATAAACAGTAGCACAACACAAAATGTATAGACCAGATTATTTGTAGTTACCTGAGCAGAACCCAATCCAAAAACGTATTTCTTCATGGAACTCAGCCTTTCAACAGAAAGCTGTGAACAGTAAACAATACACAGTTTCAAGTTTCAACCCATGTAATACAAAAGAAATATGAAATTAGACTTATTTTCAAACCTCAAGGCCGATATTAAAAAGCAGGAAAACAACCCCGAATTCTGCTATTGCTTTTGTCGCATGAACGTTACGTATAATTGAGAGACCATAAGGCCCAATCAAGATGCCAGCTGTCAGATACCCAAGAACAGGGCTTCCTAAAAATGCAACCAAAAAGGAAGACAATCATTAGTGATATGATACAGACTATATAATTTAATATTAATTGAAAACTCCAGTACCTCCAGGAAGTTTCTGAAATATCGGCACAAATATTACACTGCCAAGTAACAACCACAACACATCAAAAAGAGAAGCTTCTTCCTCATTAATCTGCAGAGATAAAACATTAAAATACACAATAAAACATAGTAGAAATATTAATCTAGAGACAAAAGCAGACAAATCATAAGGTTTTGGGGCTAGAAAACAATACCTCTTTTGGTGTGGAAGCATCTCAATTATCTTTTTAATTTTTTTAGGTAATTTTTTTATCTTTTTGACCAAAGGCCTAGCATTTGAAGAAACTTCATCGACATCGGTGGTGATAACATTTGGAGGCTGAAGTATTTTACCGATCCGTTCTTGCTTAGCATAGAAAGCAAAGTTGTAAATATACCACCAATATTCTACAAATTATTAGCCAATAATGTTTGATAAGTGAACCAGAAAAAGAATGTATACCTTGCACCAACAAGCAAAGACCCAAATAACAATTTGGGTAAATGCTGTCTTATAGATTCGCGAAACTCCTGAAAAATTGCTGCTGGTGTAAACTCAGTACCGTCTCCCTCCAAGGAGAAAAACGATGCAGGAAAAAAACGAGATGATTTTTTCAATAATGCTTTTGGTGGCGGTGAGTTGTCCTTTGTGAAATCCTTCTGTGTTTCTTGTTTTTTTGTTTGAACCACGTTCTTTGTCTTTTCGGCATCACTTTCAGCGTCTTTGGTTATTTGTTCATTCTCTTTGTCACTATCGTCAGAAAATCTATAATCTTCCGACATTTGGTCTACGAAAGTTAGCTCTGTATCTTGTATGGGGACACTCGTACCATCTTCAACCGTTGCATCACTGTAATTGCTAGCAACGATTTCAACTGAATTCCCTGCAAGGGCGTTTTCGTCATCATGTGTCTCCGCATCTGAAATTGTACCTTCAAATGTATCCGCGAGAGAAACGGCAAGAACTTTTTCAGCTTTCTTTAATGCAACTTCAGCATCGTTAACACATTTCGTAGCCTCAAGTTCCAGAGCAACGGCTTCTTCTGCTAAAAGCATTATATTCGCCACATCTTCTTCCACTTTTAATGCATCTGTTTGTGCTTTCTCTGCAAGTTCATTCAGTATAACAACTTCTCGTTGTAACTCGTCTTTTCTCGTTTGTAACCGAATCAAAGCTTTCTCACAATTTTCCAAATTCTCCCTGCACTCCTTCATATCCTTCTGAGCAGCTAAAAGTGTTTCCTCTTCTTTCATCAAATTCAAATTTTCATTTTCGTTTTTCTCTTTTGCAACTTCTAACGATTCAAGAGCCACCTGATGCGTAGCTTCAGCTAAAGAAAGTGCCATTTTGGCTCTCTGAATAGCTTCTTTCGTGGGGTCTTCTTCTTTCACAATATCTTCAATAGCAATTAACTCCAAGTTGACATCATCCCATGCGTTCAACGCTTCGTCTTTTAGTGCTATTGCTGCTTCTGATATCTTCTGAGCTTTATCCTCAAACATTGTACTATTAAGTTGCGCTATCTCCAACTCTTTACGCGCTTTTCGTAACAACTCCTTTAATTCATCCAAAGTGGGACCCATCACTTCTGCTTCTTCTCCCTTCTCTCTTGAATCACTCTTACTTTCTTCTTTTGAATCGTCGACATTTATACTCTCAATAGATTCTACATCCTTTCCGTTCTCGTTTATTAAAGTGATTGAATCATTTCCCTGACAATTTGTTTTAAGATTCCCCCTTGATGTCTTAAGTGTATAAATTCTAGTAAAAAATTTATTGGTTCTACTTGAATTATAACCATGATTACTAGAAGCAATTAGTTTCTTTTTCGAGCCAACGTTTGACACAAACCTTTGATTGCCCACGAAATTATAACCAAAAGTTGACTGCAAGTTCTGCTGGTCAAATATTCCGCCACTAGTACCTGGAAAACCACGAGTCTGGAAATTACATGAAAACTTCATATTTCCTCTCGCTTTCTCAGTTTTGTTTGCTAAGTGATCGTAAAATTAAATCTCAATAGGCTGTAATATCAAACACCTGCAAGATAAGTCCAAAGCTAAATTTAAACCAAATTACATCAACTTAAACCTCCCTTGCGCTACTGCTTTATGGCTCCAAATGAAAAAGTAAAACAAAGAGATGCATATGAACATATTATACCCTCAATGTCTCTGGTTCTTGTGAGTAATTAGTTTCTGAAACCTATGTAATCCTACATGCATATCATTAGAAATTACACACACATTATTCTGCCAGTATTGGTATTTCTTTTTGGGTGGCTGTAAATTACACTGTAAACAAACTTTTTAATTAGAAGATGCCAAACAGGGCCTAAGACATCTTAAACTAGCCGAAAGTCCTAATGGTAAAAGTTCAATCATCTAAAGTATGACTTCAGCATTGACTAAATCTAATCGCAACTTAAATTTAACACGCTAACTAAATCCTAAAAGTTGAGTATCCATCATACATGCTAATTCAAATTAGCCAGAAACACATGAATAGCTTTGATATTTGTTAGGTTCTACAATCAAATTCCAAACATCTAAAATCACTTTTCGGATCAATGGATTTAAGTGTCGATCAGCGTTCTCCCTCAGTCCCTCTAAAACATTACAACAGTCAATTACACTAACTTAAGTGTGCGGATTCCCTTAACATACTTTCAATCATCTAAAAGTTGGTGCTAAATTTACAAATCAAATTCACTCAATTAAAGTTTACCATCTAACAACAATTACTAAAATGTAAAAAGTATCCAGCATCCATTATGCTGTTAAATTAAACACACATGAATTATGTTTCTGATCAGCGACTTTAATGTCGTGCCTAATGCATTGTAGATACATCACCACAACTAATTAACGAAACTTGACCTTTTTTCTCATAGTTAGGCTTCAGCATATACTAAATGCAGCCCTGAATAAAATAGAGTTTACAATAAGAAACCAAATTTCAAAACCTACAAAATAGCAATCACACATACTATCCCGAAAGCCCGTATACTTTTCCAAGTTTCGCTCCAGCAATCCGAATTTCAATTTCTAGTTAGTCTAAAAATACCTACAACATCACTATAATCAATTACTCAAGTTCAACCATACCTATACATATCCATATCCTAACAATATAATAAGAATAATCTAACTTCACATCTACATAGTTAGACTCAGTTATCTACTATGTCAAATAATTTGACTGCTACACCTCAATCATGAAACATTTGTGATATCTATTACTTGAATCAAACGTCAATAACCTAAAGTTCAAATTCTAATCAATCGAGTTTCAATTATCCTTCAAAGTGTAACCTAGAAACATTACAGCAACAAATTATTCAAATTCAAACTAATTACATAAATATAAACATCATGTATTGATATAAATACATACACATGTGAGTAGATGAGGTAACGAAGAGCAAAATTTACCTGATCAATCGTGACAGATGTGAGTGCAATTTAGAGCTTGAAACAGCAGTCAATGGCGGATAATTACATAAAGAATTTATACAATATAAATTACCAACTATTTTGTGCATTAGGAGTTGTACTCCTAGCTTAGGGTGAGTTTCAAAAAAAAATTTTGGTTTTTCACTTTTAACCCAAGTATTTTCATATTTTGTATTTTAACCCTTTTTAATTTTTTACTTTTAACACAAAGTTTTTCATCTTTTATAATTTAACCCAACACTTTAGTATATACAACTTTGGTCCCTCATACTTTTTATCTTTCGTAAGTTTTTCGTTTTACGTTTCGTTCTAAATTTTGCGAGTTAACACGTCGTAGCGTGCATGTGAGGTTCAACGTTTTTTGTTCTATTTTTTCGAATTTGATAGGCCCGTCGCAACGTGTCCATTTTTCCCTTTTGACAAGTTCGCCGCAACAAGCGGGTCCTTGATCGACTAAGTTATTATTTTCTACGTTTTACGTTTCTGTTTAATTTCTTCGCATTAACACACTGTAATGGGTGTGTGTGGTTCAACGATTTTAAGCCTGCTTTTCGTTCGGTGTAATTTTTTCCATTTTATCTATTTTATTTTTACGAGTTTTTCCGATGTTGGGAGTCGATGCCGGTGTGGCATTGGTGCTACTTGGCATGGTTTTACGAACGTTTTTAACCTATTAAATTTTTTACTAATATTTTGTTTCTGTTTACCCTTATACTTTCTTTACTTAAAAACTATTTTTTTACGTGCATATTTTATGTACGGGTAGGTATAAATATGATTTGTTATACATTTCGACGTAAACTTTTTTTATAAACAACTCTAGGTCAAATATAATATGTTTTCGTTTAAGGAAACCATTTTTACGTGCATATTTTTATGTACGTTTCGGTATAAATTTAAGTTGTTCTACGTTTCGACGTAAACTTTTTTGGGAAATGATTCAGGTCAAATATAATATGTTTATGTGTTTATTTTATGTATGTTTCGTAAAGTTTGTTTCGAACCGTGTGGAGTCAAATTATGGTTTCTTTTTTTTCCCTTTTATTCGAAAACTCTAATTAATCCCTTTCGATTACATGTGTCAGATTTTCCTTTATGTCTGTTACGTTTTTTATGTATGAGTTGGGTCACACATATTACGTTATGATTGTTTGATATGAATTTGATTTACTTTATGTTTGATCCAATCACAATGCTTATACAAGTTACATTGAGTTCAACTGGATACGTCGAAATACGTGGTTTCATATGGTTAATGCATCATATAACGTTTGGACTAATCCATTCAATGTTTACAATGTACCCGCGCCGCAACGCGGGCGGGTCTTAATCCTAGTATATATTAATTTGCAACATATCTATGCATTATGGTTTTGTAACATAATGCTTAGTTGGTTGTACCACTAAAGACAAATTCATATCTATGCATTATGATTTGAAACATAATGCTTAATGGGTTGTACCACTAAAGACAAATTTGTATTTCATTTAATAACTATAAATAATTTTTTTCCGTTTCAACGTGCGTGTGTGGTTAAACGTTTTTACGCCGTCAATTTTTTTCCGTTTCACAGGTTCATCGTAACGCTCGGGTCCTAGATCGACTTATTTATTTTTTATATGTTTGACGTTTCGCTTTAATTTTTTCGCATTAACACGCTGCAACTTCAGTGTTGGTGGTCGCTGGTAGTAGTGTGGCATTAGTGTTCGCCCCCGTCGCAACGCGGGGGTGCTTAATACTAGTTAGGTTATAAATGGAAAAAGACGTACGGTTGATGACGTAAGAATTAGTTAGCAAGAGTTTGTTATTTATTTGTCTGAACAAAGAGAAACGAAGGGTTCTTCGGTATGATATTTTGACCCGTGTTGTTACACCCTAAATCGTATTTGACAAAAAGTCGCAGCGGAAACACGAACCATAAAATTTCTTTCATTATAAATACCTCAACTTATTTAAAATTTAGCTTTAACGTAATTCTTATTCATAAATCCGTCATCCTCTTATTTACTAATTAAAAACATAGCTTGCGTTTACTACCTTTTTCATTCAACGTCCCCGTACAATCTCTCTAGTGACTCGGTCTTCAATCCCTAATCCTTCTGATAATCGCTCATTATCCGTACAACCTGCATTCACCACATGCATTCATAACATTAGCACGCATTAAAGAAACAACGTTCATTCGCGTACACTTCACACTTCGTCATCTTTTAAGCTTTAAGCATTTCATCTGCATATCCATTTCCTGGTGAGGCTTCAATAATGTACCTGCATTACTTTTCGTTCTCGAGGTACACCATTAATAACGTTAACCCTCAACGTGTCTAAATCATGCATACATGCGTACTCACATACATATCTTCATACATACATATTTTCCCTACAACTTTACATACGTGCATACACTCATACATGCCTTTATACATACATACATACACATCTACATGCATACAAACCTTTCCCACATGATTGCATACATACATACCCTCGTGCATATCTTTACACATACATACATACACATCTACATGCATACAAACCTTTCCCACGTCATTGCATACATACGTACCCTCGTACATATCTTTACACATACATATATACACATCTACATGCATACAAACCTTTCCCACATCATTGCATACATACATACCCTCGTGCATATCTTTACACATACATACATACACATCCACATGCATACAAACCTTTCCCACGTCATTGCATACATACGTACCCTCGTACATATCTTTACACATACATATATACACATCTACATGCATACAAACCTTTCCCACATTGCATACATACATACCCTCGTGCATATCTTTACACATACATACATACACATCCACATGCATACAAACCTTTCCCACGTCATTGCATACATACATACCATCGTACATATCCTTACACATACATACATACATACACATCTACATGCATACAAACCTTTCCCACGTCATTGCATACATACATACGAGAATTAAATTAATAATTCTTATCTGGGGTACGGGATCCCACTTTAAGGTTCCCAAATGGAACCTAAGGTGGGATTCTTGCCTGGGCTATGGGATCCCGCTTTAAGGTTCAGGAACCTGAGGTGGGATTCTTACCTGGGACATGGGATCCCGCTTTAAGGTTCAGGAACCTGAGGTACCTGGGACATGGGATCCCGCTTTAAGGTTCAGGAACCTGAGGTGGGATTCTTACCTGGGACATGGGATCCCGCTTTAAGGTTCAGGAACCTGAGGTGGGATTCTTACCTGGGACATGGGATCCCGCTTTAAGGTTCAGGAACCTGAGGTGGGATTCTTACCTGGGACATGGGATCCCGCTTTAAGGTCCCGTTTCTTCCTACATGCTTGTAAATTCACATTCTATCATATGAACTTAAAATCCCACATCCGGATTACGGAAAATTCTTAACTTACGCTCCATCGGCTTATTATCATTTTCCAACTATTTGACCCGTTATGGGTATTTGCGCATTAAACGGTTTATGACAACAAAACCATACTTCCCATTTCCATACTTGTCCAAAACATTAAACTAATCGTATAACTTGTTCTTAAACCACTTATTAAGATCATTTGCCCAAAATACCCATCAAGGGCATTTTGGTCAACTTTAATCCCATCCTTTACGACGAAAGACTACGACACATAATTGACTTTAACCATCATGCTTAGTTAATTAAAACGCCTTATAACTTAAACGAACATAAGAAGTGATTGCAGAAATCACTTACCTCGTGCGTCCGAGTTCGTGTCCGTTATCTTGTCTCTTTTTGACCCGTTAGCCTTTCATGCTTGAGTCCTTCTCGACATGATTCCTATACTTTCATGTCGCCAAATCGCATTCTTATTAGCATACATAATTGTACAAGCTAACGATCATATCGATCGTATAATTCATATTTGACGTTCATAGTCACTTCTAACAAGCATAATACATGTAAACAAATTCATATCATTTCCAACTCGTGGAGTCCGTAACGTCATCGCATTAGACACACATACGTCTAACACGCATCATATAACTTACTTTAGTCTTACAATTATGACAACATGACAGTTGACTTTTAGAAGTCAACGGTCCATTTACTTTAGCTTTTGACTTTTCATTATATACCCGTAACATTATAATCGACTTATACGGACATCACTATATACATATCATCTTTTACTTACATACAATTTCATCTATTAAGCTCACATAGGCATTTCATCAAACACTTGGTGTGCGTACTGCCTTCTAAGCATAACGTACAACTAATTCATGCACAATCTTCTAATTTCATACATAATTCATCAATTTCTTCCTTCCAATCAACACGAATCATACATGCATAATCATCAAACATATAATCATCACATTTCTTCCAATCCTTCTAACAAGAATCCATCATACATAAAAATACATCAACCTTCCACAAGAATTAGACATGGATGATGATTCAAATCATCATTCTTACCATAACAAATGGGTTTCACCCTTAAACATCAAATTAACCTCATTCATGCATAATCCATGTTCCAAATGATGAATCTAACACATACTCATGCTCAATTTCATACAAATTCGTGATTTACAACATAACCCATTTCGTGCATCATCACCAATCTCGAATCTAAGACATACCTTACGATCCCCTTGTGATGGTGATCATTAATCCGTGTTTGGTTATGAATTTGGGCCTTGATTCATTCTTCAATTTGAAGCTTTTGCATGAACTAGGGTTTGGGGCTCTTGAGAGCCCCTGATCGATCTATCCAGAACACACACGAAAGTGTGTGTGTGTGTGTGTGTGTGATCTTTTAGTTATTAACATAACTTTCCCCTTTTTCAACTTTGGCCCCTCATGTTTATTACTTACTCATGTTTGGCACAACTTTCATTCTTTTTATTACTTTTACCCTTTTGTTAACTTGGTTAAATAACCCAGTCATTCATTTCTTGATGCACCACATCATAACATTTAACGAATATAAACATTCGGGTTTTGGGGTGTTACACGTGTTATGTACTGAAACTAGTAGATGCCCCCCGCGTTGCGGGCGGTGGCCGAATAATTCTCAACCAATTCAAAAAAGACTACTATAACTTTGATATGCAAAAAAACGATGATAAGACCGTAATTTTGGGCTCAGGGCAAAACTGTAATTTTTCAGGACTAATGAGCCAGTGTTAGGCAGCTAGAGTTATGCGCCGCCCGCGTTGTGGGGCGCTAAACCGAGTATTTCTTAGGTTAATAACATGTACGCCTTTATGTCGGTTAGTTATACATGCTACCTATAACACAATATCAAAAAAGATACATCAAGTTAACCAATTAAAGAAAAACAGTACCATAGTTATGATAAAAAAAAAATAACTAAAACGATGACAAGCGTGTAATTTAGAGTTGGGGGCAAAACAATAACTTGTCAGGACCAATTAGCGAGTGCTAGGCAGCTATTTGCCATGAATAAAAACAAAATTAAGTCAACAAAGTAAAATAAAACACTACCATGGTTTTGCCCAAGAAAAAAAAAACGATGGCAAGATTGCAATTTTTAGCGGAGGTAAAATCGTAATTTTAAAATGGAGGTAAAATAATATTTTGAACTGAGGGCAAAACCAATTTTTATTTTGAAATGGGGGCAAATTCGTAATATTTTAGCTGGGGCAAAATCGTAATTTTAAACTGGGAACCAAATCGTAACTTGGCAAGACTCTAGCTGAGTGCAAAACCATAATTTTATTTTGAACTGGGGGCAAATTTGTATTTTTTAACTGAGAGGAAAATCGTAAATTTAAGCAAGGGGCAGAAGCAAAATTTTATTTTGAATCGAGGGCGAAAGCGTAATTTTACACCTGGGATAAAATTGTCATTTGACATCACCTGTAAATAACTATTATATGGAAAAAGGAAAAAAAAAACAAAAGTAAAAGTGGCCGCCAAAAGTGGCCAACCACATGACAATACTATTCCCCGCTAATTTTTATTTTGAAATGGGGGCAAATTCGTAATATTTTAGCTGCGGGCAAAATCGTTATTTTTAGCTGGGGGCAAAATCGTAGTTTTAAACTGGGAACCAAATCTTAATTTGGCATGACTCTAGCTGATGGCAAACTCATAATTTTATTTTGAACTGGGGGCAAATTTGTATTTTTTAACTGAGGGCAAAATCGTAAATTTAAGCAAGGGGCAAAAGCAAAACTTTATTTTGATTCGAGGGCGAAATCGAAATTTTACACCTAGGATAAAACTGTCATTTGGCATCATCTATAAATAACTATTATATGGAAAAAAAAAAACAAAAGTCAACATGGCCGCCCAAAGTGGCCAACCATATGACAATATTATTCCCGGCTGACGTAATCATCTTCTAAATGTTAATATGTATAATGCCCTTTGGAAGAGAGTCGTTTAAGTTGTTTATAGGTGTATATACATAAACGAGTCCGGACTCTCGTCTATTTATGGACGAACAAACGCCCAGTAAGAAAGTAAAAAATAACCAGGGCATGCGAACCGATATTCAGAAGGCACGTCCTTTCCTCCTGGTGAAAAAGGACGTACATCATGAGGTGCGTCTAGTCCGAATGATGTCATCTAAAAACAATCAGTGTAAATACCCTCTCCATAGTACACCTCAAGTACGATTTTCTGAACCCTCGTTCTTATCTTCTCTCTCTACTTTCTCTCTCTAAACAAATACTTATCCTCACGCCGGATGGTGGTCGCAAAGTGGCCCTCCCACCTCTGCGGCGAGCCTAACAGTTTATTTGCTTGTGCAGGTTGTCAAGCTTTCAAAATCTAATCATGACTGAACCATAGTTCGGTTCACTTTTTGGATCTTCAATTGGCGTCATCTGTGGGACCCGAACCCACGACCACGTACACCTCAAGAACGGTTTTCTGAACCCACTTTTTCGATCCAAGGCCCGGATCTCAGGATCACTATCTTCATCCAAAATCAGTTCCGGTATCACCTGAGCAGCCAAAGAACCACAGGATCTGTCGGTACCGGTTGTAGATCCAGCAAGAGAAGGGTTTTTAAGAGGTGCTTCTGGGTCACCAGGAGCCCGTATAGCAAAAGCAGCAGGAGTAATTTGTTGCAAGAATGTGTCTGCTTCGCTGGTTGTTTCTAAAAAGTTGAAATCCAAGTCAGCAAAACGCGGAACCTTCAAAGCATCCTGGAGTGACATGGTAACACCTGACAAACGAAAGTTAGAATGGAAAGAAAAACGGTGTCGTGGTTAGAAAAAGACCGGATCACTCACCATCATCTTTTTTAACAATCACCCGCCAATCTCTATCCCCACGACCCCATATTTGGCTAATACGCCCCAATAGTAATAAATGCTCCGGAAGAGACTAATGGGACTTCGGTTATCGACTAGGTTTTGGGCCAACACTTGGTAAAAAACAAAGTTCTCTTTAAGTTCAACGTCCTTCGATTGATTTTTGAATCTCCATGGCAAATCGACCAGAAGGCATAAATCGTCCAACCAAGAGAAGTGATCTTTCCAATTTTTTAGGCTCGTTTTTTCCTCCGGAACAGATTTCCGATGGGCAAAGGTGAACCAATCTCCGACAGTAATAAATTCGTAAAAATAACAAAAAACATTTAAATCCGGCTTGTGGTTCAGGGCCTACAGAAGATCTCAAAGTGGTTTATCCTACTAAGTCCGAAGGGGTTTACTAGAGAAAGGTGAACTCGGAAAAACCGGAGGACCATTATTAAAAATTTTGTAAACGAAACGCGATAGTTTGCAAAATTACACACTCGAGTGTAAAATGCAAACTTCCCCGCCAGAAGTGGGTATATTGCTCGGTCCTTCTCTGGAAGCTCAGGATTTAAAAACGTCGGAGTCTGATAAACACTAACAAACTTATCTAGCTACTTTTGTGTTAACACACTAAAACTTACGGACAAGTTCTCTTTGCCCGGAATCATGTTTAAGGAAGAGAAGGTAAGGAACGTACCTCTCTGAATGTGGAAGAAATGAGAGAATGAATAATCGCCGGAATTAAAGGTTCTGTTCGCTAAAAGAGAAAAAGAAGCAGAGAGCAGAGAAGAAAAGGTAAAAAGTGAATACAGAATCTCCTTATATATAAACAAAGGGGGAATAGAAGACAGTTGGTCGCCATCTGTCCAATCGGAAGTCACATCAGGAGACGTTTGCGATTCCCAAGGTGGAATAATTACGGATACCTGTGGGTGACTGACAGACACGCGCCACCTCACCATCTGAACGACAGGATAAACTGGGGGACTTGTTGATTACATAACCGAGTCCGGACTCTCGTCTAGGCCGGACGAACAAACACCCAGTAAGAAAGTGCAAAATAATAAAGGCATGCGAACCAGTATTCAGAAGGTACGTTGTCACACCCCGATATTTCCACGTATTACCGGTGGGCCCGGGTGGGGAGTATCGTGATGTAGTTGATATCATCATGGTCAATAATCACAGTTTAAATGCACAGCGGAAGTCTAAAGTAATTTATACAAACCGATTCGAAAGTAACATAAAATATTACATAACGGGTTGTAAGAGGATCCACAGGTGGATTAAAACAAAAGAAGTAATGTTCAACAGACTTAAAGTGATAAAAGCTTGCAAGACTCTTTATTTAATCACTCAGGAGTTCCTGCCCATTTCGCTTAGTACATGCACTTAATCTTTTTGAAAATACGTCAGTTTACACTGGTAAATACAATTAACTGGCTCTTTTGAAAACATTTAAGAAAATTGATTTAAATGCACAAGACACAAATATTCTTTTATAACTTGGGACAATTATTTAAAAATAATCTTGTATACAGTTTTACATGTTTGTCGTCCATTTGGGACCCGGTTAGAAGAGCCGGATTAGATTAATAGACACGCCACAAGTATAAGCCCACAAGAGAGTGAGATACCATTTATACATACGCAACTGTCAGGTGTATGCCTACACCCCGTGCTTAAGCCGTGGCCATTTCTAATAAATGAGCCGAGGATATCCAGGACATGGTCATTAACCCCCCAAAGGCATTGCATCAAACAAAATAGATTAAAACGGGTTATGTAAATGTATTAATCACAATCCGATTTAAATAACTACATACCCGACCAAGCGGTATTATTATAATACTGTATCCCAAGCCCGTATAACTGAAAATAAGTTAAAAGTATTTACCTGAGCAAAATATAATTTTAATCTCAGTCGTATAACAATCAGCAAGTGCAAATAGCTTTTACTGGGCTCCTAAATCTGGAACGAAGGTTTTAATAACCTATTAGATTCCTAACGGGTCTTACTTAAGTTAAAACTTAGACCGGTTAGTTTTAAATGAAAGGCTTACGGTTCAAAACGCAAGATTAAGCGAAGACCGGATTAGAATGTGATTTAGACCCGACAAGTATGAAGACTTGTATAATATGGGTAAACTAAACACATTCTGGATTTTGAAGTAAAAATGATAAGGTTTGACCCGTTTCGGTTAATTTATGCAAACTAGTTACATAAACCGTACCGAACGCGAATATGCATAATGGGTAACCAAACGAGTCATGTACAGGTTCCACAAGTTAATATGCTTAAAATATGTTATGATATCAGTAGGATATCTTCCATTATGCCCAAAACGAATGTAAAACCAGTTTAAGCCCCGTCAGGGTATTTTGGTCATTTTAAAGTTTATAAAAGAGGTTAAATAGCAATATGAGGTTCTGGTCTAAAATAATCATTAAAAATATTTATTTTAATAAGTTATATCAGTAACATATTATATATATGTGAAATTTATCATTTATGACCAAACTATGCACCGTAGGGGCATTTTGGTCATTTCACATATGCTATAAGGGTCAAATTTGAAAATCTGAGTTCAAAACTTTTACTTACTGCTTAAGTATAAAAATTTATTCATAACATCAGTAGGTAACAAGTCTTAGGTGCTAAATATGGTTTTAAACCATACTATGCGCCTAAATCGCATAAAAGTTGGTATTTGACGATATTCGGGTTAATTAAGGAAATCTGAGATTTTGATCAGTATCTACTATTTAAAATAATTTATTTGATGTATAAAATCAGTAGAAAAAGGTTTGATATGTAAAGGATGTGTAAAACTCATTTTATTAGCAAAAAGGGCATTATCGTCAATTACCGAGCCTATGCAAGAATCTTATGTTATGATCAGTTTAAAATTTAAAAAAAATTTCCAAAAATCCCTAAATATTATATCTTAACAGTGGGTAGAAAGTTTGGTGTCAAAATTTGGGTTTAAATAGGTTTTATGCCAAAAAATGCCGTTTAATTAATAAAAAGCTTTCATTTTACGATATCGCGCATAACTTCTATTTTAGACCACGAACCGATGTCAAATTTTTAGGACATGCTTATAAATCAGTAATAAAGGATTTTGTCCTCTCACATTTTCAAAAATCTCGTTTTAATATCAAAAGGGCATAATGGTCAACTTTTAAGCATTTAACGGAAACATGCAATGAACTAGGATTTCTATGGAACCAAGTTGTATAACCTCAGATGGTTATACTAACCTATAATATGGTCCTAAAGGAACCCTAAGTCATATCTAAACTAATCTAAATTGGGTCAGAACTGAAAGTCAAAGCAAAAATCTACTTTTGCGACTTTCGGTTCCGAACCGAGTCTAAACTCAGAATTGTTGGGTTGAACATGTCTAAACATGTTCTTATATTATTTACCAAGTTATTTAAGTGTTAAAACATGTTCTATAACCTATGCATTATCAGTTATGAATTAATTTGTAAAAACTGGCCCGTTTGACTTTTTATTACTAAGTTTGACCCGACAATTGACCAAGTAAAAGCGATCAGTAGGTGCCCTTTTAAGGGTTTATTACCTACATAATTACCAACTCATAGCCACTTTCAATTCGAATAATGGCTGGACCATTTGTGATTAATCACAAAGTCAAAGCTTAACTACGATAACTTTGACTTTCGGTCATTAAGCTAATAAAACTTGAACTAAAGAAGCTAAGAATGCTTACAAGAATCCTTAGCACGAAATTTGAACTGAGGAGAACTTCCTAGAGCTCCAAGGGACTTCAGAGAGTGAGCTTAGAATGAAAACTCAATTGCAAGTTCTAAGTGATAAAAAATGTGGGCTATTTATAAGGGATTTGAAGCTGCCAATATCAATACACCTGTTTAGGGAGGCTCCCAGATGTTTACAGGTGTTGTGGTGGCAGAATAAACCATCAAACAAGCCCCTAGAATCGAAAACAAGCATGCAAAGGCGGTGGAACTGACTGAATGTTGGGATTGAACCCTACCAGAGGAACAGATAATAAAAGCCAAAACTGGATCAGAGCAGTGGATCCAGAATAAGCAGATGTTACATACAAGTCTCTCCCCTTGAAAGTGATTTCCCCTTGAAAGTGATTTCAACATCTGCTGACCTCCTATCTACTGATCGTGCAAACTGCTGACCCACAACTGCTGTTCAAGTAAAAGACCTGATGAAAGACTAAAGCCCTGCTGTTCAATCTACTGCCTTGGTTCAAGCACTGCTGATCCGGACAAGTATTGATGGGTTCACAGCAGTGGAGGGATGCAGCAGTTGTTTATTCTGTCTTTATGTAATGTAATGTAATAAGCAGTAGTTAGTATAGCAGTGTTTGTATAGATCAGGGGTTAGAGTTTGTTAGGAGGTTAGATGTCACTTTCATGGTGACGTCAGCTTAGATGCTCAGTGGTTTGCTAGTGCCTATAAATAGAACAGTGCTCTGTACTGTTCTATTAGCTCTTTGCAACACCGTCTTCTTTGCACGAACAAACACTGAGCTCTGGCTGAGGGGGAGTTTGTAGTCAATCATTGCAATTGTAATCGTAATTGAAATAAATTCAATCTTTCGGTTCATTGTGAAAAATGTTTGATCAAAGCAATACTCTCGTTTGATTGTATGCAAAGTTTGTTTCCATTTCAATTCCGCTGCACAACTCATCCATTTCCATCTTAATTTCAAACGAAAAATACAATCAAAACCAAACTCAGATCCAACAATTGGTATCAGAGCCTGGACAGTCAAATTTGATTTAACAATCATTTTGACATAAATAGTTCAGCTCAAAATCGTTGATATCGATAGTTTGTTCGGTTTGTTGAAAAACAGAGTAAGGTTTAATCACCATTAAAGTTGATTAATCAGTGCCTGTAAAACAACCAAGATGACGTCACAATCACAAGATGATAAGAATAACATTGGCTCTCTTTTTAAACCACCTATGATTAAACGTAATGAATACAACATCTGGGAGAGAAGGATGGGTCACATCCTTGCTCAACAGAACACTGGATGTTGGAGGTCTGTTGTTTTTGGTCCCCATGTTCCTATGGTGCCAAGTGCTGAGGATCCAAAGAAGTTCGTTCCTAAACCAACTGATAACTATACTGAAGTTGATTTTCAAAAATTCGAACTCGATGCCAAAGCATTTAGCATCATAGCATCTGCGTTACCAAATGAGATCTATGCTGGACTGTTACATTTTAACAGTGCCAAAGAGCTATGGGATGCATTGAAGGAACAGTTTGGGGGGACTGAAGAAGTCATTGAAAACAATAGAGAAATACTGAACCAGCAGTATGAAACATTTTGTCACATCAAGGGTGAATCACTGACTCAACAATTTGAGCGGTTTAGTTGTCTCATCAGTGAACTAAGGCTTGTTAAAGTAACTTTTCCAAATTCAACTCAAAATAGCAGGTTCCTTAGGTCACTACCAGAAAAATGGGACACCATAGCTTTTGTCACCAGAAACTCTGCTGAGTTCAAAGATCTGACCCTGACCCAACTTCATGGTAGACTCCTGACCTATGAAAGGGAGTTAAACCAGAAAAGGAAGTTGCAAGAGTCTGGCAAAGTTGCTGATGATTATTCATTCGGCAGCACAGCTCTTTTGGACCAGGAAGAATCTGGTAGCAGTGGTAAGGAACAGGGTTATGATCACTTCATTGATATAACTGCTGGTGCAAATTTTAACAACCCTGATCCTCACTCTGCAAACTATGCATTTACTGCAAATGAAAACCAGATGTCAGATAATTTGTGTTTTGAACTCAATGATTTACAACATTTTGATCCCACTGACTTAGAAGAGATGGACATTTTGCATCAGTTGACTTTGCTTAGTGTAAGAACAAGCAAATTCTACAAAACAACAGGGATAAAATTCCCAGGGTTACATGGGAATCTAAGGGTTGGGTTGGATAAATCGAAAATCAAGTGTTACAAGTGCAATAGGCTAGGTCATTTTGCTAGGGAATGCAGGAGTCAAACTACTGGTCCTATAATCACTCATCCCAGCTCAAACCCTAGACCACAAAACCAAAGCACTGTGCACTATACCCAATATACCCCTGCAGCTCATGTTAACACTGCTCACTATGCTGCTACCCCTGTGCCTGTGCATTATGTCCAAACTACTATTCCACAAATTCAGTATGTTCAAACCCCTGTCCCCCAGGCACAAGTGCAACCTACTGCACCTCAAACAACTGCTCCAGCAGTGGTACAACCAGATCAGCAAAGCTTTTTCACTCAAGGCTTTCTTGACTGGAGCAGTATGCCTGATGAGCTTAGTGATGAAAATTTTGCTCTCTATGCCATTAATGAACCTTCTAATGATGAATTTTGTTTGATGGCTTTAGAGTTAATATCAGAGGGGGTTGGAACTGAAGGTGAACAGCTAAGTGTTGAAACAGTGGATGAGGTGACTGAAGCAGTGGTTACTGCTGTGGCTGGTGAACTACTGCTGGGAGAAAGTTCAGGAACCCTGATTGAACCACTGACAGATCCATGGTCCAAAGAGGACAAAGAAGAAGAGGAAGAGAAAAGAGCAGGTGAGAAAGAAGCAAGGGCTGATGATGAAGAGGATCATCAATGTGACTGTGCAATGATGGCTGCTGCCAAGGTATCACCTCAAGTTCTTGAAAAACTGTGTTCAGACAATTGCATTATTGCTTTTGCTAACATCAAAGAGGTAAATGAAAACCTTAGGAACAAAGTCTTGTCTGATGAAGTCAAATTTGAAAAGTTGTTAAAAGAACTTAGAAACAAATTGGCTGAAAAAGATAAAGAGATCAGCAGTCTGAAAGAAGAGCAGAGCATAACCAAAACTCAACTCCAAACTATGGTAGAAAAATACCAAGTTTGTAAAAAGGAGTTAGAGTCCACCCAGATTACCTGTGAAAAATGGGTGAAATCATGCAAAGGGTATGAGGTTATGCTTGAAAAACAGATAAAAAGCAATGTGAAATTTGGTGTTGGTTATAGAAAACATGATGATGAAAACACTGCTTTTGAAAAATCTGTTCAAACCACTGATGTAACCACTGAGTTCATCCCCACAAACAAGAATGGCCAAGAAGTGAAAATCATTGATAAACTTGGTAACAAAATCACACTTGACAGACCAATGGGATCCTCTACTTTTGAGGAGCTTGAAAATTATCAATTTAAACCAAAATGGTCTGATGAGTGTGATATTCTTGAAAATTTCAAGCCCATGGACTTTACATCAACTGATGGTGTTAAAGCTCCAAAAGCTAAAGTCATTCCTCTCAAGGACATCCCAACAGAGGTTAAAACCTCTGCTGCAAAGGAGTCCGAAAAGAGAAAGAAGAAAGAAAAAATCAATAACTTGTTTTGTGAATTCTGTGAGAAAAGGAATCATCTAACAAAAGACTGTTTCCATTTAAAAGCTTATGATTTGAACAAAACAAGTGTCATTGTTCCAGCTGAAAGCTGCATTATTTGTGGTAAAACAAACCACAAAACTCAAGCATGTGTGTATCTCAAAAACTTTGATATGAAAAAGAATGAGTACATTGCTAAAACATCCTTGAGTCCATCAACATCATCTGTCAAATTCACCAAGAATCAACCATTGTTTGTGCCAGTTCAAACAGCTGTCACAAAACAGCTGAACCAAACATCTGTCAAAAGAGATGTTTAGGTTACTGATGCACCCCCTGCCAATCAGTTCAGAAAAGGCAAGGAAAAAACAGTCTTACCAAAGGATTCCACACGTTTATGAGGCCTACAAAAGGCCCTCTAAACCTAAAGTGAACAGGCATCCTTTTGGGTACCAACAGGTGATTGGTCAAGAACCCCAACAGTGGTTAGCAAGAAACAGTACTAAAACTGTCCAAACCCCTGACCTAACCACTGTCCATCAATCTGCATCCATCCCAGACACTGTTGAGACCCCATCCAAAGCCTTATTGGCTTTGGAAACCCTAATGAACTAATCCTTTTACTTCATGTGCAGGGAGCTTCTGCCTGCTTAGATAGTCTGTGGTATGTTGATAGTGGAGGCTCCAGGCACATGACTGGATGTAAAGCCCTACTCAAGGATTTCAAAATTCATGGAGGGGGTGATATATCCTTTGGGAATAACAGTAAAAGGAAAGTTCTGGGGTCTGGTACAGTACAATCTGGAAATGTAAAATTTGAAAATGTCAATCTGATAGACAGTCTAAAATTCAACCTCCTGAGTGTTTCACAAATGAGTGACAAGGGGTATGGGTCATTCTTCACAAAGGAGTGTTGTAGGATTGTTGGACCAGAAATGGTCAAAAAGATTGAAGCAATAATAAAAACTGGTCAAACAAAACTTGTTGCTCAAAGAAGTGGCAATGTTTATGTTGTTGATATGTCAAAAGAGTGTCCCAGAGCTGATGCCTGTCTGTTCTCAGCTGCCTCTAACAAAGAGACAGAACTTTGGCACAGAAGACTGGGGCACACAAATCTTAAGATAATCACTGAAATTTCAAAAAAATGGTTTGGTAAGAGGCCTACCACAAAAATTGTTTTCATGTCCTGAGCATTGTGTTTCCTGTTTAAAAGGAAAGCAACATAAAAGCTCCTTTAAGTCCATTGAAGAGTCCAAAATAACCCAGTGTTTGCAAATGCTGCACATGGATTTGTTTGGCCCAGTTCAAGTCATGAGTCTCAAAAAGAAGAAATACTGTTTGGTTATTATTGATGACTTTTCTAGGTTTACATGGACTTTCTTTTTACACTCAAAAGATGAGACTGCAGGCATTTTGCAAGACTTTGTGACACAGGTTGAAAAGCAATTTGACCTTCCAGTAAAAGTCTTCAGGAGTGACAATGGCACAGAATTCAAGAATAGGGAGTTGGATGCCTTCTGTGTGAAGAAAGGGATTGTAAGGCAGTACAGCATCCCTAGAACACTAGAACAAAATGGGGTAGTTGAAAGAAAGAACAGAACTTTGATTGAGGCTGCCAGAACCATGCTTGCAGATTCAGGTTTGCCATTAACTTTTTGGGCAGAGGCAGTAAACACTGCTTGCTATGTCCAAAACAGAGTTTTAATCAATCCCAGGCACAAAAAGACTGCCTATGAAATTCTATATAAAATCAAACCACTGATCTCATACTTCAAGGTGTTTGGCTGCCCATGCTTTATTTTGAACTTAAAAGATTCCATTTCAAAATTTGCAGCCAAAATTGATTGTGGTTATCATCTGGGGTACTCAACCACTGCCAAGGCCTACAAAGTGTTTAATACATGGACCAAGGCAGTGGAGGAGACTTTGAATGTAAAGTTCAATGAACTTTCATCAATGAAAATTCCAGCAAATCCTGCAGATCTATTTGATCTTGATAAATTCACTTTTGAAAATACTGCTGTCAAGACTAACAGTGCAGGTCCAACAGAGGATTCAACACCAGACTATGGGTATGAAATCATCATCCCTCAAAGGCCTGCCAAAATGGGAAGAGCATCAGATGTTCAAAACAGCTGTCAAAGCTCAACCACTGCTACCTCAACAGTTGTTGACCAAAGTAGCCCCTCAACCACTACTTCCACATCCTCAAACACTGCTGACAAAAGTCCCCAAATAGTGGATAAAAGTCAGCATGTGTCCACTTCATTACCTCCAATTCCACCACCTTTTGAAGCCACTGCTGGGTCATCAAAGTCACCAGCAGTGGTTAGCTCAGATGATACACATTTGCAGCCTTCACCAACAAATGCCATCATACCATACCAAGGAGATTTAATCTTCTTGAGATCTCATCCACCTGATCAAATCATTGGCAACATCAATGAAGGGGTGCTCACAAGAAGCCAAACCCAAAACATTTGTCTTTTTGCTGGTTTTCTATCACTCCATCAGCCAGTCAAGTACCAAAAGGCACTGAAAGACAACAGCTGGGTAGAAGCCATGCAAGAAGAGCTCCAACAGTTCAAAAGACAACAAGTATGAAAGCTTGTACCACTGCCAGAAGAGGTTAGTCCCATTGGCACAAAGTGGGTCTTCAAGAACAAAACTGATGAAAGGGGTATTGTTGTCAAGAATAAAGCCAGGCTTGTGGTTCAAGGTTACAGACAGGAAGAGGGGATTGATTATGATGAAACATTTGCCCCTGTAGCAAGATGGGAAGCTATAAGACTGTTCCTGGCCTTTGCTGTCAACCACAACATGAAGGTGTTTCAAATGGATATCAAAAGTGCTTTCCTCTATGGTACAATTCAAGAAGAGGTGTATGTTTGTCAACCTCCAGGTTTTGAGGATCCATTTTATCCAGATCATGTCTACAGGCTAAACAAAGCCTTGTATGGCCTGAAACAAGCACCTAGAGCCTGGTATGAAACTCTTTCCAACTTTCTACTCTCAAATGGTTTCAAAAGAGGTACCATTGATAAAACACTGTTTTTAAAATGGAGAGGAAAGGATTTAATGATTGTCCAAATTTATGTGGATGACATTATTTTTGGAAGCACATGTAACAAAATGTGTGAAGAGTTTAGGGAACTCATGACAGCTGAGTTTGAAATGAGTGCAATGGGTGAGCTGCAATGCTTTCTTGGTCTCCAAGTTCAGCAGATGCAAAATGGAACTTTCATTCATCAAAGCAAATATGCTAAAGAACTTTTAAACAAATTTGATATGAATGATTGTAAACCATGCAGCACACCCATGGCAACAAATAAGCTTGTCATGTCTGATGAAAAGGATGAGCTGATTGACCAAACACTTTATAGAAGCATGATTGGGTCCTTACTGTACCTAACTGCATCTAGACCAGACATCATGTTTGCAACATGTGTCTGTGCAAGAAGTCAATCAGCCCCCAGAAAATCAAATCTCATTGCTGTAAAAAGGATCTTCAGATACATAAAACGTGCTCCCACACTTGGTATCTGGTATCCAGCTAATGGGAATATCAAGCTTTCAGGTTTTTCAGACAGTGACTTTGCTGGATGTCACACCACAAGGAAGTCCACATCAGGAGGGTGCCAGTTTCTAGGTGACTGCTTAGTTTCATGGCAAAGCAAAAAGCAAGCAGCTGTTTCAACATCCACTGCTGAAGCTGAATACATTGATGCTGCAAGCTGTACAGCCCAACTCCTGTGGCTTCAAAACCAGTTGCTGGATTTTGGTATCACTGCCTTAAAGACACCACTCATGTTGGATAGCCAGGCAGCAGAAAATATCATCAAAAATCCAGTTTCCCATTCAACCACCAAACACATCGACATCAGACATCACTTTGTGAGGGATTGCTATGAAAAAGGTTTGATTTCTCTGCATCATGTCCCAACTAAAGACCAGTTGGCAGATGTGCTCACAAAAGCACTTGATACAGCCACCTTTGAAAGCTTGGTCTCTAGAATTGGGATGCTAAACATGGAATAACAAGCAACATCTTGTTATTCTATGAATAAAAGCATTAAAATGTTTTCAGAAAATCAAAAATCCATCCTTAAAAATAGCTAAAAATGAAGTTTTCATTAAAATCCTTAAAAGTCTGCCATAACCACTGCTTATTCAAAAGTCTGCTCTTCTTCAAAGTCTGTCCACTGCTGAAAGTCATCCTCTGTTCACTCATTTCCTTGATAATCACTGTTGTTTAAAAGCAGTGTCTTATCCACTGATATGCTATCCACTGATAGTGAAAATCATCCACTGCTTCCATAACCACTGCCTTCACCAGTAACTTTCATAAAAGTACTGTCCTTCATTTCATCAGGGGTTGTCACGTGGGCAGTACATTGTAGTCAGACTTTGTGTAACCGCTGGCACGTCAGCCTTCACTTTTTCCTCTATAAAACCCCCACTTCACATCCAAAACAGGGTTTTACTGTCGAATTGAATTCTCAAAAATTCTCTTCTCAAAGCAGTTTTTCCATCTCATTTCTTCACAAATTTCTTCGATCATCATCCTCAAAATGACAAAATCGAAGCCATCTGCAAAACCCACCTCCAAATCATCGTCGAAAGCGGCCTCTCAAAAGGCCAATCCCACCGAAATTCCATACAAACCATCTCACAATCTTCTGGGTCTTCTCACAAAACCTGGCACCACAGATGCTTTCGACTCCATCATCGCCAAAATGGCTAAATCAAAATACAAAACTTTGTTAACAGCCGATGCGCCAATTTACCTAGCAACCCAACGAGAGTTTTGGAAAAACGCAACCCTTGACAAACAAGGTGAAACTGTGGTAGCCATTAACTCCTCCTTAAAGGGTAAAGCTGTTCAAATCACGCCACAATCTATATCAGAAGTCTTTAAACTCGAGGATCAGCAAGGTAAAACTTCTTTCCCTAAAAACGAGTTAAAAATTGACTTCATTGAGAGAGGGTATGCAGACACAATGATGAAGAAAGCTACATTACAAAAAGGTTTCTTTCCTTCTGCAACAAGGTTTTTATTCCATACCCTCCTAATGTGTGTTTCAAACAAAACCACTTCTTTTAATGAAATACCATTAAAGATTCAAAATCTGGGATATGCTATTCTTCAAGAAGAAAATTTTAATTTTTCTCAGGAAATCTTTAATGATTTGGTTAACAATGTTGAAACAAAATCATTCTTACTGTTTCCAAGGTTGTTAAGCTATTATTTTGAAAAGAAATTCAGTAAGGATGATATTGCTGCAATAAACCAAGGTGAATATTTTCACATGAACAGCTTAACTGCTGAAACTTTTACAAGAATGTTAACACCTTGCAAAACACAAGCAGAGATGCCTGAGCAGAATTTAGCAGCTACCACTGCTCCTCAGGTGTCTGCTGCTGAGCCCACTGCTCAAGGTGATCAAAGCAGCAGAACAACTGTTTTGAAACCCACACCTACAATCACCAAAAAGCCAACAAAAAGAAAAACTCAAAAACCCTCCAAACCCATCAAAAAGGCAACTCTGGAGGATGAGATACCAGAGCAACTGCCTGTGACTAAACAAAAGTCACAAGAAACCACTGCTGCTTCTTCCTCACAGCAGTTGGTACAAATATCTCAACCCATAACCACAGCTCCTCCTGCTTCTTCACAAAAAGAACAGGTTGTACAAATTGGGACACCACATCATGATGCTCTGAAATCACTTGATTTCATCATCCATAGCCCAATTCCCGGGGCAAATTCTATTTCTAAACCAAACATCACATCCACAATTCCCCCACCAACTAAACTTCTGTTGGATGCAATTGATTTGAACCAGGCATTAACCAGTCCTTCTCAATCACCTATCAATGAGAATATGCCTCAACAAATGACTGGGTCTGATGTATCAACCTTTGCTAACCCACCAACATAACCTGAGGAGGTTACACCCCTTGAGTTACAAGTAACTCTCGGTGGTATTCCAAGTGAAGCAGCCACTACAAATGTTGAATCCACTGGTTTACATTTGGACAGTGGTTACATTAATAAGACTTCCTTGGAGGCAATTCCTTCTATAGCACCTCTGACATCTACCAGTGGACTTTTCTTGTCCTCTGGCAACATCAAAAGACTGTCAAGTGTTGAAGGGAGAAGACCCCAGTACCAAGAAAAAGGGGCATCAGTGGTTAATGTTTGGAGTAAACTCCCTACCTCAACCACTGATAAAACCACTGCTAGTGGGAAATCAGATGATCCCATTAAATTGGGTGATGGTTTAAAGTACCAAAAATTGACGGATCGTGTTGAAAAACTTGATAACTCTGTTGCAGAACTCAAAGATATGCTGCAACAGTTGTTACAAGTACAAAAGGTGCAATCCACTGCTGTTTCACCTCAAGCACCTGCTCCACCACAAGCACCTGCTACAAATGAGCTCTGGAATCTATTTCAACCTTTTCTCCATCAACAAGCACAATTGGCAGATCAGCAACATGAAAAACATGTATTAAAGCTGAGAAATACAATGGAGTCTAGGTTCAAGAACATTCAAGCAGATATTAAGGCAATCAAGGCCCATTTATTGGAAACCACTGGCACTGCTCCTCCAACAGTACTTTTCATTGATCAACTTCCAGAAGATAATGCCAAAAAGGGGGAGAAAATTCAGGAGTGGAAGAAGAAGGGAATAGATGATGGTCTTTACATCGAACCAGAAAGGGATGCTATGACCAGAAAAATTCCTGTGCCAGATGGTAGTAAAAAGGTTGATGCTACCCAAGAAGCACTTGATGAAGGAGTAGCAAGTGTAAAGAGGGATAGAGTGGCAAAGGATATTTCAAGGTGGAATGAGGAGAAAAGAGCTTTCATGGAGCTGTATGCGCAGGGTTGTTCTGGGTCAAAGGATACTAAAAATCCTAAGACAAAAAGGAAACCTAAGTCCACCCCATCCAGAATTCCAAAGCATATTCCAAAACCACCATCCAAAAGCCATCAGCATCAAACCTCCACCCAAACAGCTGTTGTAACTCCTGCTGTATCAACTACTGCTGGTACTTCAGAGGTTTCAACATCTGTTATCACTTCAACACACACCACTTCAACACACACCACAACTACTGCTTCACCATCATCACCACCAAAAACAACATCACCTGCTGACAAAAAGCAGAAGACAACAGATGTTATAACATCTGTTGTAATGACAACAGTGGTTGAAACACCAGTTGTTTCAACAGCTGTTAGTCAATCACAAACCACTGCCACCCAATCTACCACCACTGTTCCACCCAAAACATCATCAGTCCCTCCTCAAACAAAAAGGAGAAGGCTAATCCTCAAAGATGATGACACATCTTCACCACCAAAATCTTTGTCACTTGTCACAATTCCAAAACCCATACCTCTCTCTTCAGTTCAAATTCTAAAGCCATTACCTCCTGCTGGTATCTCATTTCCTCTGGAACTCATTGCTGTTAGGGAAGAAATCAAATCCTTCTACTATGAGGACGACCCAGCTAAAAGGAGTTTGCCATCAGTTGAAGGATATCCCAGGCCTAACAATATCGAAGAATATTTGAAACTCAAGGCCAAGCAAGCAGAGGATATTGCAATCAAAAACAGACAAGGGAAATCTGATAGAGAATTTCAGCAAAACTATCAGTTTCTACTTACACAGGTCAGTGCTATGGAGCAATTTGCCAAAAATGTATGTCGACAACTCTCAGAAAGAGCAGATGAGTCCTTGAGAAAAGACTACATTGAGAACATCATGACCTACAAGAAATACAAGGGGGAGAAACACATGTACAAAAACTGGACCATTCCTGAGCTTGAAAAAGAGGCAGCCAGGATTCAAGAAATGATCAAAAATAAGGTCAAGCAGACTCCTCCTGAAAAATTCAAACAATTTAAAGCTGATAAAATCTTAGAGTTGAAGAGAATGAAAGAGGAGCTGATAGCAGCTGATTATGGGTCAAAGAATTCTGTGACAAAGTGGGGAGAAGATAGGGTCAGAGCTACCTACAAAAGGTTAGAGGAACTTAGAAAGAAAGATCCAACAGTTCCACAAAAGCCTGACTATTCCAAAGCAGAGGTCTCAAAAAGACCATCAAAGCTGCAAGTCAAAAGAACCACTGCTCCAGCTGGTGCTGCCATCTACAAAAGAAGGAGTCAAAACCAGTCAGGTGATGAAACAATTCAAGATCTAAAAGCTGGAAATGTTGTTGTAAAAGAGGGCATTAAATTAATGATAAAAGAAGATCTTGAATTGGAACAATCTGCAAGTACTGCTCAGCCAGTCATGAATAGGCCAGCCTCACCAAACACCTCTGCAAATAAACATCTCCCAAGAAACCCACCAGGCTCAAAAATACAAAAGTGGGAAACTGACAAACAGACCTACGTATTGACTTTGCTCAGGTCTGATGGAGAAGTGAAGAAAATATCAAGGGAACAAGCTCTTGGCCTGAGTCTTGAAGATTTGCAGGATCTCCTTGATCTTCCACTTAGCAGGGATGATGATGGCACAGATGTCCTAGACTTTGAACTACAATTTAAAGGTCAGATAAGGGAACTGCTGATGAGGCAATAAAGATTCCACAATAATGAAGAGTTTTGGCATTATCTGTTCCAGGGGGAGATTGTTGGGATTGAACCCTACCAGAGGAACAGATAATAAAAGCCAAAACTGGATCAGAGCAGTGGATCCAGAATAAGCAGATGTTACATACAAGTCTCTCCCCTTGAAAGTGATTTCAACATCTGCTGACCTCCTATCTACTGATCGTGCAAACTGCTGACCCACAACTGCTGTTCAAGTAAAAGACCTGATGAAAGACTAAAGCCCTGCTGTTCAATCTACTGCCTTGGTTCAAGCACTGCTGATCCGGACAAGTACTGCTGGGTTCACAGCAGTGGAGGGATGCAGCAGTTGTTTATTCTGTCTTTATGTAATGTAATGTAATAAGCAGTAGTTAGTATAGCAGTGTTTGCATAGATCAGGGGTTAGAGTTTGTTAGGAGGTTAGATGTCACTTTCATGGTGACGTCAGCTTAGATGCTCAGTGGTTTGCTAGTGCCTATAAATAGAACAGTGCTCTGTACTGTTCTATTAGCTCTTTGCAACACCGTCTTCTTTGCACGAACAAACACTGAGCTCTGGCTGAGGGGGAGTTTGTAGTCAATCATTGCAATTGTAATCGTAATTGAAATAAATTCAATCTTTCGATTCATTGTGAAAAATGTTTGATCAAAGCAATACTCTCGTTTGATTGTATGCAAAGTGTGTTTCCATTTCAATTCCGCTGCACAACTCATCCATTTCCATCTTAATTTCAAACGAAAAATACAATCAAAACCAAACTCAGATCCAACACTGAACCTGCAGCTGTGCAGGTTTTTTGTTACCGACACTTCTACGCGGGCCGCGTAAGACTTATAGGGAGTCTACGCGGGCCGCGACAATGGGAGAATCTGGTAAAAAGTTTCTAAACTTTGCAATTTCAGTCCCTGGTCCATTTTAAGTTTATTTAACTTCCATTTATTGCACTTATGACCCCCATAGTTAACTATTAAGGACCTTGGGTCACATATTAACTCCGTTAAGCTCCCGGTTAAATATAAGGTCACCCGAAAAGTCTTGTTTCCAACGAAACTCCACAAAATTATTCTTGAGAGCGAAATATACAATTATTACAATGTTTTTGGGATCGTTAAAAAGTCACTCAGAGGTAACATTTAACATGTTGACACTTTTAACCCTGTGTTTCGTAAGATCCTTAATTTAAACACAAACGACTTTCCATGTTCGACAAATTATTCATTAGAGAATATGAACGTCGTGTGAGGTCAATCAGAGGCACAAGATTGGCATGTTGACACATTGGATCCTTTTAATTACATATTTACATTGTTTGACAATTTTAGTCCCCCCAGATCAAACCATCACACGTTTAAAGTCCATGACACGTGTCTTTATTATATTGGGCATGATTTTGCGAGGTGTTACATACGTCCTTCCCTCCTGGTGAAAAAGGACGCACATCATAAGGTGCGTCTTATCTGAATGAGGTCATCTAAAAACAATCAGTATAAATACCATCTCCAAAGTACACCTCAAGTACGATTTTCTGAACCCTTGTCCTTATCTTCTCTCTCTACTTTCTCTCTCTAAACAAATACTTATCCTCACGCCGTAGGGTGGTCGCAGAGTGGCTCTCCCACCTCTGCGGCGAGCCTAACGGTTTATTTGCTTGTGCAGGTTTCATTTGTCAAGGGTTCAAGATCTAATCGTGATTGAACCATAGTTGGATCCACTTTTTTTGGATCTTCAATAGGAGAAATAGTTATGGATTTAATGTTTGATGTAAAATAACATAGATTTGAAGAACGTTAATATGATTTTATGTAAAACAAGCGTTATTTGAAATGAAGCATGTTGTTTAGAAAGCCAAACCATTAGAATCAGGTCAGTTTATCATCGTGCTATTTTACAATACCAAATAAATACTCAATTTTGAATACAACTTTGTTTTTAACAAAACTTATACCATAATGTCGAGTGAAAAAAATTAACGAACGAAAGTTTTTAAAGAGATATCAAATTAATTGATAAAGGAAATATAATTAAAAACAAAAAAAGAATTATTAAAAAAACAAATAATAAAGAAAATATGGTTTTTAAAAAGAAGAAAAATATGTTAAAACTTAAAATAAATATAATAATAAACTATAATTATATTAAATAATAAAATATTAAAAACTATATATCATTATAATAATAAAATCACTATGTATAGCCACTTTCTAATTCTAATTATATATATTAAATAAATAAATATGCTGATAGGTAATAATTTTTTTTGAGTAAAGAAGTTCAACCATTTAGATCCATGTTTCAGTACATCATTTGTGTTGGACTACATGACTCTCAAGATAGGTGTATCTACACAGTTCTGCTTCCTAAATCATAAGTCTGTTTGTGTATTAATTCCTTTTTGCATACAAATTCATGTGTCTATGTTCACTTTTTAACTTGACATGTTTCAATTTGTCATGTGTTTGAGGCTAAAAGCGAGCGTTACACGGTGGGCGTCAATGCTAATGAAAGAAGGCGACGGGGATAAGACAATAAGCGAGAGGAGGACTTGCTTAAGAAGCGTCAAGTACGACCCACCCCACGTCATTGTCTTAGAACGTTTTACAAAGTCGAGCAATATGAACCAAACTTTAAGGAATAAATGTTTGTCGATAGGAGTTACCCGCTGCAACGCACGATGGGAAAACCACTAGCTAGGAAAAGGACATACCACAATAACACGCTGACAATAGTGGAATGCTTGTCTGTAAGACCATCACATGTGATTCTTCTTGTCTCACTATTTTACGTATCTTTAAGATTGTATTACTTGTGGGTTTAAAAAATTAAAATGGATAAACAAGTTATACTTATACCCATTTTCATATAGGAGACATGTAGGGCTTTAATTGGGTTTAAAAAATTAAAATGGATAAACAAGTTATACTTATACCCATTTTCATATAGGAGACATGTAGGGCTTTAATAAAATCATTTGAGGCGGCGTACATTAATGCTATTTGCATCATAACATAATCCGGATTTTTTATTGTTTTTTTTAATAAAACAAAAATTGTTTGGCTTTATACAAAATTACTTAAACATCATGTATAATGCGTCTTGGTGTCATAAATTTACGATGTATTCACATATTAATAATTATAATTATAATTATAATTTGAAGTGTTTCAAATTTAGTTATTGGATCTAGGAATTTCATTTAATCAATTTACCAAGGACTAACATGTAACTTTTAAAAAATATGTTGCTCTTTTTAAACATACAAGTGCATTTAGCCCCAACTCTTCATGCATCCCAATTCCCAAACGACCCTAAACTCTCCCTTCAAGTGTTTAAATAGCCACAAATTCTGAAATAAAGTTAATTAAATGCTAACGATATTTTAATGTTTAAAATTCAATTAATATTCTTTATATTTATATTAAACTTTAGGATGAGACAGCTAACTTGTAACTTACAACTTGCTTGTATATTAGATTATTACCTTTTGTTAAAAGGTCAACTAAATTGAGCTCGAGTTGATATGATTTAAGCTTGATAAACCTTACAAATTTTCAAGTTGAAGATCGTTTGTTATCTTAACATATGGTAACTTACTCATTGGAAATAATATTTCAATATAGAAGCAATGAAAGTATATGAATGTAATATAACTAACAAAACCAAGTGAATCAATCAATCCATGCAAATATGAAGCAAAAAAGAATTTTTCTTTCCAAACCAAATTCAGTCCTTTAAATGGAAACAAAAAGAAATACAAGTCGGGTGCCTCAAACTTAGTTGTCGAGAAATAGACGAGTACACTGGTCCAAAGTATCATCAGGGCTCGTAACTGAAAAACAAAAAACAACCCATCGACAAATTTAGGGAATTGTGTTCTTTAGTGGTTCTTTGTGAGTCTCGGAGGATACGAATCATAAATGTGATTAACAAACTAACCTGTGTGACCAACAGTTCGTTCGGATTCATATATCTCATGATCATTTCCCCCCTGTGAAAGTTAATAAACGTCGTTATAAAAAAATTTCAGTTGACACAAATATTAGTAGTCTATCAGAAATCTAAACGAAGATGAAGAGCTACCTTGTAAGTCTTGTCTCCAAAGAAGTGAATCTCTTGAAATTCTTTCAAGTATTTCAAACAATAAGTTTTGTCCCATCCTTGTGGGAAGGCCTATTAAAATCATATTTCAAAAAATATTACGCAAAATTAACCCATAAAAGAATTAATAATTATGAAGCTGCTCACATCAAAGCTAATCTGGCCACCAATGGAAAAGGTAAGGTTCAGATGAGCAAATTTCTCTCTAAGGACTTCCACCATTTTCGGGCGTATATTATGAACCTGAGTTGCAATTTATCATCAAATCAAATTGCTAATATAAACTTTTGTTCCGAATGAACTAAAGTATTGTACCTTGTCATATTTCTCAAACTCGTCTCTTTCTTCTTGACTACAGTTGCGCCCAATTGGCGAAACATTGATCATCCCACTTCGAAACTCAATGAAAGTTCCCCTGTAGTTTTAAGATTTAAGGCCGTGGGGTATGGTGGGGCTTGGGTTGGGCTTGGGTTGGGCTTGGGTTGGGGCATTTGTTGACACGTGGAATGGGAGCCCCCCCACCGCCTAGTGACGTGTCCGCGGGGTATGGCGGGGCGTGGGTTGGGCTTGGGTTGGGTGTACCGCGTGGCAGATTATTAAAAAAAAAAATTTCAAAAAATGGTTAGCGAATAGAAGGCAGCCAGCTAGGATGTCACCCCCGCCCCACGCCCGGCTTGAAACCCAAGCCCCAAGGGCCACGCCCCAACCCAAGCCCACCCGGGGTGGTTGCTTGGGCGTTTTCCCCCAACCCACTCCCAAACCCCCTCCCCATACCCCACAGCCTAAGAGTCTATTAAGATGCTAAAATGTTGATTGATTGTTTCAAGATTATAAGTTTTCACTCACCTTTTTATTGGGATATCTAAGTCCGCAATGTAATGAAGGGTAAAATTCACAAACTCCTGCATCATGTTGTGTATGTTTGATTATCACAAATTAAAAACATATTGTGGACCTCTAATAACAAAAAAAAAAAAAGAATAAGAACTATTTTACCTTGATCTTATCCTCCCCTAGAAACGTCTTCAGGCTCTGCACAGGGGATAATTCATCGATTAATATAAGAAAGATACATAAAGAAAATTAGTTTCAAAGATCTGTAACGAGTGTAGTTAGTATAGTACGTAAGTTTTTGTCGAAAAGCTTGAAAATGATGTTTTAAATGTTTTAGACAGTACCTGCGTTCCAACTAGCTTCCCATCCTTGTAGGCCACAAGGCCGTTCTCAGCAAACACATAATCATAGTCGTTTATAACTGCATAAACATAAGAGCTATATTGTTAATTTATATATAATATAACTTGAAATATGTTCCAAAAGACGATATTTTTATGCATCAAAAAAAAAAAAAAAGAAAGAAAGAAAGAGCACACAGTTGACCTGTTGACCCTAGCTGTTCTGATATCTTAACAAGGTCAGATCCTCCAACAACACCAACAGTAACAACCTGCACGCAAAAAAAAATGAGACACTGAAAAATGTGACATATCATAAATAAATTGGGAATATAACAACTCCCCCCCCCCCCCCACACACACACACGCGCGCGCGAAAATGCTCAATAGTACAGGACATAATGAATCAAATACCTTCCGCAAATCCTGCATGAACTTTAACATCTTTGGAGTAACCCCCTGCAACAATGAAGTGCTTTAGAAGAAAGTTAAATTATTCAGACATTTACAGTATTACCAATCAAACAAACCACTTCTAGTTCTTACATAATTTTTTTTCAAAATCAGAAGTCAATTATATTAACAAGATAACAACTATAGTAAACCATGTTTGGTAAAAAGATATTGATGTTCTAGTTCTACCATACCTTCATAAACAAAATCAAACTTGAAGAAAGTTTATTTGATGCTTCAAATGCACTTAAGAGCTAAGATAGCGATAAATATAAAGGTGTACCTTCCTTGGAGCAGTAAGAGTACCATCCACATCAAACAAAGCAATTAAACCAGGTTTTCTCAGAGCCATCCTCGATCTAAGTCTTACTGCCACCAAACATCACAAAAGCGCAACAAAAGGAATGAATTAAGTAATCACATTATCAAAATCTTCAAAATCAGTAAAATAAAAGAAAATGAAGAAAATTAGATTTGGGTCAAACCAACAAAATTCTGCCTATGTGCTGTACTCCTATGCTCATCGTTTGAGGTACCATGTTTTTAGATCCACAAAATTTCCCAATTCAATCAGTACAAGCAACCAATACATAATGACACGCCACAGTTGAATACAAACCCACCGCTACCCATACGTCAGCATTAATGCTTATCTAAAAAAGGTAACTTATCTAGATGTTGTATATATTATAATTATCATTAAATCAGAAAACCATCCAAATTTCCCATCATTTGTGTAATAAAAATTTGTAAATTTCTCCATGATTCCATCACTAACTCTATATGAGAATCAAATCTATGAGAGCGAAATCCCCACAATCAAACTTGTACTTCAACTTCCAAGCTCACTACTTCAACTTCTAAGGTGGTGTGTGTTTTTCTAAAAAGGATCTGCGCAGGCTCTTCTGACTGCGCCGCGCATCTGCAGACTGTTTGTTTTTCCGAAGATGTTTCAATAAAAAAACGTCTGCGCGAGCTCTTCTTGGTGCAGACTTGGCCCAACCACTTTTAAGATCTTCTAAGGTCTGCAGAGGGTTAAACACCACCACCCACCACCACGAAGTCTACATATGTTAAAAAACAAACAGTCTTCTTCTTGCAGAACGCAGCTCTTCTTCTACAGATGTCTGCAGATGTGGTCCGCAGACTGCAGACATTTTACCTCTTAAAAAACAAACCGCGCCTAAGTTTTCCAACAGCGCATAGGTGGCAATTCAAACTTACGACTTAATTTCTAATCATAATCCGAAACAACAACCAGCTGTGGTCCACCGCTTTAGTATGCTACATCCATGTATATCAAAACCGAATCGATTGCGAAGACAAATAAAAGCCCTAAATATCAAAATTTCAATTGAAATTACCAAATTCCTATCCTAATGCTAGAAATATCTCTCTCCTTTATTCAGATCAGCCAATTTTCCCCATGAAACATGGATATTATTCATATTAATTCAAATTTCCAACCTCACATTACAATTCATAAGCTCAAATGACCGTTTACCTATCTAGTGTAGTTATATCACAAATTACAATCCAATTGAACTCAGATACTCAAACCTAAACATATACATCAATCAGACTACAAATGTGTGGTTTAACTGATTACTTAAATTCAAAATCCATAAGCTACTGTATCATCAGATACTAGATCAATGAAACAAGTTTAGAAACAACAGTTGAAAACGAAATGTTACCGCAGAAATTGAAGACGAATGTGAAGGTTGTTGTGGTGATTGAGTTCTCGAAATCCAAATAAATGCAGAATGTTAAGTTCTGTTTGTTTGTTAGTGAGAGATTGAAAGAGGAAAAGATTGGTGCAGTGAGTGAGACTCAAAGGTGTAGAGTGATTTAGACTATAGGGTATGGTTTGGTTAGTCCCCAAAGGGACTATCCCGCCACGTAGGCGCCACCTGTTAGCTTGGAATGAAAGAATAACAAAGAAAGAAAGAGGGAAAACCGAAATCAAGCTTAATCTCATAGCTTGGGGTTGGTTGTATTTATTAACGGCCATTAACTGTCATAACAACCTAACTATTACAAAGTACAATATTAGCCCCTCATCTATGACTTATTACAATTATACCCTTTTTACTATAACAACTACTAACAATACCCTCCCCTTTTAACATTTTTGCCCTCAAAAATTGACTTGAGGGAAATTAGGTCAAAATCAAATTTTGAATTCAGGGAAGCGCAATTGGAAGTCATCCAAATACTCCCATGAAGCATCAGCAACCGATAATCCTTCCCAGTGTACCAGAACCTGCATAGCAGCTTTCGACCCTCTTCTCGCCATTTTTCTATCCAAAACAGCTCGTGGTTGCAGTGCGAACCTTGGCCCTGTGGTAGCTAACCAGTTAACACATGAGATCCCTGAGCTTTCTTCAACAGCGACACGTGAAATGTATGGTGGATTTGAGCAGTCTCAGGTAAATCCAATTTATAAGCAACCTTTCCAATTTTTTGTAGGATTTGGAAGGGCCCAAAATATCTAGGAGATAGCTTCCTATTATGATGAGTTTTAAGAGAATGTTGGGTAAAAGGGTGCAGCTTAACGTATACCCAATCACCAGGTTGGAACTCTCTGTCAAGACCTGCGAGAGTCTGCAAATTGTTTCATCCTGTTTCTTGCCACTTCCAAATTGGTCTTTAATTTCTTAATCATGCCCTCCCTGTCTCTATGATAGTCTTCCACAGCTGCTATAGAAGTGTCTCCTGGTATATAAGGAATGTGAATGCTTGGTTTAACTCAAAACAAAGCTTCATAAGGAGACATTTTTATTGCAGAATGCCAGGTGGTATTGTACCACCATTGGGCCAAAGGAATCCACTTAACCCAAGTTAAGGGTGCATCCATGCACATGGTTCTCAGATAAGACTCTAAACACCTGTTGAGTACTTCTGTCTGACCATCAGTTTGAGGATGGTAAGAAGAAGACATAGTTAATTGGATTCCTTGCAATTTCATAAATTACTTCCAAAAGTTACTTAGAAAAATAGGATCCCTATCTGATACAATTCTAGCAGGGCAGCCATGAATCTTGAAAATCTGGTCCATAAAAACATTAGCTACTGTAGAAGCAGTGTAGGGGTGACTGAGCCTGTCAACAATGACCAAGATAGTGTCTTTTCCTTGCACCTTTGGTAGTCCAGAAATGAAATCCATTGCTATATCAGTGAAAATAGACTGAGGGACTGGCAATGGTTGTAATAATCCAGGACAAGCCACAGTTTCATACTTGGATCTTTGACATGTGGTGCATTCCTTCACAAACCTGTGGACATCCTTAGTACATCCCTTCCAATAGAATAACTCTTTACTTCTTTTGGTAGTGGGGATAGCACCCGAATGACCCCCCATGGGAAAAGAATGAAAAATGTTAATGATGTCCTTCCTAAGAAGTGCATCTTTAGCAATGAGAATCTTGTTTTTACTTTTCAGTAGCTGACCATTCCAACTCTTGTTGAGAATCACTTTAGCTTTTTGCAATCTGTTGATAAGGGCCTGAGTTTGAGGATCCTGTTGCCATGACTCCTCAATTCTCTTCCATAGAGCAGCATCTATTGAACTTATACTCATTTGAAATAATGCCATACCTTGCATTCTGGATAGGCATCTGCTGCCACATTTTCCACCCCTTTTTTGTATGAAATTTCATAGTCATAGCCTAATAGTTTAGACAACCATTTCTGTTGCAGAGGAGTCACAATTTTCTGTTCTAAGAGATGCTTCAAACTTTGATGATCAGTTTTTATTATAAAATGTTTGGCCACCAAGTAGTGGTGCCAATGCTTCACTGCCATGATGATGGCCATCAGTTCCTTCTCATAAACAGACAAGGATTGTTGTTTATTAGAAAGAGCTTTACTGATGAATGCTAGTGGGTGGCCATCCTGCATTAATACAGCCCCCATACCCCTAGCAGAAGCATCTGTTTCCACAACAAATGTATTTGAAAAATCAGGCAGTTTAAGAACAGGTGGGGTACTCAAAGCGTGTTTAAGAATAACAAGAGCCTGCTGGGTGGAATCATTCCATTTAAAGTTGTCTTTTTTTCAATAGCTCAGTTAAAGGCTTAGCTAATACTCCAAAATTCTTTATAAACCTCCTATAATAGCCTGCCAACCCAAGGAACCCCCTCAATTCCTTAATGGTACAAGGTGTAGGCCATTCTTGAATTGCAATCAACTTTGCAGGATAAGTAGAAACCCCATTCTTTGTTATAACATGACCCAAATATTCCACTTTTTCCCCAGCAAATGAGCATTTAGATCTTTTGGCCTTGAGAGAATTGTCTCTCATCAGCTGCAAGACAGATTGTAGATCTTGCAAATGCTGATGCCAACTGCTACTATATACTAAAATATCATCAAAGAAAACCAAAGCACATTTCCTGAGGACCTCTTTAAAAGTAGAGTTCATCAGAGATTGGAAAGTGGCTAGGGCATTAGTGAGTCCAAAAGGAAGAACTAAAAATTCATAATGCCCCTGGTGAGTTTTAAAAGCAGTTTTGTAAATATCAGGTTCATACATTCTAACCTGATGATAGCCTGACCTTAAGTCCAGTTTAGAAAAAATACTAGCCCCTTGTAGCTCATCCAGTAATTCTTCTATTAAGGGAATTGGAAAGACATCCTTTACTGTTGCTTCATTTAGCCTTCTATAGTCCACACACATCCTCCAGGACCCATCTTTCTTTTTTACCAAGACCACAGGAGCAGCAAAAGAGCTGTTACTGTGTCTAATTACCCCTGAATCCAACAGCTCTTGAGTCATCTGTTCAATGATGTCTTTTTGAGCAGTGGGTTATCTGTAAGGCTTCAAATTCAAGTTTACATTTTCATCCTTGAGCCTAATTCTGTGATCCACCATTCTAATAGGAGGTAACCCTTTTGGAACTTCAAAAATATCATCATAGGTTTCCAACAGCCTTTCCAACCCTTCTTGTTCTATTCATGGTTTAAAAAAACGGCCGAGGCGGTCGTACTGAGGCACGCCTCAGTTCGAAAACGGAGGAAAAACGCATATGAGGTGGCGCTTCAGGTTCAGATATTAAACGGACGCCTCAGTTGAGTAAGGCGTAAGTTTCAGATCGAGGCGGTACGTATATGGCGAGGCGTACGTATAATTTTTTAGGCGGTATAAATGATGGATTAGGGTTTTTTTAGGAGCCAAAAGCATATTGGCGGCAAAAAATTATTAGTGCCATTATTTTTTTTTTTTTTGTTTCTTTAAATAGCCTTAGGGTTTTTTTTATTTTAGACATCCAAAAAACACACGCTTTCTTATTCAATCGTGATTCACTGATTCACTGATTCTTCACTGCAATTATTCTTCAATCGTGATCACTGATTCTTCACTGCAATTATTTCTTTCAATCTTATTCAATCTTCAATACAAGTAAGTTCTCTTCACTACTTTCTTATTCAATCATGATTCACTGCTGATTTTTATTGATTTTGTTAGTTAATCTTGTTATTTTTATTCAATCGTGATTCACTGCTGATTCACTTGCTGTTTGCTGATTTTTATTGATTGTGTTAGTTGATCTTGTTATTTTTATTCAATCGTGATTCACTGCTGATTCACTTGCTGTTAATTTACTTCCTGTTAGTGTGTCCTGTTAATAATATTGCTGTTAGTGTACACTCAAAGGAATCCTTTTTTAATAAAGGATCAAATATATTGCAATACCTTGTTAATAATATTGCTGCTATTAGCTTGTATAATATTGCTGCTGTTAATAACATTGCTGGCTTGCTGCTGTTAATAATCGTTTTTTTTTATATTGCTGCTGTTAATAATATTGCTCAAATATGTTGCTGTAGCTTGTTAATAATATTGCTGCTGTTAATAATATTGCTGATTTGCTGCTGTTAGCTTGTTAATAATATTGCTGCTGTTAATAATCGTTTTATTATCTCTGATTTTATTAATATTGCTGCTGTTAATAATCGTTTTATTATCTCTGCTTGTATTAATACTTGCTGAGTTGGCTGTTAGCCTATTAATAATACTTGCTTGCTGAGTTGCTGTATAAATACATTAATACTTGCTGAGTTGCTGTTAGTCTGTTAATAATACTTGCTGTCTTGCTGTTAACAATTAATATAAAATTATAAATATAATACTTGCTGTTAACAGTTAATATAAATATAATACTTGCTGTATAAACTATATAAACTGTTGAATTTGTTTAGATTTTAGGGACGTCTAGTAAAAATGCAAGGAAGGATCCCGCTTGGAAGTATTGTGTAGAAATTGACGTACCGCCATCGGGTGTAAAAAAGGGTTACAAATACATGAAATGTAACTTTTGTAGTAAAGATTTTAAAGGAGGAGTGAAAAGAATGAAGGATCATCTTGCCGGTACGCACAAAGATGCCGCCCCTTGTCTTACGGTGCCCGCTGAAGTGAAAGACGAAATTAAGCAATACTTGAAGGCTTTTCAGGATTCTAAGTTTGCTGCCCAACGCAATTTTGAAGAAAACGTCGAAAGTGGGGCATATTACACCGGTAGTAGCGCTAGTGTTAGCAATCGTGGCGTTAGAGGACCAATGGATCGACATGTGCATGTGGTGAGTGAAGGAGGATCACAACCGACTGAAAAAATGCCACCGGTGAGTGCTAAAGAGCACCGGAATCAAGTTTGTTTGGATATCGGGAGATTCTTTTACGAGAATGGAATCTCGTTTAACGCAGCAACTAGTCCTTCATTTACTAGTATGCTACGTTCGGTTGGTAACTTTGGACGAGCATTGAAGCTTCCTACGATGCACGAGTTAAGGACTTGGATCCTTAAAGAAGAAGTTAAAACAACCACCGAAATGGTGAATGACATCAAAGCAACTTGGAAGAAAATCGGGGTTTCATTGTTATCAGACGGTTGGTCAGACATGCGAAACCGAAGTCTAATCAACTTTTTGGTCAACAATCAATATGGAACGTTTTTTTTTTTTAAGACGGTTGATGCATCGAATTGCGTTAAAGATGCTGAAAAAAAATTTGAATTGCTTGATGGGGTTATTGAAGAGATTGGGGAAGATATATTCGTTCAAGTGGTGACCGACAACGTGAGTAACTACAAAAAGGCCGGGGAGATGTTAATGAAGAAGAGGAAGAAATTGTATTGGACCCCATGTGCCGCCCATTGCATCGATTTGATGCTTGAAAAAATTGGGGAATTGCCACAACACAAAAATGCTTTGCTTAAAGCAAAAAAGTTAGCAATTTCATTTATAATCATCAATGGGTGTTGAGTTTGACAAGAAAGATTCTTGGGAAAGATCTTCTTCGACCGGCCGTCAAAAGATTCGCCACGGCTTTTTTGACGATTCAAAGTCTTTATGATTCTAAAGATGCTTTGCAAAAAATGTTCGTTTCTAATGATTGGAAAAATTGTGCTTGGGCTACGAAAGACGATGGAAAAAATGTAAAGAAAATAATTATGTATGAGAGATCTTTTTGACCTAGTGTGGTCTATACCCTTCAAACCACAACACCCCGGCCGGAGGCGGAAAAGCCAAAGGTGTCACGAAACTTGATAGAATGCATTTGAGCACATGGAGATTTAGTTAAGTTGAAATATGATTAAGATTCAATTAAATAGATTGCATTCAAATCCAAAAGGAATTCTTGAACATAAACAAAATACAACATAACAAATAAATCACAATTACAGTTGATTTTGGATTTAGTCTAAGGCATAAGTCTTGAATCAATCCTATATGAAATATTCTTGCAAATCATAGCATCATACATCGTCACCTGAAACATATGTTAGGAGTAAAAGGATCAACAAAGGTTGAGTGAATTCATAGGTTTTGTTTTGCAAAAATGTAAATGTGATATGGATAAGTTTCAACAAAAGTGGTTGTCGATATGTCTTTATAGCAAAAGAGTAATACATGTAGTTACTTAATGGTACATTTAAACCTACGTTATGACGTAACACTGGTCTATCATCTCACTTCTAAGCAAAACAACAACTGCAACAAAATGAGAAGTGAGACGGGTCTCGCTTACACTTCTAAGCAACACAATGAGAAGTGAGATGGGGCGTCAATCCTATAGCGCTATAATATAACCGTTGGGCTTTTGCAAGTTAATGAACGTAAACTTCTTAAAGCAACAACAACAAGTATTAAGCAAATGCAAAGACAATCGGGGGAAACCACAAAATAACAAATAGTTTGTATCACATTGTAACATGTGTATCATCCCAAAATAATGTAAAAAGGGACTATGAACTCACCTTGACTTCGGGTAAGTCCAAACAAGTATGCAAAGTGTGAGAGTTCTTGGAAATAAGATTCCACGTCACTCTAATTGATTGAACATGCAACAATATGGAATATGTATCAACAATAATGTTTAATTGAATAAGCGGAAATACTAAATCTATAGGATTTGGTAGGGTTTTGTCTAAATGGTAATTATATGGTTTGGATAACCTAACAAGAGGACTTGGAAAAATGAATATGATGTAAAGGAATTATTTATAAAAAAAAAAATATTTGTTTAACATAAATAATTAAATTGCAAAATTATGTAATTGACTTAATATAAACATTTTGTGATAATAACTCAAATATAATTAACCTGTATAATTAAATAGCATAGTTAAATAATTATAACCAAAACATAGTACAAGTGATATAGTTAATTTATAAAAATTATAGATTAATTCAAATGGCCAATTATATATAAATTGATAAATGATAAATATATAGTTTAAAAGAATTAATATGATAATTATATAACTAGTTATCGAAATAATTAGATCAGAATAATTAAAGATAATATTTTTAGTTGTTGAACTTGAATATTACTGGTTTAAAATAATTATTATGTAAGTATATATTATGTATGGGAATATATATATATATATATATATATAGTTTGTAAATTAAGTCTTGTAAGTTAAGTCATTATTATGTTGATGTCCAAAATCACATATCAATACAAAGATGATCGGACGGTATGGTTTACCATCACCTATCATCATGAGTATGATCGGATTGTATCACATATCAATACAAGTATGATCGGACGGTATAAATTACTTATCTCTTATCAATACAAGCATGATCGGATTGAAAGGAAAATAACAACATAATAATAGAGTTTGTAGTTAAGTTAGCTTAACCCAAAACACAAATCTTATCACAAGAATTATGGTAGACTCGGTTGGTGAACCAAAACACTTGCCACCACAAGACAATGATAGATTTGTATGATTTTAATGTTTATACTTATGTTAGTGATTAATAACAGAAAATTAAGAGTTAGTAACAGAAAGTTAAGAGGGTTTTCACACCTCCAAACTCATAAGAATTAACCATACATAAGTGTTATGAACATGGTTTTGATTAGAAGTATGGTAGATATAAGATTCATGCAAGTTAGTATGAATAAAGTATAAGATTAATCATCAAAAACAGTAAGTTTAGGTCATGAAATGGTGTTGTTGTACCTTAGATTAACAAGATAATTTGTTGGAAACAATCCTAGAGAAGATCCAAGCTTTGTAGAAGAAGATTTGATGAAGAAACGATGAAGAAAAGTGAGTTTGAACTCACTTGTATACTAAGAAAATTCTGCACTTGTTCTTGAAAATGCAGAATTTTAGAGAGGATTTTGATGATTTAGAAGTGTTTGGCAAGTGAAATGAGGGCTAGAGAGGTTGTATATATAGTATAGGTGGTAGGTGAGAGCTTGAAATGATCAAAAATGGCTGCAAAATGTGAAAATACAGCAAGAATTCGTGGCTGGTCGCAGTTACTATTCATTCAGCGTTTTTTTTTTTTTTTTTTTTTTTTGAATACGATGGATTAAAACAAGCACTTTTTATAAAAGGGACCTATGCTAAAACAATTTCTAAAAATTATTAAAAATCCTTTTGTAAAGTTTTACGCTAAAATTTGTTAGAAAAATCTTTGTATAGTTTTTCGGTTTCGTAACGAAATTAAGTGTTTGTAACGTAGAATTGAATCTAGAATATGTATACAATAATTTATTATAATTAACGCCTCGAAAAATAGGATACAAATATGGATAAAGATACGAAAATACGAGGCGTTACACAAATACAGTAATTGTTACAATGCAAGTCAAAACAAATAAAAGTATGAAAACCAGGATGGTTACAGTCTCCCCTACTTTTGAGAATTTTGTCCCGAAATTTATTCGAAAGAGACCGTAGACTGTAGTTGTAATGATTAAAAAGATAAGCAAGGCGTTAGTTTCTAGAGCATTGTTTGGTGTTGATAATTTTGAGGAATCTACGAGGGTCATTGTATAGAAATTGTCTTGCATGGCACTATGTTATGCTGAATTTGTAATGTAAATCTTAGGCAAACAAATGGGTGTACAAATAAACAAATAATGGACAATCACAACTTAAAACATGATTTTTGAAAATATAAAAGAGTAGAAACTTTAATTACTGATATATAAACTTGCACCCAAAATTTGACATCAGTTTGAGGTGTAGATTGAGAGTTATGCTCATTAGCGTAATTTGAAGCTTCTTTAGCGATTAAACGGCGTAATTAGCATATAGCCTAATTACACCTACTTTTTGATACCAAACTTAATACCCACTGATGTAATATATTATTTTGGGATTTTTAAAGGTTTTTAATTAATTTTAGGCTGAGCATAACTTAAAGTCGTAGACTTAATCCGGTAATTGTCGGTTTTGCCCTTACGGGCCATAAAATGAGTTTTACATATCTAATTGTTTCCAAACCTTTTGCTACTGATTTCATATGATAAATAAACTATTTTAAACCCTCTGGAATAATAAAAATATTAGATTTCTATATAAAACCCGGAAACGGCTTCTAATCGCCTCTTTAAGCGTTTTTAACGCATAGTATGTATTAAAACTATTTTAATCATACAAGGGTTGATACCTACTGATATTTGAGGTAAATTATAATATTTTAACAGTAAGCAAAAGTTGTTAAACTCAGACTTCAGTTTTGAGCTTTACAGCTTATGTGAAATTACCAAAATGCCCCTACGGTGCATAGTTTGGTTATAATTGATAAATTTCACATATATACTTTACCCTACTGATATAACTTAATAAACTAAGTATTTTTGCTGATTATATCAGACCTGCAACATAGGTTAATACTTAAACTCTTTTATAATCTTTTAAATGACCAAACTACCCCTACGGGGCATAATTTGTGTTTAAATTCGTTTCAGGCATAATAAAAGACATCTTACTGAGGTCACAACATATTTGAAGCATATTAACTTAGGAAACCTGTATATGGCTCTTACGGATACCCGTTACGCTTGTTATGCGTTCGATTCGGTTTATGTAACAAGTTTACATAAATTAGCCGAAACGGGTCAAACCTTATCGGTTTTATCTCAAAATCCAGAATGTGTATGAAATACCCATATTAAGCAAGTCTCTGAACTTGTCAGGTCTAAATCACATTCTATCCGGTCTTCGCTTAATAGTGCGTACGAACCGTATCATTGAAACTAGCCGGTCTAAGCTTAAGCTTAACTAAAGACCCGTTAGGATTCTAATAGGTTATTATAAACCTTCGTTCCAGATTAGGAGTACCAGTAAAAGCTACTTGCATTTGCTTATTTGTGATTATTACATTGCTCAGGTAAATACTTTTAACTTATTTTCCCTATACGGGCTTGGGTTACGGTATATAAAATACCGCTTGATCGGGCATCAAATCGTCCATCGTTTGGTGGCTAATTGATAATTTGATCGGCTCGTTTAAACAGTCTTGTTTACTTAAAAGCCTTTGGGGGGTTAATGACCATGTCCCGGATATCCTTGGCATAATTTTACGAAATGGCCACGACCTAAGCGCGGAGTGTAGGCGTACACTCGTCAGTGCATAAATAGTTGATGTGGTGTGTCTATTGATCTTTAACCCGGTACGTCCGGGCTACTGAACGCATAAGGAACATGTAATTCGTTCACAAGATTATATATTCAAATAATTCTCCCAAGTTAAATAAAATGTTTATGCTTTGTGCATCCAAACCAGTTTTCAATCATTTTCCAAAATTAGTCAGTTGATTGTATTTACTAGTGTAAACTGAATTATTTTCCCAAAAAGATTAAATGCAGGTACTAAGCGTAATTGGCTGGGATTTCTCCTTAGCATCGATAGAAGTCTCGCAAGCTTTAGATGCCTACCGTCTGTTGAACTATTATTTTATATTTTTGATCCTTCTGTGGACAAACATTCAACTGTTGTGATACACGATATTACAATATTATTAAAGTTGAATTTATATTTCTCATTTGCTTCCGCTGTGCATATTTATATATTGTGTTGTTTGACTATTATGTTGCCAACCACGTCACGATACTCCCCTACCGGGCCCACCGCTGACACGTGGAATTCGGGGTGTGACACTGCGGCACTTGCAGCCGCACAGGCAGGAGGTATATCCTGCAGTCGAAACTTACTCTAGGGTCCTTAGATCCTACTCTCGTGAACCAACCTTTGTGTTAAACTATGTCCTTTCTTACGACAAGTTAACCTGCACCGCCTCCTGTGTGCACTTTCAAGACCTTTATGGACTGTCGACCTGGTACCTTCAGTGGTACTGAAGGAGCTGTCGGTTTTCTTCACTGGTTTGAGAAGCTCGAATCCGTTTTTGAGATGTGTGAATGCCCTGAGGCTCGCAGGGTGAAGTATGCTACGGGTACTCTCGAGGGTGTAGCGCTCACGTGGTGGAACGCTCAGGTCCAAATGTTGGGGTTGGTTGCTGCTAACGCCACCCCCTGGAACGATTTTAAGGAATTGATCACAAAAGAATACTGTAGCCGTGATGACATTCATAAGCTGGATGTAGAGTTTTACAACTTAAAGATGACGGGGTCGGAAATTGAAGCATACACTAAAAGATCGAACGAGTTGGCCATCTTGTGTCCCACTATGGTAGACCTTCCCATCAAACGTATCGAACTGTATCTCAAGGGTTTAGTGCCAGAGATTCAAAGTCACGTAACCTCAGCAAACCTAGGCACCATTCAGCAGATCATAAAGTTGGCTCATCGTCTCACGGATCAGGTGGTGGAGCAGAATAGGTTACCAAAGCGCATTGGTGCTACAGCTACTTCTGAAACTCCCAATGACAACAAGCGAAAGTGGGATGGAACTTCAAGCAAAGGTTCAACTTCTGTTCAGTCTCAGTCTCAGCAGAGAAGGACTGACGACTACAAGAGCCCTAGTCAGCAATCGTCTGGTAATCAAAGTCAAGGAGGGTACAGGGGAAGTCACCCCAAATGTAATCGCTGTAACCTACACCACAGTGGGCCATGCACCAGGGGTAACTGTCATAGGTGCAACAAGCCAGGCCACGCCGCAAAAGATTGCAGAAGTTTATACCCCGCAAACCAGAATTGTCAGCAACAACAAGGCCCCCAGAATCAACGCCAGCAGCAGCAGCAAGGTAACAACAAAGGATGCTTTCAGTGTGGAGCTGAAGGCCACTTCAAGAGAGATTGTCCCCAACTGAACAGGAACCAGAACAACAACAACAATAATAACAACCAGGGGAATGGAAACGACGGGGGTAACAACGGCAATGGTGCCAGGGGTCGTGTGTTCGTTATTGGCCAGGGTGAAGCGAGGAATGATCCCAATGTTGTGACGGGTAAGTTCCTTCTCGACGACTTTTACGTTACAGTTTTATTTGATTCGGGTGCCGATACTAGCTACGTGTCCTTAAAAGTTAGTCAAATGCTTAAACGTACCCCAACACTTTTGAACACCAAACACACTGTAGAGCTAGCTAATGGTAAGAGTTTAGAGGCCACAAACGTAGTCAAGGGTTGTAGTCTTGTTCTTGTTGATCACACCTTCTCTATTGACCTCATTCCTATTGTTCTGGGTAGTTTCGACGTTGTCATTGGGATGGATTGGTTATCCCAACACCAAGCTGAGATCCTTTGCCACGAGAAGATTGTCCGTATTCCTCGTTCAGGTGATGAACCTCTCATGATTCGTGGTGATAAGAGTGGTGCTGTCGTGAGCATCATCTCTTTCCTCAAGGCCCAGAAGTGTTTGAGAAAGGGCCACACTGCTATTTTGGCTCTCGTTACTGATACCTCGAAGAAAGAGAAAAAGATAGAAGATTTTCCGATCGTACGCGACTATCCTGAGGTATTCCCTGAGGAATTACCTGGCCTTCCGCCTCATCGTCAAGTCGAATTTCAGATTGAACTGGCTCCTAGAGCAGCACCCATAGCTCGTGCACCGTATCGCTTAGCTCCATCAGAGTTGGAAGAACTCTCTACGCAACTACAAGAACTCTTGGATAAGGGTTTTATTCGCCCTAGCTCTTCGCCTTGGGGAGCTCCAGTGCTATTCGTGAAGAAGAAAGATGGTACTTTCAGAATATGCATCGACTACCGTGAACTCAACAAGGTGACGGTGAAGAATCGTTATCCTCTTCCACGCATTGATGACTTGTTCGACCAGCTGCAAGGGTCGAGCTACTACTCGAAGATTGATTTGAGATCAGGATATCACCAGCTGAGAGTCCGAGAAGAGGACGTCTCCAAAACAGCTTTTAGAACTCGTTATGGACATTACGAGTTTCTGGTTATGCCTTTTGGGCTGACAAACGCACCTGCGGTTTTCATGGACTTGATGAATCGAGTGTGCAAGCCTTACCTGGATAAGTTTGTGATAGTTTTCATCGACGACATCCTGATCTATTCTAAGAGTCAGGAGGAACACGAGCAGCATCTACGACTTATTTTGGAACTCCTACGAACGGAACAGCTTTATGCAAAGTTCTCGAAATGCGACTTCTGGCTTCGTGAAGTCCATTTCCTAGGCCACGTGGTAAACAAGGATGTGATTCACGTTGATCTGTCCAAGGTAGACTCGATCAAGGACTGGCCTGCACCTAGAACACCAACGGAAATTCGCCAATTCTTGGGTTTGGCGGGCTATTACAGAAGGTTTATCAAGGATTTCTCCAAGATTGCGCAACCTCTCACCTCACTAACACAGAAAGGTGTCACCTATCATTGGGGTGATGCACAGGAAACTGCGTTCCAACACTTAAAGGATAGACTTTGTAGCGCCCCTATCCTCTCATTGCCTGAAGGCACAGACGATTTTGTGGTTTATTGCGACGCATCCATTCAGGGACTTGGATGTGTGCTGATGCAACGTGACAAGGTCATTGCTTATGCGTCACGTCAACTTAAGGTTCACGAAAGGAACTACACTACGCATGATTTGGAGCTGGGAGCTGTTGTTTTCGCACTCAAGATATGGAGACACTGCCTGTACGGTACCAGGTGCACCATTTACACCGATCACAGGAGTCTCGAGCATATCTTCAAGCAAAAGGAGTTGAACATGCGTCAACGTCGATGGGTCGAGTTGTTGAATGATTACGAATGCGCGATCAAGTACCATCCAGGAAAAGCCAATGTTGTGGCTGACGCCCTCAGTCGGAAGGACACTACGCCTAAGCGCGTGCGAGCATTACAACTCACCATTCAGTCTAGTCTTCCTTCACAGATACGAGGTGCTCAGGTGGAAGTATTGAAACCAGAAAACGTCAGGGCTGAAGCCCTACGTGGCTCAAGGCAACGATTAGAACAAAAGGAAGACGGTGCCTACTATGTAACAGGACGCATTTGGGTCCCGCTTTATGGCAACCTACGAGAGCTTGTGATGGATGAGGCACACAAGTCTCGTTACGCAGTACATCCTGGTTCGGATAAGATGTACCACGACTTGAAAACTACGTATTGGTGGCCTAGCATGAAGGCCCACATAGCAACTTACGTCAGCAAGTGTTTGACTTGTGCGAGAGTCAAGACGGAATACCAGAAACCCTCAGGCCTACTTCAACAACCAGAGATACCACAATGGAAATGGGAGCAAATTTCCATGGATTTCGTTACTGGCCTGCCTAGATCTCAGCGCGGAAATGACACTATTTGGGTGATCGTGGATCGACTCACAAAGTCTGCACACTTCTTGGCTATAAAGGAAACGGATAAGTTCTCTACCTTAGCAGACGTTTATCTTAAGGAAGTTGTCTCGAGGCACGGGGTACCCACCTCTATTATCTCTGATCGTGATGCACGTTTTACTTCAGAGCTGTGGCAAGCAATGCACAAGTCCTTTGGCTCACGTTTAGATATGAGCACTGCTTATCACCCGCAAACGGATGGGCAGTCTGAACGCACCATCCAGACCCTTGAAGACATGCTTAGGGCATGTGTGATTGACTTTGGCAACGGTTGGGAAAAACATCTACCACTAGTGGAATTCTCGTATAACAACAGTTACCACACCAGCATTAAAGCTGCTCCGTTTGAGGCATTGTACGGGCGTAAATGTCGATCACCTCTTTGTTGGGCAGAGGTGGGGGATAGTCAGATCACTGGCCCAGAATTTGTGGTAGACACAACAGAACGGATTGTTCAGATGCGACAACGAATGGAGGCAGCTCGTGACCGTCAGAAAATCTACGCCGATAAGGGCAGGAAACCACTCGAGCTCCAGGTTGGGGATCGAGTGCTACTCAAAGTGTCACCCTGGAAGGGGGTGGTTCGTTTTGGCAAACGAGGCAAACTTAACCCACGATACGTCGGACCTTTCGAAATCATAGAGAAAATAGGCAAGGTGGCCTACAAACTGAACCTACCAACAGAACTCAGTGCAGTTCACAACGTTTTCCACGTGTCGAATCTGAAGAAGTGTCTGTCAGATGAGACCCTCGTAGTTCCTTTGAAGGAGCTCACTATCGACGAGCAGTTGCGATTCGTCGAGGAACCAGTTGAAATCACGGACCGGGATGTTAAGGTCCTCAAGCACACTAGAATACCTCTCGTTCGAGTTCGTTGGAACTCACGTCGCGGCCCAGAGTTCACCTGGGAACGCGAAGATCAAATGAAACAAAAGTATCCCCAACTATTCGCACAAGCCAATTCGAGCTACAATCTTGTATTCGGACCAATGGGCAGCCCTAGTGAGGGTTCGGCCCACTCCCTTATGTCGCATAACACTAAGGAGATAGGGTATACTCCTCATATTTGGCAACACCCAAACACACAAACCCTAGCTCTCTTTCTCTCCTCTCGAAGCCGACGCCAAACAAGCCATCCGGATCGCACAAGAGATCTATGTTTATTTATTGGCATGTTTTACTTACTGAACTGCTTATGTTATTTGGGCCGGGTTTAAGGTTGATCGCATAACCCATTGTGGATCGCACAAGTTGTGCTGATCGCACAATAGGTTGGGTCGCCTATTTGTTGGGCTTTATCTTTCGGGTCACACAAGTTGGACGTGTTGGGTACTTGAATGCTACTGTTAATGTGTCACATGTATTATGTGTTTGCCATGATCAACGTGTGTTCATAACCTGTAAACTATGTGTAATCATACGTGCTTTACTTGAACCTAGACCTGACTTGTACGGTAACCATGTTAGGACGTGGTTGATCTCTAGCAGCTCGATTGACCTTTCGTTTATCTGCCGAGCTAATCTAAGGTGAGTTCACACTTTCTACAAAGCATGGGATTCCCAGGGGTTAGGAATGGGTTAAGGAATATGGATTCCTCGTCCTTCTTGGGTAGGACAGTACGGGTTCAGGTATATAATTCCTCGTCCTCATGGGCAGTTAACTTTTACTAGACCAAAACTCTATCACGAAGTCCCTCCTTTTTATATCGACTTAATCGCCGGGCCAATGGCGAGCGGGTAATTAGTTAGATAGCGCTATTTAGGTTTGACAAACCTCACACCGTGTCGCAGAGGACGGGCGTGAACTAATGGATCTGGGCACGTCAATGATGATAGACATTGACAGTTCAGGGAACATAAACATGACTACAGTCAGCAGTCGATATGGTAACGAGTCTAGTAGTATATACATGGGGTAGCCCCCACGGCCAGAGAGCCAGTTATATAAACATGGGGTAGCCCCCACGGCTGGATAGCCAGAATAAACGAGAATAAACTAAACACGTTTTCAATTATGGGGTAACCCCCACGGCAGGATGCCAGCTAAAGGAAATCGCTTTTGGAACAACTTAAAACAAACACCCAACTGTGAACTCGCTCAACTTTGTTGTTGACTCGTTACTACATGCTTTGCAGGTCAATAGGTATAGCAGGAGCTTGCATGGGGGAGAGTCGTTGTGGAAGCATGGACATTGAGTGTTCATGATAAACTTAAACACTTTTACTTTATGACTTGGGTTTTGAACTAATTGCTTCCGCTGATTACTTAAACTATGCTTTGTTTGAACACCAATTGTATTGTGTTAGATTTTATTATTACTTACATGCTTGTTCAATATGATTGGTGGCTTGATCCTGGTCGGTCATGCCTCCAGGCGGTGATACTCCGCATGTGGATTTTGGGGGTGTGACAGATTGGTATCAGAGCCATTGGTTATAGTGAACTTGGTTTTAATAAGGGAAAATAGTTTTGGTTAAAACCAGACTATAAACTGTACCGTGCTCAACGATCCACAACGACGCTTCGCTCCACGTGCAAGACTCGACATTCTAGGTGATATGGTTTATGTTTTATTGCCTACTTGCTAGATTACATAGAACCTTGCTTATGGTATGCTTAAATAAGCGTAGCAACGATTGTTTGAAAACACATGTGTCCTTACTCTCTTCTGTCATCGCACTTTCGCGAACCCCTCTCACTCATGTTTCCCTTGATATGAAGATCATGGCTGGACGCATTAACATGACTCAAGCCCAGTTGACGGCTCTGATTAACCAACAAGTTGCTGCGTGTAACACCTCGAAAAATCACGTCCAATGAAGAATTGACACGTGTAATAAACCCTAATGAAGTCAAACCTTGAATATAAGGGATTAAATTTTTCGAAAGGAGGGGAGACTGTAACGCCGACACATTCTCACGTCTTTTATGATCCTCATATTTATATACTCGTAATTACCACGACACGTTTCGTGTCTATACTTTGACTCATATTTACACACGTACTCCCCACAATACGTTCGTATGCTTACACTTGTACTCATATTTATACTCATACTCGCAACACGTACTTGTACTTATACAATCACGTTTACACTCGTATATAAATATACTCATACATTCCACTCGTACTTAAACATTCATGTTTTACACTTAATTTTCATATTTACATCCATACTCACGCATCTTATGTTCATACTCATATTTATACTCGTATCCACACTCGTACTCGCATTTATACTCACGTTTATACGATTTATGTTATACTCGTACTCGCATTTATACTCACGTTTATACGATTTATGTTATATTCGTACTCGCATTTATACTCACGTTTATATGATTTCTGTTATACTCGTACTTTTGTTTGTACTCTCATTTATACGAATTGTGTCTATACTCACGTCATTCGTTTGTGCTCAAATTGTGCTCACATTTATGCTCATTTTAATACACGTCTTGCTTATACTTTTACTCATACTCCTGGCATGCGTTTTGTGTTTATGCTCACGTGCGTGTTCATATTTAAACTTATACTATGCTCATGCTTTATTCATACTCAAAATTTATACTTTCGCTCGTATACGTGGGCGAAATCCGAGGGATTCGCTTACGTTGGTCTTATACTATTTGGAACGCAAACATGCTTATATGCTACATTTCTATACACGCGCAATCTTATTTTCAAAATTTATGTATACTTTGATTCGTACGCAACTGGTACAAGCTATGTGGATCATGCGACGATCAATATAATCGCGGGTGCACACGGGATTAAAGTGATGGGCGTATGAGAACCATAGAGTGTACTACTGTGTATGGTAAGACACGGAACGTATCATGACACCGAACACGAAACGGATGTAACATGGTCAAAACATGGTGGATACGCCGTTGGTACTTCCAATACATAAGTGTTTTCACCATGTTACCAAACTTTCGTAAAACGTGCCATGGTGTTTTGTAGACCTACTTAGACCTAATACGTGAACTTTAACAACTCACAAACGCATCATATCCGATTATCCACGACGATACCTCATTCTTAGCACACTACTTTCGTTTATCAGATACTTATGCTGTTCCTATACTCATAATCGTTTATTAGATCAATCGATCACCCTTATACCTCAATTATTCTCCGTTGTCTCAAACTCTAAAGCCTCCATTTTGAACAATCTTCTTCAGTTGCAGAAACCCTTTCGAGTCTTCATTCTGAACAAATTTCGGGACGAAATTTCCTAAAGGAGGGGAGACTGTAACGCTTCGTATTTCCGTAATTCCTTGTTTTTTTTATAAAATTCGGGTCCGTTTACTATTTTTAGAGACACAGTTGAAATCTAATCGAAAAACGATTTAAAAACGGAAAACTACGCTTTTTACGCCCTTTTAACGCGACCGACAAGCGAACGCGACCAATATCGAGCACGGGCATTATTTCACGTATTTAAACCTTAAAATAATATTCTACGACGATCGGGTTTTAAAAACGAGTTCGTAGGGACTTTCGGGCCGCTTATACACGCGAGATGGGCTTGTGGGCCTTGGGCCCAAGCCCAAAGCCCACTATCTAACCCTAGTATAAACATCTTGTAAAACCCTATACCCCCTTATTGTCTTCAGCCGACACCATAAGTTTCCCTCCCATTTTTCCCCTATCTCTACAATCTAACTATACATACATACAGATCCACTGCCAAATAACATCTCGATTTCCAGTTACAGGCACAAATTCAAAAACACAAATCCTTGCCTGCTCTCGTTCCCTCTGCGATGAAGACACCGGCGACGGCATTCCACTGCCGCCACTCACCTACACCCCACCTTGAACCACCGCATAACCGACGGCCCATATCGACGACAGGGACCACGACAGAAAACGGGAGAGAGAGAGAGGAACGAGAGAGAGAGAGAGAATCGAGAAAGAAAGAGAAACGGCGGTGCCGTTTCCGGCAACGAACCGGCGACGGTGGTTCTTAGCCTGACAGTCGGCACTCCGGTAAGCCACAGTATTTTTCTTCTCACTTTCTATTAGTTTCGGATCAATTCGTGTTTGGCTCAGTTTCGGTTCTTGTTGCGGTTCAGGTTATAAGCTTCGGGTGACCATCTCAGTTTGGTTCGGGTCATGCTTTGATTCGTGTTTCAGATTCGGTTCACACCCGGTTCCGGGTAGGTACGTTTCAGTTTCGGATTGAGTTTTGCTTTTTCAGTTCAAGTTGTAATCTCAGATCTGTTTCGGTCCAGTTTTGGACCCTATCTCGGTTCAGGATTCACAGCCAACCTCGGTTCAAGCTTGGCACGGGTCTCGGCTCATGGCTCAGTTCCAACCGTTTCCGGTTCGAGTCTTGGTTCAGCCGATCTAGTCTCGGTTCAGGGTGACCTCGGTGTTCCATCCTCCAAATCTTTTACGCTCGTCAACACTTGGATAATCGGAAGACTTAGCAATTTTGTGAGTATACTCGAACCCATTTTTACTTTTAAACACTTTGGGTGCAACATGTATTCTATATTAAACTCACGAAACTTTGAAACTATTTGAATCACTCTCTATCCATATTTGAACATGAAATAATTTGATGCTTGTTAATCTCATATGCTATGCAAGTTGAACGATGTTGAACGATGATTGAACGATATTGAATGAGTTAACCTCCCGCTAGTCTATTGGGAGTTAGTCTATGAATGATTTGATTCTTGTTAATCTCATATTGAGATGCAAGTTGAACGATATTGAACGATGTTGAATGATATTGAACGAGTTAACCTCCCGATGTTGAATGATGTTGAATGATTTGTTCGTCTCATCCCGATGTTTCCGCCATCGGTTGGGGTGTGACAGATTGGACCGCGCCTAAATCTCCTTCTGAAATCCGCTCTTTCTTAGGATTGGCGGGTTATTACCGCCGATTGGTATCAGAGCCATAACTATAGGGAATTAGGAAAAGTAGGAATGCTTTAACCTAGTCTATAGTTTTGGAGCTTTATTCTTATGTTTTGCTTGAAACTACTTGCATGCCACCTTATTTGCTTTTATTTATTCCCTTTTGATCTTTTAAACATATATGTCACTTATGTGTTAACACTCGACATGCTATACTTGTTTTATTATGTGTTAATACTTGTTTCATTGTTCGATTCTTTATGTGTTATTCTTGACATATTTCACTATGTGTTAATACTTGTTTTATTATTTAACCCTTTAAGTACCATTCTTGATATGCTTTGTTATGTGTTTGTACTTGTTTGTGTATTCCTTTGACATACACTTTTCCTCGTGAATTTTACTCGATTATTCTAAATCCGACAACACTCATATTGTATAAACGAGACGAGTTTACCAAAATAGGCGTGAAACCCACAATTTGGTAAACAACTCCCATTCCGCTTAATTCTATTTTTGCACGAAATTATGCCATTAAGTTAGGAGTGAAATCCACATCTTAATGGATATTTCAAATTTCAAATTCTAGTGGACCATCGTCAACGTGTCAAAATTTAATTTTGACCCGACGAGTACCAACCACACTTAGGGTACGAAGTGGTCAAGTTAGGGGTGAAACCCGCATCTCGTCGACTAGTACCACTCCTCGATTTCATAAATCCCGCCAAGTCTCGAATTTTCGATTGAATTGTGACATGTAGTAACCGGAAGGGTGAATACCGTTAACCGACATGCCGGCGAGAGTATTCCACCTATTAGGCCAAAGCATGTTTCTCAATTTCAAAGATCTTTCGACCACTTTGGTTAGTCAATGTTCCGTTTGGAACTATCCCAAGTAAGGTATGCATAAATTATGAAAATAAGACTGCGTGTGAAAGAAATGTAACATATAAGCATGTTTGTGTTCCAAATAGCATAAGATCAACGTAAGCGAATCCCTCAGGTTTCGCTCGCGTATGGGTGCGAAAGTATAAATCTTGTGTATAAATGAAGCATAAGCATAGCATAAGTTTAAATATGAATACACACGTGAGCGTAAACACAACACGCATGGCATGAGTATAAGAAAAAGGATAAGCATAATGTGTACGAAAAATAAGTATAAGTGTGAGTACGAACATGAGTATAAGTATAAACACAAAGCGTATGAGTATGAATACGAGTATAAGTGTGAACATAAGTTGTATGAACGTGAATATAGGTGTAAAACATGAAGGTTTAAGTATGAATAAAATATATGTTGTATGCATATAAGTGCAAACAAGGTTGTATATGCGTAAATGAGAACATAAAACGTATGAACATGAATATGAATGTAATATAAACATGAATGTAAGGGCATCGTAAATGTATAATTGTGGGTGTATGTATAACGTAAAACGTATGAATTTTGAATCGTGAGTATAACATAAATGTGTAAGTGTGAACATTAGTGAAGACATAAAATGTATAAGTATAGATGTAGGAAATAATGATTTTGTTTATAGTATAGATCAAAATACACGAGTTTGTGCGCGTAAAAGATTAAAAATTTTGAGTATAAAAGAAAGAAACGAGTGACGCGCGTGAGATTGTCGTGAGATATTGACTAAAACGTGTAATATGATATGCATATATAGTTGTTTGTGCAAAACGTGAAGTTAAAATAGATTGAGTTGTCACGAAATATAGACTCTAGTTTGTGAATGTAAGAGAGTATAAAACGTCTATTGGTTATGTGGAAAGTACTTTGTAAAGAAATGGAAATGCTACTGCGGTTTAAAAAGGGTTTGCATAAGTTGAAAATTTGTCGGTTCTTATGAAGTTTCCTTGCCCACATGTTTTGAATTTAATTGTCTTATCGAGTGAGGTTTTGAAAAAGTTCTAGAGATTAATAAGTTATCGTTTTGAGTAACTTTGTGTTAGAAAATTTTGAAACTTACAGCTTCTTGTGAAAAAGTTGATCCTTAGAAAAAGGAATTTGGTACATGAACTTAGTGATTGTTGAAAAATATTTCATTGGTTTTAAAAAGAAATTTTAGTAAATGATTGAATAATATTGGTAATATTTTATATGTGTGTGCGAAAAAGTTGATTTGATTCTCAATTGAGAATAAAAATCTCTAGTTTAATGGTGTAAGAGGAGCGTGTTTCAATATTTACGTTGATTAGTGAATTTGTGGGCAACGGATTTATTAGACCGACTAGGCTGACAAGTAGTATTTCGTGAAATTTTGAAAATCGAGGAACACGCGTTTATGGTAACATTTAAAATTTTTGTGTATGCGAATGATGTGAAAATAGATTATAAAATAAGAGGTACATTTAAATAAATGAAGCATTTTGAAATACATGATAAATGATTTAGGTATAAACATGATCGTGTTTACATAATATAGCCTATTAAAAGAAAGCGTTGGTAACGATCACTTAGGTAAGGGAATCACCCCTAATCCGTTGGTGAGGTCGTTGTAAGATGGGAAAAGAAGCGGAGTTAATCGTCAAGGTAAGGAAATCACTCCTATCTCGATGATATGTCTCTGCTCGTTACAAAAGTGTAATTAAAATTACGTGAAATCATGCATGCTAATAATGTATAATCGTATGAAAAGTAAGAGTATGATGTGTGCGCAAAATGAAATCTCAAAAAGTTATTCAAATTTGCCAAAAGATCGAAAATAATAAAGCGTAAGCTCGAATAAAACTTGGATGGTTCCAAACGGAACATTGACTAACCAAAGTGGTCGAAAATCTTTTGAATTTGAGTAGCATGCTTTGGCCTAATAGGTGAAATATTCTCGCCAACATGTCCGTTAACGGTATTCACCCTTTCAGTTACTACATGACCCAATTCAATCGAAATTTCAAGACTTGGCGGGATTTATAAAATTTAAGGTGTGGAACTAGTCGACAAGGTGCGGGTTTCACCCCTAACTTGACGACTTCGTACCCTAACTTGACGAATTTAAATTTGAAATTTCCATTAAGATGTGGATTTCACTCCTAACTTAATGGTGAATTTCGTGCAAAAATAGAATCAAACGGAATGAAAGTCGTTTACCAAATTGTGGGTTTCACGCCTATTTTGGCAAACTCGTCTCGTTTGTATAATATGAGTGTTTTCGTGTTTGACAAAAATCGAGTATAATGCCTTGGAAAAAGGCGTATGTTAAAGGAAATAACGAACAAGCATAAGCACATAAAAGGCATGTCGAGAATAACACACAAAGAATAGATCAATAAATCAAGTATCGATACATAGTAAGACAAGTATTGACACATAAGGATAACAATTCAAGTATTTACACACAAGCGACTTATATGTTTAAAAGTCAAAGTGAATAAATGAGAAGCGAGTAAAGTAGCATGCAAGTAGTTTTAAGCAATACACAAAAATAAAGTTCAAAAACTATAGACTAGGTTAAAGCATTCCTACTTTTCCTAATTCCCTATAGTTATGGCTCTGATACCAATCTATCACACCCAAACCGATGGCGGAAACATCGGGATGAGACGAACAAATCGCTCAAAAGCATCATAACACTATTTGTGACAACATAGATTAAATCAAATTTCATAAATGACTGATTTCAAATACACTGTTTCAAGTAAAGACAAATTGCAACAAACATGGTTTATTATTAAAATGGGTATCTAGTCCATCCTAACTTGATTCCTTCATCATCTTGACTACCAACCTGCAACATGTATTAAAATAAAATCAACAAAAAATGTTGGCGAGTATACAAGTTTGATACATAGCATAATAGAAGAAAATAGTTTAACGTGCTCATATCCAACATGAATAAAATGACATTATGCAAGTTACTAATACGCTGAGCTAGTGTCACTATATGTTCAAACCCTAGAATACAACGCAATTAACATAGCCTATCCCAAGAGTTTAGCGGGAGGTAAACTCGTTCAATATCGTTCAACATCGTTCAAGATCGTTCAATTTCGTTCAACATCGTTCAATATCGTTCAACTTGCATAACATATGAGATTAACAAGCATCAATTTGTTTCATGTTTAAATGTGGATAGAGTGTGAGAAAAACAAGATTCAAGCATTGCGTGTTTTTGTATAGAATACATGTTGCACCCAAAAGGGTAAAAATAAAAATGGGATCGAGTATACTCACATAATTGCTAAGTCTTCCGATTATCCAAGTGTTGACGAGTGTACGAGTTTATGAGGATGGAACACCGCGGTCACCCTATATGGGCAAACGATGGTGCATGAGTAAACGGAATTATGACGGAGGATTTGGATTGGGAAATTAGAGTATAACTAGCTGACATAAATATGTATATATTTATATATATATTACATAGCTTAAGTAAAGATTATAAATCAAGTCTATCAAGAGTATTGTCGAAAAGTTGTCAAAAATATAAATAATCATACATTTATAACTATTTTATAAAAATTAGTCGTTGTTGATAGGTTTCGTTTTATAAAATTTACCCGTTTCGTTTTACGGAATTTTACCAAAAACGGGCAGAGTTTCCTCTGTTTTTTGACGATCCCGACATTACAAGTTGTCGTTATAAGTCCAAAGTTCAACAATTTATCAACATTTCAATAATACGATGATAATAATATGCGAATGTCTTTGAAGGGTTTGACGATTACTAATTACTAATTTATAAATTGTTATGGTAAATAACTCGTAGATTTAATTGTTACGCATATAAACTGTTAGTCGGAACAAGAATAATGTCGAGAGTAAAAGATATTGCATAACAATTGATTAACGAAAAGGAGGTATACCGAACGCGAATCTGAACCGAGACTGAAACGAGCTAGAGCCTGAAGCCCGTGTTGACTGTTTGACCAGTTGACTAATGTTGACCGGCGGTTTGACCTGTTGAACTGAGACGAGACGAGACTTGACTCGTAACTCGAGACCCGAACCGAGGCTGATATCGGACCAAAACCACCACTACTGCCACCGTCGTCCACCGTCGCAGACGTAGCCGGAGAGTGCCGCCTAAGCCGTCGTCTTCAGCCGTCGCCGACACCGATCCTCGCCGACTTCTCTTTCTCTCTCTTGTCTTCCTTTCTCGCTCGAGATAACCTCCTGACGCCACCACCACAGCGCCGCCGCTTGTGGTGGCCAGTTGGTTCAACCAAAGAGAACAAGGTGCTAAGAGTTTGAAGTTGTGGCATAGTTCTTAATTGTACTGATGAGTATGTGCAGGGATTTCCCCTAACTTGTAACAAGGTATAATATGAAATAAAACATGATTTAACTAGATAAAAAGTGTGATGCATAAGTATGCAATATATTTGTAAGTGACAAGTATATGTCACATATTAGATGATTAATCGTTGTGTAAATACGCAATTTATTAGGGGTTTTTAAGTATCAACAATTTAAGGACAAGCATGGACATGTATCACAAATAAGTACCGTATGCGTATGAATTACGAATAAGGATTCGATGTACAATGAATTCGACGTATGAGTATGTATGAAAATGTAGAATGTGAAAAGAAATACGAATTTTATTTATGATCCAAGTATTGGATTTTACAACAAGTACAACGAAAAGTCGATTACAAGAATACAAGTTTCCAAAAATAGAAATACGAACAAAACTTTCTATAAATGGAAAGTACAAAAGAGCCGGGCGTTACAGTCTCCCCTCCTTTGGGAAATTTCGTCCCGAAATTTAGGAAGACGTAGGGAAAAGATGAGGGAGTATTCGGATTTAGATTCAAAAAAAATGACAAAGTATGTATTAGGAAAATATTCACTATGGTATTAGCACTTGTCTTGACACTATAGTAATCCTTAAGGATTGTATATGATTTCATAGGTTCAAAACCTATTAGAATCGTGACAAGGAACTACACACATAGCGAGAAACTTATTAACTTGGTAGAAGATTTATATAATCACTACGAAGGGTTCGGTTTATAATATATACATAATAATATAGTTAGTCATGTAGGAGGCGGGAGGTTAAACCTTCCACTTTGGTACCTCTTGGTGTCATATAAGTCATGTAGGAGGCGGGAGGTTAAACCTTCCACTTTGGTACCTCGAATGATATATTACCATATAGGTCATGTAGGAGGTAGGAAGACGAATCTCCCATTTAGGAACCTCATAGATATGTACAAGAAAGGAAAAATACAACTATGCATAATCAAAACATCAAGAAGTGAGTGGATGTTCAAGAAAGATAGCCCAAGCTAGTCTAACCATCACACTTTTACCAAGCTTCAAGTTTGAACACTTCTTGTGGGTAGAACCCTAACTAAAACAGAAAGTTTATGAGGTTTAATCCTCTGATTTTAAGTCTCTCAACCTTGTTTTTAAGCCCAACTAACCATTCATTTGGTTATGAGCATTAGGACATAGGTTTGAGATGAGAAAACTCAAGTTTGGTTAAGTTTAACAAAGATTTCATGAAAGCACAAAAAAATCAGTGGACATTGGAGCCTTTTTGCCGGAGTTCCAGGGACTTATTTACTGTGAAAAACCCATGGAATCGAAGGTAAGGAAAATCCAAGCACATAGGAAAAAGAATGGACCAAAACGGACAAGAAATGAGTGAGTTATGCTCACTTTTGTGAAGCTTGCTGAATCTGTCCGAAAATGGAAACTCAGCTACGGTTTTGAGATGTTTTTGAAGTGTTTGGAGGCTTGTAAAAGTGGAATGAGGAGTGGGGAAGTGTCTATTATATAGGGAAGGATTAGGGTTTCAATGGGTTGGGCTTTGGAAGTGTTTAGAATGGGTTAACCCATTAAACAAGCCCACAAAACTCAATCATATGGGGCTGAATTTTTGTTGATTTGGGCTGCCATATTTCTTTTTTTTTTTTTTAACTTTATAATGAGTAATTTTGTTAATTAAGTTGTGTAATAATATGCAACAATGTTTCCCCTAACTTGTAACAAGGTATAATATGAAATAAAACATGATTTAACTAGATAAAAAGTGTGATGCATAAGTATGCAATATGTTTGTAAGTGACAAGTATATGTCACATATTAGATGATTAATCGTTGTGTAAATACGCATATTATTAGGGGTTTTTAAGTATCAACAATTTAAGGACAAACATGGACATGTATCACAAATAAGTACCGTATGCGTATGAATTACGAATAAGGATTCGATGTACAATGAATTCGACGTATGAGTATGTATGAATATGTAGAATGTGAAAAGAAATACGAATTTTATTTATGATCCAAGTATTGGATTTTACAACAAGTACAACGAAAAGTCGATTACAAGTATAAGCAAGACGTGTCGCAATTTTGGCGTACAATATAATCAAACCCTAGAATACAACGCAACGAATAGCCTAATCCCAATAGTTTAGCGGGGTGGTAACTTAACAATACCCAATAGAATAGCGGGCGAGGCGTTAATCCTATAGCGCTATAATTGTTAAGGTGGGCGAGCAAAGTTAATGAGCATATAACGTTCCAAATCGTTCATAGAGCATACAAGAATAACAAGTAATTCACATTAGTTTCATGCTTGATCAAGGATTGAGTATGTTTAATTTAGTTTAAAAGTTGTTTGCATAGTTATACATATTGCATCCCAAAGTATAAAAGGGAAAAAGGGATCGAGTATACTCACAGTTTTGCAAGTTTTCCTACTTGAACCCGTGAGGAGTTGATTGACGGAGGGAACACCAAGTTATCCTACAAGAGGAGAATCAAGGCGTATGAGTAATTTGGAAGAATGAGGGAGTATTCGGATTTAGATTCAAAAAAAAATGACAAAGTATGTATTAGGAAAATATTCACTATGGTATTAGTACTTGTCTTGACACTATAGTAATCCTTAAGGATTGTATATGATTTCATAGGTTCAAAACCTATTAGAATCGTGACAAGGAACTACACACATAGCGAGAAACTTATTAACTTGGTAGAAGATTTATATAATCACTACGAAGGGTTCGGTTTATAATATAGTTAGTCATGTAGGAGGCGGGAGGTTAAACCTTCCACTTTGGTACCTCTTGGTGTCATATAAGTCATGTAGGAGGCGGGAGGTTAAACCTTCCACTTTGGTACCTCGAATGATATGTTAACATATAGGTCATGTAGGAGGTAGGAAGACGAATCTCCCATTTAGGAACCTCATAGATATGTACAAGAAAGGAAAAATACAACTATGCATAATCAAAAACATCAAGAAGTGAGTGGATGTTCAAGAAAGATAGCCCAAGCTAGTCTAACCATCACACTTTTACCAAGCTTCAAGTTTGAACACTTCTTGTGGGTAGAACCCTAACTAAAACAGAAAGTTTATGATGTTTAATCCTCTGATTTTAAGTGTCTCAACCTTGTTTTTAAGCCCAACTAACCATTCATTTGGTTATGAGCATTAGGACATAGGTTTGAGATGAGAAAACTCAAGTTTGGTTAAGTTTAACAAAGATTTCATGAAAGCACAAAAAAATCAGTGGACTTTCGAGCCTTTTTGCCGGAGTTCCAGGGACTTATTTACTGTGAAAAACCCATGGAATCGAGGGGAAGGAAAATCCAAGCACATAGGAAAAAGAATGGACCAAAACGGACAAGAAATGAGTGAGTTATGCTCACTTTTGTGAAGCTTGCTGAATCTGTCCGAAAATGGAAACTCAGCTACGGTTTTGAGATGTTTTTGAAGTGTTTGGAGGCTTGTAAAAGTGGAATGAGGAGTGGGGAAGTGTCTATTATATAGGGAAGGATTAGGGTTTCAATGGGTTGGGCTTTGGAAGTGTTTAGAATGGGTTAACCCATTAAACAAGCCCACAAAACTCAATCATATGGGGCTGAATTTTTGTTGATTTGGGCTGCCATATTTCTTTATTTTATTTTTTTTTAAACTTTATAATGAGTAATTTTGTTAATTAAGTTGTGTAATAATATGCAACAATATTTCCCCTAACTTGTAACAAGGTATAATATGAAATAAAACATGATTTAACTAGATAAAAAGTGTGATGCATAACTATGCAATATGTTTGTAAGTGACAAGTATATGTCACATATTAGATGATTAATCGTTGTGTAAATACGCATATTATTAGGGGTTTTTAAGTATCAACAATTTAAGGACAAGCATGGACACGTATCACAAATAAGTACCGTAGGCGTATGAATTACGAATAAGGATTCGATGTACAATGAATTCGACGTATGAGTATGTATGAATATGTAGAATGTGAAAAGAAATACGAATTTTATTTATGATCCAAGTATTGGATTTTACAACAAGTACAACGAAAAGTCGATTACAAGAATACAAGTTTCCAAAAATAGAAATACGAACAAAACTTTCTATAAATGGAAAGTACAAAAGAGCCGGGCGTTACAGTCTCCCCTCCTTTAGGAAATTTCGTCCCGAAATTTAGGAAGACGTAGGGAAAAGATGTGGGTACTTCTTCTTCATTTCACCCTTGAGTTCCCAAATAAATTCAGCGCCACGTTTACCTTCCCATCGAACCTTGACGATAGGAATTTTACTGCGCCTCAATAACTTAACTCTTTGATCCATGTTTTCGACGGGTTTTTCCACAAAATGTAAAGTGTCGTTTATTTGGAGGTCTTCGAGAGGAACATGAAGTCCTTCATCAGCGAGACATTTCTTTAGATTGGAGACATGAAACGTCGGATGGACGTTGTTGAGTTCTTGAGGTAAATCGAGTCGATAAGCCACCGCACCAATCCTTTCGAGTATCTTGAAAGGACCAACATAGCGAGGGGCAAGCTTTCCATTTTTACCAAAACGAACCACTCCTTTTCAAGGAGACACTTTGAGTAAAACGTGATCCCCAACGTTGAATTGCATCGGTTTGCGTCCCTTATCAGCATAGACCTTTTGACGATTACGAGCCTTGAGTAGATTATCATGGATTTGGTGAATCTTATCCGTCGCTTCTTGTATAATCTCAGGGCCAGTAAAGTGTTTATCACCAATCTCGTGCCAGTTTAAAGGAGATCGGCACTTGCGACCGTACAATGCCTCGAATGGAGCCATTTTAATACTGGAGTGGTAGCTATTGTTGTACGAGAACTCGACCAAAGGTAAATGCACATCCCAACAACCACCAAAGTCGATGACACAAGAACGGAGCATGTCCTCTAGGGTTTGGATAGTACGTTCAGTCTGTCCATCCGTTTGAGGATGAAAGGCCGTACTGAGATTCAAATGAGTACCCATAGCAGACTGAAAGGTTTGCCAGAGACGCGAAGTAAATCGACCATCGCGATCAGAAATGATGTCGAGAGGAATAGCATGATGGCGTATGACTTCATTAGTATAGATGCGAGCAAGTCGTTCAACCTTGAAATCTTCGCGAATAGGAATGAATTGAGCGGACTTGGTCAAACGATCGATGATCACCCAAATGCTATCGTGACCAGAAGATGTACGAGGGAGTTTAGTGATGAAGTCCATCGCAATGCTATCCCATTTCCAAACGGGGATTTCAGGTTGTTCGAACAGGCCAGAAGGTCGTTGATGCTCGACTTTGACTTTCGAACAGGTAAGACACTTGGAAACGTACACGGCAATGTCTTTCTTCATACCGGGCCACCAATAGGACGTACGTAGATTATGGTACATCTTGTCGGCACCAGGATGAATTGAGTACTTGGATTTGTGTGCCTCGTTCATAACGAGATCACGAAGATTGTCGCGATCTGGTACCCAGATGCGATCACGGCAGTAGAGTAGACCGTCAAATTTTGAGGTGAGTAGGTTTTCGGAAGCCCCACGTACTTCTACAGGCATGGAACCTTCGTTGATAGACGAGTATTGCGCTTCACGAATGCAATTGTGAAGATCGCTCGAGATGTGAAAACAACGAATATAATCTACATGAGTCTTACGACTGAGTGCATCGGCCACAACATTCGCTTTACCAGGGTGATAGCGAATCTCGCAGTCGTAGTCGTTAAGTAATTCCACCCAACGTCGCTAACGCATATTAAGCTCTTTTTGGTCAAAGATGTGTTGCAGGCTCTTATGGTCAGTGAAAACCACACACTTTGTACCGTATAGGTAGTGTCGCCAAATCTTCAACGCAAAAACAACTGCGCCAAGCTCGACCTCGAGAAGAATTATACTACCCACGACCTCGAGCTTGGCGCAGTTTTTTTTGCGTTGAAGATTTGGCGACACTACCTATACGGTACAAAGTGTGTGGTTTTCACTGACCATAAGAGCCTGCAACACATCTTTGACCAAAAAGAGCTTAATATGCGTCAGCGACGTTGGGTGGAATTACTTAACGACTACGACTGCGAGATTCGCTATCACCCTGGTAAAGCGAATGTTGTGGCCGATGCACTCAGTCGTAAGACTCATGTAGATTATATTCGTTGTTTTCACATCTCGAGCGATCTTCACAATTGCATTCGTGAAGCGCAATACTCGTCTATCAACGAAGGTTCCATGCCTGTAGAAGTACGTGGGGCTTCCGAAAACCTACTCACCTCAAAATTTGACGGTCTACTCTACTGCCGTGATCGCATCTGGGTACCAGATCGCGACAATCTTCGTGATCTCGTTATGAACGAGGCACACAAATCCAAGTACTCAATTCATCCTGGTGCCGACAAGATGTACCATAATCTACGTACGTCCTATTGGTGGCCCGGTATGAAGAAAGACATTGCCGTGTACGTTTCCAAGTGTCTTACCTGTTCGAAAGTCAAAGTCGAGCATCAACGACCTTCTGGCCTGTTCGAACAACCTGGAATCCCCGTTTGGAAATGGGATAGCATTGCGATGGACTTCATCACTAAACTCCCTCGTACATCTTCTGGTCACGATAGCATTTGGGTGATCATCGATCGTTTGACCAAGTCCGCTCAATTCATTCCTATTCGCGAAGATTTCAAGGTTGAACGACTTGCTCGCATCTATACTAATGAAGTCATACGCCATCATGCTATTCCTCTCGACATCATTTCTGATCGCGATGGTCGATTTACTTCGCGTCTCTGGCAAACCTTTCAGTCTGCTATGGGTACTCATTTGAATCTCAGTACGGCCTTTCATCCTCAAACGGATGGACAGACTGAACGTACTATCCAAACCCTAGAGGACATGCTCCGTTCTTGTGTCATCGACTTTGGTGGTTGTTGGGATGTGCATTTACCTTTGGTCGAGTTCTCGTACAACAATAGCTACCACTCCAGTATTAAAATGGCTCCATTCGAGGCATTGTACGGTCGCAAGTGCCGATCTCCTTTAAACTGGCACGAGATTGGTGATAAACACTTTACTGGCCCTGAGATTATACAAGAAGCGACGGATAAGATTCACCAAATCCATGATAATCTACTCAAGGCTCGTAATCGTCAAAAGGTCTATGCTGATAAGGGACGCAAACCGATGCAATTCAACGTTGGGGATCACGTTTTACTCAAAGTGTCTCCTTGGAAAGGAGTGGTTCGTTTTGGTAAAAATGGAAAGCTTGCCCCTCGCTATGTTGGTCCTTTCAAGATACTCGAAAGGATTGGTGCGGTGGCTTATCGACTCGATTTACCTCAAGAACTCAACAACGTCCATCCGACGTTTCATGTCTCCAATCTAAAGAAATGTCTCGCTGATGAAGGACTTCATGTTCCTCTCGAAGACCTCCAAATAAACGACACTTTACATTTTGTGGAAAAACCCGTCGAAATCATGGATCAAAGAGTTAAGTTATTGAGGCGCAGTAAAATTCCTATCGTCAAGGTTCGATGGGAAGGTAAACGTGGCGCTGAATTTATTTGGGAACTCAAGGGTGAAATGAAGAAGAAGTACCCACATCTTTTCCCTACGTCTTCCTAAATTTCGGGACGAAATTTCCTAAAGGAGGGGAGACTGTAACGCCCGGCTCTTTTGTACTTTCCATTTATAGAAAGTTTTGTTCGTATTTCTATTTTTGGAAACTTGTATTCTTGTAATCGACTTTTCGTTGTACTTGTTGTAAAATCCAATACTTGGATCATAAATAAAATTCGTATTTCTTTTCACATTCTACATATTCATACATACTCATACGTCGAATTCATTGTACATCGAATCCTTATTCGTAATTCATACGCCTACGGTACTTATTTGTGATACGTGTCCATGCTTGTCCTTAAATTGTTGATACTTAAAATCCCCTAATAATATGCGTATTTACACAACGATTAATCATCTAATATGTGACATATACTTGTCACTTACAAACATATTGCATAGTTATGCATCACACTTTTTATCTAGTTAAATCATGTTTTATTTCATATTATACCTTGTTACAAGTTAGGGGAAATATTGTTGCATATTATTACACAACTTAATTAACAAAATTACTCATTATAAAGTTTAAAAAAAAATAAAATAAAGAAATATGGCAGCCCAAATCAACAAAAATTCAGCCCCATATGATTGAGTTTTGTGGGCTTGTTTAATGGGTTAACCCATTCTAAACACTTCCAAAGCCCAACCAATTGAAACCCTAATCCTTCCCTATATAATAGACACTTCCCCACTCCTCATTCCACTTTTACAAGCCTCCAAACACTTCAAAAACATCTCAAAACCGTAGCTGAGTTTCCATTTTCGGACAGATTCAGCAAGCTTCACAAAAGTGAGCATAACTCACTCATTTCTTGTCCGTTTTGGTCCATTCTTTTTCCTATGTGCTTGGATTTTCCTTACCTTCGATTCCTTGGGTTTTTCACAGTAAATAAGTCCCTGGAACTCCGGCAAAAAGGCTCCAAAGTCCACTGATTTTTTTGTGCTTTCATGAAATCTTTGTTAAACTTAACCAAACTTGAGTTTTCTCATCTCAAACCTATGTCCTAATGCTCATAACCAAATGAATGGTTAGTTGGGCTTAAAAACAAGGTTGAGACACTTAAAATCAGAGGATTAAACATCATAAACTTTCTGTTTTAGTTAGGGTTCTACCCACAAGAAGTGTTCAAACTTGAAGCTTGGTAAAAGTGTGATGGTTAGACTAGCTTGGGCTATCTTTCTTGAACATCCACTCACTTCTTGATGTTTTTGATTATGCATAGTTGTATTTTTCCTTTCTTGTACATATCTATGAGGTTCCTAAATGGGAGATTCGTCTTCCTACCTCCTACATGACCTATATGTTAACATATCATTCGAGGTACCAAAGTGGAAGGTTTAACCTCCCGCCTCCTACATGACTTATATGACACCAAGAGGTACCAAAGTGGAAGGTTTAACCTCCCGCCTCCTACATGACTAACTATATTATTATGTATATATTATAAACGAGTAAATTGCCATTTTAGTCCCTGAGTTTTGTCCAAATTTGCCATTTTGATCCAAATAGTTTTTTTTTTGCATCTGGGTCCCTGAGTTTTCACTTTTATTGCCATTTTGATCCAACACACTAAAAATTTTTGGATCAAAATGGCAAATTTGGACAAAACTCAGGGACTAAAATGGCAATTTGGACAAAACTCAGGGACTAAAATGGCAATAAAGTGAAAAGTCAGGGACCCAGATGCAAAAAAAAAACTATTTGGATCAAAATGGCAAATTTGGACAAAACTCAGGGACTAAAATGGCAATTTACTCTATTATAAACCGAACCCTTCGTAGTGATTATATAAATCTTCTACCAAGTTAATAAGTTTCTCGCTATGTGTGTAGTTCCTTTTCACGATTCTAATAGGTTTTGAACCTATGAAATCATATACAATCCTTAAGGATTACTATAGTGTCAAGACAAGTACTAATACCATAGTGAATATTTTCCTAATACATACTGTGTCATTTTTTTTGAATCTAAATCTGAATACTCCCTCATTCTTCCAAATTACTCATACGCCTTGATTCTCCTCTTGTAGGATAACTTGGTGTTCCCTCCGTCAATCAACTCCTCACGGGTTCAAGTAGGAAAACTTGCAAAACTGTGAGTATACTCGATCCCTTTTTCCCTTTTATACTTTGGGATGCAACATGTATAACTATGCAAACAACTTTTAAACTAAATTAAACATACTCAATCCTTGATCAAGCATGAAACTAATGTGAATTACTTGTTATTCTTGTATGCTCTATGAACGATTTGGAACGTTATATGCTCATTAACTTTGCTCGCCCACCTTAACAATTATAGCGCTATAGGATTAACGCCTCGCCCGCTATTCTATTGGGTATTGTTAAGTTACCACCCCTCTAAACTATTGAGATTAGGCTATTCGTTGCGTTGTATTCTAGGGTTTGATTATATTGTACGCCAAAATTGCGACACGTCTTGCTTATACTTGTATTCTTGTAATCGACTTTTCGTTGTACTTGTTGTAAAATCCAATACTTGGATCATAAATAAAATTCGTATTTCTTTTCACATTCTACATATTCATACATACTCATACGTCGAATTCATTGTACATCGAATCCTTATTCGTAATTCATACGCATACGGTACTTATTTGTGATACATGTCCATGTTTGTCCTTAAATTGTTGATACTTAAAAACCCCTAATAATATGCGTATTTACACAACGATTAATCATCTAATATGTGACATATACTTGTCACTTACAAACATATTGCATAGTTATGCATCACACTTTTTATCTAGTTAAATCATGTTTTATTTCATATTATACCTTGTTACAAGTTAGGGGAAACATTGTTGCATATTATTACACAACTTAATTAATAAAATTACTCATTATAAAGTTTAAAAAAAAAAAAGAAATATGGCAGCCCAAATCAACAAAAATTCAGCCCCATATGATTGAGTTTTGTGGGCTTGTTTAATGGGTTAACCCATTCTAAACACTTCCAAAGCCCAACCCATTGAAACCCTAATCCTTCCCTATATAATAGACACTTCCCCACTCCTCATTCCACTTTTACAAGCCTCCAAACACTTCAAAAACATCTCAAAACCGTAGCTGAGTTTCCATTTTCGGACAGATTCAGCAAGCTTCACAAAAGTGAGCATAACTCACTCATTTCTTGTCCGTTTTGGTCCATTCTTTTTCCTATGTGCTTGGATTTTCCTTACCTTCGATTCCATGGGTTTTTCACAGTAAATAAGTCCCTGGAACTCCGGCAAAAAGGCTCCAAAGTCCACTGATTTTTTTGTGCTTTCATGAAATCTTTGTTAAACTTAACCAAACTTGAGTTTTCTCATCTCAAACCTATGTCCTAATGCTCATAACCAAATGAATGGTTAGTTGGGCTTAAAAACAAGATTGAGAGACTTAAAATCAGAGGATTAAACCTCATAAACTTTCTGTTTTAGTTAGGGTTCTACCCACAAGAAGTGTTCAAACTTGAAGCTTGGTAAAAGTGTGATGGTTAGACTAGCTTGGGCTATCTTTCTTGAACATCCACTCACTTCTTGATGTTTTGATTATGCATAGTTGTATTTTTCCTTTCTTGTACATATCTATGAGGTTCCTAAATGGGAGATTCGTCTTCCTACCTCCTACATGACCTATATGTTAACATATCATTCGAGGTACCAAAGTGGAAGGTTTAACCTCCCGCCTCCTACATGACTTATATGACACCAAGAGGTACCAAAGTGGAAGGTTTAACCTCCCGCCTCCTACATGACTAACTATATTATTATGTATATATTATAAACCGAACCCTTCGTAGTGATTATATAAATCTTCTACCAAGTTAATAAGTTTCTCGCTATGTGTGTAGTTCCTTGTCACGATTCTAATAGGTTTTGAACCTATGAAATCATATACAATCCTTAAGGATTACTATAGTGTCAAGACAAGTACTAATACCATAGTGAATATTTTCCTAATACATACTTTGTCATTTTTTTTTAATCTAAATCCGAATACTCCCTCATTCTTCCAAATTACTCATACGCCTTGATTCTCCTCTTGTAGGATAACTTGGTGTTCCCTCCGTCAATCAACTCCTCACGGGTTCAAGTAGGAAAACTTGCAAAACTGTGAGTATACTCGATCCCTTTTTCCCTTTTATACTTTGGGATGCAACATGTATAACTATGCAAACAACTTTTAAACTAAATTAAACATACTCAATCCTTGATCAAGCATGAAACTAATGTGAATTACTTGTTATTCTTGTATGCTCTATGAACGATTTGGAACGTTATATGCTCATTAACTTTGCTCGCCCACCTTAACAATTATAGCGCTATAGGATTAACGTCTCGCCCGCTATTCTATTGGGTATTGTTAAGTTACCACCCCGCTAAACTATTGGGATTAGGCTATTCGTTGCGTTGTATTCTAGGGTTTGATTATATTGTACGCCAAAATTGCGACACGTCTTGCTTATACTTGTATTCTTGTAATCGACTTTTCGTTGTACTTGTTGTAAAATCCAATACTTGGATCATAAATAAAATTCGTATTTCTTTTCACATTCTACATATTCATACATACTCCTACGTCGAATTCATTGTACATCGAATCCTTATTCGTAATTCATACGCATACGGTACTTATTTGTGATACATGTCCATGTTTGTCCTTAAATTGTTGATACTTAAAAATCCCTAATAATATGCGTATTTACACAACGATTAATCATCTAATATGTGACATATACTTGTCACTTACAAACATATTGCATACTTATGCATCACACTTTTTATGTAGTTAAATCATGTTTTATTTCATATTATAACTTATTAAAAAAAACAATTAAGTAACCTAAACTAACTTTTCTACTAAAGTTAATAGAGTAATTATTTAACCTATCATTGATTAACTAGTTAGGAAATTAAATGGCTGATTCTATACACCCCCCCCCCCCCCCTCCCTCCTGATTATACCCCCCTTGTGAGAGGAAAACTGCCGGTCCCACGCGGGCCTCACCTGTAAGTATGTGAGAGGAAGGGGGTGTAAAAAGTAACTAGGGGGTGTAGAAAGTAGCACCCAATTAAATCACCCAAAAAAAAATGTTCAAAAGGGCACAGGTTTACTTATACGGTTATACCAATATCTCTATTTCATGCTAATATAATATTGTCGAGTGGAAATCTCATAAGATTTTACATGCATAACCATATGAAGGAATAGCTACGAAGAACTCTTAGTGGCTTATTTTTAAAACAAATCAACACGGTTCATCTCTTTTTAGTCTAATACAAAAAGTGTTCATATATTATTTTTACAACAGAAAATAAAAACGAGCTTTAGCGATTTGTATTTTAAAATCCACAATTTTCGTTACAGATCCATGATATGGTTTGTGTTTTGATTGGATTAAAAAGTAACTCAAAGTCATCTTCTTCACAAAAAAAAGAACATACTAACAGCGACTGTTTCTAACATTCATTTTATGTGACTGTCTTCTAATAAGACCCAATCAAACATTCACAATGTAAGTTAACTTTTAAATTATTAATCAAAATCAAGAATGGAAACAGTAAAAAAAAAAAACTAAACCACGACCACGGCCAGTTAAGTTTTATATTTGGTTAATGATGTTTCAAATCCTTAATTGATTCATGAATAGAAAGGGAATAAAATGAAAAGGGTTTACGAAAAAAAGTATACCGAATATGAAAAAGAACGAGTTCCGTCGTGACTCCGGTTCCGGCGAGACCGAAACTGACCCGAACCAAGACCGAGCCGAAACTGAACGGAAAATAACCACCACTACGGCTATCGCCGGTGCGGCTTCTGCTGATGTTCTGCCGCCGCCGCCACGAAGGGTGTCGGCCTCTCTCCCTCCGCGTCTCTCTGCTCTCTCCGCGTCTTTCTCTCTTTCCCGTCTGTGTACACGCCGCCGTACGCCGGTGCGGCTTCTGTCGTTCAAATTAAAACAGGGGGTGTTGCCTGGTGGGTGTAAGAAGAAGAGGGTAGGTGAGGAGGGTTGTAAGAACGGATTTTGTGGTAGTTTGTTTTGGAGAAAAGGAGTTGTAGCTTGAATGATTCTTGAAGAGAATGAGACTTATCTGTGTTTTGTAATTGTGTATATAATGTGCAGACAAGAGTTTAAAGGGAATGATAAAGATAGCGGCTGATGATAATAGGAGTTTTAGGGTTAGATTTTTTTTTCATATACTTTCAATTATATACACAAATAGTCCCTCAACTTTAAGGAGTTAATTAAATAGTTAACTTAACTTGGTTTAAGTTTGGTTTTCTAGAACTAACTAGGTTATCTAAATAGCCTTTAAATTAATTAATTAATTAATTAATTACGATATTGATTTTTTTTTACAAAAAAAATGATAATAATAATAATTACACATATAATTAACCATATAAAAATCTTTCGACGGTTATTTAATTCGCGAAGAATTTCCGTTGGTTCAAGGTTAGGATTCAAATTTGAAAACGGGTCGGATTTCGGGAATCCATTTTGGTGGATGTTACAGTCTCCCCTACTTTAGGAGATTTCGTCCTCGAAATCTAAGAGTAAGACTTTTGAAAAGATGACATCCAAAGATTCAACAGAGAGAATAGATGAGACTTGCTCGCGAACGGGGTTCGTATAAAAGACAAAGAGTAAAGGAGTATAATGTGAGTATAAAAGTGAATGATTGATTTTAAATAAATAAAAGCGAGTATAAGAATAGCATAAGTATCGGATAGACGAAAGTAGTGTGTTAAGAATGAAGTCTAGTCGTGGATAATCGGGGTATAATGCGCTTGTGAGTTGTTTAAAGTTTGTATTAGGTCCAATAAGGTCTGCAAAACACTGAATTTCTCATGGCACGTTTTTACGAAAGTCTGGTAACATGGTGAAAACACTTATATATAGGAAGTACCAGCGGCGTATCCACCATGTTTTGACCACATTACGTTTGTTTCGTATTCGGTGTCATGTTACGTTCCGTGTCTTACCATACTCAGTAGTACACTCTATGGTTCTCATACGCCCAATTACTATAATCCCGTGTGCACCCGCGATTATACCAATCATCGCATGATCCGCATAGCTTGTACTAGTTGCGTATGAATCAAGGTATACCTAAATTTTGAAAATAAGATTGAGTGCGTATAAAAGTGTAACATATAAACATGTTTGCGTTCCAAATAGTATAAGCCCAACGTGAGCGAATCCCTCGGGTTTCGCCCGCGTATTTGTGCGAAAGTATAAATTTTGAGTAAAAAGCATCAGCATGGAATAATTTTAAATATGGCCACGCACGTGAACATAAACACAAAACGCATGTCAGGAGTATGAGTAAAAGCATAAGCATAACGTGTATGAAAAACGAGCATAAACGTGAGTACAGACATGAGTATAAGTATAAACACAAAGTGTATGAGTATGAGTATGAGTACGAGTATAAGTGTGAACATAAGATGTATGTGCATAGATATGAACGTGAATATAGGTGTAAAAACATGAAGGTTTAAGTATGAATAAAATATATGTGTATGAATATAAGTGTAAACAAAGTTGTATATGTGTAAATGAGAACACAAAATGTATGAACATGAATATGAATATGAATGTAATATAAACATGAATGTAAGTACATCGTAAATGTATAATTATGGGTGTATGTATAACGTAAAACGTATGAATTTTGAATCATGAGTATAACATAAATGCGTAAGTGTGAACATAAGTGAAGGCATAAAATGTATAAGTATGGATGTAGGAAATAATGATTTTGTTTATAGTATAAATTAAAATACACGAGTTTATGCGCGTAAAAGATTTAAAAGTTTTGAGTATGAAAGGAAAAGAGAACGAGTGACACGCGTGAGATTGTTGTGAGATATTGACTCAAACGTTTAAAATGATATGCATATATAGTTGTTTGCGCAAAACGTGAAGTTGAAATAGATTGGGTTGTCAAGGAATATAAAATCTAGTTTGTGAATGTAAAGAGAATATATAAAAAAACGTCTTTGGATTATGCGAAAGGATACTTTGTAAAAGAATGGAAATGCTATTATGGTTTTAAAAGAATTTACATAGTTGAAAATTTGTCGGTTCTTATGAAGTTTCTTTGCCCACGTGTTTTGAATTTAATTGGCGTATCGAGCGAGGTTTTAAAAAGTTCTTGGCATTAACAAGTTTGCATCGTTTTAAGTAACTTTGTATTAGAAAATTTTGAAGTTTATAGATTCTTGTGAAAAGGTTGATCCTTAGAAGAATGATCTTGGTATATGAACTTAGTGTTTTGCTGAAAACGCGTCTTTTGACAAAATGTTTTATTGCTTTTGATAGAAAGTTTAGTCAATGTCGAGTAATATTTGTAATATTTTATAGGCGTGTGCAAAAAAAGTTGGTTTGATTCCCTATTGAAAATAGAAAATCTCTAGTTTAATGATATGTAATGAGCTTGTTTTAATAGTCACGTTGAATACAAAATTTCGTGGGCAATGGATTTGTTAGGCCGACTAAGTTGATGAATAGCATTTCGTGAAGTTTTGAAATTTGAGGAACAAGCGTCTGTGGAAAAGTTAAGAATTTCGTGTGTGTGTGTGAGCTATATAAAAATAGATTGTAGGGTAAGGAGTTCGTTTATATAAACAATGGATTTTGAAATAATTAGAGATTTGTAATGGTAAACGATTTAAATATAACATGATCGTGTTTACATAATATAGTCTATTAAAAGGAAGTATTGGTAACGATCACCTAGGTAAGGGAATCACCCCTAATTCGGTGGTGAGGTCGTTGTAAGATGAGAAAAGAAGTGGAGTTAATCGTCAAGGTAAGGAAATCACTCCTATCTTGATGATATGCCTCCACTCGTTGTTAAAAAAAAGTGTAAATAAAATTACATTAAATCATGCATTCTAATAATGTATAGTCGTATGAAGATAGGAGTATGATGTGTGCGCAAAATGAAATCTCGAAAATGGTTCAAAATTGACAAGGGAGGGTTTCATCATAAAAGATCGAGAATAATAAAACGTAAGTTCGAATAAAACTTGGATGGTTCCAAACGGAACATTGACTAACCCAAGTGGTCGAATGATCTTTTGAAGTTGAGAAGCATGCTTTGGCCTAATAGGTGGTATACTCTCGCCGATAAGTCGGTTAACGGTATTCACCCTTCCGGTTACTACATGCCCCAATTCCATCGAAAATTCAAGACTTGGCGGGATTTATAAAATCAAAGAGTGGGATTAGTCGACAAGGTGCGGGTTTCACCCCTAACTTGACGACTTCGTACCCTAAGTGTAGTTGGCACTAGTCGGGTCAAATTAAATTTTGACACGTTGACGAGCGTCCACTAGAATTTAAATTTGAAATTTCCATTAAGATGTGGATTTCACTCCCAACTTAATGGTGAATTTCGTGCGGAAAAAAAATAGAATCGAGCGGGATAAGAGTCGTTTACCAAATTGTGGGTTTCACGCCTATTTTGGTAAACTCGTCTCGTTTGTATAATATGAGTGTTGTCGGATTTAGAATAATCGAGTAAAATGTATGAGGAAAAGTGTATGTTAAAGATTAGACGAACAATTATGAACATGTCAAGAATAGCACATAAAGAACGGATTAATGAAACAATTATTAACACATAAAAAGTATGCCGAGAATAACACATAAAGGATGGAACGGTGAAACAAGTATTTAACACATAATAAAACAAGTATAGCAATTAAAGTAGCATGCAAGTAGTTTCAAGCAAAACATAAGAATAAAGCTCTAAAACTATAGACTAGGTTAAAGCATTCCTACTTTTCCTAATTCCCCATAGCAAAGGCGAGTATACAAGTTTGTTTACATAGCTCTGATACCAATCTGTCACACCCCAACCGATGGCGGAAACATCGGGATGAGACGAAGTGTGTATAGATTGCTAGAGACTTCATAACATTATGTGACAATATTTAATTAAATTCAAATTTCATTGCAAGTACTAAATTGTCATACAACATTTAAAATAAAGATAACAACATTGTTCAAATTTCAACATAACATCAAAAGATAAATAGATTAAAGGTGTGTATCTAGTCCACCCTAAACTTGTTTCATCATTCGTCCAATACTTCAACTATCAACCTGCAACATGTATTAAAATAGAGTTTCAATGCAAAAGCAATGGCGAGTATACAAGTTTGTTTACATAGCATAATAGAATAAAAACTCAAATCCAACATGATTCATAATATGTGATTACTAGTATGCAATTTTGGCGTACAATATGATCAAACCCTAGAATACAACGCATAAAATAGCCTAATCCCAATAGTTTACCGGGGTGGTAACTTAACAATACCCAATAGAATAGCGGGCGGGGCGTTAATCCTATAGCGCTATAATTGTTAAGGTGGGCGAGCAAAGTTAATAAGCATATAACGTTCCAAATCGTTCATAGAGCATACAAGAATAACAAGTAATTCACATTAGTTTCATGCTTGATCAAGGATTGAGTATGTTTAATTTAGTTTAAAAGTTGTTTGCATAGTTATACATGTTGCATCCCAAAATATAAAAGGGAAAAAGGGATCGAGTATACTCACAGTTTTGCAAGTTTTCCTACTTGAACCCGTGAGGAGTTGATTGACGGAGGGAACACCAAGTTATCTTTTGTGAAGCTTGCTGAATCTGTCCGAAAATGGAAACTCAGCTACGGTTTTGAGATGTTTTTGAAGTGTTTGGAGGCCTGTAAAAGTGGAATGAGGAGTGGGGAAGTGTCTATTATATAGGGAAGGATTAGGGTTTCAATGGGTTGCGCTTTGGAAGTGTTTAGAATGGGTTAACCCATTAAACAAGCCCACAAAACTCAATCATATGGGGCTGAATTTTTGTTGATTTGGGCTGCCATATTTCTTTATTTTATTATTTTTTTTAACTTTATAATGAGTAATTTTGTTAATTAAGTTGTGTAATAATATGCAACAATGTTTCCCCTAACTTGTAACAAGGTATAATATGAAATAAAACATGATTTAACTAGATAAAAAGTGTGATGCATAAGTATGCAATATGTTTGTAAGTGACAAGTATATGTCACATATTAGATGATTAATCGATGTGTAAATACGCATATTATTAGGGGTTTTTAAGTATCAACAATTTAAGGACAAGCATGGACATGTATCATAAATAAGTACCGTATGCGTATGAATTACGAATAAGGATTCGATGTACAATGAATTCGACGTATGAGTATGTATGAATATGTAGAATGTGAAAAGAAATACGAATTTTATTTATGATCCAAGTATTGGATTTTACAACAAGTACAACGAAAAGTCGATTACAAGAATACAAGTTTCCAAAAATAGGAATACGAACAAAACTTTCTATAAATGGAAAGTACAAAAGAGCCGGGCGTTACAGTCTCCCCTCCTTTAGGAAATTTCGTCCCGAAATTTAGGAAGACGTAGGGAAAAGATGAGGGAGTATTCGGATTTAGATTAAAAAAAATGACAAAGTATGTATTAGGAAAATATTCACTATGGTATTAGCACTTGTCTTGACACTATAGTAATCCTTAAGGATTGTATATGATTTCATAGGTTCAAAACCTATTAGAATCGTGACAAGGAACTACACACATAGCGAGAAACTTATTAACTTGGTAGAAGATTTATATAATCACTACGAAGGGTTCGGTTTATAATATATACATAATAATATAGTTAGTCATGTAGGAGGCGGGAGGTTAAACCTTCCACTTTGGTACCTCTTGGTGTCATATAAGTCATGTAGGAGGCGGGAGGTTAAACCTTCCACTTTGGTACCTCGAATGATATGTTAACATATAGGTCATGTAGGAGGTAGGAAGACGAATCTCCCATTTAGGAACCTCATAGATATGTACAAGAAAGGAAAAATACAACTATGCATAATCAAAACATCAAGAAGTGAGTGGATGTTCAAGAAAGATAGCCCAAGCTAGTCTAACCATCACACTTTTACCAAGCTTCAAGTTTGAACACTTCTTGTGGGTAGAACCCTAACTAAAACAGAAAGTTTATGAGGTTTAATCCTCTGATTTTAAGTGTCTCAACCTTGTTTTTAAGCCCAACTAACCATTCATTTGGTTATGAGCATTAGGACATAGGTTTGAGATGAGAAAACTCAAGTTTGGTTAAGTTTAACAAAGATTTCATGAAAGCACAAAAAAATCAGTGGACTTTGGAGCCTTTTTGCCGGAGTTCCAGGGACTTATTTACTGTGAAAAACCCATGGAATCGAAGGTAAGGAAAATCCAAGCACATAGGAAAAAGAATGGACCAAAACGGACAAGAAATGAGTGAGTTATGCTCACTTTTCCTCTAAAACCCAATTTTGGCGTACAATATGATCAAACCCAAGAATACAACGCATAAAATAGCCTAATCCCAATAGTTTAGCGGGGTGGTAACTTAACAATACCCAATTAGAATAGCGGGCGGGGCGTTAATCCTATAGCGCTATAATTGTTAAGGTGGGCGAGCAAAGTCAATGAGCATATAATGTTCCAAATCATTCATAGAGCATACAAGAATAGCAAGTAAGTCACATTAGTTTCATGCTTCGTTCAAAGATTGAGTATGTTTAGTTTAAAAGTATTTGCATAATTATACATGTTGCATCCCAACCAATTGGGGTAGCCCAGTTGGCCACCGACACCCACCTCTTCCCAGAGGTACTGGGTTCGAGTCTTGGGAGTGGCATATGTCGCCCAGGGTAAGAACTCGGCATGGGGAAGTCACCGCGGAGCTAGCTTGGTCGGGTAGCGGCTCCCGGAGTGAGATCACTCCGGCGGTTGGGAGGACCGTGCACTATCCCCCCCCCCCTACATGTTGCATCCCAAAGTGTAAAAGGGAAAAAGGGATCGAGTATACTCACATAACTGCTAAGTCTTCCGATTATCCATGTGTTGACGAGTGTGCGAGTTTGGGAGGACGGAACACCGAGGTCACCCTATAAGGGCAAACGATGGTGCATGAGTAAAAGGAATTATGACGGAGGATAGGAAGTGAATCTAAAGTATAACTTGTTGATATAATTATGTATATATTTATATAGTTTATGTAAAAATTATAAGTCAGGTCTATCAAGAGTATTGCCGAAAAGTTGTCAAAAATATAAATAATCTTACATTTATAACTATTTTATAAAAATTAATCTTTGTTCATAGGTTTTGTTTTATAAAATTTATTCGTTTCGTTTTACGAAAAACGGGCAGAGTTTCCTCTGTTTTTGGACGGTCCCGACAACACAAGTTGTCGATTTACCTGATCAAAATTCAATAAACAACCAACCAATATAAATATATGTATGTATATATATATTCTTCTATTAAGTTTACAAATCATGTAACATTCAGTTTCGCGATTTAAAACAATAGCTTAATCTAAAACAATATAACTATTATTCGCGTCATTTAAATACTGCGGCTCGCGTTTATAAAATATTGTTAACATAAATAACACGACGAAATTTAGAGGCGTTAGAATTTACCGAACATTGAATCTGACTTATATGACTGTTTGACTACATTTGACCCGAACCGATGGCGGAAACATCGGGATGAGACGAAGTGTGTATAGATTGCTAGAGACTTCATAACACTATGTGACAATATTTAATTAAATTCAAATTTCATTGCAAGTGCTAAATTGTCATACAACATTTAAAAAAGAAATAACAACATTGTTCAAATTCAATCATAACATCAAAAGATAAATAGATTAAAGGTGTGTATCTAGTTCACCCTACACTTGTTTCATCATTCATCCATACTTCATTAATCAACCTGCAACATGTATTAAAATAGAGTTTCAATGCAAAAGCAAGGAAATCCAACATGATTCATAATATGTGATTACTAGTATGCAATTTTGGCGTACAATATGATCAAACCCAAGAATACAACGCATAAAATAGCCTAATCCCAATAGAATAGCGGGCGGGGCGTTAATCCTATAGCGCTATAATTGTTAAGGTGGGCGAGCAAAGTCAATGAGCATATAACGTTCCAAATCGTTCATAGAGCATACAAGAATAGCAAGTAAGTCACATTAGTTTCATGCTTCATTCAAAGATTGAGTATGTTTAGTTTAAAAGTATTTGTATAACTATACATGTTGCATCCCAAAGTGTAAAGGGGAAAAAGGGATCGAGTATACTCACATAGTTGCCAAGTCTTCCGATTATCCAAGTATGACGAGTTGATGAGATAGGAGGACGGAACACCGAGGTCACGCTATAGGGCAAACGATGGTGCATGAGTAAACGGGATTATAACGGAGGATTTGAAGTGGGATTTAAAGTATATCTAGTTGATATAAACGTGCATATATATATATATATATATATTATATAGTTTAAGTAATATTTCTACATTAATTCATTCAAAAATATTGTTGAAATGTTGTCCAAAAATAAAAATAATTATACATATGTATCTATTTTATAAAAATTAGCCGAAGTTGATAGGTTTCGTTTTATAGGATTTACACGTTTCGTTTAACGGAATTTTACGAAAAACGGGCAGAGTTTCCTCTGTTTTTGGACGAACCCAACATCACAAGTTGTCGATAGTTATTTTCAAAACTCAACAATTGCAAAACAATATATATATAAACCTACCTACAAGTTATATAAATATATTTATAACTATATTCAATATTTTCAATAAATATATCTAAAACAATTATACAAATTACATAATGAAACAACATATATTTATACAAGTTATATAGTAATTAACGTTTCACGATTAACTAGTAACTCTATAAATAATAAGAATTTGCGTTGTTTAGATTTTTACCAAGTCTTGGATGGATCGTTGACCAGCAGTTGACCGGTTGACTTTCGTTGACCGAGTTGACTGCTGTTGACTGAACCGAAACAAACTGAACGGAACTGAACCGAAGTATAACCCGAGCTTTGAAAAACATGAATCTGACCGGTGTTGACCGAACCGAAACTGAACCAAAACCGTACCGCCCGAAACTGAACCTGTTAAACCAAACTGATCAATTTTGACCGAACCCCAAACCAAAACCCGAATCTCGTGACCCGATCTGTTCGAAGGAACACCGAAACCGATAGAACCAAAACCAAAACAAGCAAACCCAAACCAAATTGACCCGAACATGAACCACGTACCTGAACCGAGAATGGAACCCAAACTGAGACTGACTCGAGCGATTCATACCGAGCTGAATTGAGTTGTCCGAAACCACTTCGAACCAGAATCAAAACAATCTGAGCCGGAAACCGAATCGCTTGAACCAAAACGACATTTGAAGCTTGACTAACCTGAACCAAGTCGAACTGAACCAGAATTTGAATCTGGTACGTCGACACCACCACTGTCATCCATCCCCAGCGTCGCCGCCTTCAAGACGGCGGCCGGCCGTCCGTTACGAGAGAAAGAGAGACAGTAGGTGTGGGTGGGTGTTTAGCGGAGGAGCCATCGAGACAACACGCCGGTGCCACCGCCGCTGGAGTTTGGATCGTCTGACGGGGGCCTTGTTACCGGCGAGGTGAACACGAGGGGGGGTAGGGTATCTAAAGGTGTGTGATATGCTTGGAGAAGATGAAGTTCATTTGAGAGAGAGGAGTTGATGAACGGCTTGTTTGAGAAGGGATTTAGGGTTTAGACTAAATAATACTAGGTTAATTGTTGATTTAAGTGGGCTTTAGGCTTGGGCCTAAGCCCACAAGTCCAATCCCCGAGTTTAAGTGGCCCGTAAATCTTACGAGACCCATTATCAAAACCCAAACTCTCCGTAACGTCATAAATTATAATTTAGGTAAAAAAAAAATATTCAAAAGAGTGAAGGTTGTTGTTGTCGTCGCGTTTGCTCGTCGGTTGCGTAAAAAGTGCGTAAATTGCGTCGTTTGTCATTTTTGACTCAGATTTCGACTGTGATTAAAATTAATTTTTGACTCAGATTTCGACTACGATTAAAATTAAATAAATAAATAAATAAAATCCGCCGTGTATTTCCTAAAAAATATAAATGTGGAATTACGAGGCATTACAGTCTCCCCTCCTTCAGGAAATTTCGTCCCGAAATTTATTCAGAAGGAAGGCTTGAAAGGGTTTCTGCAACTGAAGAAGATTGTTTAAAATTGAGGCTTTAGAGTTTGAGACAACAGAGAATAATTGAGGTATAATGGTGAGCGATTGATCTAATAAACGATTATGAGTATAAGAATAGCATAAGTGTGGATAGACGAAAGTAGTGTGTTAAGAATGAGGCATCGTTATGGATAATCGGATATAATGCGTCTGTGAATTGTTTAAAGTTTGAATTAGGTCCAAAAGGTCTGTAAAACACCAAATTTCTCATGGCACGTTTTACGAAAGTTTGGTAATATGGTGAAAACACTTATATATAGGAAGTACCAGCGGCGTATCCACCATGTTTTGATCACATTACGTCCATTTCATATTCAGTGTCATGTTACGTTCCGTGCCTTACCATAGACAGTAGTACACTCTATGGTTTTCATACGCCCATCACTATAATCCCGTTTACTCATGCACCATCGTTTGCCCTATAGCGTGACCTCGGTGTTCCGTCCTCCTATATCATCAACTCGTCATACTTGGATAATCGGAAGACTTGGCAACTATGTGAGTATACTCGATCCCTTTTTCCCCTTTACACTTTGGGATGCAACATGTATAGTTATACAAATACTTTTAAACTAAACATACTCAATCTTTGAACGAAGCATGAAACTAATGTGACTTACTTGCTATTCTTGTATGCTCTATGAACGATTTGGAACGTTATATGCTCATTGACTTTGCTCGCCCACCTTAACAATTATAGTGCTATAGGATTAACGCCCCGCCCGCTATTCTATTGGGTATTGTTAAGTTACCACCCCGCTAAAATATTGGGATTAGGCTATTTTATGCGTTGTATTCTTGGGTTTGATCATATTGTACGCCAAAATTGCATACTAGTAATCACATATTATGAATCATGTTGGATTTGAGTTTTTATTCTATTATGCTATGTAAACAAACTTGTATACTCGCTCCTTGCTTTTGCATTGAAACACTATTTTAATACATGTTGCAGGTTGATTAATGAAGTATGGATAAATGATGAAACAAGTGTAGGGTGGACTAGATACACACCTTTAATCTATTTATCTTTTGATGTTATGATTGAATTTGAACAATGTTGTTATTTCTTTTTTAAATGTTGTATGACAATTTAGCACTTGCAATGAAATTTGAATTTAATTAAATATTGTCACATAGTGTTATGAAGTCTCTAGCAATCTATACACACTTCGTCTCATCTCGATGTTTCCGCCATCGGTTGGGCTCTGATACCAATCTGTCACACCCCAACCGATGGCGGAAACATCGGGATAAGACGAAGTGTGTATAGATTGCTAGAGACTTCATAACATTATGTGACAATATTTAATTAAATTCAAATTTCATTGCAAGTACTAAATTGTCATACAACATTTAAAATAAAGATAACAACATTGTTCAAATTTCAACATAACATCAAAAGATAAATAGATTAAAGGTGTGTATCTAGTCCACCCTAAACTTGTTTCATCATTCGTCCAATACTTCAACTATCAACCTGCAACATGTATTAAAATAGAGTTTCAATTCAAAAGCAATGGCGAGTATACAAGTATGTTTACATAGCATAATAGAATAAAAACTCAAATCCAACATGATTCATAATATGTGATTACTCAAATCCAACATGATTCATAATACGTCCGTTTCATATTCAGTGTCATGTTCATGGAAGTTAGTGCTTTTCGCCCGCGTTTGGTGTGTTTTCAATTAAGGTAGATTTCTTATTCAGCAACGGCCAATCTGGAGACTCGGTTTTCGAAGGAGGAAATTAAAGCAGCGGTATTCGATTGCGGTAAAGATCGGGCTCCCGGGCCGGACGGTTTCAACTTTAGATTTTTTACTCACTTCTGGGAACTGTTTGAAGAAGACTTCTTCAATATTTTGGCTGCTTTCTTCGAGTCTGGAAAGTTAAACGCGGGGTGTGGGTCGGCGTTTTGCCTTGATCCCAAAAGTCAGAGATCCTTTGGGCTTGAGTGATTACCGACCCATCAGCCTGGTTGGAGCTATAAACAAAACTTTGTCTAAAGTCCTTGCCAACAGGCTGAAGCCGGTCCTTGATGAGGTCATTTCTAACTCCTAATCCGCTTTTCTTAGGGGAAGATACATTTTAGATGGGCCTCTAATTATTAACGAGTTGGTGTCGTGGTCTAGAAGAAATAAAAAACAGGCCTTTTTTCTCAAAGTTGATTTTGAGAAAGCTTATGATAATGTGAATTGGGGTTTTGTCTTGGATATTCTCCAGCAAATGGGATTTGGTCCGAAGTGGTGCAGTTGGATCTCTGGTATTCTGTCTTCGGCCAGGGCATCAGTTTTGGTGAACGGCTCTCCAACTTTCGAGTTCGGGTGTAGTAAAGGCATGAGACAGGGGGATCCTATTTCCCCGTTTCTTTTCGTGGTGGTTATGGAGGCGCTGTCTTGTTTATTCAATAGGGCTTGCGAGGTGAACGTTTTTCATGGTATTAATCTCTCCGAGGATGAAGTTTGTGTCTCCCATCTTCTGTATGCTGACGATGCGATGATTATGGGGGAGTGGAGCAAAGATAATATTGTGAATGTTATTAGAATCCTCCGGTGTTTCCATGCTTGCTCGGGCCTCAAGATAAATCTAAGTAAGTCTAGTATTTTTGGTATTGGAATTAATAGCGAGGAGGTCGAGGAGATGGCTAATTGGATAGGATGCAAGGCAGATTCTATTCCGTTTAACTATTTAGGTTTAACAGTTGGAGCCAACATGAATCGTATTAATAATTGGAGGCCGGTTTATGACGTATTTGAAAAAAGGCTTTCTTTATGGAAGGCCGCTTTGTTATCGATAGGAGGGCGGGTCACGTTGATTCGTTCGGTGCTACAAAGCCTTCCTACATACTTCATGTCCCTTTATAAAGCTCCGGTGAAGGCAGTGAAAGACCTGGAAAGCATTATGAAAAAAATCTTATGGGGCGGGTCGAATAATATTAGAAAAACTCATTGGGTGGCGTGGGATAGGGTGTCTTCTCCGAAAAAAGATGGAGGCTTGGGGTTGTGTAAATTAAAATTTGCGAATCTGGCTCTTCTCAGTAAATGGGGATGGAGATTTAAGAATGACTCGGATGGTTTATGGGTTAAGGTGGTCAAAGCTATTCATTGGGGATCGTCGGGTTGGGCCTTTTTGCCTTGCAACAGATCTATTAGGGGTACTTGGTTAAATATCTGTAACAGCATAAATAAGCCTTGCATTAACAACAAGCCGCTCCGCAGCTTTTTCAGAGGGGAGGTCGCTTCGGGTGGAGAAATCCTATTCTGGTTGGATCCTTGGATAGCCGATGCTCTATTAAAAGAGATCTTTCCATGTCTTTTTCGGTTGGAGGTAATTAAGAATTGTTCGGTTAGAGATTGGCTGGAAGGAGGCATTACGTGGCTGTGGAAACATGATCCGGATTTGGCTGACGAGGTTCAGGAGCTGATTTCCCTCTCGAGTATGGTATCTTCGGTCGTCATTGGGGTTGGTAAAGATAGGTGGAAGTGGCTCGGCGACTCGACGGGTTCTTTCTCTGTGAGATCGGTGAAAGTTATGTTGAACCATGGCAATATCAATCCGGAGAGATTTGTTTTCGAGTGGTGTAGATGGGTTCCCTTGAAGTGTAATATTTTTGCGTGGAGGTTGGAGCTGAACCGTATTGCAACGTACGATGCTTTATTCTCTAGAGGTATTGTGAGTCAAGTTGGGACCTGTCCTTTGTGCGGTAGTGATGACGAATCGGTGATACATCTCTTTATCTCCTGTCGTTTTGCTTCCGTTATTTGGCATAAGGTCAGTAGATGGTGCCATATTCCGACTTTTTTCGCCTTCTCAATTAAAGACCTTTTGGAGATTCACAAATTCAACAGGTTGGGTGCTTCCGAAAAAAAGATTTTACAAGGCGTGATCATCATTGTGTGTTGGTGTATTTGGTTGACTAGAAATAAAGCGGTTTTTTCGGGTTCCCGGGTTGGCGAGGAAGAAGTCTTTAGCGATATTCGTTCGCTGGGTTTCTTTTGGTTTAGACATAGGTCGTCTTCTCGAACCTTATCTTGGAGTGATTGGTGTAAATTTGTAATTATGTAATCCTTGTGTTGTTTTGTTGTTTGGTCCGGCTCGGTCTTCGGGTTCGGCTGTTTGTTAATGAAAGTTAATTTTCAAAAAAAAAAACATTTACAAGTTGATGACGTAAGCAGGGAATAGTTTTGTCAAGTGGTTGGCCACTTTTGACGGCCACTTTTGACTTTGTTTTTTTTTTCTTTTCCCATATAATAGTTATATAGAGGTGATGCCAGATTACAATTTTATCCCAAGTGTAAAATTACGATTTCGTCCTCGATTCAAAATAAAATTTTGCTTTTGCCCCTTGCTTAAATTTACGATTTTGCCCTTAGTTATTCGGCCAAATTATAGTAGTCTTTTTTTTAGTTGATTGAGAATTATTCGGTTATCGCCCCGCAACGCGGGCGGGGCATCTACCAGTTAGGTTATAAATGGAAAAAGACGTACGGTTGATGACGTAAGAGCGAGAGAGAGTGTTAGCAAGAGTTTGTTATTTATTTGTCTAAACAAAGAGAAACGAAGGGTTCTTCGGTATGATATATTTGACCCGTGTTAGATCGTGGGGTATGGTGGGGCGTGGGTTTGGGGCATGGTGCGACACGTGGAGTATGGGGCACCCAAGATCGAAAGCCAATTTCAAAGGGGTATGGTGGGGCGTGGCTGGGGTGGCGTGGAAAAAAAGCCAATTTCAAAGGGCTAGTGCTCTGGGCCAATGAGGTTCCGACATGTCATGTGGGTAGCCCCGCCCAATGCCCGGGCTGAAACCCGTGCCCAAGGGGCTACGTCGAAACCCAAGTCCACCCGGGGTGGTGACTTGGGCGTTTGTACCCAACCCACGTCCCAACCCATACCCCATAGTCTTATGTACTGAAATGCCCTTAGGAATAGAATCATTTAAGTTGTTTATAGGTGTAGATACATAACCAAGTCCGGACTCTCGTCTAGACCGGACGAACAAAGGCCTAGTAAGAAAGTGTAAAATAATCAAGGCATGGGAACCGGTATTCAGAAGGTACTTCCTTCCCTCCTGGTGAAAAAAGACGCACATCATAAGGTGTGTCCAGTCCGAATGATGTCATCTAAAAACAGTCAGTATAAATACCCTCTCCAAAGTAAACCTCAAGTACGCTTTTTTGAACCTTCGTCCTTATCTTCTCTCTCTACTTTCTCTCTCTAAACAAATACTTATCCTCACGCTGAAGGGTGGTCGTAGAGTGGCTCTCCCACCTCTATGGCGAGCCTAACGGTTTATTTGTTTGTGCAGGTTTCATTTGTCAAGCTTTCAAGATCTAATCGTGACTAAACCATAGTTCGGTCCACTTTTTGGATCTTCAATTGGTGCCATCCGTGGGACCCGAACCCAAGACCACGTACACCTCAAGTATGATTTTTGGAACCCACTTTTTCGATCCAAGGCCCGGATCTCAGAATCACTATCTTCATCCACAATCAGTTCTGGTATCACCGGAGCAGCCAAAGAACCACCGAAACTGCCGGTACCGGTTGTAGATCCAGCAAGAGCAGGGTTTTCAAGAGGTGCTTATGGGTCACCAGGAGCCCCCCGTATAGCAAAAGCAGTAAGAGTAATTTGTTGCAAGAACGTGTCTGCTTCCCCGTTTGTTTCTAAAAAGTTGAAATCCAAGTGAGCAAAACGCGAAACCTTCAAAGTATCCTGGAGTGACATGGTGACATCTGACAAAGAAACAAACGAAAGTTAGAATGGAAAGAAAAACGGTGTCGTGGTTAGAAAAAAGGTCGGATCACTCACCATCATCTTTCTTAACAATCACCGGCCAATCTCTATCCCCACGACCCCATATTTGGCTAATACGACCCAATAGTAATAAACGCTCTGGAAGAGGACGGATGGGACTTCGGTTATCGACTAGCTTTTGGGCCAACACTTGGTAAAATACAAAGTTCTCTTTAAGTTCATAGTCCATCGATTGATCTTTGAACCTCCAGGGAAAATCGGTTGGAAGGCATAAATCGTCCAACCAAAAGAAGTGATCTTTCCAATTTTTTAGGCTCGTTTTTTCCTCCAATGAAATACTCGGAACAGATTTCCGATGGGCAAAGGTGAACCAATCTTCGGCAGTAATAAATTCGTAAAAATAACAAAAAACATTTAAATCCAGCTTGTGGTTCAGGACCCTACAGGAGATCTCAAAGTAGTTTATCCTACTAATTCCGAAGGGGTTTGTCACACCCCAACCGATGGCGGAATCATCGGGGAGCGGCACTAGGCGAATCAGATTGCTCAAGAGAATCCATAACAACTATATTGCGATAATATTTAATACATTCGTTATCCCATACTAACAAATAATACCATCACATAAGTTATCACAGATTTCTTGCCCTCTCGAACAATACAAATCCGATAACCTAGATTTTAGTTGAGTTTCTAGACTTCCTAGCTTGATTTGATATAACCTGCGATCTAACCTGCAACATACGTTAAAATGTTTGTCAATACAAAAGTATTGGCGAGTATACAGGTTTGATATGTATAGCGTACTAGATAAAAAGTGTAGCGAATTTCCACATGCATAAACATAACACACGACATATATACTCACAAAGCTGATACTACCAACTAAGTCCTCGATCCTCGAATATGCGATGGCAAACTAGACCCCGTCGGGCGTAATAGTACTATACTAGTCATGGTGGGACGTCGCGAGTATAAGCCCTAGCACATATGCAACTAGCATCACGTATATCTATGCATAACAGTTATTCGCAAGTGATAATTTGATTGATTGAATAAGTCGTTTGATAAGTTCGATTTGTTATAAACGTATGTTACACCCAAAATGCGATTAAAAAGGGTTCAAGTATACTCACAGTGCGTATTTAGCGGGAATACAACTTGATTGGATTGGTTGCGAGTACGTCTGCGTTAATCATTGAAGGATATAGTAAACGATGCACGGTTAAGCGAGAATAGCATTGAAAAGTCAGTCATCTGGTCAGATGGTGCTCACCCATTCGGATGGGCTCATCCAATCGGATGGCATATGGATCTGAGTCAGATGGCTTTCATCCGGTCGGATTAGTGTTGACTCGTGCGGATTGTCATCCGTTCGAACAAGTGTTCACTCGTGCGGATTGTCATCCGTTCGAACAAGTGTTAACTTATGCGGATTGTCATCCGTTCGAACAAGGGTGACTCGTGTGGATTGTAAGTGTTATCCGTGCGGTTGACAGGTTATCCGTGCGGATTGACATGTATTCCGTCCGGATGACATGTATCCGTCCGGATGACATGTATCCGTCCGGATGACATGTTATCCATGCGGATTACATGTTATCCGTGCGGATTGACATGTATTCCGTCCGGGTGACATGTATCCGTTCGGATGACATGTTATCCGTGCGGATTACATGTTATCCGTGCGGATTGACATGTTATCCGTGCGGATTACATGTTATCCGTGCGGGTTACATGTGATTCGGGCGGACAACACGTCTGTTTTGTATTCTGAATACTGTTTCTGAGTGTTTATCGGAAGGAATACGTGTAGAGTCACCGGGACAGTGTAATTTCGCACTAACATTTGGAATTCCATCAGTTCCGACCCGCTCTGACGGCCGGGAATCACCCCGTTCCATCAGAACTGGCCGCTTTTGACGGTTTCTCCGGTTTAGCTCGAAATCGCACAGTTCCTTGGTTGAATACATAGATTTAGGTGAGATTTGTTATCAAAACATGTGGAAATCACCCAGATCTGAGTCGTTTGTAGTGGAATGAGGCCACAACTTGAAGTTCATAAGAACTCTTGGTGACATCACCTCAAACGCCTCAAGTCAGCGGATTTCACGGTTAGAAATCGAGTTTTAAAAGTTAGAATGATGTAGAAGGGAGTGTAGATCATAGAAGTACAAGTTTCTAGGTTGAAATCTTACCGGAACCGCGAGGAATCGAGAGAAAGGGGTCTTGAAGCGTGTCTGGTCGAGTGGGAGCTGTCACATCACTTGAACAGTGGTGTGGCAGGCTATTTATAGGCGAAAAGAGGAGAAGGGAGTCACAGATCCGGATTGCCCATCCGTCCGGATTGCTGTCCGTCCGGATTGCTGTCCGTCCGGATTGCTGTCCGTCCGGATGGCTATCCTGACGCGATGAATTTCTTCGTTTTTAATAGTTTTTGATAGTTTTCGAAGTATACGCTTTTCACCGTAAATTTTTATTATTGTTATTATTATTATTATATATGTATATATATATATATATATATGTATCACTAGGGGTCGTATTTACGTATCTATAATTCAAAGTTTCGGTAATTAACAATCGGTTTTCGTTTCGAGTATGCGATTATTAGCGACGTTTCGCGGTCAACAAGGAGGGTAGTATAGGTCCTTTCTTGATGTCATCGTGAACGTTATTGTATTTTGTGCCACAAAGACTGACGGGGTACCGTTCACTCGTATTGTCATCATCGTCACGACGACTGGAGCTACAGCACTCACCCGAGAGTCCTTGTTAGCGTTAATTGTCCGCGTTTCGACACATCACGGCCACCGAGGAGGGTAGAATAGGTCCTCTCTCAGTGCCTTCGTGAGTGTTAGTGTTTGTGATTGGTGTAGTATAGTGATAATGTATTGCGAAAATATGCGATTATCCTTCGAATAGCGATGTGTGCGATATAGTTACATTATGATCCGAATCTCTGGTGCTAGGCGTAACGAGTATATCGAGTAGTAACAATGCACACAAGTGCGGGTTGTTACAGTCTCCCCTACTTTAGGAAATTTCGTCCCGAAATTAATCCAATAGGTAGACCTTTGAGAGTTGATCCCACGTAAGTAGCGATACAACGAGTTAATCGGGTGAGAGTTGACAAGCGAGAGTGCTTTGAATAAGAGAGATCGATTGCGATAGCGAGAAGCGTCGTAAAGACGAAAGTAATATCCCACGAGTTGGCGTTCCAAAGTACCTTGTGTTGCGTAGAATTCGTAAGTTCGATGCGATTGAAATTTTAAAGAACTTTGAAAGGTTTCTCATAACGTAGGGTTAGCTGAGTCGATTGTTAACCAACGTTGCAAGAGAGTTAGGTTTCAAACATTTAAGGAATTCGAAAATGAAAACTGGGGTTACGGAAACTCTCCTAGGACCTGGGTTCAATGCTGAATTCGATGTCGACCCAACGTCTTAAGAAAGATTTTGTTTTGATACTGCAAAAGTTTTTAAGGGAAAACTGGACTTATGAGACTTCCCTTGGGCATGGAGTTAAGCTGATTCGATGTTACTCCACATTGTGAGGAAATTTCACTTGTCCAATGGTTTTAATAAAAATTTTATAAAAATCAGCTTTTAACAGTTTGAAAAGTTAATTAATATCGAGCCCCACTTAGCACTTTCTCACGAAAGTTTGGTAATATGGTTAAAACACTTATATATAGGAAGTACCAACGGTGTATCCACCATGTTTCTCCATATCACTTCCGTTTCGTGAGGCGGTGTCATGTGGGCCGATATGACACAAATAGAATTTCGCTACCTTGGTCCAATCGATAGGAAGTCGGATCAAGTTGATGATAGAATCGAAAAGGTTAGACAAGCGAGTTGAATTGCGAACGTTGCTATAACCGCGTGCGCGAATAGCCAGGTGACATGAAATGCTCATGCGTCGTGTCTGGTTAGGCGTCGAACGGTAGACGATAAGCAATTAGCGCGATGTCGATTAGATTCCATATTGAACCCGCATGGCACGTTTCCACGAAAGTTTGCTAACATGGTGAAACACCACGTTTAACCAGGCTAGTTTTGCCTCGTGAAGCAATGTCATGCGTGTTATTACCACATAGGTTGTACCAAACGAGCGAATAAGCGGTAGATTATACACGATAAGCGATAGGCGATTAGGTGACTTAGCGAATAACGCAATGCCAACAATGACGGCGATGATAAACGAGTTACGATGAACGGCAGTTGTAGCGTTGCAAGCGATGGAGGTATACGCGATTTATGCGGTTTGATTCGATTGATTTACACCACAGAGATCAACTGACATTAGACCCCACATGGCCTTTTTCCACGAAAGCCCGCCGATATGACTAAAACACCTTGCTTTAATCATATGGGTTTCATCTCGTGAAGCGAGGTCATGTGTGCTAACTTAACACAAACACCACGGATAACGGTAGGTAACAGCGATAGATTTATACACAGCAAGCAATATAGGTTCACATAATAAGCGTTAGAGATTGCGAAATACGCATGACAAGCGATTGCGATTAGTTGAGTTTTGTTTCGAATAAGCTTAACGTTACGTTACGTTGCGACGCATCACGGTTACCGAGGAGGGTAGAATAGGTCCTCACTCAACAATACCATGAGCGTTTATGAGTTTGGTTGCTATAGACTTACGACCAGTCTTGCGTTGATGCAATTGTCCTGCGGGGTAGACTCCCCAGAGTCCATCGATGAGGTGATTGCATTGCGTTTGCAGACTTACGACAAGCCTTGCGATGATGCGATTTAGTTGTTACGCCTTGCGATTAAGTGTAGTGTGTTGAAAATAATCACAATAGTATAATAGGTCTAATAACGTTCAACTCCACGTGGCACTTTCTTCACGGAACTTTGGTAGCATGATAAAGCACACCTTGCTTGACCCCTACTGCCTTCATCCCGTGATTTGGTGTCACCTTTTGTCAAAACGCTTGTGGCACCTTAGAATTTACTACGATCTCCGTGCACTGACCCAAATAATCCTGTGTACACCCGTGATTATTCGTTCCTTGCACGTTTATCGTACCTCGTTCTAAGAGTGTAGGGAGGGTAAAAACACATTATTTCGTGATATATAGTATATAGTATGTGCGTGAATCTAGTCTAAGTGCGACGATTAGAGAGCGGAAGTGAAAACGAAAACGAGAGTTTACGTTACGCATAGTGGCAACATCGAGTAATAGAGTAGGTTCAAAACTTAGAAATTAACGTCGAAAATCGTATCATTACAAATTTATCCTACGCTTGCTAGATGTCTGATGCTGAAGACTTTGGCTGGAGCTGTTGTTGTTGTACTCGAGTTCACGGTTCGAGGTGGCAGTTGCGGGTGAAATGACCGTAACGGTTGCAGTTATTGCAATAGCGACAGTCAGCCCCAACTGGATGATGATAGGTACACGAGTAACACTGAGGATGAGCTCCAGTGTAGGCTCGTTTTGGAAACATCGGAACTGTCCGAAGAGGTTTCGGTTGCAGCAGTTCGGTTGTTGATGAACTCGGGCTTGAAGTCTTTCGTTTGCGGCTAGGTTTGTCGGTGTCTTGCGAAGAGGTGTTGTCGTTGGAGGATTCCTCTAAGGACTCACTTGCAGAATCTTTGGTTGAGTTGTCGGAAGATCCATCGGCAGATTTGTTAGAAGAATCGTCAGCAGATTCGTCAGAAGAATCGTTAGCTGATTCGTCAGAAAGATCGTTAGCAGATTCATCAGAAGAATCGTCAGCAGATTCATCAGAAGAATCGTCGGCAGATTCATCAAGTGAATCGTCAACAGGATCGCCTGAGGGATTAAGGGCGATTGCTTGATAAGCTTGCTGGACAGGATTCTTTGTGAAGAACCCTTCCATGAGTCGTTTGTTGTTGATTTCTGCGGCTAAGCGATAGGTTTCTTCGATGGTAGCAGGTCTTGCAGCTTCGACAAAATCACCCACACACTCAGGCAAGCCACGAATATACTTCGCGATAGCTTTCTCTGGGGTGTTGACTTGACTTGGGCAGATTATGCTAAACTGTTTGAACCTTGCGGTGTAGCCAGTGTTGTCACTTTCGAGTTGCTTGATTTCCCAAAATTCGTTTTCTAGCTTCTGGATTTCGTGGGGAGGGCAATATTCCTTCCTCATGAGCTCTTTCAGCTCATCCCAGGAGAGAGCATATGCCGCAGAGATCCCACGTTTGTTGCGTTCGGCGGTCCACCAGTCGAGTGCTCGTGATTGAAATACTCCGGTAGAGCAAGTAGTACGGAAACTATCGGGACACCCACTTTGACGAAGGGTAACTTCGATAGAATCGAACCACTGGAGTAGTTGAGTCACACCTCCTTCACCCGTGAATTCCATCGGGTCACAGGCCTTGAAGTGTTTGTAAAGAAAAGCAGATCGCGACGCTTCCGTCTTGGAGTCTTCCGAGACTCGAGAGTTGCTGAGGGAGTGCACTTGAGCGGCAATTCGAGGAATAAGCTTTACCACTTCTTTGGTCACAAGTGATGCAATCCCCTTATTGGCACTTCGTTTGGCTCTCCTCCTAGCTACTCGTCTCGAGGTAGAGTCGTTGGAAGGCATCTAGACAGGAAGGGACTTGGAATGAGATTCGATCATAATGATTTTTGAGTTTCGTGATGCGATAGTATAGTAGTAATACGAATCACATAGGGGCCACATAGGAGACACAAGTTCCTAAGTTTTCACACAATGACTTGTTGTTTATACGTACATATAGGTATTTATGTAATTTGTATTCATACACATACAGGTTGATTTAGAATATGCGAGGACGCGTTGAGGTGACATAACGATAGCGAAGGCGATAGATTATGCATTAGTTTTGTTGCGAACATTCGGATTTCGTTTTAGGTTGTGATGGCTGTGCGAATTGTGCGTTTATAAAGCAGGGAGTGAAAATCGTTAAATCGAGAAATCGATAAAGCGTCAAATTTCAAAACGTAAATAAGTTCTAACCAGTTGTAAAATTGGCAGATCGTATGATAGAGTGCCTTGGGTGTTTAGGCGTCGACTACCCAAGGTAACCCAACTATGTTCAACAAGTTCATGCGCACGCGTTGACCTAGAAGACTCCATGCTTCCACTGGGATGCAGCTCATGGCATTCGTCTTCCTAGTCATCACGTGGCTCGAGTTATCATGATAGTCGAGTCCTTGGTGAGAGCTTTTGAAAACTAATTTAGAGAGTGGAACGTCTTATTAAGGTACGGGTTTCACCCCTGACTTAACAGTTTCGTTCCTAATTGTGGTTATGCTCTTCGAACAAATTCGTGAGTTCCACTAGATCTGGAAATGGAGACTTTCGTCGGGATGTGGACGTCACTCCTAACTCGATGAAAGGTTCCCGTGCTAGAAAAATTGCGCTGAGTGAGCGATCTTATCGAGAGTTCTCAGTTTCCACACCTGGTCTTGACAGGATCACTCGGTTTCGTTATGCGAGTATTTTCGAAAATACGTGTATTGTGTCAGCCTTAGGAAAGGCTAAGTAGCATTTCAGCCTTAGGAAAGGCTCCTTCGCGTGATGCTGTAGTATGCGGTGTTCACGCAAAGTTGTATCTTTTAGCAATTTCGATCGAGAATATCAAGTAGGCCCGATAAAAACCCTACTGGGTTCGTACGAGTCGGCCTGTTGGTACTTAGACTATAGACTAGGTCAATTTCTAAGACGTCGACCCGGACTAGGTCGAGTCTGGCCTAATTCCCTATAGTTATGGCTCTGATACCAATCTGTCACACCCCAACCGATGGCGGAATCATCAGGGCGCGGCACTAGGCGAATCAGATTGCTCAAGAGAATCCATAACAACTATATTGCGATAATATTTAATACATTCGTTATCCCATACTAACAAATAATACCATCACATAAGTTATCACAAATTTCTTGCCCTCTCGAACAATACAAATCCGACAACCTAGATTTTAGTTGAGTTTCTAGACTTCCTAGCTTGATTTGATATAGCCTGCGATCTAACCTGCAACATACGTTAAAATGTTTGTCAATACAAAAGTATTGGCGAGTATACAGGTTTGATATGTATAGCGTACTAGATAAAAAGTGTAGCGAATTTCCACATGCATAAACGTAACACACGACATATATACTCACAAAGCTGATACTACCAACTAAGTCCTCGATGCTCGAATATGCGATGGCAAACTAGACCCCGTCGGGCGTAATAGTACTATACTAGTCATGGTGGGACGTCGCGAGTATAAGCCCTAGCACATATGCAACTAGCATCACGTATATCTATGCATAACAGTTATTCGCAAGTGATAATTCGATTGATTGAATAAGTCGTTTGATAAGTTCGATTTGTTATAAACGTATGTTACACCCAAAATGCAATTAAAAAGGGTTCAAGTATACTCACAGTGCGTATTTAGCGGGAATACAACTTGATTGGATTGGTTGCGAGTACGTCTGCGTTAATCATTGAAGGATATAGTAAACGATGCACGGTTAAGCGAGAATAGCATTGAAAAGTCAGTCATCTGGTCAGATGGTGCTCACCCATTCGGATGGGCTCATCCGATCGGATGGCATATGGATCTGAGTCAGATGGCTTTCATCCGGTCGGATTAGTGTTGACTCGTGCGGATTGTCATCCGTTCGAACAAGTGTTAACTCGTGCAGATTGTCATCCGTTCGAACAAGTGTTAACTCGTGCGGATTGTCATCCGTTTGAACAAGGGTGACTCGTGCGGATTGTAAGTGTTATCCGTGCGGTTGACAGGTTATCCGTGTGGATTGACATGTTATCCGTGCGGATTGACATGTATTCTGTCCGGATGACATGTATCCGTCCGGATGACATGTTATCCGTGCGGATTACATGGTATCCGTGCGGATTGACATGTTATCCGTGCGGATTACATGTTATCCGTGCGGGTTACATTTGATTCGTGCGGACAACACGTCTGTTTTGTATTCTGAATACTGTTTCTGAGTGTTTATCGGAAGGAATACGTGTTGAGTCACCGGGACAGTGTAATTTCGCACTAACATTTGGAATTCCATCAGTTCCGACCCGCTCTGACGGCCGGGAATCACCCCGTTCCATCAGAACTGGCCGCTTTTGACGGTTTCTCCGGTTTAGCTCGAAATCGCATAGTTCCTTGGTTGAATACATAGATTTAGGTGAGATTTGTTATAAAAACATGTGGAAATCACCCAGATCTGAGTCGTTTGTAGTGGAATGAGGCCACAACTTGAAGTTCATAAGAACTCTTGGTGACATCACCTCAAACGCCTCAAGTCAGCGGATTTCACGGTTAGAAATCGAGTTTTAAAAGTTAGAATGATGTAGAAGGGAGTGTAGATCATAGAAGTACAAGTTTCTAGGTTGAAATCTTACCGGAACCACGAGGAATCGAGAGAAAAGGGTCTTGAAGCGTGTCTGGTCGAGTGGGAGCTGTCACATTACTTGAACAGTGGTGTGGCAGGCTATTTATAGGCGAAAAGAGGAGAAGGGAGTCACAGATCCGGATTGCCCATCCGTCCGGATTGCCCATCCGTCCGGATTGCTGTCCGTCCGGATTGCTGTCCGTCCGGATTGCCCATCCGTCCGGATTGCTGTCCGTCCGGATTGCTGTCCGTCCGGATTGCTGTCCGTCCGGATTGCTGTCCGCGGATTGCTGTCCGTCCGGATTGCTGTCCGTCCGGATTGCTGTCCGTCCTGATTGCTATCCGTCCGGATGGCTATCCTGACGCGATGAATTTCTTCGTTTTTAATAGTTTTTGATAGTTTTCAAAGTACACGCTTTTCACAGTAAATTTTTATTATTATTATATATGTATATATATATATCACTAGGGGTCGTATTTACGTATCCATAATTCAAAGTTTCGGTAATTAACAATCGGTTTTCGTTTCGAGTATGCGATTATTAGCGACGTTTCGCGGTCGTCAAGGAGGGTAGTATAGGTCCTTTCTTGATGTCATCGTGAACGTTATTGTGTTTTGTGCCACAAAGACTGACGGGGTACCATTCACTCGTATTGTCATCATCGTCACGACGACTGGAGCTACAGCACTCACCCGAGAGTCCTTGTTAGCGTTAATTGTCTGCGTTTCGACACATCACGGCCACCGAGGAGGGTAGAATAGGTCCTCTCTCAGTGCCTTCGTGAGTGTTAGTGTTTGTGATTAGTGTAGTATAGTGATAATGTATTGCGAAAATATGCGATTATCCTTCGAATAACGATGTGTGCGATGTAGTTACATTATGATCCGAATCTCTGGTGTTAGGCGTAACGAGTATATCGAGTAGTGACAACGCACACAAGTGCGGGTTGTTACAGGGTTTACTTGAGAAAGATGAACTCGAAAAAAACCAGAGGACCTTTATTAAAAATTTAGTAAACGGAACAAGATAGTTTGCAAAATTACACATTCGAGTGTAAAATGCCAACCCCTCCGCCAGAAGTGGGTATATTGCTCAGTCCTTCTCCGAAGCTCAGGATATAAAAATGCGGAAATCTAATTAACCCTAACAAACTTATCTAGCTGCTTTTGTGTTAACACACTAAAACTTACGGACAAGTTCTCTTTGCCCGGAATCATGTTTAAGGAAGAGAAAGGTAAGGAACGCACCTCTCTGGATGTGGAAGAAAGGAGAAAAGGAATGATCGCTGGAAATAAAGGTTTTGTTCCTTAAAAGAGAAAAAGAAACAACGAGCAGAGAAGAAAAGGTAAAAAGTGAATACAGAATCTCCTTATATATAAACAAAGGGGGAATGGAAGACAGCCGGTTGCCATCTGTCCAATCGGAAGTCACATCAGGAGACGTTTGCGATTCCCAAGGTGGAAAAATTACGGATACCTGTGGGTAACTGACAGACACGCGCCACATCGCCATCTGAACGACAGGATAAACCGTGCAAATTTTATCAAGTCGAGATTCAAACTTGATAAACTGGGGGACTTATAGATACATAACTGAGCCCGGACTCTCGTCTAAGCTGGATGAACAAACACCCAGTGAGAAAATGCAAAATAATCAAGGCATGCGAACCGGTATTAAGAAGGTACGTCTTTCCTTCCTGGTGAAAAAGGACGCACACCATAAGGTGCGTCCCATCCGAATGATGTCATCTAAAAACAATCAATATCTCTCCAAAGTACACATCAAGTACGATTTTCTGAACCTTCGTCCTTATCTTCTCTCTCTACTTTCTCTCTCTAAACAAATACTTATCCTCACGTCGGAGGGTGGTCGCAGAGTGGCCCTCCCACCTCCGCGGCAAGCCTAACAGTTTATTTGCTTGTGCAGGTTTCATTTGTCAAGCTTTCAAGATCTAATCGTGATTGAACCATAGTTCGATCCATTTTTTAGATCTTCAATAGGAGGAGAAATAGTTATGGATTTAACTATGTTTGACTTTGAAGAACGTTAATATGATTTTATGTAAATAAACGTTATTTGAAATGAATCATGTTGTTTAGAAAGCTAAACCATTAGAATCGGTTCAGTTTATCATCGTGCCATTTTACGATACCAAATAAATACTCGATTTTGAATACAACTTTGTTTTTAACAAAACTTATACCATAATGTCAAGTGAAAAAAATTAATGAACGAAAGTTATCAAAGAGATATCAAATTAATTGATAAAGGAAATATAATTAAAAAAACAAAAAAAATTATTAAAAAACAAATAATAAAGGAATATGATTTTTAAAAAGAAGAAAAATATGTTAAAACTTAAAATAAATATAATAATAAACTATAATAATATTAAATAATAAAATATCAAAAATTATATATCATTATAATAATAAAATCACTATTCATAGCCATTTTCTAATTCTAATTGTATAAATATTAAATAAATAAATATGCTGATTGGTAATAATTTTTTTGGGGTAAAGAAGTTCAACCATTTAGATCCATGTTTCAGTACATCATTTGTGTTGGACTACATGACTCTCAAGATAGGTGTATTTACACAGTTCTGCTCCCCTAAATCATAAGTGTATTTGTGTATTAATTCCTTTATGCATACAAATTCATCTGTCTATGTTCACTTTTCAACTTGATTTGTTTCAATTTGTCATGTGTTTGAGGCTAAATGCGAGCGTTACATGGTGGTCGTCAACGCTAATGAAAGAAGGCAGTGGGGATAAGACAATAAGCGAGAGAAGGACTTGCTTAAGAAGCGTCAACTACGACCCACCCCACGTCATTGTCTTAGAACGTTTTACAAAGTCGAGCAATATGAACTAAACTTTAAGGAATAAATGTTTGTCGATAGGAGTTACCCGCTGCAACGCACGATGGGAAAACCACTAGTTAGATTAAAAGTACATACCACAATAACACGCTCACAATAATGAAATGCTTGTCCATAAGACCATCACACGTGATTCTTCTTGTCTCACTATTTTACGTATCTTTAAGATTGTATTACTTGTAGGTTTAAAAAATTAAAATGGATAAACAAGTTATACTTATACTCATTTTCATATAGGAGACGTGTAGGGCTTTAATAAAATTCATTTGAGGCGGCGTACATCAATGCTACTTGCTATTTGCATCATAACATATGTCACACCCCGAATTTCCACGTATCACCGGTGGGCCCGGTGGGGAGTATCGTGACGTTGTTGGTAACATAATAGTCAAACAACACAATATTTAAATGCACAGCGGAAGCAAAAGATAGATATATTTCAACCGAATATAATTGTAATATCAAGTATCACAAACAGTTGAAAATAATCCACAGGTGGATCAAAAATAAAATGGAGACATTGTTCAACAGTTTTGACATCCAAGCTTGCGAGACTTATTGTGGACGCTAGGAGAAAGCCAGCCTAGTTCGCGTAGTACCTGCACTTAACCTTTTTGGGAAAATACGTCAGTTTACACTGGTAAATACAATCAACCGACTCATTTGAAAAGGTTTAATAAAAATTGATTTGAATGCACGCGGCACAAACTCTTTATAACTTGGGATAATTATTTGAATATAATCTTGTAAAAGAATTACATGTTCCTTATGCGTTCAGTAGCCCGATCCGTAGAACGGGTTAACGATCAATAGACACACCACATTTATGTATTTTGGCACTGACGGGTGTACGCCTACACCCCGTGCTTAGGTCGTGGCCATCTCGTAAGATGATGCCAAGGATATCCGGGACATGGTCATTAACCCCCCAAAGGCTTTAAGTAAACAAGACATTTCAAAACGGAACATATCAATGATTTAACCTCTATTCGATTAAAGATTCAATGTCCGACCAAGCGGTATTTTATATACCATACCCCAAGCCCGTATAGGGAAAATAAGTTAAAAGTATTTACCTGAGCAAGTATAATTCACAATCAGCAAATGCAAGTAGCTTTTACCGGGTCTCCTATTCTGGAACGAAGGTTTATAATAACCTATTAGAATCCTAACGGGTCTTTAATTAAGCCTAAACTTAGACCGGTTAGTTTTAATGAAGATACGGTTCAAACGCACGATTAAGCGAAGACCGGAATAGAATGAGTTTTAGACCCGACAAGTTCGAAGACTTGTATAATATGGGTAAACTAGACACATTCTGGATTTTGAGATAAAAACGACAAGGTTTGACCCGTTTCGGATAATTTATGCAAACTAGTTACATAAACCGAACCGAACGCGAATAACGCATAACGGGTACCCGAAAGAGTCACTAACAGGTTTCCTAAGTTAATATACCTTAAATATGTTGTGATATCAGTAGGATATCTTCCATTATGCCCAAAACGAGTTTAATCTCAATATAAGCCACACAGGGGTATTTTGGTCATTTTAAAGATTATAAAAGGGATTAATTAAACTTCTGTGATTCGGGTCTGAATTAATCAGTAAAATAACTTAATTTGAAAGGTTATATCAGTTGGTAAAAAGTCTTATGTGACAAAATGGTTTTAAACCCAAACTATGCGTTTAATACGCTTAAGAAACCATTTTAAGCGATTTCCGGGTTATATAGGAAATCTGAGTTTTCTGATCAGGTTATAAAGTTCAAAATACTTTATTTATTATACTAAATCAGTATCAATTGGATTGGTGTCAAAATATTATGTAGAACTCATTTTATAACCAAAAAGGGTATATTCGGTATTTACCGAATCAACGCCATAACCTTAGGTTATGAGCAGGTTAAAAATATTTAAAAATCTTTATAAATCTCAAAATATTATATTATATCAGTGGGTAAAAGGTTTGGTGTCGAAATTGGGTTTAGATAGGCCTTATGCTAATGACGCCGTTTAATTACTAAAAAGCGGTCTTATTACGTCATTAAGCATAACTCCTAATCTAGACCTCAAACTGATGTGAAAATTTAGGGACATGTTTATAAATCAGTAACAAAGATTATTGTCCTTTCACATATCCAAAATTCTCGTTTTATGGTCAAAAGGGCATATTGGTCAACATTTAAGCAATTAACGGAAACGCGTAAACGAATGGGGAAAACAACGAACCAACCACAGAGGATTATACTAACATGTAACCTGGTCCTAAGGAAGCTCTAAGGCATTTCCAAAACATACTAAATCGGGTCAGAACTGAAGTCAAAGCAAAAGTCAAAGTTTTGCGACTTTCGGTTCCGAACCGGGTCTAAACAGAAAATTGTCGGATCAAACAAGCTTAGACCAGTTATTATACTTATTACCAAGTTATATGAGTGATAAAATAGGTTACATGCCTTCTACATTGCTAATTACGTGTTAATTTGCAAATTAAGCTTCTGTTGACTTTTTAATAACAACTTTGACCCGACATTTGATCTAGTTAGAGTGGGAATCAGAGGGTGCCCTTTTAAGGGTTTAATGCCCACATAATTACCAACTTGTAACTACTTTCAATTCAACTAATCACCGGACCATTAATGATTAATCGCTAAGTCGAACGGTAATTACGACGGTTTGACTTTTAAGCTAAAACTAAGTAAAAACTCAATTAAGGAAGGTCAAGGGTACTTACCAAAGACCTATGCACGATTAGTGATGACTTGGGTCTGCTCTTATGCTCCATGAATGATCAGAAATGGAGATGGAAGGTGTGGTTACAAGTTTGCAACATAAAGGCCTTTTATAGTGATCTTGATCCATTATGATTATGACAACTAAGTCTATGTGGTGATCCAAATCAATAACAAGTGCTCATAGGGTCTAAAGGCATGTAGGGGTCGCCCATGGAGTGAAAATATCTTATTTAAGTCGGTTATTGCGCATAAACAGGCTGTTGTCCCAACTTTCTGCATCTGGGGATCGGACGCGGCCCGCGTAAGATGTTGTTAAGGCTTACGCGGCCCGCCTGAGTCCTGTTATCAGATTTAAACTTTTTCTAGTTGTTGCATCTTGGCCCTTGGCCCTTCGAAAGGGCATTCCACTTTATTTCTTGTATTTTGAGCCCTCCAAATTTACCTATAAAGGCTTCAAGACTTATACCCACTTTGTTAAGTCCTTGGTCACTTTGTTATCACCCGAACAGTCATAATTTTCAACGTTGACGCTTTAACCCCTCTTATACGAATTTGATCATAACTTTCTCATACGATAACGAAACTTTATGAAATTTTTATCACACATTCTAGTGAGCATAATTTACCGTTACAAAGCTTCGGGTTTGCTAAAAGGTCACTCAGAGGTATACCTTAAACATGTTGACACATTTAACCCCTGTAGTTTGTAATCTCTCACTTTCTTTCACAATTAGCTTCGTATGATCCATGATTCATTCGTTTAAGGGTATGTGCATCATGTAGGGTTACTGTAAAGTATATTTATCCCTTTTTGACATTTTTGAACCCTTATATTCACATACTTTCTATGTTTGTCAACTTTAGTCCTTCTAAGTATTCTTTCACACGTTCAAGCTTATGACACGTGTCAATACATTATAGGACGTGAATTTTCGAGGTGTTACAACATAATCCGGATTTTTTAATAAAACAAAAATTGTTTTGCTTTATACAAAATATTGGTGTCAGAAATTTACGATGTATTCACATATTAATAATTATAATTATTATTACTATATGATAATATTACAAATGAATGAAAAGTAGTTTAATAATATTATAATAACCTATTACTATATGATAATAATAATTATAAGCAAATGGTATCGAGTACCGGTACCGGTATCAAATTTACCAAATCGGGTGTATTTTCGGTACCTGTTCGACACCGATATTCACCGGGATTTACCCTCAATTACCAGTGTCGTACCAGTACCGACCGTTACCAAACCGTACCGTACCAGGTATATTTGATACAGGTACCCACTTTTGGGCCTATATATTAAAAATAGAATTAAATCAATAGTAACATCACTAAGTGATGAGCAAATGATATCGGGTACCGGTATCAAATTTAGCAAACCGGTTGTATTTTCGTTACCGGTTCGGCACCGGTATTCACCGGTTTTTACCCTCAAATACCGGTGTCGTACCAGTATCGACCGGTACCGAACCATACCGTATCAGGTATATTCAGTACCGGTACCCACTTTTGGGGATTTCGGTAATGGTATTTGGTACCGGTTGGTACCAAGCTCATCAAATCCTATAGCAATGTAACAATGCAAGTAATTGCACCGTTTAGATTACTTTTCATACACACAGTAAGTAAATTGTTTTTCATTTGAATGACGTTTTATATACACAACAACTTTTTTCGCTTCCTTTTTTGTCTTTTTCTGTAATGAATGAATTATAGCGTGTAAAATTAACTTGGATATTTAGATTATTGATAAGCAAATCGTATCAAATCCTGTAATCAAACCGGTATCGTATCGGTACCAAATTTACTATACCAAATCATTTTCGGCACCAATTTGGTACCCACCTTTTGGCGTTTTCAGAATCGTTACTTTCGGTTCAACACCGGTCTAGCACCATACCTGTATTTATTGATTTTTACCTTCAAATACCATACCGTATTGTACCGAGCATTTTTGGTGCAGTTACCTAATTTCGATGATTTTCCGGATCGGTACTTTCGGTGCCGTTACCGGTACCGAGCTAATTCATATTTTAACGTGTTAGCACCGAAATAATTGAACTGAAAACAACCGAATTTCCAACGTGTAGGACGTGTGGTCCTATTATTATATATTAGGTTATTTAAAATATTTTTTTAGAACGGAGTGACTATCCTTACCATGTCATTTTTATTTATTTTTTGATATTGGTAGCTGCTTGCCGTTGCTGACACGCATTTTGCAGTTATTGGGTCCCCGCCGCAACGCGCGGACATAAAATCAACTAGTTATAATTATAATTATAATTTGAAGTGTTTCACATTTAGTTATTGGATCTAGGAATTTCATTTAATCAATTTACCAAGGACTAACATGAAACTTTTAAAAAATGTGTTGCTCTTTTTAAACATACAAGTGCATTTAGCCCCAACTCTTCATGCATCCCAATTCCCAAACGACCCTAAACTCTCCCTCTAAGTGTTTAAATAGCCACAAATTCTGAAATAAAGTTAATTAAATGTTAACGATATTTTAATGTTTAAAATTCAATTAATATTCTTTATATTTAGGGGAGTGAGGGTGCACTCCCATCACGCGTGAAACACTATAGCTACACCGCCGCCACCATATCCACCACGCGTGGAAAAGATAACGCGTGGAGAATATCACGCGTTGAACATTGATTGAATTTGAACGTTGGCTTCATTTTCGACCGTTTTTCAACGGTAAACTTAATTAAAAAAAAAACCCCCTTTAAACCTTTTATATATACTTCTCAATTTTAAACCATTTCACCCATACCAAAACACAAACACATTTCACACAATCTACATCTTTCTCAAATGGAGCCTAAAATATTTCTAGTATGTTAAATTGAACTAGTATGTTTTAATTTTAATGAAATTTATAATTTTAGTGTTTTATTGTTAATTTCTAATTTTAAAATAAAAATTAAAAAAAATTGTGAGTGATGGAATTCCATCACTAGTGATGACCACCGCCACTACAAAATGCTTGTGAGTGATAGAATAGTTGCTGATGACATGGCAGGAGTTGATTGGATGCTTGTGAGTAATGGAATTTCTATCACTAGTGACCACCCCCACTTCCCTTATATTGAACTTTATTTTTTAATATTCTAATCGATTTACTGTTATTTTTTTTAACGGCCAACAAACTCAATCCCGAGCACTCTCGGGGTACCCACTGGACAAACGGAGTACTCCGAGAGTAACCCGAGTCCACCACCAATTCCGGGGAAAACCCGGTAACCCACCCGCCCGTAGGCACGATGGTGAAGTTACCGGTAAAACCCGTTTGGCTCAAGGATCCAACCCAGGTTTCCTTAGGTCTCCTATCATTGCCCACCAGTGCCTCACTCTGCACCAAGTGGGAGTCGAACCTGCATCCCTCAAGAGAAATGCAAGCTCTCCACCACTTGATCTAGAGATCATTAGCTCGATTTACTGTTATTACTCATTGGAAATAATATTTCAATATAGAAGCAATGAAAGTATATGAATGTAATATAACTAACACAACCAAGTGAATCAATCAATCCATGCAAATATGAAGCAAAAAAAATAATTTTTCTTTCCAAACCAAATTCAGTCCTTTTAAATGGAAACTAAAAGAAAAACAAGTCAGTCGGGTGCCTCAAACTTGTTTGTCGAGAAATAGACGAGTACACTGGTCCAAAGTATTATCAGGGCTCGTAACTGAAAAACAAAAAACAACCCATCGACAAATTTAGGGAATCGTGTTCTTTGTGAGTCTCGGATAATACGAATCATAAATGTGATTAACAAACTAACCTGTGTGACCAACAGTTCGTTCGGATTCATATATCTCATGATCATTTCCCCCCTGTGAAAAAGTTAATAAACATCGTTATAAAAAAATTTCAGCTGACACAAATATTAGTAGTCTATCAGAAATGTAAACGAAGATGAAGAGCTACCTTGTAAGTCTTGTCTCCAAAGAAGTGAATCTCTTGAAATTCTTCCAAGTATTTCAAACAATAAGTTTTGTCCCATCCTTGTGGGAAGGCCTATTAAAAGCATATTTCAAAAAATATTACGAAAAATTAACCCATAAAAGAATTAATAATTAAGAAGTTACTCACATCAAAGCTAATTTGGCCACCAATGGAAAAGGTAAGGTTCAGATGGGCAAATTGCTCTCTAAGGACTTCCACCATTTTCGGGCGTATATTATGAACCTGGGTTGCAATTTATCATCAAATCAAATTGCTAATATAAACTTTTGTTCCGAATGAACTAAAGTATTGTACCTTGTCATATTTCTCAAACTCGTCTCTTTCTTCTTGACTACAGTTGCGCCCAATTGGCGAAACATTGATCATCCCACTTCGAAACTCAATGAAAGTTCCCCTGTATTTTTAAGATTTAAGAGTCTATTAAGATGCTAAAATGTTGATTGATTGTTTCAAAATTATAAGTTTTCACTCACCTTTTTATTGGGATATCTAAGTCCGCAATGTAATGAAGGGTAAAATTCACAAACTCCTGCATCATGTTGTGTATGTTTGATTATCACAAATTAAAAACATATTGTGGACCTCTAATAACAAAAAAAAAAAAAAAAAGAATAAGAACTATTTTACCTTGATCTTATCCTCCCCTAGAAATGTCTTCAAGCTCTGCACAGGGGATAATTCATCGATTAATATAAGAAAGATACATAAAGAAAATTAGTTTCAAAGATCTGTAACGAGTGTAGTTAGTATAGTATGTAAGTTTTTGTCGAAAAGCTTGAAAATGATGTTTTAAATGTTTTAGACAGTACCTGCGTTCCAACTAGCTTCCCATCCTTGTAGGCCACAAGGCCGTTCTCAGCAAACACATAATCATAGTCGTTTATAACTGCATAAACATAAGAGCTATATTGTTAATTTATATATAATATAACTTGAAATATGTTCCAAAAGACGATATTTTTATGCATCAAAAAAAAAAAAAAAAAAAAAAAAAAGAAAGAAAGAAAGAGCACACAGTTGACCTGTTGACCCTAGCTGTTCTGATATCTTAACAAGGTCAGATCCTCCAACAACACCAACAGTAACAACCTGCACGCAAAAAAAAAAATGAGACACTGAAAAATGTGACATATCATAAATAAATTGGGAATATAACAACTCCCCCACCCCCCCCCCCCCCCCCACACACACACACGCGCGAAAATGCTCAATAGTACAGGACATAATGAATCACATACCTTCCGCAAATCCTGCATGAACTTTAACATCTTTGGAGTAACCCCCTGCAACAATGAAGTGCTTTAGAAGAAAGTTAAATTATTCAGACATTTACAGTATTACCAATCAAACAAACCACTTCTAGTTCTTACATATTTTTTTTTTTCAAAATCAGAAGTCAATTACATTAACAAGATGACATCTATAGTAAACCATGTTTGGTAAAAAGATCTTGATGTTCTAGTTCTAGTTCTACCATACCTTCATAAACAAAATCAAACTTGAAAGTTTATTTGATGCTTCAAATGCACTTAAGAGCTAAGATAGCGATAAATATAAAGGTGTACCTTCCTTGGAGCAGTAAGAGTACCATCCACATCAAACAAAGCAATTAAACCAGGTTTTCTCAGAGCCATCCTCGATCTAAGTCTTACTGCCACCAAACATCACAAAAGCGCAACAAAAGGAATGAATAATTAAGTAATCACATTATCAAGATCTTCAAAATCAGTAAAATCAAAGAAAATGAAGAAAATTAGATTTGGGTCAAACCAACAAAATTCTGCCTATGTGCTATACTGCTATGCTCATCGCTTGAGGTACCATGTTTATAGATCCACAAAATTTCTCAATTCAAAATTAGATTTGGGTCAAACCAACAAAATTCTGCCTATGTGCTATACTGCTATGCTCGTCGCTTGAGGTACCATGTTTATAGATCAACAAAATTTCTCAATTCAATAGGTACAAGCAACCGATACATAATGACATGACACAGTTGAATACAAACCCACCGCTACCCATACGTCAACATTAATGCTTATCTAAAAAAAGGTAACTTATCTAGATGTTCTATAATTAACATTAAATCAAAAAACCATCTAAATTTCCCATCATTTGTGTAATAAAAATTTGTAAATTTCTCCATGATTCCATCACTAACTCTATATGAGAATCAAATCTATGAGAGCGAAATCACCACAATCAAACTTGCACTTCACTTCCAAGTTCACTACTATTGCTAGACATCTATTCAATGCTACCATTTCAATCATCTAAGGTCATGTTTGTTTTTCTAAAAAGGATCTGCGCAGGCTCTTCTGTCTGTGCCGCGCATCTGCAGACTGTTTGTTTCTCCGAAGATGTTTCAATAAAAAACGTTTGCTCGAGCTCTTCTTGGTGCAGACTTGGCCCAACCACTTTTAAGATCTTCTAAGGTCTGCAGAGGGTTAAACACCACCACCCACCACCACCGTCCACCACCAAGAAGTCTACATAGTACATACGTTAAAAAACAAAAAGTCTTCTTCTTGCAGAATGCAGCTCTTCTTCTACAGATGTCTGCAGATGTGGTCGCAGACTGCAGACATTTTACCTCTTAAAAAACAAACTGCACCTACGTTTTCCAACAGCGCATAGGTGGCAATTCAAACTTACGACTTAATTTCTAATCATAATCCAAAACAACAACCAGCTGTGGTCCACCGCTTTAGTATACTACATCAATCTACATCAAAACCGAATCGATTGCCAAGACAAATAAAATCCCTAAATATCAAAATTTCAATTGAAATAACCAAATTCCTATCCTAATGCTAGAAATATCTCTCTCCTTTATTCAGATCAGCCAATTTTCCCTATGAAACATAGATATTATTCATATTAATTCAAATTTCCAGCCTCACATTACAATTCATAAGCTCAAATGACCGTTTACCTATCTAGTGTAGTTAAATCACAATCCAATTGAACTCAGATACTCAAAAAGCTACAAATTTGTTCCACTTTTCACAAACCTAAACATATACATCAATCAGATGATTCAGATTACAAATTTGTGGTTTAACTGATTACTTAAATTTTAAATCCATAAGCTACTGTATCATCAGATACTAGATCAATTAAACAAATTTAGAAAAAAACAGTTGAAAACGAAATGTTACCGCACAAATTGAAGACGAATGTGAAGGTTGCTGTGGTGATTCAGTTCTAGAAATCGGAATAAATGCAGAATGTTAAGTAAGATTTGTTTGTTAGTGAGAGATAGAAAGAGGAAAAGATTGGTGCAGTGAGTGAGACTTAAAGGTGTAGAGTGATTTAGTTTTGGGATCTCAACAGATATATTCGCGGAATCAAATGTGGGGCCCACTGCTTATGTGTATGTATGTACCCAATTTTTTTCAAATCAAAATCTATCTAGTCTTAACTAACTTTTTTTTTTCTACATGGTTGTTTAGAAAAAGTTGAAACTTGAAATACTTCAGAAAAAGTGGCGTGTGTTTAGGGTTTTGAAATAAGGGTCATATGGACTGTAATCACCATTATCATCATACTCAGTAAATCTCATCAATAGCAAAAGATAAGGTATGGTCTAAGGAGGGTAAGATGTAAACAGGCTTGATGTATATGGACTGTTTGATTGCTAAATCAATAGATCATGTATAAACTTTTTTAAACAAATTGTCATTAGTTTTGTTTATTTATGTATGGTCTGTTGGCTTGTAACTGATAAAGAGTGTGATTGGACTATTAGTACATTTTTAGCAAAACTAATTAATATTTATACTTGAGAATGGATTATTTTGATCTTTCATAATCAATTTATTGTAATCAATTATCAAATTTAACTGCCAATGAGGTGGTGGTGGAGTGGTAAGGGAGAGACTTTGTGTTCTAAGGGACACAGAGCGGGTTTTACCTCACCGCACTGTCGTGCCTTCGGGCGAGTGCTCACGGGCTTCGGCCCTAGGTGAGGGTTTTCCCCGGTTCGGAGGCGAGTGTATCCCGATATGGTGAATTTCGCCAATAGCCCATTTTGAGGATTCGTTGACCGTTCTAAAAAAATATCAAATTTAACTATTTGGGATTTAGATAATGTGATTATCAAAATCATGATTAATAAGATTTATGGTCGCTTGCTTGATCTAAAAGCATGAAGAATGTTTAATTCAATATGTGGCTTTGTAAAAGTTTCTACAAGTCAACAAAATTTTGTAGAAGTGAAAGGAACTGGGAAGCATGAAAAATATTTAATCAATAGAATGTGTGGGCGCTTAAGGGTAAAAGTGAAAGTACACTAATTTTTATTTATTTTTTTACTAATTTCATGAAAATAATATTAAAAGAGAGGGATGGTTAATCATGCATCATGTGGTGACGTTGATACCCGAAAAACAAGGGGGTACATGCACTAATCGACCTTTGTCTCAATTGTTGAGTGTTATGTGTCTTATGTTCAAGGCTTGATGCAAAACTACAATCGAGTCGGGGGTCTCAGAGGAAGCAGCCTCTCTATTCCTACGGGGTAGAGGTAAGGCTATATACATCTTATCCTCCTCAGACCCTATCGTCGCTTTGCTGTTGGTAGGATTTACTGAGTATGATGAACAAAATTTTGTAAAAAATGGTGGGATCAATGAATGGAATGGTTAATTTTTAACATTGTAATGCCTTTATATTTTGGCTAAAAAGCACGCTTAACTGTAAAGTTCTTCTCTCATCCACAACCAATGCGTCCAAAAGATGATGGTTATATTTAAGGTACGATATTCCTTATGAACCCAACATCTTTTCTGTCTACGATTTGGGATTTGTCTAGGTGTCACAATAATACTACAAACTATATTATACAATACAAGTAGAACAAGTGGGTGTCATAGAAAGCTGGGAAATTGAATTGGATCTGAGAAAGTGGCCAATGAAAACACAACATTCACATGTTTTCAAAGCAGACTAAAGATGTGTAAATGACAAGCAACACACCCATTTCCATTCCTAGTAGCCATAAATCTTTTACACAAATGTAGTTCTGATAACTATTTCATACACAAAAAACCGAAACTAAAATAAAAATGCAACACTAATTCTACAGTGACGGCGACAAATGCTCGTAAAAAATCAAAACTGCTTCCGGTTAGTCTATAGAACCTCAACAAACAAGTTGAGTTGTCCCTAGCCGCGTGTGTTAACTACTAGGGTGACCCTCTAATCATGTAATCGATTTTAACAATGTAATAACTTATTTCTCATGAACAAGGGGACTATAAACGGGATACCACATGTTGCACGTTACATATTCCACAGTTTCTTCCTGCATCCAACGTTGGAATCAATCTTGATTAAGATGGTTATATTGAAAAATAAAATTTATAGTTTTATAAGTGTGGAGATTTGATATGTACTTTTGACATGTGTGCGAGCTCTTTGGGTCCCACTTCACCTCGTCCTTCTGCTACTTGTTCCATTACTGCTGCCCGAAGGACAGCAGCTCCTACTTCAGCAGTAATACTTCGAATGCTGCAATCATAAGAGAGTAGATGATACTACGATTTATGACCCGTTTACTAATAAATGGGTTGATTTTGATTATGGTTCACCCCTACTAGTAAAATGGGTCAACTCAAAAAATAGTTGAAAGTTACCCAAAGTATATATACTGAAATCCTAAATCAATTTATTTATCAAAATAAACCTATATTTTTATTGTAATAACATCGTTTTTAAATCATATGTCACGCATTTGCTATTTATAAAATTAACAAAATGTACATAAAATGTGTGGGGTTAATACGTACTAATAATCATATTTAATCTCTAACTGTTCTTCTTTAATAGCCAGATGATTGACTTAATTTTGATTGTGACATCTTAAAAATCTTGAAATTTGAAGTGAGATTATGTGAATGGTACCTGCCGATAGATGGATAGAATTTACCCTTCTGAATCTCTTCTAATGTTATATATGATGCAAGACTGAATAGATGAAAAATAATTAGTTAGCATCTTGATTTAATCCGATACGCTTTTGTTTAGTTCATACCATTCAGCTGCTGCTTGCAACATTCCATCGGATACTATACGCGCACCAGAAAGCAGAGCTCCCAAACCGATCCTGATTAAGCAAATGATATTAAATAAAATATAACAAATTAATAACAAAAGGTAGCACAAAATAAACACATACCCGGGGAAAAGATGCATGTTGTTTGCTTGATTTACATAACCAACTTTCCCATTTCCTGTCGATGTGTCAATACAATTGATAAGAAACAACAAACAAAAAAGCTCAACCGAGGCGACAAATGGATGGGTTGGTAATGGATCAATACAGGTTCGGGTGGTTGGGTTGACCCGAAACTCTTTTTCGCCCAAAATTTATATAAGTTTATAAACGATTAGCTTGCCAAATATGATTACCAAAATTATTTGATAATAATCTAGTTGTTTAGTAAAATAATTTAGGAGGTTTTATACATTAAAAATAAATCTCGAGAGACTTAACTTTTGACCCGTTTGACTTTTGTTTTACCTATTTCCTTTCTAACCAAACTTTTTATCTATCCGTTTAGTCCGCTAGAGATTAAAAAAACTCACCCGAATTAACCCATTCATAAGTAAATGAGTCGAAATTGTCACATCTAGTGTCAGCTATAGCAAAACTATATACAGGAAAACTATTTATATACGAATTAGCTGAAAATTTATACCAAGATCAACATTCTGGAAAGGACTTCCACTTCCAAAAACAATGTTTTCTCCAGCGTGCATAAAAGCATCAGCAGCAGTGCACTCAGCTGTATTGAAAGTTATATATAAATCAATAATATTTAGCGGCTTCCATAACTGAAGATGTACATGAGAATGATCATTTTATAAAAGCGAACCATTATCTGTGGGATTTGACATGGCAAAAATAGAAGGTTTAGGGGAATCAGAGTCTCGCATGGCTTTAAGCACCTGATATAACAAATAAAGGTTAGGAGACAAAAACGTCATCTACACGATAATTTGTACAAAGTGTGTTCATGATAGGGGGGTCGGGTTGGATAACCGGTAATATTCGCATGGGCCAGGTTGGGATGACTAGAAAACTTTTTGTCCAAAAAACAGATTCGCGATATATTTAGTGTGTCAAATATGGTCACAAGAATTATGATTTCGATAATAGTCTAAGTTTTGTAAAACGATTTATGAGGTTTTAGGCATGTGCACCTTTCAACCCAATTGACCTGTTTCCGTTTTAGCTGTGCTTTCTATTTCACGCGTTTAGAGATTAAAATAATCTGAATCACCCATTTAATAATAGATGGGTCGAAATTGCAACCTCTAGTGAAAATATCGAGTAAAAAGGTGCACGAATACCATCAAGGAGGACAAGAATTATCAATAGGATCTAAGATTAAACTATATGATATTATACTTCTTTAAAGTAAGACACTAGTTTTAGGACCAAATAACAGTGAAAATAATAAGCACCTGCTCATTGAAAATACCTCCAACTCCTGATAAACCAACAAGGACATGAGGTTTGACCTTTTTTACCTGCAAAACATCAAAATTTTAGTTCATGACTAGGGTCAACATTTAGAGAACAAGATAAACCCTTTTGAAAACACGAAAACTTTGACTAATAAAAAACAAAGAAAGATCTACCACTTCAAGAAGATCGGATCCCTCCCGTAGTCCAGTACTTTGAACCTCACCAACAGGTTTTGCAAATGGTGCAGCTGCCGGATCAACACGACTTCTCTCTTTTGTTATCAAACCCTACAACCAAATTTACAACTTCTCAGAGGTGAAACAATACCTACAATACCTTGTATAATGGTATTTTCATGTATTTACATTTTCACAGTTTTCTCCACAATCATCACTCCTGCATAAAAGTTTTATTTTTGGGATTTCCGAAAGAAGAATGATTTTTGAACCAAAAATCGATAGTGGCATTCCATATCGTTACTAAACCGTTATAAGAGTACATTTTTTTTAAATTTCACCCGTGTTTTTTTACTTTTGACGTAAATGTAGAGTAGCAAGAACAACATGATTGAACAGACTAGATACGGGTCAAAACAGTAAAAACAACAGTCCTGAATATCTAGTTTGTTTAATCCTGTTCTTGAAACACATGTTTGCATGCATTTACATAACAACTAAACAACCATTAATCACGCTACTAAGACCGGTGGGTATGGGGCTCGTCCCCCGGCCCGTCCTCCCGCTGCCGCCCCAAACTCCCCACCCCCCATGCCCGTCGCCGCCCCAAGCCCGTGAACTTCGGCTCCCACCAGCCGAACTCGACGCCCCTCTCTCCTCTCTCCTAACACACACACATCTATACATACATACATATATATATATAAAGGGGTTCATCCCCCACCCCCTAGGTCCATCCCCTCCAAGCCGAGCCTACGTGGCGCTGACGTGGCGGCCCATCCCCTTGGGGACGAGGCTCTCCATACCCACTAGTCTAAAGGATCAATGACTCATGTACAAATTAAACGCTTTTAACTAAAATGTGGCTTTGGTGATAGATGTGTAGAACCGTACATCTTTATCAATTAAGTAAAACTGAGGGCTTGCTGTTGATCCCGTCATTCTTGAAACAGCCTGATAGGCCATGTTAAGAACACCAAGCCCTGCACTGAAAAAAATAATACAATGTATAAGAGATTATGCGACACCTATTTATCATAAATACTCTATATTAACTTAAAAAATATAATTCAGAAATTCAGTTTTGCACAACCTTCCGGCTCCAACAACAACAATCTTCTGGTTCACAAAATCTGACAACGGCCGACCCTGTGCTCTAACGACTCCAAGCAGGCCAGCTAATGCAACACCAGCAGTTCCCTGAAAAACCATGTATATGGAATAATTAAATAGAAATATAAGCATAGATATTAATATTTAGATGTTATTTCAGGAAGAGTAAAATGCCATTTTCGTCCCTGAGGTTTGACCAGTTTTGCGACTTTTGTCCAAAGGTTTGTTTTTCCACGTATGTATGACTGTATCCAACAGGTTTGAAATCTTGCCATTTTCACCCGGCTCGTTAATTCCATCCATTTTTCTTCGTTAAGTCAGGGGTATTTCCATCTTTTTTGTTAACTTAAAGGGCAATTCGGTCTTTTTCAAGGGTATTCGATCTTTTTACATAAGTGAAAAAGACCGAATTGCCCTTTGAGTTAGCAGAAAGACAGAAATACCGGGAAAAATGGATGGAATTAACGAGCCGGATGAAAATGACAAGATTTCAAACCTTTTGGATCTAGGTGCGGAAAAACAAAATTTTGGAGGAAAGTCACAAAATTGGTCAAACATCAAGGGACGAATATGGCATTTTATTCTTTCAGGAATAAAAACAGAACATGATAGATAGTTGCTAACCTGTATGTCATCGTTGAACATGCAGTAGTTCTTTCTGTATCTTTGAAGAGTTTCGAAAGCCCACTTGAATTGAAAATCTTCAAACTGGATAATAGCTTTTGGCCAGCGTGCATGAAGAGCTTCCATCAGTTCATCCACTATTGATATATATTCTTCTCCTTCCAACCTTCGTTCTCGTAATCCCAAATCTGTTGAAGTAAATAACATGACATGATAATATTGCGCAGCCTAAATATTATTTATTTCATTTCTTGCACTTTTTCACAAGTGAATATTACTTTTGGTCATATACATGTGTGGTTTAGTTGGGTTACTCGTAACTAATGTGTGGAATCTTTTGATTTTGTATGTGTAGCTACTTACATAGACGATCTTCTAGAAGTTTTTCGTTGTTGGTTCCAACATCAAGCATAATAGGAAGGACCTGTAGTGGCAAGAGTAGATAGTAACCATCATAAAATTGTGTGTCAAGTAAGGTGGTTTAACATAGAGGTGGCAAGGTGGGCAGGTAAGATGGTCAAACAGGATCGGGTTTCAACGGGTTATCTTTTGCGGGTCGGGTTTAGCTGACCCACAAAACATTTTCTTGTCAAATCTTTTATAGTATATAATTTAGTTTGTTATTTGTGATTACACAACACTTGTCAATAAAAACAACTTAGAAGGTTGAACACATTATAAATAGACTTCAAGCGTTTTTCATCTCATAAGTGTATGCAAGTAGTAAAGCACATAATTAAGTTCAAGGTTTTTATTTGAAAACATACCCTTTGTGGATTGATACCAGCAGCAGCAACATACATATCGAGTTTCCCAATAGGAATGCCGATTCCTTGAACTCCAAGATCACCTAAGCCCAGAATGCGACTGCCATCCGTAAGCACTATCATGTCTACCTGAATAATTTGATCAAAATCGGCACGTTTAGTATAAATAGGGAGGAAAACATGATCAAAAAACTTTTCTCAACCTAAAAACAAACCACTAAAATTTCAATATTATAGAAAAGAGACCATATGATACATATAGTTACGCGTGGAACTCATGCTATACCTCAGGAGCTGGCCAGTTATAGATCATTGACTTCATCTCTCCTTTATCTTTCGCACTGAAGTACATTCCACGTGGGCGTCTAAACAATCCTGAATAATTTTGGCACACCCAACCTACTGTAGGAGTGTAGATTATTGGAGCAAAATCTTTAATGTTATCAATCAGTACCTAAAGAAGAAAATTTGCAACATTATACATCATTACATTTTGTTTAATCATTCATATAGACATATAGTATGGAGTTTCTCAATGAACATACCTTGTAGTATAATGTCTCATTCCTGTCATGTAGTCTATTCAAGATTCTCCATTTCGCCAGGGATACAATATTATCTGGTTGACCTGTTGTATTCTTTTCCAACGATCGATATGAATCCACTAATAATTAATAAAAAATATTAGTGTTGCAGCCTTGATGCTACTATGGCGAATAAACAAAATTGATAGAAAAACTCAAGAGGAAAAAAATTAAGAAGTGCAAAAACAAAAACAGAATTCTTAGGAACATAGAACTCACTAAACCACTCATATTGTTGTTCAAATGATATGACACGATGTGGGAGGAGACCACGAAGCCCGAGTCGGTCTCTTTCTGTTAAAGGAAACCCGGTATCCTGCTCTTGAACATTTCACAAACATTGATTAGTTATAGGTTACATTAAGTACAGCCATTTAACTTTAAGAAGCAGCATAGCAGGATATATATTGTAAAAAAAAACTATAATATAAACTCTCAATCAAATTCCTCAATTCAATAACATAAGTAGTGCATATATAGCAGACTAGTTATATAATCAATATCAACACTTTATTACACTAGTTATATAATTATCATATCTACAAGGTATTCAAACAATATACAATAGTACAATTCAGCAAAAATTCTAAGCATCATTAACATGCATGCAGAACGCTCGAAATGTAATATCAAGTACACCATGTTTAATATCAACAAACAAACCTTGTTAAACCAAGGATCATGAAGAATATCAGCTCCACGCTTGTGAACAACACAAGGCCTTGGAATCGAACACGTCGACGACGCAGCCATACAAAACCTTCTCACGTTTATCGCCACCGCTGAAGATCACGCCACCGTCCTCCACATGTCTCCTTCAAATCAAATCAAAACAAAATATAATCTCCCAAAAAAAAAAGAAGAAAAACTTGTTGTGAATATGTCACTTTTCAGTGTATGATCGCGACTTTCTGTTCGTATATATGGATAATGAAACATACAATATACATACATCTGGCGTGTGTGTGTATATATATACGTGATAATGTGCATGTATGGATAGGTTGATATATCTTATTACTCTTCCCAGTTGAAGGATAGACGACTGCCCATGATCTACGGGCAGGAGAATGGGGACAAATGTTCTAAGAATCACATTCCGGGCAGGGGAGTGTACGGTTGATTTGAGCTGCCCGGATATGGTACCATAATTGTTGTCAAGGGCTTTTTGGGAATTTCACACGTGGAAATGGTCGTTTGAAAGGAGGTTCACACATTTTGGACGAATGTTTTGGACAAACTTTCTTATCCATATTTGAATTTGACTGCCTATTATTAGATTGTTAACCTATTTTTAAGGGGAAAAACATGATAAATAAGAGTGATTTTCATTTTTCATGCTAAATTATAATATCTATATCTATACTTATATATAAAAGAAACCAAATAGAGTACACGTGGCGTTAGATGAGGCCCTCTTAGAGATTTTTTGGCGCCTAAACCAAATCCCCTTTTTTTTTCCTTTTCTCGCGGTTCTAATTGATCCTGGATCCGACCCATTTTTTCTGTTTTTTAACCCGTATAACATTATTGATCCGTTAAGTCTTAATGTTTCTCTTTTCAATTTCAAACCCTAAATCTTCATCATCGATCCATAAATGCAGCCACCACATACTTGCTTCACTTGATTTTGTTCAAGGTAAGTTAAGTGTTTCCTCCCATTTTTTGATATTTGATTGTGTAAGATTTCGATTTACCATTCCTTTGTTCATCGATTAAGGGCTCTAATGGCGGTTCTTTGTGGGTTTGTTGATTTTGTTGCCTGTTCTTAACTTTCAAAACATTAACGACGGTTCTTCACTTTCAGCTTGACGGTTCTTTGTGGGTTTTGATTTTGTTGGTTTCTTGATGTTTACAGTTACACTACTTTGATCGTTTCAAGTGGTTTCAGAAGATGAACATCACAATATATAAAGAAAAGACCCCAAGTCAGATTTCATGTTTTTTTACAGAAGTTGTTAAGGGTTTTATTAATTGTATGAATTTTTTTTAAGGGTCCTAAGATTGAGAAGAGTGGCAATGGTGGTGGGATGAGGGTAAAGTTTCAATGGATCTGAATATGAGTTATTTTGTGACGCAGTTACCGAACTGAAACAGTGGATCTGCAAACCAAAAACTTGATAGAGATTTTTTGTTTTTTTTTTTTTTTTGATCAAATCTAGATTTTGCATTTAGAAATTAGTTTGACTATACAAGATCAAAATTGCATTTCTTATGCTTTTGCAAATACACCCTTGGTGCAACATGTAGAACTATGAATAACTGTAGCCTAATAGTTGTGGTTTGAAACCTAAGATTTTTTTATATATGCATTTAGCTACCGTTCTAGGTATAAATTGCACTAATAAAGTACTTTCTTTTTTCAGTTAGGGTGAAGATTGTTCATTCAGTTAGTTTATGGTTTGGTTAGTTAACCATGCTTGGTGAAGTTTATTAGTGCATTTGAAAGTAAAACTTTTGTTGTCTGTTATGTTAATGTTGTTTGAGTTTGTACATATATATTTTTTTTAAATTTAGGAATCTCAAGACCATTGCTGAGTTCTTAGCCGATGAGCTTATCAACGCTGCCAAGGGCTCTTCAAACAGGTACCAATGTTGTCTTTAACCAACATCACATTGGATCTCCTCTTTAATCTCCTAAATGACACCCTTCTTTATAAAAAGTATATCTAGCTCTCTGCTTCGGAAAATTGAATTGTTTGTTGTGTTGTTGGATTCGTTTAACAATTCAGGTTATAAGTGTTCAAAATAGTGAAATGTGTGGGGCGTCTTTATTGTATGCGGCTCAATTTATTAAATAGTCGTTTTCCACTTGAGGCCGAAGGAGAAGAACCTAGAACTGTTTCTTCAGTGGAGCGACGATGACAAAAGACTTAGCAATATTTTTAATGCTTTCTTTTTATATACAAGTATACAACGGCGTTGGTGTTTTTTTCATATGAATACAAAGAATAAATTAAAGATTACTGATTTGACTGACATGTTATTTCTTAATTCCGGTCCATAAAATATCCATATTTTCAAGCTGCTGAATGGCCTGAGGATTCCCAAAGTACAGAATTCAATATTATAGGTTCTCATACATTCATATTCAAAATTATGTGTAAGCTTGATTTTTTAATGTATATGCATTTTAATTGTAATTTTACTTTTACATTAGTTTATTTAACATGTAATTACATTTTATCTTTTTTATTTATACACTTACATTTAAAGTAAATTAAATGGCGCAGCCCGTGTAATACACGGGGTTTAATCTAGTTTACTTCAATAAAAAAAAATATACAACTACACATCAGTAAATTTCATTTACGTTTTCACGTTCTTGGAGTGAGATACTTTAATACATATTAAAGACGTAAATGAGACTTGTAAAATCTCAACAAATCATTTACGTGTTATCTTTATTATTTTCCATGAAAATCTCGCACTTTTTAACATGTTCACACCACACATAGGGAGATTTGAGATATCTAGTTATTTACTCTTCTTAACAATATTTGTTTGCATCATTCAACGTTATATCATCTACTATTCAAGATCGATTATAGATAAACGTAGAAACAACTTTATCAAAACATGAAATGTCAAACTACAAGAAAAGAACGATTTAGATTAATAGCGTATCGTAAATATATTTAATTGTGTAATATTGTAAATCAATTGTGTATTCACTTTCCTAGTTTATAGGCCCTCATGTACGCTATATATTGTTATTATCAATCAATACAAGTCAAGAGATTGAGCCCTCATATTGTTACATGGTATCAGCCTAAGGCGATCCTTTTCCTTCTTCCTCTTTTTCGGCCTACCCTACTTCTTCCTGTTTCCGCCGCCTCTCCCTCCATGGCTGACTCGACCTCCCTCAATCTCCCAAACCACCCTTCACTCTCTTCTTCACTTTATTCCCCACAAACTCACCTCCTCTAACTATCTTGCATGGAGCCAACATGTTACCCTTGTTCTCTCCTCTCAACATCTGCTCGGTCATGTTGATGGCACCAAAAACCCTCCTGTCGAAACCGTTACCACAGCCGACTCACTTGCCAAACCCTCCCCTAACCCGGAGTACAAGACCTGGACGGCAAACGATCAAACTGTTTGCCTGTTGCTTCAATCCTCTCTCTTTGAAGAGGCGATGTCGGAGGTTATTGGTCTCCACACTGCCCGCCAAATCTGGCTTGCCCTAGAAACTGCGTACAGCCATCGTTCCACTGACCGTATGCATACCCTTCGCGACAACCTTCGTCTTCTACAAAAAGGCTCTTCAACCGTCGCTGAATTTGGTCAAAAATTTAAGGCTATTTGCGATCAACTTGCAGCCATTGGTCATCCGGTTGATGAAACTGACAAGTGCCACTGGTTCCTGTGTGGACTTGGACCTACTTACGAGCACTTCTCCACTACCCATCGTGCGTTCGGTACATCCTCTTTCCGCGAACTACTGGCCAAAACTGAAAACCAAGAGACTTTCATGCAATCTCTTCACGGTCACACGCCTCCAGCGGTTGCCTTTACCGCAAACTCCTCTCGGTCTGGTAATTCTAATCGCTCTAATTCTGGTTCTAATTCTTTTAATCGTGGTCGGGGTCGAGGTCGTAATGCAGGTCGTGGTCGCGGTAGAAGACCGCCTCATTGCCAATTATGCCGAACCGATGGTCATTATGCCAACACCTGTCCCAATCTTGCAACTTTTGCAAAACAGGCTCCTCCTATTGATGCAAATCTTGCTCATGCCTTTCATGCTCAGTGCCATGTCACTGATGCAAATCATCCAGACTGGACCGGTGATACATGTGCGTCGGCCCATATGACTCCCTTTGTTAAGGACCTTGATGTCAATTTTGGTTCTCCTACTAATGAGTTTGTTCGTTTCGGCAACGGTCATACGTTACCTGTTACGAACATGGGCACTAAATCCCTTTCTAAAAATCTAAGTCTTAAAAATGTTCTTGTTGTCCCACACCTTACTAAACGTCTCCTCTCCATTAGTAAGCTTACCCACGATTCTCCCGTAGATGTCCTGTTTTCTAATTTTTTTTTTCACATCCAGGATCGACACACAAAGGAGATCCTAGCCAAGGGAACATGTGAAAACGGACTCTACATTCTTCGTGAAGGAAATCAAGCTTTCATCGCCTCCTATTCGGATCATCATCTTAAAGCATCTTTTGAAAAGTGGCATGATCGCCTTGGACACGTGTCTTTTGATATTATTTCTAGATTGCATAAACATGGTTCTTTGTTTGTTACTTCTCTTTTGCCAAAACCTAGTATTTGTTCTTCATGTCAATTGTCTAAGTCTCATCGATTGCCATTTGCTTTGAATGTTAAACGTTCTTTACATGCTCTAGATTTAATACATTGTGACTTGTGGGGTCCTGCGCCTGTTACATCTACGAATGGTTATCGGTTTTATGCTATATTTATTGACGTGGTTTTATCCACTTAAACAAAAATCTGATTTTTATGAAGCCTTATTAGTGTTTGTCCCATTTGTTCAGAATCAATTATCATGCACTATTAAAACATTTCAGAGTGATGGTGGAACTGAATTCACAAATAATCGCGTACAAAAATATTTTCTTGAACATGGAATTCATCATAGACTTTCCTGTCCTCACACTCCTGAACAAAACGGACGTGCCGAACGTAAACACAGACACATCACCGAAACCGGTCTCGCAATGCTCTTTAACTCTCATGCTCCTGCCACATTATGGACCGATGCTTTTGCCTCGGCTACCTTCATCATAAACCGCTTACCTTCTTCTATACTTGATTTCAAATCTCCCTACGAAATCTTGTATGGTCGCACTCCAACGTATTCAAATCTTCGTATTTTTTGTTGTCGTGTGTTTCCATATTTGCGGGATTATGCGAAACATAAATTGTCTCCGCGCAGTGTGGAGTGCATTTTCGTTGGCTATGATGCAAAATATAAAGGCTACAAGTGCTTGGACCCTCTCTCACATCGCATCTATGTTACGCGACATGCACAATTTGATGAAGATACTTTTCCATTTAGCAATAAAGTCTCGCCTATTGATGAAGCCACCTTGGTCTTCTCAAACTTTGATGAAATCCTACCTGCTCCAACTATACCAAATCCACCCACCATTCCTACTATTCCTAGCGGCCCTCCATCACCTATGTCCTACTCGACACCTTGTTTGCTGTGTCCTCATCCATCGCCACCCCAACCCAATGCCCCATCTCCCTTTGTTCCCCTTACAACGGCCCAGCCAACCTCCTCCATTTGCCCATCCGCTGACTCCACATCTACCCAAACTACCCAGCCCAACCCAACTCTTCAGCCCAACACCCCCCAGCCCGATATCTCCTCCCACACCCACACCTCTTCCGTTGACCAGCCCAACTCGCCTCCGCCTCCTATCCAACCCAGTCCACAATCACCCATTCCTCCCACTCAAACCGCTCCTGGATCATCTTCTGTGCCGGTACCATCACACCTTATGAGGACTCGATCAAAGAACGGAATCTACAAACCAAAATATTTTGCTAATCTTTCTTTGTTTTCAGGTACTTTACATCATGCTTTACTTGCAGCACAGGATCCTCGCGGTTACAAATCGGCCGCAAAGCACACTAAATGGGTAAAGGCTATGGAAGAGGAACTTCAGGCTTTATAGGCTAACAAGACTTGGGTCCTCGTCCCACGACCCGCAGGTTCAAACGTTGTTGGTTCGAAGTGGATTTTCAGAACAAAGTTTAAAGCAGATGGCTAAATCGACAGATACAAGGCTCGTCTGGTTGCTCAGGGCATCACCCAAGTCCCTGGCCTCGATTTCTCTCATACTTTCAGTCCAGTTGTCAAGGCTTCAACTGTTCGTGTAGTTCTTGCTCTTGCCACTATTTACGGCTGGTCTCTACGTCAGTTGGATGTTCGGAATGCTTTTTTAAATGGCAATCTTACTGAAACTGTTTACATGGAGCAACCTACAGGATTTGTTGATCCTCAGTTTCCTCATCATGTATGTCGTCTCAAAAAGGCTCTCTACGGTCTCAAGCAAGCACCTCGTGCTTGGTTTCAACGCCTGAGCAATTTTCTTCTTGCACGAGGATTTGTATGCAGCAATGCTGATACCTCTCTCTTCATTTTCAAAAAGGGGACAGCTATTGTCTATCTTCTGGTCTACGTCGACGATATCATTATTACTGGTAGTGATCCGGCTCTCGTTATTTCTTGGGTCTTGAGGAAGATGTCACAAGGAATTCTCGGTTAAAGATTTGGGGGCTCTTGGTTATTTCTTGAGTCTTGAGGTTACTTATTCTGATCGTGCCATCTTCCTCAGCCAAGCAAAATATTCTGATCCGGCTCTCGTTATTTCTTGGGTCTTGAGGAAGATGGCACAAGGAATTCTCGGTTAAAGATTTGGGGGCTCTTGGTTATTTCTTGAGTCTTGAGGTTACTTATTCTGATCGTGCCATCTTCCTCAGCCAAGCAAAATATGCTCATGACATTCTGGCTCGAGCCGGTTTATTGGATGCTAAGTCGGTTGACACACCCTTAGCTACTACGGAGAGTTTTCTCCGCAGCGGTGATCCTTTTCATGATCCAACTCTCTATCGATCATTGGTTGGAGCTCTTCAGTATCTTACTATCACACGTCCTGATCTCTCTTATGCTGTTAATCAAGCCAGTCAGTATCTATAGTCGCCTACCGTTTCTCACTTTCAGTCCGTCAAACGTATCCTTCGTTACGTCAAGGGCACTATTTGTCACACCCCAATCGATGGTGGAATCATCGGGGCGCGGCACTAGGCGAATCAGATTGTTCAAGAGAATCCATAACAACTATATTGCGACAGTGTTTAATGCGTTCATTATCCCATACTAATAAAGAATTACAATCACATAAGCAGTCATGAATTTCCTGTTCTCTCAAACTGTTCAAATCCGACAACCTAGATTTTAGGTGTGTTTCTAGACTTCCTAGCTTGATTTGATGTAGACTGCGACTAAACCTGCAACATACGTTAAAATAATGTCAATACAAAAGTATTGGCGAGTATACAGGTTTGATATGTAATAGTGTAATAGATAAAAGCTGCGAATTTCCACATACATAAACGTAATACACGACATATATACTCACAAAACTGATACTACCAGCTAAGTCCTCGAGCGTCGATTGCGATTGCTAAACTAGACCCCGTCGGGCGCAATAGTACTATACTAGTCATGGTGGGACGTCATGAGTATAAGTCCTAGCACATATGTAACTAGCATCACGTATAACTATGCACGTAAGTCATTCGCAAGTGATAAGTAATTTAAGCTTTTGATGTAGTTCGACTTGATATCAACGTATGTTACACCCAAAAGTGCAAAAGCAAAAAAGGTTCAAGTATACTCACCGTCGGTGTTCAGCTAGTAAACACAACTTGGTTGGATAGAATGGAGCGCGTCTGAGATCAGCCTGGTTGCAGATTGATAGCGTAAGCTTCGAACAGTGCATTAAACGGTGGCGAGTGAACCAAGCGTCAAATGGTAATCCGATCGGATGGCCAGTCGATCGGGTGGCAATCCGTTCGGATGGTCATCCATTCGATTGGATTGTCACCTCGTTTGGTGAAGATGTGTTTGTGTATGATGGTTTGCCTTTTGAAGTTTTCGTTGTGGCATTTTGAAAACAGAGAAGTATCTCTACCTTTCAGGTCGGTCGATCGAACGGCGGATCGATCGGACGGTGATCCGATTAGTATAACACTTCAGTGAGAACAAGTTCATAGCTGTTTGTCACTTGATCGGATTGCAATCCGATCGGGTGGCAATCCGTTCGAACTGGTAATGCATTGAACATGTTGAAAATTGTTTAAGGGCTCAAGTTCAAAACATCACAGGGTCGGGTGGTCGTTCGATCGGGTGGCAATCCGATCGGACGGCAATCCGTTTGACGTTCAGAACTTGAAAAGTTGAATTAAATAGTTTAACTGTGGAACCAAGTGCAAGCCGATCGGACGGCTGTCCGATCGGGTGGCAATCCGATCGGGTGGTAATCCGATCGGACGACATTCCGTTCCAACTGCCTTGATCGTCTTGACACTTGATTGTTTTGAAAGGTTGTGGTTTTGGTCGAGACGATGTGATAACGTGCTAAACAACAGAACTCCATTACGAACCAAGTCATCCGATTGAACCGGAATCACCCTGGTCCGATCAGTTAACTGTCCGTAACGGTTGTTCTTGCTTAACCCGAAATCGGTTGTCTCTTTAGACTGAATCAGATTTGGAACCAATACTTCACTTAGAATGAGTAGAAGATCGGAACGAGCTCTGATTCCATCGGTTTTGAGTGCATTGAGTGTATAAGAGTTGAAAGATAGTTGAAAAAGTTTCTTTCAATCCTTTTATCATTGAAGTGTCTAGATTTATGCGAATTCAGAGTGAAATCATGTGGAAATCCTTCAGATCTGAGTTATTCTTGGTGGAATGAGGCCAACATTTGAAGTTCATAAGAATTCCATGATGACCTCATCCTAGAACACCTCAAATCCATTGATTTCATGGTTAAAAGTTAAGATTCAAAGGTGAAAAAGATGAAGAAGTGTGTGTAGATCAAAGAAGTACAAGCTTTGAGTTGTAAACTTACAAGAATCGCGAGGAATCGAGAGGAAAAGCCCCAAAAGCATGCTGGTCGAGTGAGAGCTGTCACATCACTGTTCAAGTGATGTGACAAGTGCTATTTATAGGTGAAGTGGAGTGAAGGGGAAGAAGTGCAATGGATCGAATGGCTGTCCGATCAGGTGGCTGTCCGATCGGGTGGCTGTCCGATCGGGTGGTAATCCGATCGGATGGCCACCCGATCGAGTGGTCACTCGATCGGTGGTCTCCGGCGAATGGCGTTTCGATGTTTCGTTTTGTTCGTTAAGTGTCGCGATTGTTTGGTTACACATTTTCATACCCATATTCATATTTTTATTATAATTAGTCACATAGGGTCGTATAAATATCCATATTTCAAAGTTGCGATATAATAACCGGGTTTCGTTTCGAATATGCGTTCTCTGCGACGCATCACGGCTATTGAGGAGGGTAGAATAGGTCCTCACTCAACGTCATCGTGAGCGTTAGTGCGTGCGATGCGATGTGTTATAGCGATAAAGTATGTGTAATATGCTAAAATACTGCGAAATAGCGATGTATGCGATATCGATACATTATGATCCGAATCTCTGGTGCTAGGCATAACGAGTGGTAACAACGCATGAACGTGTGGGTTGTTACAGTCTCCCCTGCTTTAGGAAATTTTGTCCCGAAATTACTCCATAAGAAGGGTTGCGAGGATTGATGCGAGTGGGAGTAGCGATTAAAAGCGCCAAAATAAGCGAGCGATCGATTGAAATTCGACAAGCGAGAGTGTTGCGATGACCGGTGATGGCAGCGAGTAAAGCGATTCGTATACAAAAGATGGCAACACACAAAAAGCGATCCAAAAGCGTCCTGGATTCTCGAAAATTTGATTAACTCGGAAAGGTTTGAAGAAACTTGTTTATGAAAAATCTTCCCATAGTGTGGCATTAAACTGTTTCGATGTTCACACCAGCGCTATGAGTGGGGTTTTATTAGGTTACTAAAATATTTTAGGGTGTAAAAACTCGTTTTACGAGATTTTCTCGTCACGCGACAGTAACTTGAGTCGATTGTCACCCCATCGTTACAAGATAATGTCGTTTTGTACAACGGTTTTGATCAAAATTTTAGAAAAAGTTTTGTTAAGAAAAGGTCGGTTTAAACTTTTGGTAAACAAAGCTTTTTAATAATATCAAGAATTTAAATTTTTAAGGTCGGCCCCGCATGGCACTTTTCCACGAAAGTTCGACAATATGGCTAAAACGCTTATATATAGGAAGTACCAGCGGCGTATCCACCACGTTTTAACCATATGGCTTCCGTCTCGTGAGGCGGTGTCATATGTGTCAACATAGTACAGACATAATCGCGATGATTCAATCCAAACAAGAAAGGGTTGAATCAAGTCTTGAAAGGCGAACTGAGTGATGAAGTCGTTTTCGAACTCAGTTTAGTGACTTGAGCGAGTGCGAGAAGCGATAAGCGGTACGCGATAATTGATAACGCAAATACCGAACACCAAGCATAGTAAACGAAGACGGCGACGATAAGCGAAAAGCGATAAGCGACAAGCGAAAAGCGATGAGCGACAGCGACAACCGTCGAGCGATATGCGACAGTCGATGCGTTACAAGTCATGCGATTTGATTTGATTTGATTAGATTAAACAACACCACAAATTTTAACTAACATTAGACCCCACATGGCCCTTTTCCACAAAAGTCTGCTGATATGGCTAAAGCACTTATATATATAGGAAGTACCAGCGGCGTATCCACCATGCTTTAACCATATGAGTTTCGTCCCGTGAAGCGAGGTCATGTGTGCTAATATAACACAGATAACATAGATAACGTTAAGCGATAGCGAAGGCGATAAACGTTAAGCGGTACACAAGCGATAAAGCGATACACGAGCGATAGAGCGATACCCACGATATGCGATAGCGCGACGCATATAGTAAGCGATTGAGCGAACACACAATAAGCGATTGAGATTGCGAGATAGATTCTAGCGATAATACGATTGTGAGCGTGTTTGACTTACGAAAAGTCTGGCGATTACACGCTTTGAGTTGAGATTGAGATTGTTACGCCTTGCGATGTAGTGTAGTGTGTCGAAAATAGAGTTAAATAGTATACTTGGTCTAATAACATTCAACTTGTATGGCACTTTCTTCACAAGACATTGGTTGGAATGGCGAAGCACTTATATATAGGAAGTACCAGCGGCGTATCCACCACGCTTCAACCACACGCCTCTGCCCCGTGAATAGGTGTCTCACTGTGTCGACATGGTCAAGACACTTATATATAGGAAGTACCAGCGGCGTATCCACCACGCTTAACCATGCTTGTACGTTATGGCATCATTGAAACTTATTACGATCTCTGTGCACTGATCACAGTAATCCCGTGTGCACCTGTGATTAATTTGATCCTTGCACGTTTATCGTACTTTATCTCAAGAACGCATAATAGGGGTAAAACGCATAATAGGGGTAAAACGCATTATATAGTACATAGTGCTAGCATATAGTCCGTGCGCGAGTGCGAGAGAGAGTGAGGGATAAATAGAGTCCACATTGCGTCGAGAAATAGAATAAGTTCAACCATGCAAAAGAAATTAACGGCGAAAATCGTATCATTACAACAACATTGGAAGCATAACTAATGTTGTTGTGGAGGACTTCTACGGAGACTGCGGTTGTTGCTGAAATTCCTCAAGTCTGCGGCCCCGTGCGGCAGTGCTGGGTAAGATGACCATACCAGTTGCAATTTACGCAAAAGCGACAGTTAGCTTCTGGCGGGTGATGATACGTACACATGAGACACAGGGGATGAGTTCCGTTGTAGTCGCGCTTCGAGTGAACTGGAATTACTTGGAGAGGTTCTGGCTGCGACAGTTTGGTTGTTGAAGAGTATGGGCTCATGGTCTTTCGTTTGCGGTTGGACTGAGCTTCCTGAAGCGGTGTGTTGGCGTCGGAGGATTCGTCCGGGGACTCACCTGAAGAATCGTCGGAGGAATCGTCGGAAGAGTCGATGACGATTGCTTGATGAGCTTGTTTGACAAGATTCTTGGAGAAAAATCCGTCCAAGACTCGTTTGTCATTGATTTCTGCGGCCAAGCGGTAGGTTACTTCGATGGTAGCAGGTCTTGCAGCTTCGACAAAATCACCCACACACTCAGACAAGCCGCGAATGTACTTCGTGATGGCTTTTTCTGAAGTGTTGACTTGACTGGGGCAGATCATGCTAAGCTGTTTAAACCTTGCGGTGTAGCCAGCATTGTCACCTTCGACTTGCTTGATTTTCCAAAATTCGTCTTCTAGCTTCTGGACTTCGTGGGGAGGGCAGTACTCTTTCTTCATGAGCTCCTTCAGCTCATCCCAAGAGAGAGCGTAAGCTACGGAGATCCCGCATTTGTTACGTTCGGTTGTCCACCAGTCGAGTGCTTGCGATTGAAATACTCCGGTAGCGCAAGTAGTACGGAAACCATTGGGACACCCACTCTGACGAAGGGTAACTTCGATAGAATCGAACCACTGGAGTAGTTGGGACACACCTCCTTCACCCGTGAACTCCATCGGGCCACAGGCCTTGAAGTGTTTGTAGAGGAAAGCAGATTGTGACGCTTTCGTCTTAGAGTCTTCCGGGATTCGAGAGTTGCTGAGAGGGTGCACTTGAGCGACAATTTGAGGAATGACCCTGGGCCACTTCCTTGGCCACAAGCGAGGCAATCAACTTTTCGGCGCTTCGTTTGGCTCTTCTCCTAGCTGTTTGTCTCGAGGTAGAGTCGTTGGAAGGCATCTAGACAGAGAGAGATTTGGAGTGAGATTCGATCATAATGATTTTGAGTTTTGCGATGCGAATGAGCGCAATCAAAACTTGTTGCGAGTAATATAATAGACTTCACATAGGAGACACGAGATTCCTAAATTCCCACACACAATTGATTTGCTTGTATATATATAATTAGTTGTAGTTTTTACTTACACACATACATGTCGGTGTAGAATGCGCGAGGATGCGATGCAGAGAGTGAGAGTGAGAGCGAGTAATTAGACATTAGTTTTGTTGCGAACATTCGGTTTTCGTTTCAGATTGCGATGGCTATGCGAGTCGTGCGTTTATAAACCAGGGAGCGAAAATCGAGAAATTGATAAAGCGTAAAGTCTTAAATGGTGAACACATAAGCGTAAATAGGTTCTGATAAACGTAGAATCGGCGAGTCGTAAGCTAGAAAAGTAGATAGAGTGCCTTGGGTGTTTAGGCGTCGACTGCCCAAGGTAACCCAACTATACCCAACAAGTTCGTGCACGCGCGTTGCCCTAGAAGGCTTATGCTTCCACTGGGATGCAGCTCATGGCATTTATCTTCCTAGTCATTGCGTGGCCCGAGTCATCGTTATAGCCGAGTCCTTGGTGAGAGCATTTTGAAAAACATTTTATGGAGAGTGGAACGATTTATTAAGATACGGGTTTCACCCCTGACTTAATAACTTCGCTCCTAGCTGTGGTTGTGCTCTTCGAATAAATTCGGGAGTTCCACTAGACTTTGAAATGGAGACTTTTGTTGAGATTTGGATGTCACTCCTAGCTCAACGAAAAGTTCTCGTGCTAGAAAAATGCGCTGAGTGAGCGATCTTGTCGAGAGTTCTTGGTTTTCACGCCTGATCTCGACTGGACCACTCGGTTGTGTTACGCGAGTATTTTCGAAAACGTGTGTATTGTGTTGGCCTTAGGGAAGGCTAAGTAACAATCCAGCCTTAGGAAAGGCTCTTCGCGTGAAATTGTAGTATGCGGTGTTCCAGCGAAGTAGTAGCTTTTAGCGAATTCGAGCGAGGGTATCAAGTAGGCCCGTGCAAATCCTACAGGGTTCGCACGAGTCAGCCCGTTTGTACCTAGACTATAGACTAGGTCATTTCTAAGATATTGACCCGGACTAGGTCAAATCTGGCCTAATTCCCTATAGTTATGGCTCTGATATCAATCTGTCACACCCCAACTGATGGCGGAATCATCGGGGCGCGGCACTAGGCGAATCAGATTGCTCAAGAGAATCCTTAACAACTATATTGCGACAGTGTTTAATGCGTTCATTATCCCATACTAATAAACAATTACAATCACATAAGCAGTCACAAATTTCCTCTTCTCTCAAACAGTTCAAATCCGACAACCTAGATTTTAGGTGTGTTTCTAGACTTTCTAGCTTGATTTGATGTAGACTGCGACTAAACCTGTAACATACGTTAAAATAATGTCAATACAAAAGTATTGGCGAGTATACAGGTTTGATATGTAATAGTGTAATAGATAAAAGCTGTGAATTTCCACATACATAAACGTAATACACGACATATATACTCACAAAACTGATACTACCAGCTAAGTCCTCGAGCTGCGATTGCGATTGCTAAACTAGACCCCGTAGTCATGGTGGGACGTCGCGAGTATAAGTCCTAGCACATATGTAACTAGCATCACGTATAACTATGCACGTAAGTCATTCGCAAGTGATAAGTAATTTAAGCATTTGATGTAGTTCGACTTGATAGCAACGTATGTTACACCCAAAAGTGCAAAAGCAAAAAGGGTTCAAGTATACTCACCGTCGGTGTACAGCTAGTAAACACAACTTGGTTGGATTGAATGGAGAGCGTCTGAGATCAGCCTGGTTACAGATTGATAGCGTAAGCGTCGAACAGTGCGTTAAACAGTGGCGAGTGAACCAAGCGTCAAATGGTAATCCGATCGGATGGCAATCCGATCGGATGGCCTGTCGATCGGGTGGCAAACCGTTCGGATGGTCATCCATTCGATTGGATTGTCACCTCGTTTGGTGAAGATGTGTTTGTGTATGATGGTTTGCCTTTTGAAGTTTTCGTTGTGGCATTTTGAAAACAGGGAAGTATCTCTACCTTTCAGGTCGGTCGATCGAACGGCGACTCGATCGGAGGACGATCCGATTAGTATGACACTTCAGTGAGAACAAGTTCATAGCAGTTTGTCACTTGATCGGATTGCAATCCGATCGGGTGGCAATCCGTTCGAACTGGTAATGCATTGAACATGTTGAAAATTGTTTAAGGGCTGAAGTTCAAAACATCACAGGGTCGGGTGGTCGTTCGATCGGGTGGCAATCCGATCGGACGGCAATCCGTTCGACGTTCAGAACTTGAAAAGTTGAATTAAATAGTTTAACTGTGGAACCAAGTGCAAGCCGATCGGACGGTTGTCCGATCGGGTGGCAATCCGATCGGGTGGTAAACCGATCGGACGACATTCCGTTCCAACTGGTCCGATCAGTTAACTGTCCGTAACGGTTGTTCTTGCTTAACACGAAATCAGTTGTCTCTTTTGACAGAATCAGGTTTGGAACCAATACTTCACTTAGAATGAGTAGAAGATCGGAACGAGCTCTGATTCCATCGGTTTTGAGTGCATTGAGTGTATAAGAGTTGAAAGATAGTTGAAAAAGTTTCTTTCAATCCTTTTATCATTGAAGTGTCTAGATTTATGCGAATTCATAGTGAAATCATGTGGAAATCCTTCAGATCTGAGTTATTCTTGGTGGAATGAGGCCAACATTTGAAGTTCATAAGAACTCCATGATGACATCATCCTAGAACACCTCAAATCCATTGATTTCATGGTTAAAAGTTAAGATTCAAAGGTGAAAAAGATGAAGAAGTGTATGTAGATCAAAGAAGTACAAGCTTTGAGTTGTAAACTTACAAGAATCGCTAGGAATCGAGAGGAAAAGCCCCAAAAGCGTGCTGGTCGAGTGAGAGCTGTCACATCACTGTTCAAGTGATGTGACAAGTGCTATTTATAGGTGAAGTGGAGTGAAGGGGAAGAACTGCAACGGATCGGATGGCTGTCCGATCGGGTGGTAATCCGATCGGATGGCCACCCGATCGAGTGGTCACTTGATCGGTGGTCTCCGGCGAATGGCGTTTCGATGTTTCGTTTTGTTCGTTAAGCGTCGCGATTGTTTGGTTACACATTTTCATACCCATATTCATATTTTTATTATAATTAGTCACATAGGGTCGTATAAATATCCATATTTCAAAGTTGCGATATAATAACCGGGTTTCATTTCGAATATGCGTTCTCTGCGACGCATCACGGCTATTGAGGAGGGTAGAATAGGTCCTCACTCAACGTCATCGTGAGCGTTAGTGCGTGCGATGCGATGTGTTATAGCGATAAAGTATGCGTAATATGCGAAAATACTGCGAAATAGCGATGTATGCGATATAGATACATTATGATCCGAATCTCTGGTGCTAGGCGTAACGAGTGGTAGCAACGCATGAACGTGCAGGTTGTTACACTATTTCTTTTGGGTTGACTTTTTCTAAGCCTGATACGACTAATTTAGTTGTATACTCTGATGCTGACTGGGCACGCTGTATTGAAACGCGTCGATCCACCTATGGCTACTCGATTTATTTAGGTGGAAATCTTGTTTCGTGGAGTGCAAAGAAGCAGCCTACCGTGTCTCGCTCCAGCTGTGAATCTGAATATCGTGCCATGGCAAACACTACCGCTGAGATCATCTGGATCACTCATCTTTTGTGGGAGTTACATGCTCTCCCATCTGCTCGTCCAACTCTTCTTTGCGATAATAAGAGTGCCATTTTTCTCAGTAAGAATCCTGTCGCTCGCAAACGTGCCAAGCATATTGATATTGATTATCATTTTGTTCGTGAATAGTTTCGTCCGGTAAACTATACACCAAATTCGTTCCGTCCAAGGTTGCGGATATTTTTACCAAGAGTCTCCCCAAGCCTCTGTTTGAGAAGTTTCGAAGTCTGCTTCGTGTTGGTCCCCATCCTGTTCGATTGAAGGGGGGTAATAGCGTATCGTAAATATATTTAATTGTGTAATATTGTAAATCAATTGTGTATTCACTTTCCTAGTTTATAGGCCCTCATGTACGCTATATATTGTTATTATCAATCAATATAAGTCAAGAGATTGAGCCCTCATATTGTTACATAGATATTCTAATGAAATGAATGAATATAACTTCTTGTTTGTCATATGATCAATGATCGGACCATTAATCTCTCTCTACTACACGTAATCAATTGCGTAGTTAATAACTTTATCTCGGCTGAATAACCTATCTTATGCCCCGTGTTGTTGACAACTTCGTAAATGCATTGAGCTCAAATATGATAGACAACGGATTTTTGATACATTAATTACCGACAATATATGTTAATGTTTTAATTAGATTTGGGAAAAGTAGACATATAATTCGATATATAATGCAGTATCTATTTTATATCATCAAGAGGTTTATCAAGATCACGTGCTATTCAAAATCAGGTTCGATCTTAGAAGTGAAACCTAAAGAATAAACATCTTTAAAGCATGAAATCACCATCCAAGTCTTGTGACCAATGTTGCTTTTGATACTTTTGGTTTTCTGGCGCCAGAGGCTGTGGACCTACTTAGTCGAGTTCAAAGGGTCATGTATAGTAATGTTATGACCCCGAGATTTATAGACGTAGTTTTCAAAAGACTTAGTTTTGCTATTCAAAAAGAGGTAGCGGCGCAGCTTGTTGCCCGTTTACCATCTATCTCGATGTAAATTCATAACATGTTTCAACTAATAGCAAAATAAGTTTGTGGAAAAAAATTGTGTACTAATCACTTGCGCATGTATGAGGAATCTAATTCCATGTCTATGTGATTGTGATGAACTAGCATGAAATTATTCTATATTCCACACATTATACGCACATGGTTACTGATTGTAGATAAAAGAACAATACCCTGTGTTACAAAATGATATTCTTATTTCGTTTTTTTTAAATCATTTATGTTTTCTAACTCGTAAAGAAAATAAGATATTTAAAATTTAAAACCGGTTGAACAGTAAAATTTAGTCAAAACATGGCTTTAATACCATTTTATAATTTCTACAATTGTGTTTAATAAATTGTTTATTTACAAATTTCATTAGAAATACATAAAACTAACAGAGTTGATGTGTTGGTGATTTTAGGGTCCTCAAGTTATTTTGGTTAATTGAGATTTACTTAAAAATCATATGCTAAATTACAGTATACATTGATGCAAGTAAGGAGGTGTAAATCACACGTTTGTCTAAAACTATTATAATATCAGGAACCAAGAAACCTGAAGGTTGAGGCCTGAGGGGGCTACACCCCCTTGACAAGTGTTCCAAAGGGGTGGCGTCTCTAGCAAGGCCTCATTGCGTAGGCAACTAATGGTGCCCATAATGATTTTTTTTTATATAACCTTAGAGGTGTTTCACTGGAAACACATCAAAATTGCATGGATGATGAAAAGTTGCAATGAAAAAATGATCTTCAAAGTTACTAGAAATAAGTAGCAAGTTGCTACTTTAGTTTCTAAAAGTCGATAGCAAATTGTTACTGTTGGATACTCACATGTGCCTAAGTAGCAATTGAGGTGTGGTAGCATCTTGTACTTCAATACACTACTAGAAAAGTGGTCATTTTGCTACGAAAATTTTCTACGCAAAAAAATGTGTCGCAAATTCTGACTCATTTACTACGCATTTCCTACGGAAAAAAGACCTTGATTTTTTTGGCCAATTTGCGACACAATAGTGACAAAAATACTAATTCTAAGTATTGTGTCGGAAATGCGTAGCAACTTGCTACGCATTTACAACGGATGAATTATATTTGTATTTGAATTATATTTAAACGTTTAATTATTATTATTATATAGCAACTTTAAACTTCGGTAGGAACAAAGTTGCTAACGAAAGTGTTTCTGATGAAACTGCTTTAAGTGGCGATAGTTATACCCATGATTGTCTAACTACCGGTTGAAACTTTACGATGGCTCAAGCACATATAGATAGAACTCGCTTAGTCTGATTTCATTATCGAAATGAATCAAAGTAACACTTCAATTTCACATAAAAGATTTTTCTGTTCTTTGCAATAATTTTGTCTTATCTGATTATTGATTTTAGTAATACTTTAATCTGATAGTGATCCATACACAATTTAGAAAGTATCCAAGTGATTGAAACCGAATCTCAAAATCCACATGATGTGATTTAAGACTAAAGGGTATGGAGAGGATGGGCTTGGAGGGGATGAGCCTCCACGTAGGCGCCACGTAGGCGGCTCGTGGGGGATGAGCCTCCATCATATTTGAGGGGGATGGAGGCTCATGGGGGATGGGGCCCCACCTCATTATTTTATAATTTTCTAAGTTTTAATTGATCCATACTCGGAGTGTAAGCGGGGGTCGAAAAAAAGTTAGGTTGGTTCGGGTTGTAATTATTCGGGTTGGGGTTGTTCGGGTTGGGGTTGTTTGGGTTGAAAGGATTCATGATTTAGAGAAAAAGGTATAAAAAATATGGAGTGTTTTTATAAAAAGGAAGAGAATTGGAGAAGAATGAGAGTAGAATGGGGTTGAATTGTATAAAAATGGATGAGATATAGGGTATTTAAATTGGAAAATGATTTTTTTTTTTTAAGAAAATGCCGTTTGTAAACGGCTAGTTTTTGAATGTGGGGCCCCGTCCAAGTCGGCTGAGGGGAGTCGATTGGGCCGAGCCGGGGCTAAGGGGGGCGGTGTGGGGGACCGGCGCCGGTCCTAGCCGGGCCTAGCCGGCCCCCATACCCTTTAGTCTAACAAGTATTAAAAAGTTGAATACCAGATGGTTCATGGTCTAACAGACCAAGGAGTGTTTAAAGCAATATTAACTATAAATAGAGCCAATTACACATATAGTCCATGTCTAGGGCTGCAAACGAACCAAACGTTCGGCAAATAGTTCGTGAACCGTTCGGCGGGAAGTTCGTTTGTGTTAGTTCGCTTATTAAACAAACAAACACAAACAAGAAATTTCGTTCGTTTAGTTAAATGAACAAACATAAATAGAGGGCGCGTTCGTTTATTTATGTCCGTGAACGTGTTCGTTTGTGTTCGATAGTTCATTAGTGTTTTTAGCTTTTATATTTTATTTAAATACTTCAAAATTCCGACAAATAAAATATTTAATAAGTGTCAATATATAACAACCCTAAATTAAACCGACACTCTCCTGAATATTTTCTGACACCCTAATATATTTCAAAATATCCCCTTTTTGGGGTTTAGGCGGGCCGCGTAAGGTACCCCTTAACCTTTACGCGGGCGGCTAGAGATCAATAACGCGGCAACACCCGGGGATGACACGTGTCATCATCGTGGCGAGGCTAGGCAATGACCCGGATCACCTACGCTGTTGACCAGCGTTGACGCGGGCCGCATAACCCTTGGGTTACACTTTACGCGGGCCGCGGGAGGACCAGAATCAGGCCCTATATAAGGAGGCCTCGGGATTTCATTTCAGTCGCTCATTTCTTTTCATTCTCAACGAATTTCTGATAGTATAAGCTATAGTCGGGTATAATATTCCCCTAATTAACGAGATTCTGCTCCGTTGTAAGTATTATAACCCCTGGATACGTATTATATACGCTGCCCGATTGATCTAGGGTTCCGTAACGGCTGTCGTGGTTCTGCCCGACGTAGTCGTTGGAATGCCGTCTCGGGGAGGGTATTACTAATGTTAAAATGGGTTATTATACTAACACGTGTGCAATTGTGTAAATTATAGATTGTCACCAGGAAACCCTAAAGGATAATCTAAGACATCAATGTGAGTAATCTCCTTTTTGTTAACTGTTTTTACAAAACCTCACTTAATTAATTATATATTAAGCAGTGATTGAGTATTTGTAAGGATGCAATTATCGTTGGTATGTTAGGGTTTTGTATACAAAATTAGTTATTGCCTTGTGAGGAGTAACTTTTCCACAAGTCGGGTTTGACAGTACCGCGGGTGATAATTAGTATGACTTGGAAACAAATATAATTGCGAGATCGCCCTCAATACTGTACAATGGTTTTTATTTAAACTTGATTGAACTGGGATTCACTAACCAGTATTTCCCACTGACAAAATGTTTTTAAACGCGTTTCAGGTAACAAAATGTGAAAGCCAATTAGAAGCCAGCTGGACAGCACTGAAGGCTTGAAAAAGTGGCAATAAAGTTACCTAAACAAAATAGATGTTTTTATTAAATAAAGTAGGGTTTTATCCCTATGAAAATGTGTGTACTTAAACTTGGGATTTTCCCATTTGTTTAATATATTAAAAGCGTGGTATTTTACTCTGATAAAATATTTCCTAACTACGGTCCTGATGTAAATTCCGCTGCCAATTTTGAATAAACACGCGATACCACCAAAACTGGCTCGCGGCCGCCCGTTCCCGAGGAAATAGGGATCAGGGGTTGCGACAGAAGGTGGTATCAGAGCTAAGCCACTGATTCAGCCACAGAAGTGTTCTGCTGACATCAAAATTCAATCTGTTAGGAAATAAATTACGGAATACGTGAATAATTGTATTTTCTTGTTATGTGTTATTTGACTATTTGTTAGTTTACAGTATGAGCGACCAAGGACCATCTGACGCGTACCGTCAATTGTTTGGTTCGCCTAGAAGCGAAGGTGCCTCTTCTCAGCCTGTCCTCTCGGGGTACTCTGCTGATACTGAAGAAGGAATATTCGTGTTTAAGGCTCAATCTGAAGAGCCATTTCCTACGAAAAAGAGGGGATGGTTCAGTAGGGGAGCACATGAGCGTAGAAAACGTATGAAAAAGTTACAAGACCAGAGAGCACTAGCAGCAGTCAAAAGAGAGATAGATGCCCATTCCCAGGACATGATCAATAGGGTTTAGCCAATTTCCATATCTTAGCAACCACTGCAGCTGACCGTAATCTGGAACAAATAATAGCACCCCAACCACAATTACCAATTCCCGACCAACCAATGGAAATAGAAAATCCTGAAAATCAAGTAGAAATGCATGATTTCAATCCGGAGGAAATACCTAGGGTACCTGCACCAAATCCCTTAGACCCGTGGTGGGATGACGTTAGGGATTATGTGCAACGTTACCCGATACAGGAAGACATGCCCATGCCGAATTTAGGAGCCTACCCAGGTTTGGACCCTCTAGATCCCTATTACGATAACGATGTATACGTTAGGGAGATTTTAGAGAATACTTACCAATTCCAGGCACCTACACCTCCATACCAGGAACCTGAACCCCAGATTCCGAACCAATTCCTAGAACCTGCACCCCTAATGAGTGCAGAAAACGTACAAGAACTTAGGACATTTGGTGAGGAAATTTTAGAGAATAGTGAAAGGATGAGACAGGTGGGAGAGCGACTCGTATGGAAGTACGACGAGCGCAATATGGATTTTTGGATGAATCCAAATCCATGAATGTGATGGTGAAAACGGTAGTAATATAATAATAATAATATATGTGTGTATGAAAAAAAAAACTACGGATGCCTACTACTAGTAGTGTAATTTTAAATTTCAGTTGGTATTGTAATTTTAATTTCAGTACTGGTGTGTAGTTGATGCATATTATATGAATAGAGTAAAGTCGCAATGATCGATGCTTTTGACTAAAATGTGTGTCATGTGATTGGCTATATTACATATTATTTTGTGATATTAATATGTGGTAACTGTTTAAAATTCAGATGGCCGACGAAGGAAATCAGGAAAATCTGAATAACGATAACCAGAGTAACAATAACTTGGTTAATGAGAATCTGAACAACAATAACAATGGAAACCAAGTGGATAATAGAGATATCCAACATATTGTGGCACAAGGAATCATAGATGCAATGCCTTTTATTATCCAAACTGTAAAAGAAGCTGATAATAAAAGTAAGCATAGCAATAAGCGACCGACTGAACCAGAAAACAGCGTAAACAATGGCCCTGTACTTCAAGCGCCCATTCCCAAAAGAAGAAGAACCATCCCTTATGGTTGTTCTTACAAAGAATTCTGGTCCTGCAAACCAATAGAATTCTCGGGCAACGAAGAACCCATTGCAGCCCTAAGCTGGATAGAAAAGATTGAGGCAGACTTAAGAATATGCAAGTGCGCAGAAGAAGATAAGATACTGTTTGCTTCTAATCTATTTAAGAATTCAGCACTAGAATGGTGGAACACTATCCTCCAGTAAAGGGGAAGTGATAGAACTTACAATATGGGATGGGAGGAATTTAAGGATAAGGTGGAAAGGAAATTCTGCCCTCCTAATGAAAAAGAACAAATAGCAAATAAGTTCTTAAACCTTAGGATGAATGGAGTGGATAGTAAGGGGTACACAAAGTTATTCTTTGAATATGCTAGAATAGTGCCAACCCTTGCATCACCAGAGCCGGTATTAATTTCTCGTTATATCTGGGGATTGATTGGAGAAATTAGACATGTAGTCAAGGCAGCTAGACCACAAACCATAGAAGAAGCTGTAGAACTAACAAATACCTTGACTAATGAATTAGTCCGTACTAGAGAAGAAGACCAGAGGAAAAACCTAACACAGAGGCTTACTCAGGAATTCCGCTATGGTAATTTCAACCGTAGAAATATAGGTTCTACCTCTGCACCTTACTGCAAGGCTTGCAAGAAGAAGCATTCAGGAAAATGCTCCACACACTGCAATTTCTGTAAGTTACCAGGACACAAGGAAGAAGATTGCAGGAGGAAATCTAGCAATGGACTATGTTTCAACTGTGGAGAAAAATGTCATATCAAGCCAAATTGTCCAAAATTGGCTCCAGCTCCGAACAATAAGAACGCTAAAAATGCTAGAGCATTTGTTTTGACAGCAGATGAAGCCAAAATGATTCCGGACGTGATAGCCGGTACGTTTTTAGTTAATGATATTTTTGCTAAAGTATTATTTGACTCTGGTGCAAACCAAAGTTTTATTAATACTTCATTTTGCAAACTTCTTAATCAATCATTAACTAAACTTCCACAAGAATGTCTAGTAGAGACAACAAATGGAGAAACTGTTAAGATTTCTGAAATCTTGCAGGGAGCAAGAATAGAAATTTTAAATCAAAAGTTTATTACAAATCTTTACCCAATGAATCTAGCAGGATTCGATGTTGTTTTAGGAATGGATTGGTTAATAACCAATAAAGCCAGTATTTTATGTGATCAAAAGTCAATTCAATTAAATTCACCAAAGGGTAAAAAGATCACAATTAAAGGAGATAAACCATCTAGGTCTACAAAATTCATCTCTGTGATGAAAACTGCAAGCTATATAAGAAAATGATCATTAGTGTATTTGATTTCCATAATCACTAACACTAAAGGAAAAGAATTAAAAGACATTCCAGTAGTATCTCAGTTTTCAGATATATTTCTAGAAAAATTACCAGGACTACCGCCAGATAGAGAAGTTGAATTCAGAATCCACCTGCTACCAAGAACGGCACCGATTGCCAAAGCACCTTACCGTTTGGCACCCGCAGAAATGCAGGAACTGAAGAAACAATTAGACGAATTGCTAGAAAAAGGATTCATACAGCCAAGTTCATTGCCATGGGGAGTACCAATCTTATTCGTTAAAAAGAAGGACGGATCGATGCGTATGTGCATTGATTACCGTGAATTGAATAAAGTCACGATTAAGAATCGGTATCCATTACCGAGAATTGATGATCTGTTCGATCAATTGCAAGGAGCTCGATTTTTCTCGAAAATCGATTTAAGATCAGTATATCATCAATTAAAGGTACAGGAAGAGGATATTCCTAAAACCGCGTTCAGAACAAGGTATGGTCATTATGAATTTACTGTCATGCCATTTGGTTTAACCAATGCCCCAGCATTTATGGACATGATGAACCGGATATGTAAGCCATATTTGGATAAATTCATAATTGTCTTTATAGATGATATTCTCATTTACTCTAAGAGTAAAGAGGAACATGCAAAGCATTTGCACGCACTTTTAAGTTTACTAAGAAAGGAAAAGCTTTATGCTAAGTTTTCAAAATGTGAATTTTGGTTAGAACAGGTACAGTTTCTTGGACACTTAGGGAATCATGAAGGAATTCATGTGGATCCAACAAAAATCGAGGCAATTACTAAATGGAAAACACCTGAATCACCAACCGAGATTAGAAGTTTCTTAGGATTGGCCGGTTATTATAGAAGATTTATTCGAGATTTTTCTAGAATAGCCATTCCTTTAACTAAGTTAACCTGTAAATCCATTAAGTTTGAATGGGGACCAAAACAAGAAAAAGCCTTTAGAATTCTTAAGCAAAGATTAACCCATGCACCCATATTAGCGTTACCAGAAGGAACTGAAGATTTTGTAATTTATTGTGACGATTCTAAATTAGGTTATGGATGTGTGTTAATGCAACGTCAAAAGGTTATAGCTTACGCCTCTAGACAACTTAAGAATCATGAAGAAAATTATTCAACCCATGATCTTGAATTAGGAGCAATAATTTTTGCTTTAAAAATTTGGAGACATTACCTTTATGGTAGCAAGTTTACCATATTTACTGATCATAAAAGTTTAAGGTATGTTTTTGGACAAAAAGAATTAAATATGAGACAAAGACGTTGGATGGAGATGCTTAGTGATTATGATTGTGATATCCAGTATCATGAAGGAAGAATGTAGTGGCAGATGCTTTAAGCTGAAAGTATCACGAAAAGCCAAAAAGGGTACGTTCTCTTAAATTAAATCTACAAGTAGATTTAAATGAACAAATTAAAAAGGCACAAGAATCAGTAATCAAGGAGGATACTGAAAAGCTAAAAGGTATGATTAAGGAATTACAACAGGGAACAGATGGAATTTGGAGATTCCATGAAAAGAGGATGTGGATACCTAAATTAGGAAACCTACGTCATCGTATATTAGAAGAAGACCATAAGTCTAAGTATACAATGCATCTAGGAAGTGATAAAATGTACCAGGATTTAAGGAAAAATTTCTGGTGGATAGGAATGAAAAAGGACATAGCAACCTATGTTTCTAAATGTTTAACTTGCTCACAAGTTAAAGATGAACATCAGAACCCCTCAGGTTTGTTACAACAATTAGAAATGCCAGTATGGAAATGAGAATTGATAACAATGGATTTTGTTACTAAATTACCCAAAACAAAGAAAGGTAATGATACAATCTGGATGATTGTAGATAGGCTAACTAAGTCAGCTCATTTCCTACCAATGAATGAAACTTTTAGTATGGAACAGCTAGCTAAATTGTATGTAAATGAAATTGTTTCTTTACATGGAATTCCTTTATCAATTGTTTCTGACAGAGATAGTCGTTTTACCTCTCATTTTTGGACAAGTTTCCAAAAAGCCATGGGGACTAAGTTAAATCTAAGCACAGCTTATCATCCTCAAACGGACGGACAAAGCGAAAGGACAATTCAGACAATGGAAGACATGCTTAGAGCTTGTGTAATTGATTTCGGAGGTAATTGGGACGATCACTTACCATTAATAGAATTTCTTATAATAATAGTTATCACACAAGTATCAATGCGGCACCATTCGAAGCACTTTACGGACGAAAGTGCCGAACCCTAGTCTGTTGGGTAGAAATTGGGGAAAAACAACTATCTGGACCTGAGATAGTGCAAGAAACAACCGACAAGATCATTCAAGTCAAGGAATGATTAAAAGCAGCACGTGATCGACAGAGAAGCTATGCGGACAACAGGCGAAAACCGTTGGAATTTCAGGTAGGAGATAAAGTGTTGTTAAAAGTCTCTCCTTGGAAAGGAGTGGTAAGATTCATCAAAAGAGGAAAGCTAAGTCCCAGGTATGTTGGACCTTTTAAGATTATTAGAAGAATAGGATCTGTAGCTTATCAGCTACATCTGCCAGAGGAAATGGCAGGAATACATGATGTATTTCATGTATCCAATCTCAAGAAATGCTTAGTCGATGAATCACTTGTGGTACCTCTTAAAGATATAGAGGTAAATGAACAACTCAAGTTTGTAGAAAGGCCTCTACAGATTGAAGACAGAAAAGTTAAGAACCTCAAGCACAAGAGATTAGTTCTGGTCAAAGTAAAATGGGACTCCAAAAGAGGACCAGAGTATACATGGGAGCTTGAATCAGAAATGCAAAGGAAATACCCACACTTATTCCAGTAGATCTCGAGGACGAGCTCTAAAACAAGGTGGGGAGGATATAACAACCCTAAATTAAACCGACACTCTCCTGAATATTTTCTGACACCCTAATATATTTCAAAATATCCCTATATGTCTCTAAATACACCCTATGCGTGAAAACGGGCCCCGAATACCTTAAATATTATTAAAAATAATTAAAAATTTAATTTTTGGGGTTTAGGCGGGCCGCGTAAGGTACCCCTTAACCTTTACGCGGGCCGCTAGAGATCAAGAACGCGGCAACACCCGGTGATAACACGTGTCATCATCGTGGCGAGGCAAGGCAATGACCCGGATCACCTACGCTGTTGACCAGCGTTGACGCGGGCCGCATAACCCTTGGGTTACACTTTACGCGGGCCGCGAGAGGACTAGAATCAGGCCCTATATAAGGAGGCCTCAGGATTTCATTTCAGTCGCTCATTTCTTTTCATTCTCAACGAATTTCTGATAGTATAAGCTATAGTCAGGTATAATATTCCCCTAATTAACGAGATTCTGCTCTGTTGTAAGTATTATAACCCCTGGATACGTATTATATACGCTGCCCGATTGATCTAGGGTTCCGTAACGGCTGTCGTGGTTCTGCCCGACGTAGTGGTTGGAATGCCGTCTCGGGGAGGGTATTACTAATGTTAAAATGGGTAATTATACTAACACGTGTGCAATTGTGTAAATTATAGATTGTCACCAGGAAACCCTAAAGGATAATCTAAGACAACAATGTGAGTAATCTCCTTTTTTGTTAACTGTTTTTACAAAACCTCACTTAATTAATTATATATTAAGCAGTGATTGAGTATTTGTAAGGATACAATTATCGTTGGTATGTTGGGGTTTTGTACACAAAATTAGTTATTGCCTTGCAAGGAGTAACTTTTCCACAAGTCGGGTTTGACAGTACCGCGGGTGATAATTAGTATGACTTGGAAACAAATATAATTGCGAGATCGCCCTCAATACTGTACAATGGTTTTTATTTAAACTTGATTGAACTAGGATTCACTCACCAGTATTTCCCACTGACAAAATGTTTTTAAACGCGTTTCAGGTAACAAAATGTGAAAGCCAATTAGAAGCCAGCTGGACAACACTGAAGGCTTGAAAAAAGTGGCAATAAAGTTACTTAAACAAAATAGATGTTTTTATTAAATAAAATAGGGTTTTATCCCTATGAAAATGTGTGTACTTAAACTTGTGATTTTCCCATTTGTTTAATATATTAAAAGTGTGGTATTTTACTCTGATAAAATATTTCCTAACTACGGTCCTGATGTAAATTCCGTTGCCAATATTGAATAAACACACGATACCACCAAAACTGGCTCACGGCCGCCCGTTCCCGAGGAAATAGGGATCGGGGGTTGCGACACAATATGTTATATATTTTGTTCATTAACGTTTGTTTGTGTTCGTTTGTTACCATTGTGTTCATGAACATTAGTTTGTGCTCATTTGTGTTCATCATCGTTCGTTTACATTCGTTGCCTAAAATTAACAAACAAACACAAACGAACATGAACAAGTTCATTTCCTTAACAAACAAACACGAACATAAAATCCCGTTCGGTAAGCGTTCATGAACAGTTCGTGAACACATATATTTCTTAACAAACGAACACGAAAAGGACTTGTTCGTGTTCGTTCGGTTCAGTTGCAACCCTATCCATGTCACATGCAGGGGCGGACCTATTACCAAATAACGGGTTCCTAGGAACCCATTCGGTTTTTAGTTTTTAGTGTAAATATAGATAACAAACTGAAAAGGAACCCATAAGTAAAATATAAAAGGAACCCATAAACAAAAAAGCCTTGGTTCTCCACTGGCTATGTCCGCCTAATTCTTTCCAAGACAACCGGGTTCGAATCCCGTATGAGGCACAATTTTGTTCCGTTTTTTTTTATTTATTTCTCTTTCTCTTTCTTTCTTTAAATATAAACCCATTTAGGGTTACAACAACAACACAGACCCATAACACAAAAACAGAACAAAGTGAACCTCGCCTCCTGCCTCCACCTTCAGCAACATCAGAGTCAGAATCAGCAGCGGCTGCGACACCTCCACCTTCTGACCACCTCCGCCTCCACCTTCCGATTTGAACTAGTAAGTTCTGGTTTTTGACTTTTTGATTGAATTGAGTTGAGAAATTTGGGCTGTTTTAAATTAATTGTGTTGGAACTGTAAAATGCATCATGATTATCACGATTCTTTATTATACTTGATTTTGTATCGAGCATAATTAATAGAAAGATTGTAGATTTGTAGATGTGCGGATGTAGAGCACAATTAATATATGGTTTCTCTATCATTGATAATTCAAACATAAACAAAGATTAGTTAAGGATTATTTTTTAATAGATTAGGACTAAAAGTGTAGAATTTTGGGTACGGATAGGAGTTACAGTTTAGTTTTGATAGATAATCTGCAAGGTCATTATAATCAGCTATTGATGTTTTAAACTTAAATTTGGTATTTAGGCAATATCAAATTGGCTATCGCCGTATTTGCGATCATGTGAATGTTGTCATTAAGGTTGATGTACTAGAAATTTTTTATTCATAATTTCAGTTTTCATTTGTTCTGTTTCGATCATTGTTCTTGTCCGCAAAGTATGAAACTGAACTCTGTCTCCCCTTGTAACTTTGTATCTGAGGTATATAAGCTGCATTTTATCTCCTTGGGAATTTGAACGCAAGGTTCACCGTGTATGTGATTCTGGAAAAATACTCCCAATCTCCAAATTATTTTAATGATTAGTTATGTTTTCATGCTCTAGCATAATGGTTCATTCAGTTGATTGAAGTGCAGAATGGCATTATAATGTTTAGTCACGTATTATGTTCGTTCTTATAAAAACTAAAAATCAGCGATAAATACATGTAGATGGAACAATATAGCCTTTGTTAATCCCATATTTTTGTACAAGATGACTCTGAAATTGATTACAAAAAAAAAAAAAAACCAAAGTTTTTATTTCGCGAAAAATGGTCAATCTACCAAGAGTTAAGAGATTTTTCTCTCGACTTGATGGTCGGTCAATAATCCAATTTAGTGACAGATTTTCATTGTTGGCCGTCATAGTAAGTGTTATTTTAGTAGCGGCGTTGCTTTTCTTGTACTAGTACTCTCGAGCGAGGAGAGGTGTCTGATTTAATAGAACTGGTAGAAATTACAGAACTAAAAAAACAAAATTTGTATTGAACAAACACTAGAAATTACAATGCACCCCCAAAACAAGCCTCTTATCCAGATATATTAGATTAAAATTGAAAAAATAACATGGCATCCCCAAAACAAGCCTCTTACCCGATCCGAACTGTCGAACCGACACCCGAAATTTTTTATGTTTAGTCATATGAAATTGGAGTATCTAAAAAAGTGAACCCAGTGAAAAAAATTCATGAATCCGCCACTGGTCACATGTATAAGCTTTAAAAGTTGTAATGTTTTTGAGGTCTGAGATTAACTTTTATTCAAATACCACAAGTATCACGCAAAACTATTTTTAAGAAATCAATAACCATCACATGCATGAAATAACTAAACATTAAAAATTCAAAGCATACAAGAAGTGATCACATCAGTGGCGGGCGGACCCATGAATTATTTGCTGGGGATACGGATGAGTGGTTCAAGTATATTTTCAGTGGGTGCGGTCAGATTTTTTGCCTAAGAAATACACCAAAATTTTTTTCAAGGGTTGCACCCACCCACCCTAGGCTTCACCAAGGTCCGCCCATGAAACACATGTTAGTTACTGTTTACATTAAGTGAAGATCTCAACGTTGTAAAAATTCATATAGCTGACACTTTCCACTTACGTGACGCATAGAGTGTTCATCCTAAATGCTTATTAATTAGATGTATTTTTTTTATTTTTCATATCTTTAGATTTTTCAAAATAATAAGATTGTTTTACAACAACAAAAAAAAAAGGTTTTCCCTTAGCCATACAACTAGAGGTGCACAAAATAACCGGCTAAATAACCGAAATCATAACCAGTCAATAATCGATTGATGTTTTTGTTAACCGTATAGTTGTGGTTTTTTAAAAGGGACCGATTTTTTAACTGGTTTTTAACCACCGATTAACAAAAAAAAAAAAAAGGAAAATCCGGTTAAAGTGAATAACATACAAAGTTACAAACGAGAAAAGACTTATTATTACTCAAACCGGTTAAAACTTAAAACAAAATCAAGAAAAAACCGGCGTAAGACTATGGGGTGTGTATGGGCTTGGGTTGGGGGAATTGCTCGACACGTGGAAGGTGTTAGCTCTACCAGTCCACACCCAAAAAAGTGGAGTGTGGAAGAAGCGTGGCCAGGCCGGCGTTCGGGTGTCATGTGACACCTAATTTTCTTTTTCTTTTTTTATATTAATTACAGAATTTAGTAAAGTAATTTGAAAAACACATTTTATTTATATTAAATAATAACAATAAAAAAATACATTAAATTACCAAAAAAAAAATCAATCATTTTCATCTTCATCTTCATTGGAGTCGAATCTAGGAAGTGTTGAAACATGTTCTACCAAATCAGCTCGAAGGTTTGAATTTATTTGTCTTCACTCGATTAGATATTGGTTTTGCGTTCTCTCTTCGTCACTGATGTCTTCGTTAGTTATTTGATTCGGGCTCCTCGCCATAATATTCAACGATTGCACACCCTTCATCCTCTAAAATCATGTTGTGTAGAATGATGCAGGCGTACATCACGTTTCTTATTTGATCTTTTTCATACAATTGACAAGGCATGTTCTCTTTTTTTGCAAAACACCAAATGCTAGCTCAATGTCTTTGTGTGCCGCCATCTAATCTTTGTTAAACTTTATTCTTTTAGGATCTATGATTTCATCTCTTGAATATGATTTCGCAAAAAGAACATACTCAGGGTAAATTCCAATAACAAGATAGTACCCTACTTGTATTCAACCTCATTTACAAAAAAAATGTTCATTTTCGGTCTAATACTATTTATTCGATCATTGAAAATGGGCGAGTGGTGTATAATGTTTATATCGCTATGTGAACCGGGCATATCAAATAATGCATGCCAGATCCAAAGATCTTGTGATGCAACCGCTTCAAGCATCATAGCCGACATTCCATGATATACACTTGTGTGAGAGCCTTGCCATGCAGTTGGACAAAGTTCCCACTCCCATTTTATATAACCTAAACTACTGATCATCCCGGGGAGACCATGATATTCTGCGTGATGTTCCAAAATTTGTTGCATATCACTAAACGTTAGTTTTCTCAAGTATCTTTTCATATATAGTTCAATGATATACGCACAAAAATTATGAAGACTTTCCCTAGCCACTCGTGCCGACATTTTTAAATAGTAGTTCATTATGTCGGAACTATTATCGTAAGCCAATTGTCTTAGGGCGGTCGTGTAAGGACCTTCAAAAATGTCCCAAAACGACCCATAAGTACAAACCCGGACCCCTGAAACCCTGATCCATATCAAAAATCAAGAAAACAAGAAATAGGGTCTTCAGGCGGGTCGCGTAAGGGTTAGCTTAACCTTACGCGGGCGGCGACAACTCCTCAAAGTCGCCGGACAGCAAACAGGCCACGTGTCACACACGTGGCAGCCCTAGGTGTGACACGCTAGCCCTAATCTACGATATAGACCTCCACGCGGGCCGCGTAAGGGTCATGCTAAGGTTCACGCGAGCCGCGTGAACCTCATTTTTCACCTATAAATAGCTTGGTTCACGAGCAGTTCAGTTGTGTCGAAATTCAGTTTCAAAAACGAAATCTCACTGCTCAAAAGTCGAAAATACAATTCACAGTAGTGCAACGCTGCTACGATACCGGGTATTAACTCGATCGCTGCTACGATTCAATGTCCGATCGATTGAAAACTATCCGATGGATGTTTAAGTGCTGCCCACGTTAGGGTCATACTTTGTCATTAGTCGTGAATTCGACGGATGTTTAAGTATAGCACTTTGTCATTCGTTGTGAGGGTTTTAATCTCGTGAGTTATCGTAAATGTTGTATTAGTTACTAACCTAGTTCGTATGTATTGTTATTTAAATTAGGTTACAAGGCTAACCAGTAGGCTAAACTCTGCCCGTATAAATCTGCAATGTGAGTCATTCTCTTTTTATCAACAGTATTTTACAATACTCCAATCATTTTCAAAAGTTATAATTACAAGGATTAAGTCATGGCTATCTTGAATCACTGGCTAATTGGGGTATTGTGCACATTACTAATTTCTCACAGTTAGGCTAATAAATCCTAACAGTGATAATCATCACTACTTGGGGAAAGACCCAATAGTGGTATGACCATCGTCACCAGGTGACACGGCGCCAGATAAAAATAAGATAGAAGCCATTGTAATCGCTCTTATGCTGTAATTTATAACTATGTGTCGTTTTATCAAAATGAATGATTCACCAGTATTTCCCCGCTGACAAAATATTTTTAAAACATGTTTCAGGCGACCTGCTATAAATCAAGGAAAACGTGCCACGGGGCACTGATAAAGCTTGAAGAGGTGGCTCAGTTAAAATGAATAAACATGTTTTAATAAATCAGGGAATTTACTTGTGAAATTCCTCTATTGTAAATTACGGGGTTCATCCCGAATTATGAAATAAAATAATCGGGCATTTTCGAGTTTTAAAAGATCCTGGAAAATCTTCCGCTGTCGCATCAATTAAATACCACGGGTTCCTGTCCCGCGGCTCCTGACCGGGTCATACCAGGGCTGGAGCCGTGACAGGAAAAAGGTGGTATCAGAGCACTTAAAGAGCCACTGATTTAAGCCTATTAAGTATTTAAATATACTTAATTTTCCTGATTATCATCTTGTGTTTATATGTTTTATTAACTGACTATTTGTTAGTTACATTATGGGTAAGCAAAGAATCTCGGATATCTATCTTAAATTAGATAGTTCACCAAAAGATAAGGGAACTTCATCCCAATCAAATTCCTCAAGATACTCAGCAGATACTGAGGAAGAAATATTTGTCCGTAATGCACAGTTTGAGGAACCACTTACCCCTAATAAAAGAAGTTTGATTATTAGAAAAAGTCAAGAGAAAATAAGGAAGTCACAAACAAAAGGAGTGATAATTAAAGAGACTCAGGGAACAAGTAATAACCCACCATGGGAAGATGAGTTAGATGAACAATGGGCAAATCTCTACATGTTAGCCACTGTAGCAGTAAATGTTAACCTTTAATTTGCCAACACCCCGACCCAGTATTAGTACCCATATTATCCATAAGTCAGCAACTTTAAAATAATAAATAACCACTAGTACATTTCGAATTTTAGTTGTAATAAATATAAACTACAAATATTTTGTTCCAATAAAAAAATGGGTTATTAGATATTTGTAATTAATATTAAATTTTCTGATTGTCTTTCTGTGACTATGTGAAAATTTTTGACTTAGAATTTTGTATCTGCTAAAACAGCATGAGTGATTTGTCTGAAGCTCTTCAGAATCTCAATCTTTACCCTGTGAAAATAGAAGTTTCCCGAGACTTTACTGGTTGCTTGGCCGAGGTTGAGGAACCTATGGAGTTCCAAGCTCCACCTCCGGAGAAACCAAAGCCTAAGAAAAGGAGAAGAATTGTGGGCTGGAGACGTGTACGCAGGAGGAAACCAGTAAATCGGAAAGTTGTCAAGACTGAGAATCCAATAGATAAAAGAAAAGGAATAGAAATTGGAGAAAGCTCCAAGCAAGAGATTGGAGAAAGCTCCAAGCAAGCTGAGGAAATGACGTTGCAAGAAGAGCTAGATTTCATACTAGCAAGCTGTGATACCATTAAGCCTGTTAATGAAAATATTTTTACTTATCCTGCTGAAACTCAACTTCCAATGAACTTGGAACCAGCCATCCCAGATCCCCTTGTTAACACCCGACCTTTAGGAGAAATGGAAGAATGGTGGACCAATGACTGGCAGTTTCAGAACCTCCTCAATAACCCTTATACCTTTTTCCCTCAGTTCGACCCAGAACCTGCACCAAACCCACCTATGAGCCTTGAAAATCTGGCTGAACTCCGCCACTATGGCGAGGAGCTGATTGATGCAGGAAACAGGATTAGGGATGTGGGAGAGAGAATCACCTGGAAATACGACGAGAGGGAGCGTCGATTCTGAAAAACCAGTTGATGGGAGAATATGTGGTTGTAGGAATATGTGTGTAATAATAATAATAATAATAACATAATTATGTGAAATAACTTAAAAATAAAACTTTTGTAAAATAATCAGTGTGTACGGATGCATATTATATATACAAATGGAAGTTGAAAAATCAACAATTTTGGTTATATATGTTAGTGAGTTATATGTGACTATTTCGTTATAATTAGTTAATTTGTGCTAATCACTTATATAAAATAATTACCAGATGGAAAACGCTGGTAATGAACAAGTTAACGAGGGTAACCAATCTGAGCAACACCAGGAAGATCAATTTCTGAATAGGCAAGATATCGAGAATATCGTTGCTCAAGGAATAGCCAATGCTATTCCAGCAATCCTTGCTGCTGCTCGAAACCCAGTTGAACCTCAACAAATTATGCCTAGCAAACGTACTCAGGAAGATAACTTCAGTAATAGTGTAAACGGAGGCGGTAATCATACTAATAACAACGATGGGATACAAGCTCCACTCCTTAAGAGAATGAAAGCTGCAACACCTGGTTGCACTTATAAGGAATTTCTTGCCTGTAAACCGGCTGAATTTGCAGGCAATAAAGGGGCGACTGCTGCACTACGTTGGTTAGAGAAAACCGAAGCAGTAATTACAATAAGTAAATGTGCCGAGGACGACAAGGTCATGTACGCGTCGCATCTTTTCAAAGAAGGGGCGCTAGAATGGTGGAATATGGTACTTCAACCCAAGGGAAGAAATATGGCCTATGCCATGAACTGGGAAGAATTTAAGAGTCTTGTGGAAAGAAAATTCTGTCCCGAATACGAAAATGAACAAATGACAAATAAGTTCCTAAACCACCGAATGGTGGATGTAGACTGTCGAGGGTATACTTCGACATTCTTCGAGTATGCGAGAGTAGTGCCTACTCTGGCTTCGCCAGAACCGGTGCTTATTTCCCGCTATATATGGGGATTAATTGGTGAAATTCGCGATATCGTTAAAGCTGCGAGACCTCGCACAATTGACGATGCTGTGGAATTAGCTAACACCCTAACCGACGGGCTGGTACGCACAAGAGAAGAAACCCGGAAAAAGGAAGTAGCCCAAAAGATTACCCAAGGATTCCGTATGGGTAATCGTAGCAATTTCAAGAGAAAAGGAACCGGGCAATCTTCCACTGTTTCATTTTGCAATGCCTGCAAAAGGAAGCATTTTGAAAGATGCAAATGATATTGCAATTTCTGCAAAATCCCGGGGCCCATAAAAATAATAAAATGGATACCACAGCATCAAAGTGGACACTGGTGCAGTGGAAAATTCCCTTCTTTCCCATCAAACAGGTCACAAGATGTGAGCCCTGTTTTTTCTTCCTTTTACAAATTCAAACTAAAACCAAGGGGCTTTTTTTTTTTTTTTGAATGAGATTGAACAACAAACCATCCATGCCCAACAACCTCTCTAGGATTCACTAGTGTACCACAGGTCTCCATGATCCCCTGTTTGTTTTAAATGGGGCTCATAAATCTTGGCTTTTGTTTTAAGGTGGTTAATGTTTCATGCGATCTCTAAGGGATACAATCCAATAATTGAATTATAATCAAAGTAATTAAAAAATGAATCGTACGGTTTAACTATGGTTAGAGTACAGTGTAAAGTTGGATAAAGTATTTTCATTAGTTTGTTACTTGACTAAAGAAAGCGGCAAAAAAATGTAATGGATCGTTAACAAAAGATGAAAACTCGTAGGAACAACCTAATTTTTTTAGTTTTTTTTTTTATTTCATTTTGAATGGCATTGTATTTTTATTGTGTGTTTAAAAAATGAGTGATGATCATAGACAAGAAAAAATACAACTTAATTTTTTATGTCCATCTCCCCGACCCAACCCGAAAATTCTAACGCTGGTTGATGAAAAATTTTAACACCAAAAAAGGGGTTCCGTTGAAAAAAAATATGGGTCCGCCACTGGCCACATCACCCCAGGCCAGCGCTCCACGCCAAGCAATCTTGCCACGCCAAGCGGGCAACGCCAACCAAAACATCAACCCTCGTTAAAGGGCCAAAAGCCCATATTGTCATCATCCAAACTTTCAAGCAGTCCATATCTTATATGAGCCCAAAGCCCAATTTCACTATCAATTAGGGCATCGTTTACAATCAAACTAGTATACGCTCTCTCTATAAATTATGTTACCAGCAGCTTTCAACATCTCACATCAATCAACGATTAGTGTTTACGAAACCTCAATCGCAGCGCATGTGACCTATCGAAACCTCAATCGCAGCGCATGTGACCTATCGAATCCTGGTATAATTCTTTTAAGTTTTTGTTATATGTTATTGTAATAACTGGATCTTGTTTGTTTGTTTGTTCATCAAGTGATGAAAAAAATAACTGCAACAAAATGATATTTGTTTGTGATTATTATTCGTATTTAAGTCTCTGATGATGAACAAATATTTGTTTAAATTTGGAGAAATGATGAGGAATTAATTGGTCCGTGTTTCTGAATTAACCGTGACCGACAACCTTTAACCACTTCTGATCTCCAATTTTGTGTTCAATACCTTTTTAGTTTTGATTTGAGCAATTAAGCTTCGTTTTGATTGATTGTATTTCATCTTGTTTTCAATTTGTTGTTTGCTTTTTAAAAAAAAAATGATGCGTTGATGAATTATGAATCTAATCACATGTCAGACTTCAGAGGTTCTTCGAATCAATGAGATTACAATTCATAAATCTGAGCATATTATTATATTTTTTTTAATAATTTCTTAAAATTAAATATCATTAAAACTTAAAATTCAACATTAAATAAAAATAAACCTACAAACTTAAAACATTACATTACATATTACATATTATTAAAACTTAATACATAAAACAGTACATAACTTAAAACCTAAAAGCTTAAACGTTGATTGAAATAATGTGTTACGCTGATATGTGTGGTTAAAGTCGTTGTAGTCGTGTTTGTAGTCTATAAGTGCCAAAGCCATGTCTTTCTCTTCGGTCCATGGGAGTGACATATTTAAGATAGGGTTTTGTGAACAACAAAGATAGAAAAAGTTTGGGTAAAAATTGAAAAAGTTTTGTGATTTGGTTAGATGGTATAGGTTGGTTAAATAGATAAAGGGAATAAAATATTTGAATTTGTTTTTTTAATAATAAATGATCGACATGGTTTTGATTGTGGTGACCGTTTTTATTAAAAAATAAAATTTAAATATTTTATTCTTTTTCTGTTTAATCCCATACTATTTACCTAAACCACCAAACTCTCTTTATATCTCCCCAAACTTTATTCTTCATTTCATAAAACTCTCATCTTCAAATACGTCTATCTCGTGGATCGAAGAGGAAGACATCGCGTTGACACTTAGGGCCTGTTTGGTTGGCTCTGAATGAAACCATTCAGAGGTGCACCTCTGATTCGGTCAGAGGTGTAGTTGTTTGGCACGCAAAATGTTAGCCTCTTAATGGCATGAATCAGTCTGTATCATACAGATCTAATATCATGCTGAATGGAAACAAAAGACTTGGTTACCCTTTCCCCTCTCTTCTCCTTCTCTTCTCAACAACAAACCCAAGTTCATCAGCCAACACCTCCGCCGCCTCCTCCCTCTCCTCACCACCTCCGCCTCCCGCCGCCCTCAGCCCTCTCCTCACAACCCATCTTCTTAAACCGCCACACAACCCATCACCTTGGATCGATTGAACGAACGGTGGTGGCACACATCGACAAGACAGACGGAAGGGAGAGAGAAATCGAAGACGAGCCGCTGGTTCAGAGCCGCTGGATCGAAGATCGATGGCGGTGGCGGTGGCGGTGATGATGATGGCGGTGGTGGAGATGATGATGATGGTGGAGATGATGATGATGGCGGTTAAAGTTTGGTGGTGGAGATGATGATGATGGCGGTGGCAGTGTTGCAGGTAGGGAGAGAAAGGGGAAGAGAGGGGGGGGGGGGTGAATACTGATGAATGTTGATGATGATATTGGGTTTTATAGAAAAAGGGTTTATTTTGTGGGGAGGGGTAAAAATGTCATTTTACACTGTCATTCAGATATGAAACCAAACAGCACTTTACTGGTTCAGCACTTACCCATTCAGACCATCTTATCCATTCAGACCTCTTATTCATTCAGCACTTATTGGTTCAGATGTTGCCAAACAGCTCCTTAGACTGAAGGAAGTGGGGCGTCTCCCCTACCCAAGCCGCCCCAAGCCGCCTTGCACACCGCCCCCCATCGGCGTCCCATGGGGCGTCCCCCTTTGGGCGTCCTCTTCTCGTCGCCAACTCCTCACACAAATCAAGAATTCCCCCCTACTTTGACCAATTATTGTTTTTTTTAACCAAATCACCTATATATATAACACTTTATATTTTTAAATGGGTGCCACGTGTCGCAAGACGCCCTACCCAGCAAAGTTGCCCCACTCCCCTTTTTTTGCTCAAAATCCTCTAATCTGACGTGGCGCCACGTGTCGCAAGATGCCCTCTCAAAAGGATGCCCCACTCCCTTTAGTCTTATCAACTAAAAAAAACAGTACGACGGCGTGGTGCATTATTTTGACCTAATTTTAAGTTTTTTAGATTTTAAGTTATGTAATGTTTTTAAGTATTTTGTTTTATTTAAGTTTTAATGATATGTAATGTTTTAAGTTTATAGGTTTATTTTTATTTAATTAATCTCACATATATGAAATTAATCCATTAAACGAACGCCTCTAAAGAGTAGCCGTATGAAGGCTTTATAGCACGTTTTCATATGCGCTTAGTTAGGAGGCTGAAACCAAACCTGTTTTTTTAACAATTAGAAAGCGGATCTTCATCGGTCTGTGTTCTAACCTGGATTAAAACTACCGATGCATTTTGAGGAGATCAACTGTTGTTCCGTCAGTTTTTCTCTCAAGCAGTATCGGACATGTTTTTTTTTAATTATTTGCTCTCGAATAATTGAATGAGTTGTTGATCTCTATTCGGTTCAGACAGGAGCATATAGTGATGGTATTGAACTTGTTGCTCGGATGGTTTTTTAATCTTCTGAATTAGTTTGCAGTTTTGGAACTTTTTGTTCCTTTATGGATTTACCTACATTATATTCTTATGTAATTGTTTTCAATTGTTTTTTGTTTGTTATAAACTAGTGAGTGGGGTGTCCACTGTTTGGTTCAGTTATCGGCATTAACTATAACTGTAACTGAAGTTATCGGCTAATCAGTTTGGTTAATTTCTCGGTTTTTGTTTTCTTGATTAATAACCAAATGAAAGGGCTAAAATTTTTGCTCAGAAATACATGATATTTGTTATAATTTTTTTTTTAAGTTTTTGTTATATGTTATTGTAATAACTGGATGTTGTTTGTTTGTTTGTGATTATTATTATTTGTATTTAAGTCTCTGATGATGATGAACAAACTATTGTGCTATTGTTTGTTAATTTGGAGAAATGATGAGGAATTAATTGGTCCGTGTTTCTGAATTAACCGTGACCGACAATCTTTAACCACTTCTGATCTCCATATTTGCTTTTTTTTATTAATTTGATTATGTTTTGTACAAGTTTTTTGTTTAATTTTGGAAGTGCTTGCCTTGATGAATTATGAATCTAATCACATGTCAGACTTCAGAGGCTCTTTAAACTAAAGTATTGTGTAATGTGGTGGTATATCACGGTAGTGGTTGCTATGTAATGGCGTCCCATAGCGTCACCCAACACCATTATAGGGTTGCTATGAGGGCCCCGTTATCCTCTTCGCCTTTTTGGATTTTCAACATTTGTCTGTTTCAAACGATCATATATTTAAAGAAAAAACTTTAATTCAATTTAAAATACCATCTCTCCTATTTTTATAAAATCCAACACACTCTCAAACCCTTTTATCTCTACCTTTTTTATAAAAACCTAGAATTTTTATACAATGCATCTCTTCAACCGTGGTTTTATTCCTCCACGTTTGAGTGCAGACACGAACCAAATCAGCAATCCTAGCGTCCCATTTCTCCGGTTTCCACTTGACCCGCCTCATACGGATCCGGTTTTGTCGTTTTTAATCAACATCAAACCAGGTTCATGAACTTATTGAAGTAACCACTCTCATGGGACACAAATCTATACGGTTGTGTATCTGGAACGACCCCGGGCTCGCGTAGTGGCGAATCAAATGCTTGAAACGACCCCATTCCGTCCATATTTTGATTCGGGTTCCAATCGTATAGATTTGGGTTCCATGAGACTGGTTGGTTCAATAGGTTCATGAACCCGGTTTGATGTTGATTAAAATCAACAAAATCAGATGCCTATGCGGTGGGTCGAGTGGGAACCAGAGAAACGAGACTGCTAGGATTGCTAGTTTGGTTTGTGTCCGCACATGAACTCGGAGGAATAGAACCGCAGTTTCTAGATTTTTATAAAAAAAGGTAGAGATAAGATGGTTTGAGAGTGTTGGATTTTATAAAATGAGAGATATGGTATTTTAAATTGAATTAAAGTTTTTTTTTAATATTTTATGATCGTTTGAAACGGTCAAATTTTGAAAATCCAAAAAGTTCACGTTGCGAAGAGGATAACGGGAGCAAAGACCTAAAGAGTCAATGAGTTCACACTTGATAGTGCTATTAGGTTATGTGGTAAAATATCGGATATCGGTGAAGAACTAATATTTGAGATATATGTTGTCCCGACGTGAAATATCGTTGGGATATTGGCAATTTTAATATAATGCAGAATTTATATATGTTGCAATTTAACACTAAATAATTCAGTAATATATTGGTTATCAGGGCTGTTCCTACGTTTCTCGCAATCCGCAATCAGTTTCACATTGATTATTTAAAAGGCGTCACAAGTAAGAGGTTTGGTGTGTTGTGGCACTACTTTTGGATTATGGAATTAAAGCATGTGTGGACAGAGTAGATAAATTTAAATATATATAAACAAAATTTGGAGGCCCTTGTTTTGGGTGGCCATAGGCCTTTAGCGATACCACTTTGCTCATGTCGGTTTATTACATTGAGAAAAGTAGGTAAACGGTTAACTTTGGTTACAATTTTGGATCACTCACGAACAATACTATTGTGCCTATTCACCTATTTAGGGGAACCCAATGGATATGAGAAAAACCTTCTTAAGATCATACCCCGAAGACATTATTTGATTATAGTTATTAAAACAATATTAACTAGTTTAATACCCGTCCGTTGGACAGGTTACGCTAACAACGTAACAAACAAAGATAATGTATATTAAAGGTGTTTGGGATTACTTCTCCTTTTCTTCTTTTTCATCTTTTTAAAAAGTTACAACCATCTAACTTTTTCTTTTTCTTCTATTTAAACAAAAAAAACTCGTTCTCAACACATTATCTGAATACTACAAAAATAACCTATTAACTTTAAGAAGTCAAAAACTTAAAAGGAGCTCAAAATAAGCAATCCCAAACGCCCACATTAGGTAAGCACAAGTCTAAACAACATTATAAACAAAAGCATAATTTTTATTTAGAAAAAGGAAAACCAACGTGGACAGTGTACAACCACAAAACAATATAAGATAAAAGTGACAGAGTGATAAAACATGAAATTGTGTCATTTTAATGAAAAAGTAAACGGTAGGCAACACTGGGGAAGGTGGCCTATTTTTGACTTGTTGACTTGATGCATGGTGCCCATTTGTCAAACTTGGTGTATTTTTTGCATCGTCAGTTGAGGCAACCTCATGGTTCACATCAACACCCACTTGAAAGTTGTTACACAAGTATGAGAGTAAGAAATACAAAGTATAGATATAAAGTCTCTGTACATGTAAAAACAATTACCGATTCTTGTTGACTTGCTGCATTGTGGACATATGATGAATTTGGTGTACATCTAGCATCATCTACTACTGGGGGACATTTAGAAATGTCACTGTCGACCTCATGTTCCACGTTATCAACCACCTAAAGTTGTTATACAAGTGTGAGTGTAAGGAATATAAAGTATATACACAATTCTTGCTGAGTTGTTGTCTGGTCCGCATCTGACAAGGTTCGTGTATTTTTGTCATCGTTTGTTGGAGGAGACTTAGAATTGTCATAATGAACCTCATGTTCCATATCAACAATCACCTAAAGTTGTTATACGCGCAATATGGGTAAGGAAAAAAAGTATATATATATATAAAGTTTGTCTGCACATGAAAATAATTACCGATGACGTTGACGTTTTAGATTGTGTCGGCGAAATACGTGGTCCCCATAATAACTCGTGTACCATGTCCCATTCGTAATCGTTGATCCGAGCTAAATACTCGGTAGTTTCGTCAAGAAGAACATCAGCAGGACATGTTGAAGGAAGTGTAGTGGTAGCAAGATTATTGATTTCGTCACCCAAGTATTTTGATACGGTGAAGCGTGGACTATAAGTAGGGACCAAATTGTATTCATCAACTTTTATCCTAAAGATTACATGCCGAGCACATAAAGTATCCGTCAGAAATTCATATATCCAACACGGATCATCAGGACCCTATAAAAACACCAAGAAACAACATTATACATTAACAAAAAAAGAAAACATAAGCATGAAAAAAAGGAAAAAAATGAATGAGTATATAGACATGGGCATATTTAGGTATAGAGATCCGAGAAGGACATATATGACGTGATTAGTACATGATAAGCTCTTTATAATCAATTGTTCAGCCGTAAGTCCGAGAAGAAGATTTGCAACATCGTCAAAGAGAACCCATGTAATCTCTTTTCCTTCGTTCCATAATTGGACAACCAGTTTATAACTGAATAAATAAAAGCGATAAGAATATATAATATATGTGTTTTAATCAGGGATGAGCAAATGATTCCGGGTACCGACCGGAACTAGTACCGAATCTACCGAACCGGGTACTTTGTCGGTACCGAATCGATACCAACATATGACACTTTTTGGTGCCGGTTAGGTTACGGTTTGGTACCGATAGTTACCGATTTTTTACCCACAAATATTGGTACCGTACGGGTATCGAAACGTTCTGTACCGGGTACATTAGGTATCGGTACCGCTACCCACTTTTGGGGATTTTCGGTACCGGTTGGTACCGAGCTGATCCCTAGTTTTAATATCTTATAGAAACTTACGCATGACATGGGTTGACGACATATCTGTTGCATGACGAACAAAGGTAGCGTGCATCAGAAAAAGTCGTCTTCTTACGACATATGGTACACCGTACGTACTTCCAATCCTCCTTCAAATCAACACCAATTATTGTGCCTTCGACATTGTACATTTTTCCCTTTAATAAGATAACTGAAAATTTTAGCCATGGCAAACAAAAGTTGTTGGTTGTAGACTAAAAAAAGACACGATACCTTAGGAAGACCTTCTTTAATATAATTATAGATGTCAAGGAGAAGGAAGACCTTCTTTAATATAATTATAGATGTCAAGGAGACTAACAACGCACATGTCCTCATTGCTTTGTTCATCCACAGTGAAAGTAACAGGCGGCACCACACTGTTAACATAAATAAAGTCCTTATATACAAGTAGATTGATTGTTTGTTATAATGAAAGAAAAATTATGAAAGTATTGCTATACATGTTTTTGAAGGCCTTAGTGACAGCAGGGAAAGGCAGATTTAGATAAAGTTCAGTCGCAACTGTTGACACTAAACACGGACCCCCTGGTATAATGTGACACAAGTATATAAAATTTGAGATATTAACTGATGTAAATAGATGATCGTTTTTAGAGAAAACATACCGTCAAACAATCGGACCTTGCAACCAGTCAAAATTACCAAAACTTGATTATTTCCATAACTGCGGATGGCCTTAAAACACGAAGTTTGTTGCCACTATATTGTTTTAAGCAACAATGAAAAAAAAAACTTAGCTAAATTATACAACTAACATATACAAACAAAATGTACAATAAAGTTTACCGCTCGTCAGATAAAACTATGTGTAACACCTCGAAAATATAATTTTTTATATTATAAATTAAACGTCGGTTATAAACAAGATAAAGTAACTAGGAATAAATAACCTAGTTAATCATAAGTCTTGTAGTAATAAGGAAAACATGGTTAAAAGCACCCTTTATAAACCTGGGTAAAGTTGAAGGACTAAAATGGTTAAAATGAGAAACGGGTTTTATTAATTAAAAATAAAAACACCAAAACACACACCTTTGTGTGTGTTCTGGTCGCACAAACCACAGGAGCCAAGAAGAGCTCTCAAGCTCAAACCCTAATCAATATAATTTCATCAAATTGAAGGGGCAAATCAAGTCCAAATCGAAATCTAAAGTGATCACCTCCATGAAGGGATCATAAGGTATGCCAAATTTCATTATTTAGTTCCATCTTGAATTCTTGGTGAACATATGAAATCGAAAATTTGGCTTGTATGATTGATGCTTGGATGAAATTAGGACGAAATCATGTCCAGGAGCAAACCCTAGTCAATAGTTTGTTGAATTAGTGTTCATAGATATGAGAGTCATAACCATCCATTTATGTGTTAAATGGGTTTTGTAGAAATATGTTGAACACTAGAATTATGATTGTCAAACTAGTGTTAATTGAGCTTATGAAGTAAGTCTAGATATTGATGTGTAAACTAGACATTTGAATTTGTGAAAAATGTTCAACATGGCAAAAGTAACTAGTTATGAACTTGATTATGAATGTGTAAAAAAATCATGCCCTTTAGGTGTTTGTTAAAATGCCTAAATGAAAGTTTAATGTTAGAAATTTCGAGCAAAAACGCATATGTGAAAGTTATGGCGAAATATGCGTTATGTGAAATAATTAGAGTTCTAAACAAGTTGTTGGTTGAACTCTATAGGCAAGGGAGTCGAATCCTCAAGCGGACAAGCCGGAGTGGATAGGCGCTTGAAAGGAAAGCTCTAAAGGTAAGTGTAACTATAGTTTTGTTACATTATGCTTGAATATGGATTGTAGTTAGTAGACTTTGAATTAGCATAATATGTGAATTTGGTATATTGTTAAAGTGACGAAGCTCACTAGACAAACAAACATGTCAAAATATTGGTTAGAATAAGTTTGGTATGTTATTGAAATGGTGGTTTCCATTAGACAACCAAACGGGTCAAAACAATGTTTAATTTGGTAATGTTGAAGTGACTTGAATGTCACTCGTTGAATATGAATTATGAAAGCGTAGGCCGAGGACGGACACGCTAAAAAGATTAGTTTTTCTTAAAAGAACCCATGATTCGGTCAAAAGTTTAGAATCATAATTTGTTGAAACCGCATAAATTGACATGCTTGAAACATCGATAACAAGCGTGACACATTGCGCGCGTAAAACCGTGGAATGGAAGTGATACGCCAAAGTTGACAAGCCCGGGGAATGGGTAATTATGTTTAGAAACCAATAATGATGAATAATGTAAAGTATGGCATATAACTAAACGGGTCGAATAAATAAAAAGGGGATTTATAGGCTATCAGCTTATAAACGGGATTTTTATGCAAATAATGATGGTAAACGGGTCCGTATTTAGATTACGGACACGTAGGAAAAAGAATTACGTAAAACGGACTTGTAGAACTAAAGTTATGAGGTTTTAAAGTTTGAATTTTGGTTAAAAATTGAGCTGGGCAAATGCAGCTCAACAAAACAAACCTTCTGTCGAAAAGTGGCTGTCGCGCCCTGCGACAGAGAACTCAAAGGTTGTCGCGCCCCGCCACAGGTTGTGGCGGCCAGCGTAAGACTGAGGCCAAATCTGTCGCGGCCCGCGACAGACTTCAGGGCTGGCGATTTTATTTATTTTGTTTATTTTGTACTCCGGACTTGTTTAAACATGATAATTAACTAACAAAACTAACTTTTATGTTGGTTTTGAATTTAGGTGCTCGTAGTGTGCTTCCAGGTGATGATCGAGCAAATATCAAGAACCGAACTCAAGTCTTTTGAAGCTTCCGCAATGATATCATTTTGTTTTGGTTAAATATGAAACATGTAAACACTTGATGTTACATTTTGAATGTTTTAAACTAGTATGGATGTTAACTTGAATACTTTAATCATGTATGAACGTTAACTCAACAAAGTTTTTGAAAGGTCGTATCTTTATAAAATGCGAATTTAGTATTAAAATCGTGTTATTTTGAGACGGGTCTTACACTATGTGACGCATCTCCCGATTACTTGATTGAACATTTGCAAATTCAGTGGTAATAGGACCCCGTGCGCGTAGTGCACCAAAAACATCTACATTTAAAAGAACGTTACACATAATGATCTAGATAAAAATAGATGGTAGGGACGTTGATAAAACCTGTCAGATAGTGATCATCATTAATGCGTTTGGTTAGATCCTCAAATGGAGCCAAGTAAAAAACATAGCGTTTAAACAACCACGGTTCAATAGACGAAGCAGAGATTCTCGTCCACCGTGAATATTCAAGATGCTTACAACGTCGCAAAGGGCGGTACAACATATCATAGTGATGGACAAGAAAGTTATCAATCATATACACACATCTCTCTTCCAAACAGTTCTTGAAAGTGTGAATCAAATTAGCAGGTGTCTTTAAACGCGGTCTCTAATGAGGTGTATAGTTAGAACAACCGGGTGTCGGAGAAGCTTGCTATTTTTTATTGGAGGGCAAAATTGGAGCACTACCCACTCTTGATGCGGTTGCTAACACTAATGTGAGGTTCAACTTGGTGCTACGTAAGGTATGGGGCAAGTATAGTGAAATACAGTGGCGGACCCAGGAGCGGAATTTTTTGTCGCATTTTGTCTATCGATATAAAATATATTTTTTTAGGTCCAGTTCGGGTCGGATCGCTCTGGTCATATAAAAAACGATAATCAAACTAAACTTTACATAATTAACAAAAGTACATCACACGCCATTACAAATGTATTATATCTTGTTTTCTACGGATATTCATGCTTTGAAATTTAGCCATAACATCATCTATCGAGTCGCTACATTATGTGACCCATAATTCTTGTTTTAAATCTTTTTCAATTTTAGGTATTGGACATTAGGCCTATATATTGGCCTATGGTAAAGTCGATATAAGTTATATTAGTAACTATAGGTAGAGGATCCTGTAAAAAGTGCTCAAAGTGTGAGAATTGTATTATAACACTATATATAATACTATATAACACCATATAAACACCGTATAACAATATGTAACACCATATAATACCATATAACACTATGTAACACTATATATTATTATATAACAAATATAACACTATAGGTTGTCTGATAGCATGTCTATGATAGATGTATAATGTTATATTTGTTATATAATGATATATAGTGTTACATAGTCTTATATGGTATTATATGGTGTTACATATTGTTATACGGTGTTTATATGATGTTGTATAGTATTATATATAGTGTTATAATACACTTCTCACACTTTAGGCGCTTTTTACACTATCCTTACCCAGTAACTATAAGTGTTTAAAATAAATTATATTAGTAACTTCAAGTGTTTAATTGAGAGTTATTATTCAGATTAAAATTATATTTAAAAATTTATATTTTTTTTAATTTGTTTTAAAGGATCGGTTTATGAATTCATTGAGCTCAGTGATTAAAACAGAAATCTTGAACTGGAGGGTCACATATAAGACCTTTTTATATATTTGCTAGATGGAGATATGAGATGAATTTCATTTGATTTGAGTTTTTCTTTTTAGCCGATTATCCTTTATAAATACATCTCTTTGTTCCTAAAAAAATCTCATGCACTTATATATTTTTGTAAAGAAATTGTATAAAGTGAAAATTCTTAATTAAGTTAAATGTTTATTAATAAAATAGTGAGATAATAATAGAAAAAAAAAACTAAAATTCTTATACACAATTACACATTTTGACGTTAATCTATTTGTAATAAGATAAAGTAGAAAAAAAAGTAAATAATAAATTAAAGGTTCTAGACCATGAGCTATGAACATTTCGTTTAAATAAATAAACAAAAGAGTAAGCTTCCATTTTTCTCCCTGTGATTTGTTCATTTTAATGGTTTTGTCCCAATAGTTTAAAAATAGCCATTTTTCTCCCTGATTTTTCTAACTTATCTTCATTTTGCTCCCCGCCTCTAACTCCATCAGGGAGGAAACTGACGACAAACTCGAAAGATTAGGGAGCAAATTGGCGACAAACTCGAAAGATCAGGTAGGAAAATTGCTATTTTTAAACTATTGGAGCAAAACCGTTAAAATGACCAAACCACAGGGAGCAAAACGAAAGTTAACTAAAAAAAAGTAAAGCCATACTAAGTGCCGGCACTTATTTCCTAAATATGTGAGCCTTTAAAAGTAAAATAATGAAAAGGGTAAAAGTCAAACTTTTGACTTATCTGGCTTCCCTCTACTTCTATTTGCCTTCTCAACAAACTTACAGAGGTCGTCGCCGGCTTCCCGGAAAAGTTCAAAACAGTCTATTTTCAATCTTTTTTTAGCTGTAACTACTCTACGTTATAACAACTCTAAAGAAAACCGACACCCTCGAATTATTTTTGACACCCTAATATATTTTAAAATATCCCAACATGTCCAAAAATACACCCCATACGTGAAAACGGACCCCGAATACCTTAAATATTATTAAAAATAATCAAAAATCAATTTTTGGGTTTTGTCGCGGGCCGCGTAGACCCCTTAGGGATCTTACGCGGGCCGCTAGAGATCAAGAACACGGCAAACCCTGTGCTGACACGTGTCCGACTCGTATTGAACCTATAAGCTGACCCGGATCACCTACGCCTTTGACCGGGTTTGATGAGTGCTGACATGATTCCTAAATCACTAGGCTAGATAAGAAAATTGGAAGAATTCAATATAAGGATGACTATTGTGATTTTTATCGAATCACATTTGTCAAGAGTGCTAACACGTTCTTAGGTGTTAACAAGGATCTGAATCTCTTGAATATGTCTTACCATCTTGGCCATGTCTAAAATGACATGTAGGCTAGGTTTTACCTTTAAGATTCTTTTTAATATTAATCGCAGAACAATCCTAAATTGAGATGTTTAATAAGGATCTGAATCTAATTGAGGAACTACCATCTTGGCCCTGTCTTAAAATAACACGTGGCGAGGTCTTGTCCTTTTTAGATTTTGCCATTTTATTACAATGGTAGATCTTATAAAAGGAATGTTATTTTTCATTTATTTCATTTTTCATGTTTAGAATGAAAATCTAAATTTAATCATTCCACTGTATAAAAATAAAAGTACAGATGTGCCCTAGACGGGACTTGAAAGGAATAATGTTGTCCTCGAAGGGACTGAAAGATAAATATGTCCTTATAAGGACTATTAAGGAAACGATCTTCAGCAAAAGGAGTTTTCTTCTTCACTTTATTTCTGAATGTTTTCTCCTTGGTTGCACGTTAATCCTAGTCGCAGTACGAAGCTCAGCATTTCATGGAAGTGGAGAATCTCTAATATGGCTTCTTCGCTTGGCGACATATTCAAATTATATAAAAATTTGAAGCAAAAATTTTCAGATTAGGGTTGAGAGTATTCCTATGTTAAGTCTAGACTCAGAAGGTCAAAGAATGTGCTACTGTGTCATTGAGATTAAACACAAAAGGCTAGTGTTTAATTCACTCAATGTTGGCTCTGATACCAACCTGTCACACCCCGATATTTCCACTTATTACCGGTGGGCCCGGTGGGGAGTATCGTGACGTAGTTGATATCATCATAGTCAAACAACACAATTAAAATGCACAACGGAAGCAAAAGATAATTATATTACAACCGAATAAGAATATCAAAGTATTACAAAAGGTATGTAAAGGATCCACAGGCGGATCAAATAAAAGAAAACTGTTCAACAGACTTCAGGCATCTAGAACTTGCAAGATTCCCTATTAACGCCCTGAGCTCCCAGCCAATTACATACAGTACCTGCCACTTAACCTTTTTGGAAAATACATCAGTTTACACTGGTAAATACAATTAACTGGCTCATTTTGAAAATGTTTAAGAAAATTGATTTGAATGCACAAGGCACAAAATTTCTTTTATAACCTGGGACAATTTTATTAATAAAAATCTTGTATCTGATTTACATGTTTGTCCAACATTTAGGGCCGGTGATTAAACAAACCGATCAAGATTAATCGACACACCACAAATATAATCTCACAAGAAGACACCCTTACGAGTGAGTATATCTTTTACATACGCAACAGGAGGTGTTATGCCTACACCTTGTGCTTAAGTTGTGGCCATTCACTTTTTAAATGAGCCAATGATATCCAGGACACGGTCATTAACCCCTAATTTTATTTGTTATCAATCAATACAGATTAAAACGGGATTATGCAATTTAATCATCTCCGATTAAAAGGTTTCTACACCCGACCAAGCGGTATTTTTATAATACAGTATCCCAAGCCCGTATAGGGAAAATAAGTTAAGAGTATTTACCTGAGCTAGCAATGCAATTTATACTCAGCCGTATATTCTAATCAGCAAGCATAAGTACTTCTACTGGGGCTCTTAATCTGGAACGAAGGTTTTATTAACCTATTAGATTCCTAACGGGTCTTATTTAAGTCGTAACTTAGACCGGTTAGTTTTAAGGAAAGGTTTACGGTTCAAACGCATGATTAAGCGAAGACCGGAATAGAATGTGATTTAGACCCGACAAGTTTGGAGACTTGTATAATATGGGTAAACTAAACACATTCTGGATTTTGAGGCAAAAATGATAAGGTTTGACCCGTTTTGGTCAATTTATGTAAACCAGTTACATAAACCGATCCGAACGCGAAATATGCGTAATGGGTAACCATAAGAGTCATATACATGTTTCCTAAGTTAATATGCCTTAAACATGTTGTGATATCAGTAAGATACCTTCCGTTATGCCCAAAACGAATTTAAAACCAATTTATGCCCCGTAGGGGTATTTTGGTCATTTTAAAGGTTATAAGAGAGGTTAAATGATAATCTGAGGTTCTGGTCTAAAATGATCAGTAAATATATTTATTTTAATAAGTTATATCAGTAGGCTATCTCACATATGTGAAATTTATCATTTATGGCCAAACTATGCACCGTAGGGGCATTTTGGTCATTTCACATATGCTTTAAAGGTCAATTTTGGAAATCTAAGTTCAAAACTTTTATTTACTGTTAAAGTATAAAAATTTATTCATAACATCAGTAGGTATCAAGCTTTAGGTGCTCAATATGGTTTTAACCCATACTATGCGCCTAAATCGCATAAAAGTCGGTATTTGATAATATTTGGGTTAATTAAAGAAATCTGAGATTTTGATCAGCCTTTACTGTTTAAAACAACTTATTTAACATATAAAATCAGTAGAAAAAGGTTTGGTATGCAAAGGATGTGTAAATCTTATTTTATTAGCAAAAAGGGCTTTATCGTCAATTATCGAGCCTATGCGATAACTCTATGTTATGATCAGATTAAAATTTTATAAAAATTTCAAAAAAAATCCCTAAATATTATATTATATCAGTAGGTAAAAGATTTGATGGCAAAATTTGAGTTTAAATAGGCTTTATGCCGAAATTCCATTTTATTAATAAAAAGCTTTCAATTTACGCTATTGCGCATAACTCCTATTTTAGACCACAGACTGATGTGAAATTTTATGGACACGTTTACAATTCAGTAATAAAGGTTTTAGTCCTTTCACATTTTCAAAAATCACATTTAACGGTCAAAAGGGCATAATGGTCAACAATTAGGCATATAACGGAAACATGCAAATGAATAGGATAACTAAGGATCCAGGTTGTATAACCTCATAGGGTTACACTAACCTATAACGTGGTCCTAAAGGAATCCTAAGGCATAACTAAACTAAGCTAAATCGGGTCAGAACTGAAAGTCAAAGCAAAAGTCAACTTTTGCGACTTTCGGTTCCAAACCGAGCCTATACTTAGAATTGTCGGGTTGAACATGCTTAGACACGTTCAACTAATATTTACCAAGTTATTAAAGTGAGAAAACTGATTTTTATGACTTCTATATTAATAGTTATGAATTTTATTTAAAACAAACCCGTTTGACTTTTTATTTGACCCGACAATTAAACTAAGTAAACGTGGTAATTAGGAGGTGCCCTTTTGAGGGTTTAACACCTACTAATTACGGTCACGTAGCCATGTTCATTACGAACAATGGCTCAACCACTTAAAAGTCAAAGCATTTATCAAGATGCTTGACTTTTCGGCTATAACCGCTAAATAATTAAACTAAGCACGAAATGACACTTACAAAGGTCCAAGCAAGGAGGTTTGATCCCAAATTCTCAGGTATGAAGAGCAAGGTCTCCAACTTAGAGAATTCAGAAATCAAGTGTGGGTTTGAAGGAAATGAGGTGGGGTATTTATAGGTTTTTCAAGACCGTTAAGATCGTTCATCGATAAACGAGCTTTGATCTGGACCGTACACCTCTTACCCACTGTTTTGGTATACTATGGGCTGCCCAAGGATTGAAAAATACCATGTGCAACACTCACAAACAGCTGCAAACAACATTCTGTTGGTCTGGACTACCTTTACGGACCGTAAGAGGTCCTATACGGTCCGTAAGGACCCTATGTGCTGGTAGGAACTTTCAGCAATTGGCAGAACAGGCCCCTGCATCCCCAAACTTGATCTTTGATGCGTTTTGGCACGTTTAAGCCCCGTTAACCCCATTTTAAGGCTCTAAAATGAAGTTAAAGTATAGGGAACATGAAACATGCTCAAAAACATGTCGGATGTCGGTTCGTTTGGTCGTACGGTCACGTTGTTCGGCTAATTACGACGAAACACGAACGGACGCGAAAAACAATCCAAACGACGCGACGAATGGAATCTTATCAAGCCAAACACTAAAATAAAATATTTTAGTGTTTACATAAATTTTTGGGTGTCCGGATATATTCAGATTGCAAGATACGCGCGAAAATGCAAACTTGTGCACTTTTTGACACTTTTAGTCCCTGCATGACGTAAAAGTTTATTTTTGCGCACCAAACACCTCTAAGCCTATATCTAAGCTATATAAAGGATAATTAGGTTATGATTAACTCATGGTCATATTCCGGAAGGCCCGTTACCATACGAATCGACATACTTTCGCAGTTTGATGCAATTAGTCCTTTAATTGCGCAAAGTAGCGCGAAACATTGTTTAATGATATCCAAGCCTTCCATGGCCCATAATGGGCATTCCCAAGCATATACATAAATATTACTACACTCTCGTTCGCTTAAATGGTCACCGAAGGGCGTAGATTCAAAAGTTGACGCTTTAAGTCCCTCTATTGTGCAAACTTGCGCATCTCATCATTTAATAGCATCGAAGCCTCATCTAATCCATATTAGGCATTCTTGAAAGTATTATTAAACATAACGATGCTTCGGGTTCGCTAAAAGGTCATTCAGAGGTATAATTAAACATATTGACACTTTTAACCCCTTATATTTGCAAAGTTGCGCGTAACGTCACTTAAAGGCACAAAAGCCTTGGACGGCCAATGATTGGCATTCCCGAGAGTATAATCAAATATCATGAAGCTCTCGGTTTGTTAAAAGGTCACTTAGAGGTAAGAATTAACATGTTGACGCTTTTAACCCTTTATTGCGCAAACTTTCAATTAATTACGCAAACGGCTACACTCGATCAACAAGTGGCTCATTTGTGAATATAAAACCGTAAATGGTTATTTAGAAACTTATTTTAGGTATGTTAATACTTCCAGTTCTTTCATAATCAATGTTTTTTTGATTTTTCGAAAAATTAGTCCCTTAAATTCAAGGTTTGACTTTATTAGGGTTTATTACACGTGTCAATACTTCATTGGACGTGATTTTACGAGGTGTTACATCCTCACCCCCTTAAAAGAAATCTCGACCTCGAGATTTGCTAAAATGATGGAAGTACTTTCTGACGTATCATGGACTTAACTTCCATAGTATATTCGGGCCTCTAAGGGTATCCCAGTTGACCTATACAATAGGTACATACTCTCTTTTGGAGCTTCTTAACCTGTCGATTCTTAGTCTATACAGGTTTCTCATCCAACCATAAAGTTTCATTAATCTGCCTATCATTACGTGATAATGTGTTTCGACTTATTGGTGAAACCTATCCTTAAATCATCAGTGTGGGTCGCATTGCGAGCTCCACTAAGCTCCTTATATAGGTTTTAGCTTATAGGCTATTGATCTTTGTTGCATTCGATTTCCGAATGCTCCTATATATCCAGGACTTAACTTACCCTGCGAAATTTAAATTTAGCACACCCTTCTTAGAGCGATACTTTCGATTGAACCTTATTCCTTATTAAGGACTTAAGAAGGTTGCGACTTTTATTAATCCTCAATTTTTCTGCCGATTACTGGCAACTTTAAGATGATTATGAATTCGAATTATCTTTTTTGTTGTTTCCAATGCAACTTTTAGATCCTGATAATTGGACTTACCACTCTATTGTTCTAACAATAGATGTTTAACATTCCATCTATACAAGGTCCCTAAAGGAGTAGCCTTGATACTTACATATTAATTGTTATAGAAAAACTTATTTTACGGTGAGATGGTTATTCCAACCACTGCTTAAAACTAATCTTAAGGAATAGCTAATCCTTACAGCTAGTCGAATAAATCGACGATCCTGGGCAGCTGATGGTGATTCTTAATTGTTGCCTAAATAGGGTTGCGGTAATCAATGCATAGGCAAAATGAACCGTCTTTCTTATTTAACAATATCAAACTCTCGGAATATTGAGTTAGGCTATATGAACCTATATCTTACAACTTACTTAATCAGGGTTTCGATTATTCCATAATCAACATGGAGTTTTTACAACACTCCAGCCCAAAGCGGGATGCTAATCTTAACTCTACTCGCCTCAGGAGGTAAACAAGATAATCTCTGGAGAAGACAACCTAGACAGAAAGAAGGTTACACAGATTTTTCCAAATCTCAGGCTCCAGTTCATCCATCATTGCTTGTGTCAGATAAGGGACACATTTATGTTGCGAGTCCACAGATTTCTCAATCAGAGACACTTACTTGAACAATTCCCATTCTAGATATCTTCTTTGAATACCATTAGTTGACTTTAGTACCATATGATTATTGGAATATCTTTGTGGTTCCATGCATTAAACCTCCATACTAATCAGGCATGGAAGCAATCTATGGAACATATTAAGATACACCAATCCTCATATGGCGATTTTGTCATACCATTTGGTATTCGTAATCAATAGGGATCAAAGAGATATCAATTACATATGAATGTACTTTATCTGGAGAGAGGGTACATTAGAATTTTACGACTGAAGATTTCTGACAGGAACAGAAGAAATGGTTCCTATGATTTTCGTCTGTAAGTTTTATCTTACACTTAATATCTAGGGTTCTTATGAAAGATTTTAAAAGTTTGCTATACTTATAGTTTATGAAGGATTTATTGGTACCCAAACCAAAACAAAACTCTTAGCATTTATATCACTGATAAATGTTAAGGAATGTACCTGATGCCATTATTTATGAACTAGCTCAGGCATTTTAGGCGCTTTCATTCTTAGGCTTTCCTTCCTTAGCCACATTTCCTTTGACAGATTTAGGGCACGTAGTATTGATGTGGCCTTTCTCATTACAGCCGAAGCAGACTGCATTCTTCATGTCCTTGCAGTCCAACGTTTTATGTCCCTTAGACTTGCAGATCCCACAATGTAGAGGTTGAGGCTCAAATCTGCATTTCCCGTAATGGCGCTTCTTGCAAGTCTTGCATACAGGTTTCTGGTTGGACTTTTGTTTGTTCTTTTTCTTAGAACTCTGGGAGTTATCTTCCCCCCTTTTCCTTTTTAGTTCATCCTTTGCATTAGAGGCATGAACGAGATCCTTCTCGTGAGTAAGGAAGGGTAGTCTTGAATGAAATTTGGAGCAAGTAGCATTGGGCTCTTTGAACTTTTTCACAGCCTTCTTCACAGCTTTTCCAACAGCTGCGTCTATCAAAGTTTGAAGAACATCTTTGGAAATTCTAAGGTTTACAATTGTAGCATCGTCAGCATGGGTCACATCATCAATGGCGCGATTGACTGTTGTCTTATCCGAGTTTGTCATACTCAAGATTTGGTTCCTGCGATATAGTTATCATTCTGCACCATCTCCTGGGCGTTCCTCTGGAAGACTCATGCGTTTGTTTTCCTGGCTTCTCCAGGCTTCTTTATAAGCTTTGGGCAGTTAGTCTTGATGTGCCCTTCCTCGTTACAATTGTAACATGTCGCGTTCTTCAACTCCTTACAATCTAAAGTCTTGTGACCCTTGGTCTTGCAAATTCCACACAGTTTAGCACGTGGGTCAATTGTACATTTTCCAGAATGTTGCTTTCTGCAGTTACTGCATTTGGGTCTGTTATTAGACTGACTCGAGTTTTTCCTAAACTCGGAATCTTTCATGTTCTTAAAACTTCCCTTTTTCTTCTTGTCTGATCGATGAGAGTTCTCCTCCTCTCTTTCCCTTTTTCCCTCACCAGAAGCCTTAACAGACTTATTTCTGATTGCATCTAAGGTGAGAGATAAGGATAAGTCCACCACGGACCTATATGTGGTTGGCCTAGATGCTTTAACATTTCCCTTTATCTCTGGTGCTAGGCCTCCAATAAAACGCGCTATGCATTTAGGTTCAGGGGTGACTAAATAAGGAACTAAGCGGGACATAGCTTACCTTCTAAATTAGGTTATGGATGTGTGTTGATGCAACGCCAAAAGGTTATAGCTTACGCATCTAGACAACTTAAGAATCATGAAGAGAATTATTCAACCCATGATTTGGAATTAGGAGCTATAATTTTTGCCCTTAAGATTTGGAGACATTACCTTTATGGTAGTAAGTTTACCATATTCACAGATCATAAGAGTTTAAGGTATGTTTTCGGGCAAAAGGAGTTGAATATGAGACAAAGACGCTGGACGGAGATGCTTAGTGATTATGATTGTGATATCCAGTATCATGAAGGAAAAGCAAATGTAGTGGCAGATGCTTTAAGTCAAAAGTATCATGAAAAGCCAAAAAGGGTACGTTCTCTTAAATTAAATCTACAAGTAGATTTAAATGATCAGATAAGAGAAGCACAAGAATCAGTAATCAATGATGATACTGAAAAATTGAAAGGTATGATTAAGGAATTAGAACAAGGAACATATGAAATTTGGAGATTCCATAAAAAGATAATGTGGATACCTAAATTAGGAAACCTACGTCACCGTATATTAGAAGAAGCCCATAAGTCTAAATATACGATGCATCCAGGAAGTGATAAAATGTACCAGGATTTAAGGAAAATTTTCCGGTGGATAGGAATGAAGAAGGACATAGCAGCCTATGTTTCTAAATGTTTAACTTGTTCACAAGTTAAAGCTGAACACTAGAAACCCTCAGGTTTGTTACAACAACTAGAAATGCCAGTGTGGAAATGGGAATTAATAACAATGGATTTTGTTACTAAATTACCCAAAACAAAGAAAGGAAATGATACAATCTGGGTGATTGTAGATAGGCTAACCAAGTCAGCTCATTTCCTACCAATAAAGGAAACTTTCAGTATGGAACAACTAGCTAAATTATATGTAAATGAAATTGTTTTATTACATGGAATTCCTTTATCAATTGTTTCTGATAGGGATAGCCGATTTACCTCTCATTTTTGGTCAAGTTTCCAAAAGGCAATGGGAACCAAGATTAATTTGAGCACAGCTTATCATCCTCAAACGGACGGACAAAGCGAAAGAACAATTCAGACAATGGAGGACATGCTTAGAGCTTGTGTAATTGATTTCGGAGGTAATTTGGATGATCACTTACCTTTAATAGAATTTTCGTATAATAATAGTTATCACACAAGTATCAATGCTGCACCATTCGAAGCACTTTATGGACGAAAGTGCCGAACCCCAGTCTGTTGGGCAGAAATTGGGGAAAAACAACTATCTGGACCTGAGATAGTGCAAGAAACAACTGACAAGATTATTCAAGTCAAGGAACGACTGAAAGCAGCACGTGATCAACAGAAGAGCTATGCCGATAATCGACGCAAACCCTTGGAATTTCAAGAAGGAGAAAAAGTATTACTGAAAGTCTCTCCTTGGAAAGGAGTAGTAAGATTCATCAAAAGAGGAAAGCTAAGTCCCAGGTATATTAGATCTTTTGAGATTATTAGAAGAATAGGACCTGTAGCCTATCAGCTACAATTGCCAGAGGAAATGGCAGGAATACATGATGTGTTTCATGTATCTAATCTCAAGAAATGCTTAGCTGATGAATCGCTAATGATACCTCTTAAGGATATATAGAGGTAAATGAACAACTTAAGTTTGTAGAGAGACCTCTACAGATCGAAGACAGGAAAGTCAAGAATCTCAAGCATAAGAGATTAGTTCTGGTCAAAGTAAAGTGGGACTCCAAAAGAGGACCTGAGTACACATGGGAGCTCGAATCTGAAATGCAAAGGAAATATCCACACTTGTTCCAGTAGATCTCGAGGACGAGCTCTAAAAACAAGGTGGGGAGGATGTAACAATCCTAAATAAACCGACACCCTTGAATATTTTTCCGACACCCTAGTATATTTTAAAATGTCCCACTATGTCTTTAAATACACCCCGTATGTGAAAACCGAGCCCGAAATACAGTATAGTATTAAAAATAATTAAAAATCTGAAACTTAAGCTGAGGCGGGCCGCGTAGAACCCACCTCAACTCTTACGCGGACGGTATAAAGGTTAGAACCTGATTTCGTTATTTTTAAGTTCAGGTGGGCCGCGTAAGACCCCTGATTAGTTTACGCGGGCCGCGTGAGATCAAGATGCAGCCCGGTGATGACACGTGTCATCATCGTGTCAAGTCTAGTTGGTGATCCGGACGAGCTATGCGTTGACCCAGGTTTGGCGCGGGCCGTGTAGGCCCTGTGCTTGTTTTACGCGGGCCGTGAGGGAACCAGTTTCAGCAACTATATAAAGGAGCCATCGGGTTCAACCAGAAATCGTTCAAAATTCATTTCTCAATCTCAAATTCTGATATTAGGCATAATACACGGGTATTATACCCCCCTAATTAGCGAAGTTCTGCTCCGTTGTAAGTATTATAACCCCTGGATACGTATTAGATACGCTTCCCGATTGATCTAGGGTTCCGTAACGGCTGTCGTGGTTCTGCCCGACGTAGTCATTGGAATGCCGTCTCGGGGAGGGTATTACTAATGTTAAAATGGGTTATTGTACTAACGCGTGTACATTTGTGTAAATTATAGATTGTCACCAGGAAACCCTTACGAAAAATCTAAGACAGCAATGTGAGTAATCTCCTTTTTGTTAACAGTTTTTACAAAACCTTAACTATTTTACAATGCAATTTAGCAGTGATCGAGTCTTTGTAATTCTTCAATTACTGCCGGTATGTTGGGGTTTTGTATACAAAATTTACTACACTGTGAGTAGTAAGTCGGGATAACAATACGTTACCATTGGACAATGAGTTAGCCAATGTGTAATATGACCCACAAGTCAGGATTGACAGTACTAATGGAGTAATTGTGTAGATATAAACATTATCATCACTCTCAATACTGTTTAAATTAAATTAATGTTTCTTGATTAAACTGGGATTCACTCACCAGTATTTCCCACTGACAAATGTTTTTAAAACGCGTTTCAGGTAACACAATGTGAAAGCCAATTAGAAGCCAGCTGGACAGCACTGACGGCTTGGAAAAATGGCTATAAAAGTTACCTAAATAAAGAAGGCGTTTTAATTCAAATAAAATGGGATTTATCCCTGTAAATCAGCTTGTAATAAAAACTTGGGTTTTATCCCAATATGTGTATTTATATAAAGGGTGGTTTTACTCTGATAAACATTTCCTAACTACGGTCCTGATGAAAATTTCCGCTGCCAAATTAGACGAATACGAGATACCACCGAAGCTGGCTCACGGCCGCCCGTTCCCGGGGATCAGGGATCGGGGGTTGCGACATCCAGTATCATGCAGGAAAGGCAAATGTAGTTGCTGATGCTTTAAGTCGAAAATATCATGAAAAGCCAAAAAGAATACGTTCTCTTAAATTAAATCTACAAGTAGATTTAAATGATCAAATTAGAAAAGCACAAGAATCAGCAATCAAGGAAGATACTGAAAATTTAAAAGGTATGATTAAGGAAATAGAACAAGGAACAGATGGAATTTGGAGATTCCATAAGAAGAGAATGTGGATACCTAAATTAGGAAATCTACGTCATCGTATATTAGAAGAAGCCCATAAGTCCAGATATACGATGCATCCTGGAAGTGATAAAATGTATCAGGATTTAAGAAATAATTTTTGGTGGATAGGAATGAAAAAGGACATAGCAGCTTATGTTTCAAAATGTTTAACCTATTCACAAGTTAAAGCTGAACATCAGAAACCCTCAGGTTTGTTACAACAGCTAGAAATGCCAGTGTGGAAATGGGAATTGATAACAATGGATTTTGTTACCAAATTACCCAAAACAAGAAAAGGTAATGATACAATCTTGGTGATTGTAGATAGACTAACCAAGTCAGCTCATTTCCTACCAATGAAGGAATCTTTTAGTATGGAACAATTAGCCAAACTATATGTAAATGAAATCGTTTCATTACATGGAATTCCTTTATCAATTGTTTCTGATAGGGATAGCCGTTTTACCTCTCATTTTTTGTCAAGTTTCCAAAAAGCAATGGGAACCAAGTTGAATCTAAGCACAGCTTATCATCCTCAAACGGACGGACAAAGCGAAAGGACAATTCAGACAATGGAAGATATGCTTAGAGCTTGTGTAATTGATTTCAGAGGTAATTGGGACGATCACTTACCTTTAATAGAATTTTCTTATAATAATAGTTATCACACAAGTATCAATGCTGCACCATTCGAAGCACTGTCTGGACGAAAGTGCCGAACCCCAGTCTGTTGGGTATAAATTGGGGAAAAGCAACTATCTGGACCTGAGATAGTGCAAGAAACGACTGACAAGATCATTCAAGTCAAGGAACGACTAAAAACAGCACATGATAGGCAGAAAAGCTATGCTGACAACTGACGAAAACCATTGGAATTTCAAGTAGGAGACAAGGTATTGTTGAAAGTCACTCCTTGGAAAGGAATAGTAAGATTCATCAAAAGAGAGAAACTAAGTCCCAGGTATGTTGGACCTTTTGAGATTATTAGAAGAATAGGACCTGTAGCCTATCAGCTACAACTGCTAGAGGAAATGGCTGGAATACATGATGTATTTCATGTATCTAATCTCAAGAAATGCTTAGCTGATGAATCGCTAATGGTACCTCTTAAGGATATAGAGGTAAATGAACAACTCAAGTTTGTAGAAAGGCCTCTACAGATTGAAGACAGGAAAGTTAAGAACCTCAAGTATAAGAGATTAGTTCTGGTCAAAGTGAAGTAGGACTCCAAAAGAGGACCTGAGTACACATGGGAGCTTGAATCAGAGATGCAAAGGAAATATCCACACATGTTCCAGTAGATCTCGAGGACGAGCTCTAAAACAAGGTGGGGAGGATATAACAACTCTAAAGAAAACCGACACCCTCAAATTATTTTTTACACCCTAATATATTTTAAAATATCCCAATATGTCAAAAAATACACCCCATACGTGAAAACGGGCCCCAAATACCTTAAATATTATTAAAAATAATCAAAAATCAATTTTTGGGTTTTGTCGCGGGCCGCGTAGACCCCTTAGGGATCTTACGCGGGCCGCTAGAGATCAAGAATGCGACAAATCCCTGTGCTGACACGTGTCCGACTCGTGTTGAACCTATAAGCTGACCCGTATCACCTACGCCTTTGACCGGGTTTGACGCGGGCCGCGTAGCCCGTTGTTAACCTTTACGCGGGCCGCGTAAAGGTGAAAGTCAGGCCCTATAAGTAGATGGCCTCGGATCTTCAGTCTGTTCGCTCACTTTCTTTTCTCAATCATGAAAATCTGATAGTAGGCATAATATACGGGTGTTATACCCCCATAAATAACGAAGTTCTGCTCCGTTGTAAGTATCATAAACCCTGGATAGTATTAGATGCTCTGCCCGATTGATCTAGGGTTCCGTAACGGCTGTCGTGGTTCTGCCCGACGTAGTCTTTGGAATGCCGTCTCGGGGAGGGTATTACTAATGTTAAAATGGGTTATTATACTAACACGTATGTTTTTGTGTAAATTATAGATAATTCTCAGGAAACCCTAAAGTATAATCTAAGACAGCAATGTGAGCTGATCCGCTTTTTGTAAACGTTTTGTTAACTATTTTTACAAAACCTCATATGATTAATTATATATTAAACAGTTATTGAGAATTTGTAAGGATACAATTATTGTGGGTATGTTGGGGTTTTGTATACAAAATTTGTTACTGGAGGGGTAACATTTCCACAAGTCGGGTCTGACAGTACCACGGGTGATAATTGATATGACTTGGAAACAAATATAATTGCGAGATCGCCCTTAACACTGTATAATGGTTTTTATTAAATCTTGATTAAACTGGGATTCACTCACCAGTATTTCCCACTGACAAAATGTTTTTAAACGCGTTTCACGTAACAAATTGTGAAAGTAAATAGAAGCCAGCTGGACAACACTGAAGGCTTGAAAAAGTGGCAATAAAGTTACCTAAAATAAAATAGATGTTTTATTAAATAAAATAGGATTTATTCCTATGAAAATGTGTGTACTGCAAACTTGGGTTTTATCCCATGTGTTTAATATTATGAAAATGTGGTATTTTACTCTGATCCAATATTTCCTAACTACGGTTCTGATAAAAATTCCGCTGCCAAATTAGACAAACACGCAATACCACCGAAACTGGCTCGCGGCCGCCCGTTCCCGGGGATTTGGGATCGGGGGTTGCGACATACGTGGTTCTACCCTTGATGAGGGTTGGTTTCGAAAGTTTATAAGAGGCGATTACAAAATTTCATGGGGTGCGCTCGTGATTTTCGCGAACGAGTAACACTATCTAATTTTTTGCAAGGGATGTGCCCGTCCCCCCATGCCATAGGTCCACCCCTGGTGAAATAATGTGAGGTTCAACTCTTGATGCGGTTACACAGTATTATACAACTCAATTGTAACTTGTAAAGCTTCATATTTTTAAAATAACTTTCGAAAATGTAGAAATAATGAAAACAATCAAAATACAAACATACAATAATACATCAGGAACAATAGTAGACAAAGTATGTATATGATATTTACGGTAAATAAAATTAAATAGAATAATCAAAATTAAACTAAATATTTTACAGTTGTTTGTATTTTGTCTTCTTCTCCACATCTTATGTTCTTCTTTACTCTCATCTTTCTCCAAAACAAAAAAAAATACATACGCAAAATCAAATCTCCACCCCTTTTATTGGACCACAAAGTGAAAATTGCAGACAACATTTAAGACATAGTCTAAGGTTGACTAACACCACACCGTTCATATCTCGCCACGTGTTTCCTTGATCCGTCATTAACGTTCACAATCAAATGAACAACTCTTCACCACGTGACCATTCGTTGCAACTTTACTCCCATTGTTACATCATCACATCATCTTCCTCTACAAATTTTACAAACCCTAACCTCCGTACACACAGATCGAAGATGAAACTTAATCCAGACAGATTGGACGATCTTCACCAGCCGCTGCCACCACCACCACCGGATACTGCAACAACCGATCATGATAGCTTGAAATCCAAAACGATGTCGTTCATGAGAATTATCGAAGAAGAATGCAATTCATAAAGCATTTCATAAGTCGGCAACAACAACGACCATCATTGATGCTCAGAGTCCAAACACAAATGATTCAAGCCCTAGAAAAAGAATCAGTTTCGTGGTGTCATCTTTAAGTATGGTTCTAAATCTATTTTGAGAACAGGACAAATATTAACAATACTATCATAGGAACAAAAAAAATGTAATCTAAAACCACACTTACTTTTTATAATATATAAATTTGTAACATGTTAGTGTAATGTGGTGCTGTAAGTGTGGTTTTAGTTGTGGTTTATGCTATTTTCAGTTGTACCCTTTCTTTGGTTGTTTGTAGTGTTAGACACATGGTCTGGTTATTAGGTGGCTAGCTGTCACACCTCGATTTCTGATGAGTCCGGAAGGGTAGGGTTTAAGAGTGACGATTGGATAACAGTATCACAAATTATAATGCAGCGGAAGTATTGGAGTAAAAATATTATCTATATATTAAAAAAGCAACCCAACGAATAGTAACTATATATATATATATATATATTAAGCTCATTGAGTCCTATGAAAGTTTATCAAAATAAATAACCTCTCTATATGACTTTAACTAGTTTATAGTCCCGTGTCTTATACAGGTTGAATGATAAGATTGGTTGTATTCAAAGAATAGAATAATTACAAAATTTGAATTATTCTTGATATTGCATATGTTAAAAATAAGTTTTGATATAAACACATATTACCCTAACATGAACTAACCATACCAAGTTAAAGACAATATAACATTACTCACTATAAATGACACGTTTAAGCAAATACTTTATATTTATTTGTTACTTTAGTAATAATAATTAGATATACATAAAATATATATTTATGTAACAATTAAATTTCTATATTATGTTATGATACGATACATAAAAAATGTGAAAAAATTTCATAAATCTCATCCTTATCTTGGGTAATGAGACGAAGTAGAAAAAAAACGATGAACACATAAAGGTTTCTTTAAAATTTTGGGATGATAATGAGAAGACTCTTAAATCTTAATTGACATAGAGTTGGTGCCTGAGAATGGTGGTAACAGAGATGGATTGTGATGGGTAATGGTACATTTAATTTTAATAAAAAAAATTTAGTTAATGTCATATAATTCTCTCTTTCAATTCATTAATAATATTATTAAGTAATTAATTTTTGTTTGAATTAATAGATAAATTCATCACAAAATATTTAGTTCAAATAATCACTTCACTACATTATTTCTGATATATAAACTCAAATCCGAGTGTTATTATTTTACATACTTTTTGTGGCATTGTTATGAAATATTGATGCATGTAATTAAAAAAATTAACATTTCTAATAATGTAACACTATAAAAAATAACATTTTAATAGCGTAACACCATGTTTCTTAGATAATAGCAATTATTTTTTCTCAAACTTGATTTAAGAAAAAACAGATAACGTAAACTAAACCATATGTTTATCCATTTTAAGAAATAATAAAATCATAGGTTTTAAAATTATAGATAATTTATATACTTTTTAATCATAATTTAGAATTAGATATTAATTAATAATATCATTAATTGTTGGTGTATATGTCTGTCGACTTCGTCTTGTATCGAGTCGTGTGTCTAGATAGGATTGAATGGAGCTCAATATACGAGAAACTAGGATTTGTATAGTGTGAGAACATTTCGCACGAAATGGATCCTAGTCATTTCGTACGGAATGCTTTCCCTATAAATAGGTGAGCTGCCATTTCATTTGTAACGATTCTGATTCCGGTACCGAAGTGCTGCCGACGTGTCATTCGATCTGTAACAGTGGTATATTAATATACAAGACAGTTAAAGAGTAAATCAAGTTGTAATCAAGTCTGTATCATTGAATTCCGCCTTTGATATGGATTAGAACTCTTCTGATAGACTCGTTTAGATCGAATCTCGATCCTACAAGTGGTATCAGAGCTCAGGAGGGGGAGTTCTTACCAAATTCAGCTTGTTTTCATCAATTTTCTGACTTCTACACCTTCTTTTTCAAAATTAACAAGTTTTTACGGTTAAAATGGCTTGACTTTCTCACATTATAAGCGAAACACAGTTTTAACAAATTCTTGAAAGAATTGGACCTAAAATCGAGCTAAAAACTGGTTAATTTGACAAAAATCATGGCCGTTTGAGTGACGTCAGCAGCATTCCGCACGAAATAGACCATTTCGTGTGAAATTGACATCTCATTTCGCACGTAATCAACTATGTGGAATCCATTTCGCACGGAATCAACCTCTTGATCTTCATTTCGCACGAAATCAACCTTACAGACTCCATTTCGTACGAAATAGTCATCCGTTTCGTACCAAATTGCATTTCGTTTGAAGATCATTTCGTGTGAAAATCATTTCGTTTGAAACCGGCATTTTGTGTGAAAGATATTTTCATTTCGCGTGAAATTCATTTTGTGTGAACTTACATTTTACTTGAATTTTGTGAATTTGTGTAACAGGTTACCGAAACATGGAAGAGGAATTTTATAATGCGTTTGCTACCGCACCAGCTGCACCAATTTCAGTTACCGAAACTCTTGAAATCAAAAATGAAACAGGAACGTCCCAAAAGCCTCCTAAACTTATGTACATCGAGGATTTTAAAGGGTGGCAAAATCGTTTTGAAAACTGGGTGCAAGCCTATAAGTTTGATGCATGGTGCTTGTTGGATGTAGATTATGTTAAACCAAAAAATGAACGTGGGATTGAAAAAGCTTTTAGTGACTATTCAGCGGGTGAGAATTTGAAATACACCAGTGAAAAAATGATGATTAGTCTTCTCCAACAATCCGTAAAAGAAGATATTTTTGTGTTACTTCAACATGAAGGAACTGCTAGATCAATTTGGTTGGCGTTGATTAACAAGTTTAAGGGAAGTGCTGATATGATAAAGAACAAACAAGCTTTACTAAAGAAATCATTTGATATGTTTGTAGCTTTTGAAGGTGAATCAACAAAAACGACTATAGATAGATATTGTCATCTTGTTCTGGAAATGGGAAGATTGGAGATAAAGAAAGAAGACGATGAATGGGTTGATAAGTTAGCCGATGCGTTGCCACAGCATAAATGGGGAACATATTTGTTGATTTTAAAACATATGAGAAAATCTGAAAGTATGAATTTGGCAAAGTTCATTCAAAAGATTGAAGAACATGAATTGGATATTCAGAAAACTGCTATCATGAATAATCCAAATGCTCAACAAGATGTTAGTCTTTACTACAGAGGGAACAAATTTGAGACTACTCCAAATCCAAAGATAAAGACTGCTTTCAGTGTTGATGGTTCTTCTGGAACAAATGGTAGTACTGTAACTCAGAGTGGTGGATATTCGTCTTCATATTCAAGTTTTGATCTGAATTTCACAACACCAAGTCCTCAACGACAGAGTTCAACAAATCTGCAATGCAATGCAATGTTACATTGAATATTCAAAATGGTCAAAATCTTTCTCCAAAAATGGCTAAGCAACATATGGCATCACTGGTTACAATGTTAGAGTCGTATGAAAGTTTAGTGGCTGGCAGAATTGGAAATCCGATGCTTACTAAAGAGGATTACGACCAGATTGATTCTGAGGAACTTGAATTGATGGACATTAAGTGGTGTTTAGCTAGTGCTGTAAGAAGAGCTGAAAATTTCCAACAAATCATCGGAAGAGATGATTTTCGTGAGATTGCTACATCTTCGATAGGGTTTAACAAATCAAAGGTTACTTGTTTTCGTTGCAAAGAAAAGGGGCATTTTAAACGAGAATGTAAAAACAAAGAAGCAACCGGAAGACAAGATCCATTTGGAAAGAACGATTATCATCAAAAATCAATTTTTCATCAAATTGCAGATCAATCGTCATCATCCCGTGCCATTGAAGATGGAAAGAAGAAAGCTTATCTTGTAAATCAAGATGATGAAAAAGTTGCTAAGGGATTTAGCTGGGATAAATATGTTCCAGATAAAAAATTCTTAGAAAAATCAGCATTCATTGCTCAAATTCTGGAAGAAAAGCCAGTCAAATCTAAGTCGAAAAGAATACCGATTTTTACAGAATTAGGAAGTGATGCAGACACCGATGACGAAGAAGAATATATTGATAAAGCTAGACAACAATTGGATTCTTACAGTTTTAATTTGTTTTTTGCAGATAAGATCGAGATGTTGAATGAGAAAAAGGCTGCCAGATTGAAGAGAGAATTGGAAGCAAGAAGGATTGCTGATGAAAAGGCAAAATTGGAAGCTGAGGAAACAAAAACTGTAGAAATTTCTACAATGAAAGTCGAAGATGATGAATGTGAAATAAAGGTAGAATTTGATGAAGAACCAAAGATTGAGAAGGTGGTTAAAAAATTGTTGAAGTGGAGAAAATAGTTGAAAAGATCGTCGAAGTTGAGAAAATCGTCGAAATTGAAAAAATTGTTGAAGTTGAGAGGATTGTTGAACTCATGAAACCTTGTTTGAAATGTTTGGAGCCTTGCAAACATTGTGAAGAGAAAAACAAGAAAATTCGTGAACTTGAAGAGTTAAAAGAAAAATTATTGTTTGATGTGAAGTATGTAAAAGAATCGTATGATGTGTTAAACAGAACAGTTGAGAGTCTGAACAAGACAAACTTAGAAGTAGATGCTGCTATGACGATGATGAGTTCAACATTAATGATAAAGCAGAAGGTCATCAATGAGTATATTGAAGATTGTGCAAAACTGAAGCAGGATTTGGAACTCGAAAAGTGTAACGCCCCAAAACTCGAATTACTAAATTTACTAGTGTGACCCCATGTTTAATAAAATGGAGTGTAATAACTAGGTTATTATACCTAGTCAAATGTTTAGCAAAACACACAAGGGAACAAACTAGAGGGACCAAAGATGAACACTGAGAAAGTTATGTTTTAATTAACAAACCAAACACACACACAACACACACATCTGGTGCGTGTTTGAGAAGGAGCCAGGAGCTCCTTGAGAGCTCAAAACCCTAACTCAATTAAATCACCAAATTGAAGGGTGAATCGAGTCCCAAATTCACAACCGAACATGAAAGTGTGATCACCTTCACAAGGGGATCGTAAGGTATGTCTTAAATCTAAGATTGATGATCATGTGTGAAGTAGGTTATGTTCTAATCCATGAGTTAATATGAAATTGATCATGTATAATGGTTAGAATCATCATATAGAACATAGGTTATGTCTGGTTTGTGTTAATTTGATGAGTTGGGATAAAATCCACTTAGAATTCGTAGGAAGATGAAGTTTAGTGAAGATTTATGATGAAATGTGTAATGTTGATATTAGAATTGTGTTATAGAAAGTAGTTAGATATATAATTTCATATAAAACATATGATGCTTGGTTATGATAATGATTTGTGAAAGATTATGTTAATCTATGGATAAACTACGAAGAATGTGCTTTAATTAGTTGTACAATGTGCACTAAATGGTGTACGCACACCAAGTGTATGATGAAATGTCTAAGTGAAGTTAAGATGTGAGATTGTATGAAATGGCTTGTTATATATATGAATGAGATGAGGAAATGATGAAATTAGTAGTATACTAACTTGGAGAATGTGCTTTAGATAGAACTCATACAAGAATTCGGGTTGAATGTATGTCTTGGTCAAGACTATGCATTAGGGACTTGTACGTTGTGTTCAATATCACTAGGTGATTATGTGATTGTAAGCACAATTGCATCGTGAGTAAGAGATGTATAGAGTGTCATTGATATAACATAAATGATGTTGCGGATATATGTGGACAAGTCGGAAGTTCATATGATAAACCGTTGACTCTTGAAAGTCAACTAAGTATAAGAAACATGATTTGACTCGTTGTCGTAAAGGTAGGATTATAGGAAGTCGTATGGTACATGTTATAGCAATACGTGTTAAATGTAATGACGTGATGAATTACATGAGTATAAACGGATATGGATATGATATTATGAGTTACATTTGTTAGGAATGACTAATGAAAGTTAAGTGTGAAATATGCGATTGATATGATCGTTAACATGTACAAATGAGTATGCTAATAAGAGCGTGATTTCGATGAAAAGGAAGTATAGGAATCACGTCGGGACGGGCTCAAGCACGAGGTGTTAACAGGCCAAGAGGAAGCAAGGATCGGATACGAGCACGAACACATAAGGTAAGTGATTTCCGTAATCACTTCTTAGTTGGTTTAAGTAATATAATGTTTTAATTAATTAAACATGATGTTTGAGATCAAATATGTGATGAAGTCCTTCGTCGTAAATGATGGGATTAAAGTTGACTAAGACGCCCTTGATGGGTATATTGGGCAAACGATCTTAAAGGTAGTTTAGAAACAAGCTATTCGATTAGTGTAATGTTTTGGTCAAGTATGAAAGTGGGGAGTATGGTTTTGTAAGTCATAGACCATTTAATGCGCAAACACCTTAACGGGTCAAAATAAGCTTTTGGAGCGAAAATGGGTGGAAAAAGGTGTAAGGTATCTGGGAATAAATCTTTTATGATAGATGACCTTGAAATTATTAAGTTCATATGAAGTTAAGGTCAAACCAACAAGTTATGTTGCTAAGTACATGAACGGGTCGAATAATTCGTAAATGAATAATAAGCCGAAAACGTATAAGTCAAGAATTTCCTTAACCCGGATGTTAGATTTTAAGTTCACATGATAGAATGTTAATTTACAATCATGTAGGAAGAAACGGGAGGTTAAACGGGTAAACGGTTTAAAAGTTATGCAAGTTTTAGTGCGTTCGAACGACAAAAACAACACAGCAGGAAAACTGATTTTCGAGAGGCCGTAGCCTACGCCCTAATGGGCCGTCGCCTAGGCCCCCTGGAAAGTCAGTTTTTGCTGACGGGTTATTTTGCTGCCTACTGAGGTTTTTGGCTACGTGTAAATGCAAGGGCCGTCGCCTACGCCCCCTAGGGCCGTCGCTGACACCCTCCCCATGTCCTAAAAGCTGAAATTTCATTATTTATGTAATTTATGCATCGTAGGCATCGGGGTATTATCCGTGGACTACGGTGGATCTCCCAAACATGATTTTTTACGTTCCTTTGATGTATATGGATTATAAATCTAAATCCAAGTCCCATGTGATTAATGTATGAGTATGCAAGACATGGAAAGTGTACGTAGGAGTGTATGTACGTATGTAGGTGAGTATTTATGTATATATGAAGATACGTAGGAGTATATGCATGTATTGTAGAGATGTAGAAATATAGGCACGTATGTAAATGTGTATGTATGAATGTATGCATGAAGGTGCGTATGAGGGTATGCAAATATGTAGGAGTATAGGAAGGTATGTACGTATGTAGATGTGGATGTATGTTGGTGAGAATGTAAGTGTGTATAATTTAGATACGTTGAGTAATACGTTATTAATGGTGTGTCTTGAGGATGAAAAGTAATGCAGGTACATTATTGAAGCCTCACCAGGATACGAATACGCAGATGAAATGCTTAAAGTTAGAAAGATAACGAAATGGGTAGTGTACATGCATAAATTTTGTTATGTATGGTATGCTAATGCTATGATTGTATGTGGTGAGTGCAGGCTATGCAAATCGCGGGCTATTATCATGAGGAATAGAGATCGAATACCGAGTCACGAGAGAGATTGTACGGAATTAATTGAGTTTGTACATTAGCAAACGGATGTAATGCTTTTGTTTTGTAAAACAAATATTTTTAAAATGAATTTTCAAGTAAGTCAAGACGTGTGTAACGAAAGAAATTTTACGGCACGAATTTCCGCTGCGACTTTTGTCAAATATGTATTAGGGTCTTACAAGTTGGTATCAGAGCCCTGGTTTGAGAGAATTAAGTACGAGAGTATAGGTACTTGAACTCAAACCTGTGTGCTCTTGTGATAAGGAACCCGTGCAATCCACGACTCGGTCAAGATCTGAAGGTAGAAATGGAATGAAAACGTGTATGTATGCATTCATATGAAGAAACTAACGGTTATATTGTGTGTAAGGTAAGCATGAATGCTTGGAGAGGACGATTCGTGAATGCGGTCTAGAACCGGCATTAAGGCAAGTGATAAGACAAATTGACCCCAGGTACGTAAATTTAACGTGTGGGCATATGAAGTGGTATAATTAAGCAAGTGAAGGAAAATTTTAAATGAAATATAATAATGACGTGCCAATGAAATTTTGAAAATGTTACACGTGCCGAAACTTAATTCTTCGGACATAAGGTGGCGATTACACGAAGACACGAAACTAGTATGTGGATTGCGTACCTGGCCAGTACACAAGAAACGTATGACGTTCGTGAGACCGTGATAATTATTACAGGTATGTCCGTTAGAATTAGGTAGTAGGTGGGCGTGAGGGTAAAGAGAAATGTAAGACTTTTAGGAATTAAAGTATAAATGATATGTTAGAATCCGCGAAGCGGATTCGAAGCATGAAAGGCATGAATGGAATGTTTGAATCCATAAGACAGATTCAAGGAATGAAATGCAGAGAATGATATGTTTGAATCTGTGAGACGGATTCAACACATGTAATGAATGAAAGATGTGAATGGAAGATGTAAATGATATGTTTGAACCCGCGAGACGGATTTAAACATAGAAGTAATGGTATGTACGAATGATATGTTTGAACCCGTGAGACGGATTCAAACATAAGAAGTAATGGTACGTACGAATGATATGTTTGAATCCGCGAGATGGATTCGAAGCATAGAAGGAATGAGAAAGTATGAATGATATGTTTGAATCCGCGAGATGGATTCAAAACATGGAAAGGAATGGAAGATGGAATGAAAGAGCCCGAATTCGTTAGTAAATGCGGACCGAAGAGGTAAAAATTATTGAAGCAAATATTAACCAAGTTATGTTTTTCTTATGAGAGCTTATAGCTCGGCTAGGAAGGATGTGACAGAACTGGGTAATGGGTAAGTGTAGGCCAAAATATATTTACGATTGGAATTTTGAAAGGTCAATCAAAGTAAATTGATAGATATTTAAGCAGGTAATAGCAAGATAGTATGAGGTAGTTGACTTGTCAAGCAGATAAAACTGATAAAAGCTAATGCAGTAGCAAGAAACTTTAGGCGAAAGAAATAATCTCTAAAATAAGTTATGTGCTAGACATATCATTAATTGGCTCTTGGGAGTCGGGATGAATGACGTCTACGACTTAGACAAATGATTTAAGTAGGGGCGGAAGCGGGAAAATTCTTGCAAATTAATAATAAAATGAGGAAATGAAGTCTTTGCAAGTACGCAAGAATGGAAAGGAAAAATTATGAACGTATACTCTAATACGTCTATGATAAGTAGGAAGTACTGGGTTGACTTTAAAGAGTCAAACTGCAAAAGTTGACAAATAAGTTAGATATCTGAGAAAGAATGGTAATGTATTGACCCGTCATGAGTGGGTCAACCAACGGAAGAGACATGTTAGGTAATGGTCATGTATTGACATGTTTAAACAGGTTGAACGTACTAATGTTTTGAAAAAGAAATCGAGAAAGAATTAATATATAAATAAGGAGATGCAATAAACATTATGTCTGAACAAAGTTGAATGTAACTGTGGAAATTCTGATAGATTATACAAGACAGTAAGTATCGTGGGAAATACTAACTTGATGCTAGGCTTGTTGGCCATGTTCATTTGAACAAGACATTGTTGAAAGAACGCATTTAAGTGGAAGCTTAACAAAGGAACAAATACAATCAACCCAGGTATCGCATGACTCACAATGAATTGGGTCGATTCGGGTCACAGGCAGTTGGATTATGCAATGGAAACGAGGTTAGTAAAACGTTTAGCTTGTGATTATAAGTGAGAATTGGTATATCGAATGTTTATGGTATGCGTATAATGATACGTCGACCTTTCTATGAATATGAAATGTAAGTAGAAGGGACGTTAGTAACGGGATATTAGGGTTTGCTCGTGGTGAACAGAACGAAATAATGTATATGATATAATAATAGAATGAAATAAATCATAGAAAGAGAAAATGACACTAATAAGAGCTCTGGATAAGTTTCCGACCTTTCATGTGTTTGTGAAGGTAAAGTTTGCTTAATTCAAGTAAGTAGGTACAATGCGTACAATTACATTTAGTTATGAGTAAAATTCTAGCCAAGATCTTGAATGTATTCATATTGTATTGCGCACTCTGAATGGGTACAAAGAAAAGGTAAGAGTAAGAATGAGCAAGGTTTCGAGGACGAAACCTCTTTTAAGGAGGGTAGACTTGTAACGCCCCAAAACTCGAATTACTAAATTTACTAGTGTGACCCCATGTTTAATAAAATGGAGTGTAATAACTAGGTTATTATACCTAGTCAAATGTTTAGCAAAACACACAAGGGAACAAACTAGAGGGACCAAAGATGAACAATGAGAAAGTTATGTTTTAATTAACAAACCAAACACACACACAACACACACATCTGGTGCGTGTTCGAGAAGGAGCCAGGAGCTCCTTGAGAGCTCAAAACCCTAACTCAATTAAATCACCAAATTGAAGGGTGAATCGAGTCCCAAATTCACAACCGAACATGAAAGTGTGATCACCTTCACAAGGGGATCGTAAGGTATGTCTTCAATCTAAGATTGGTGATCATCTGTGAAGTGGGTTATGTTCTAATCCATGAGTTAATATGAAATTGATCATGTATAAGGGTTAGAATCATCATATAGAACATAGGTTATGTATGGTTTGTGTTAATTTGATGAGTTGGGATAAAACCCACTTAGAATTCGTAGGAAGATGAAGTTTAGTGAAGATTTATGATGAAATGTGTAATGTTGATATTAGAATTGTGTTATAGAAAGTAGTTAGATATATAATTTCATATAAAACATATGATGCTTGGTTATGATAATGATTTGTGAAACATTATGTTAATCTATGGATGAACTAGGAAGAATGTGCTTTAATTAGTTGTACAATGTGCACTAAATGGTGTACGCACACCAAGTGTGTGATGAAATGTCTAAGTGAAGTTAAGATGTGAGATTGTATGAAATGGCTTGTTATATATATGAATGAGATGAGGAAATGATGAAATTAGTAGTATACTAACTTGGAGAATGTGCTTTAGATAGAACTCATACAAGAATTCGGGTTGAATGTATGTCTTGGTCAAGACTATGCATTAAGGACTTGTACGTTGTGTTTAATATCACTAGGTGATTATGTGATTGTAAGCACAATTGCATCGTGAGTAAGAGATGTATAGAGTGTCATTGATATAACATAAATGATGTTGCGGATATATGTGGACAAGTCGGAAGTTCATATGATAAACCGTTGACTCTTGAAAGTCAACTAAGTATAAGAAACATGATTTGACTCGTTGTCGTAAAGGTAGGATTATAGAAAGTCGTATGGTACATGTTATAGCAATACGTGTTAAATGTAATGACGTGATGAATTACATGACTATAAACGGATATGGATATGATATTATGAGTTACATTTGTTAGGAATGACTAATGAAAGTTAAGTGTGAAATATGCGATTGATATGATCGTTAACATGTACAAATGAGTATGCTAATAAGAGCGTGATTTCGATAAAAGGAAGTATAGGAATCACGTCGGGACGAGCTCAAGCACGAGGCGTTAACGGGCCAAGAGGAAGCAAGGATCGGATACGAGCACGAACGCATAAGGTAAGTGATTTCCGTAATCATTTCTTAGTTTGTTTAAGTAATATAATGTTTTAATTAATTAAACATGATGTTTGAGATCAAATATGTGATGAAGTCCTTCGTCGTAAATGATGGGATTAAAGTTGACTAAGACGCCCTTGATGGGTATATTGGGCAAACGATCTTAAAGGTAGTTTAGAAACAAGCTATTCGATTAGTGTAATGTTTTGGTCAAGTATGAAAGTGGGGAGTATGGTTTTGTAAGTCATAGACCATTTAATGCGCAAACACCTTAACGGGTCAAAATAAGCTTTTGGAGCGAAAATGGGTGGAAAAAGGTGTAAGGTATCTGGGAATAAATCTTTTATGATAGATGACCTTGAAATTATTAAGTTCATATGAAGTTAAGGTCAAACCAACAAGTTATGTTGCTAAGTACATGAACGGGTCGAATAATTCGTAAATGAATAATAAGCCGAAAACGTATAAGTCAAGAATTTCCTTAACCCGGATGTTGGATTTTAAGTTCACATGATAGAATGTTAATTTACAATCATGTAGGAAGAAACGGGAGGTTAAACGGGTAAACGGTTTAAAAGTTATGCGAGTTTTAGTGCGTTCGAACGACGAAAACAACAGAGTAGGAAAACTGATTTTCGAGAGGCCGTAGCCTACGCCCTATTGAGCCGTCGCCTACGCCCCATGGAAAGTCAGTTTTTGCTGACGGGTTATTTTATTGCCTACGGAGGTTTTTGGCTACGTGTAAATGCAAGGGTCGTCGCCTACACCCCCTAGGGCCGTCGCCGACGCCCTCCCAATGTCCTAAAAGTTGAAATTTCATTATTTATGTAATTTATGCATCGTAGGCTTCGATATATTATCCGTGGACTACGGTGGGTCTCCCACACATGATTTTTTGCGTTCCTTTGATGTATATGGATTATAAATCTAAATCCAAGTCCCATGTGATTAATGTATGAGTATGCAAGACATGGAAAGTGTACGTAGGAGTGTATGTACGTATGTAGGTGAGTATTTATGTATATATGAAGATACGTAGGAGTATATGCATGTATTGTAGAGATGTAGAAATGTAGGCACGTATGTAAATGTGTATGTATGAATGTATGCATGAAGGTGCGTATGAGGGTATGCAAATATGTAGGAGTATAGGAAGGTATGTACGTATGTAGATGTGGATGTATGCTGGTGAGAATATAAGTGTGTATAATTTAGATACGTTGAGTAATACGTTATTAATGGTGTGTCTTGAGGATGAAAAGTAATGCAGGTACATTATTGAAGCCTCACCAGGATACGAATACGCAGATGAAATGCTTAAAGTTAGAAAGATAACGAAATGGGGAGTGTACATGCATAAATTTTGTTATGTATGGTATGCTAATGCTATGATTGTATGTGGTGAGTGCAAGCTATGCAAATCGCGGGCTATTATCATGAGGAATAGAGATCGAAGACCGAGTCACGAGAGAGATTGTACGGAATTAATTGAGTTTGTACATTAGCAAACGGATGTAATGCTTTTGTTTTGTAAAACAGATATTTTTAAAATGAATTTTCAAGTAAGTCAAGACGTGTGTAACGAAAGAAATTTTACGGCACGAATTTCCGCTGCGACTTTTGTCAAATATGTATTAGGGTCTTACAAGTTGGTATCAGAGCCCTGGTTTGAGAGAATTAAGTACGAGAGTATAGGTACTTGAACTCAAACCTGTGTGCTCTTGTGATAAGGAACCCGTGCAATCCACGACTCGGTCAAGATCTGAAGGTAGAAATGGAATGAAAACGTGTATGTATGCATTCATACGAAGAAACTAACGGTTATATTATGTGTAAGGTAAGCATGAATGCTTGGAGAGGACGATTCGTGAATGCGGTCTAGAACCGGCATTAAGGCAAGTGATAAGACAAATTGACCCCAGGTACGTAAATTTAACGTGTGGGCATATGAAGTGGTATAATTAAGAAAGTGAAGGAAAATTTTAAATGAAATATAATAATGACGTGCCAATGAAATTTTGAAAATGTTACACGTGCCGAAACTTAATTCTTCGGACATAAGGTGGCGATTACACGAAGACACGAAACTAGTATGTGGATTGCGTACCTGGCCAGTACACAAGAAACGTATGACGTTCGTGAGACCGTGATAATTATTACAGGTATGTCCGTTAGAATTAGGTAGTAGGTGGACATGAGGGTAAAGAGAAATGTAAGACTTTCAGGAATTAAAGTATAAATGATATGTTAGAATCCGCGAAGCGGATTCGAAGCATGAAAGGCATGAATAGAATGTTTGAATCCGTAAGACAGATTCAAGGAATGAAATGCAGAGAATGATATGTTTGAATCTGTGAGATGGATTCAACACATGTAATGAATGAAAGATGTGAATGGAAGATGTAAATGATATGTTTGAACACGCGAGACGGATTTAAACATAGAAGTAATGGTATGTACGAATGATATGTTTGAACCCGTGAGACGGATTCAAACATAAGAAGTAATGGTACGTACGAATGATATGTTTGAATCCGCGAGATGGATTCGAAGCATAGAAGGAATGAGAAAGTATGAATGATATGTTTGAATCCGCGAGATGGATTCAAAACATGGAAAGGAATGGAAGATGGAATGAAAGAGCCCGAATTCGTTAGTAAATGCGGACCGAAGAGGTAAAAATTATTGAAGCAAATATTAACCAAGTAATGTTTTTCTTATGAGAGCTTATAGCTCGGCTAGGAAGGGATGTGACAGAACTGGGTAATGGGTTGTTAAAAGTTCAGAGAGTATTTTTGACAATGAATCTGACTCATCAAAGTCAGAGGAGTCATTTGTTGTGAAAAGTGAGAAGAATTCCGTTCCAGAAATGAACGAAGAAAACTTTCCGCCATTGTCAAAAGAAAACTTGAAGTTGAAAGTCGGTAAGGTTGAAATTTCAGATCAATTCTTCTCTGGTAAGGAAGAATTTGATACTAAAAAGGCATTTAATGGAAAAGTGAAATATATGTTTGGGAAGATGGTTGACGGGAGGTTAAAGGTGTAAAAGATTTTTACAAATAAAAAAGATGGTGGGATAGAGTTGAATCAAAATCACCCAAGGCTGGTCAGGCTTGGGTGACAACATTTACTACTTAAAATCCTGACTTGCCGGAACTCCCAGTTTGGTAATTGGGGAGTAGGAATCGACATCTTTCTTGATAAATTTCACAGGTATGGTTGGTGGGTTGTTAAATGAAATTTCGACCTACAAGTGGTTTGGGTAATGAGGATCTTCAAGTGGTTAATCAAGGTCATTATGTTGAACTTGATGTAATTTTCATTCAAAGAGATTGAGAAAACAGTGTGATGATTTAATCCCCGATCTTACAAGTGGTTTAACAAAACTAATTTTCCGGAAAAACCATTTGATTAAAACAAACTTAAGTATTTTGAAATCATAATGGGAAAATAGTTTGTTGACAGGGGAAGTTCTGATTGTTTATGCCAAGTGGATGGCGATTTGAAGCAATTCGTATCAGTTTGTCACTTTACTTTGTACAGTTTATTGCGTTTACATTTCAAATTTTCCCCGGAAAATAAAAAATTTGACACGTATTTTTAATTTTAGGGGAAGTAATTTTGAAAATTTGAAAAATGTAAAAAACATGATAAAATTCAAAATGAGTTTCGTTGTGAAAAAAGAGGAAATGATAGGACATCAGTTAGACAGTTACGGTATGCTAAAGAAATGTAATGATTAAATAAGCATTAAACGGTCTCACTGATGATATGCCGATAGGTTTTTACACATTTAGTAAACTTTTTCGGGATATAAACTTAAATTCAAACTTGCTTGCTTCGTGGGGAACACTACTTGGATATATAGGTAACCCCTGAAATCTTGTTTGAAGGACCCCTCTTTCTGAAATACTAGGTCTTTATGCTCAGTGATATCTGGGGTATTATCCCGGGACTTCTGATAATGCGGAAGCAATGGCCTAGTCCCCGTATAATACTTTACTGCTGCTTGAAATAAAAGCCCGCCCTCAGCATAAAAAATGATAAATCATTGAAAAAATGCAAATCATGTGCTGTTGTAAAAAAGATCATCTAAAGGGGACACACCAAAAGTCGAGCCTTCAACTCAAAAAAAAAATATGAGCTCTCAAGGTTTCACAATAAACCCCTTACAGATATCATCTGTGGTATACTCACCTATAAGACTGAATATTGGGATCTGGATACGGGAGTATATTCAAGAGGTGGGACACATGAATGAGTTTAAGTTCTTAATACATCTAATTCGTATCTTGAATTAGTTGAAATTTGTGTGAAAATTTAAGTGGATCAGTATATCGACAATCTAAGTGAACTGTTTAATTCTTAATGTGTAACTAAGCTCAACGGTACTTGTGACTTGTCAAAATCTGATATGATCCTCTTACACAAACTCACAAAAAATATTGTTTGTATATATTTCTTTTCTGCATTTCATTAAAAACAAAAATCCAAAAATATTCAAGTGATTTTAGCATAAAGTTTTGAAAATACAAAAAGATTTTTGACAACCGATATTGAAAAGCTGATTTTCAAAATTCCAAGTGCTAAACATGATGAACAGGTTTGGGAGAGTTTGTTTTAAAAACATGAAAAATGATATTTTCACAAGTGGTCATCAAAGACTAAAATTGTAAAATCATTTTTAATGTAATATCTACCAAATGATGATTTCTAAATTTGTTAAATTTTAAATTTGTGAAATTTATTTCTGGGTAGAGATTTGTGCAGGTCCCTGTGTCTAAGCCTGAGCAGAGTGTGAGTCAGGTCACGATCTTGGAACAAGAGCTAAGTCAGATTGCGATCCCGGAACAATTTAAGGGGGAGTCTGCTAGCAAAGGGGAGTCTATAGATGCAAGAGCCAAAATTGAATCCTGATGATTAGAAAGAGAGAGAGTTTGAGGGATGCTTAACCTGTCAGATACGTTGGTAAGAGCTAGAAGACTGATAAAGACAGAAGATTCGATTTTCTGAAGACGTGTACTGAAGACTCGTCGACATCCAAGGGGGAGTCTGTTGGTGCATATGTCTGACGACTTCGTCTTGTATCGAGTCGTGTGTCTAGATAGGATTGAATGGAGCTCAATATACGAGAAACTTGGATTTGTATAGTGTGAGAACATTTCGCACGAAATGAGAGATAGGGAATTTCGTACGGAATGTTTTCCCTATAAATAGGTGAGCTGCCATTTCATTTGTAACGATTCTGATTCCGGTACCGAAGTGCTGCCGACGTGTCATTCGATCTGTAACATTGTTATATTAATATACAAGACAGTTAAAGAGTGAATCAAGCTGTAATCAAGTCTGTATCATTGAATTCCGCCTTTGATATGGATTAGAACTCTTCTGATAGACTCGTTTAGATCGAATCTCGATCCTACATTAATATTAATGAATTGTTGGTGAAAATGTCACGTGGGATTATGTTTATCCATTTTAAGAAGTAATAAAATCAAAGGTTTTAAAATTATAGATAATTTATATATTTTTAATTATAAATTAGAATTAAATATTAATTAACTAATAACATCATTAATGTTAATGAATTGATGGAGAAAATGTCATGTGGCATTATTGAGAGTCTTTTATTAGAATTAGATTAGATTATTGGAATGAAACTTATCATTACTAAAAGAAAAAAACCCGAAATGAAAAAGAGCGAATGATTATATTTCAAGTCAGTCAATAATTCGAAAAATCAAATAAAAGAAGGGTCCTAATATTAACACATGGAAAAAACTTATTTTCACATGGTGTATACGGGCCGTATAACATTATACGGCCAGTATACACCATGTGAAATAAGTTACCTGGTCGTATACAATGTTTACGAACGTACTATACGGGCCGTATAATGTTATACGACCCGTATTCCTCGAAAATTGGATTTTTCTTAAAGTATATAAGGGGTTTAAGGTGCCAATCACACGAGACATTTTACAGTCGTGAGGTGGTCATTTCTTTCTAAAAGTAGAAAAAAATAAAACATTAACAAGTAACAAAGATTGAAGAACAAAAAGTCGTGTCGTGTGACTGTAATAAAATGGAAGCTATCAACGCGGGGATGGGTACGGAAGCCGACATGTTTTCCTGAATCTGAATAGCAATGTTAACTTTGACTTATAAAACCAACTAGCAAAATAAGCGGTTTTATCATGCAGTCGTGAGATGGTCAAACCTTTCTAAAAGTAGAAAAAAATAAAACATTAACAAGTAACAAAGATTGAAGAACAAAAAGCCGCGTCGTATGACTGTAATAAAATGGAAGCTATCAACGCGGGTCTCGTCATGACAAACGATTTCGTTTCAAATCAACGGTCTCGTCATTACAACCACTTGTTTTCAATGGGGATGTAATGCAATGATTCCTCTCAATTGAATAGACAGACACTTACTTCATAGGACTCACTTGAATCATCTCGGAAGTACTGAACAACCGAAATAAAAGCCGAGATGTACTGAACAACCGAAATAAAAGCTTGGAAAATTGCATCAACTCTCCTATATCAACACACTCTTCTCCGGATGGTTGATCAGCCTTTACCGAAGAAACCAAATTCGCAACAAACCAACTGCTTTATTTTGAGTCGTCAGGAAAACTTTTCCTCAAGGGAGGGTGAGTAGTATGAGTCTGAGTCCATTATGGTTCGTGAATGTTTCGAATCATCAATGAAGACGTGTCGGGTTCTTCTGCTAGTGGTCGGGCTTTCAATGCTCACACAGGGTGATAAACAACGCTGATATGAACACAAACCAACTGCTTTATTTTGAGTCGTCGGGAAAACTTTTCCTCAAAGGAGGGTGAGTAGTATAAGTCTGAGTCCATTGTGGTGAAAAACAACCCTTGATGTTGAAACCGGTTTTACCTCATGAAAAGGAAATAAAAAAAATTTAGAGAAGCATTGGGATTCAAGGGTTTATGAGTCAAAGTTAACTTTCAGATTCAGATTCATGAACCAAATGATTTGTACGTGGTTTAATATCTTTAATCTATTAGAACGATCCTTGTTTTGTCACGTACATTTCGTAAGAAACTTTTCGTGCACTGAACCATCAGTTGTGTACGCAAATTCACCACTGGTTTCTACAGCACAAGCACATACACAGGGAGAATGGTTGCTGATGTTTTTCAGTATTCGGATTTTGTTGGTTTGTTTCTAGCTAGGGTTCAGAATGGTTGAAGGTATATTTGTTTCCCAACTCTCTCTATAGATATGACTGAGAGTGAGGGTTACTCTGTTATATATCAAAAAATATTTGAACATCATTCACCTCTTTCAACCTACCAAAACACCTTAAACCCCTTCTTTTTTTCCCAAAACCAACCCGTTGGTATTTAAATACGATGGGTTTAGTTAGATACAACTCATATTTATTGATCTTCATATTCTTGGTTTAATACCAATTCATCTTTATTGATCTTCATATTCTTGGTTCAATACCATGTGAAAAAAGATTCTTGCCAGCAGACTTTTGTTGGTTTGTTTCCCGGTAGGGTTTAGAATGTTTGAAGGAATGTCGGTTTTTCAGTATTCGGATTTTGTTGGTTCAATACCAACTCATCTTTAGTAGTGTTTGTTTGAGAACCTGATTCAGATACACAACGGTTCTCCAATCGGATGACTTGTGGCCTCAAACGAGCAAGTCACCCAACGGACTGCCGTCCAATCGGATTGCCATCCGATCGAACGACAATCCGATCGGATGACTTGTGGCCTCAAACACTTAACATTTTTACAAGTTTTTAATAAAATTTCTTTCTGCTGTGAACTTATTCTCTATGAAATGTCTCACTTAACAAGAGAAGCAACTAAAAAAGCGGTGAACGGTATTTAACGTACACACCGCATTCGAAGATCCTTGCATTAGACACAATTTGTTGGAATTTGTGGATTTCGGTTGTTTCAGATCTCTATTCGGTCATCTTTGTTGGTTTGTGTTAGTGCACTATGTCTATTGACTTCGTCTTGTATCGAGTCATGTAATAGGATAGAATAACCAGTGCTCGAGTTGCTAGAAACTGATTTTAGGGAGTTTATTAGTAATTCCGCTTGAAACTGCCAAAGACAAGTTCAAACGAAATTAACAATGTTAATTTCGCTTGAAAGTGGCTTTGTCCATTTCAAACGGAATTAGAACTCTATAAATAGGGGAGCATGCCGTGTCATTTGAAACAGAATTAGATCATGTGATTCGGTAACGAAGTGCTGCCGAATTGTCTCCAGGTGCTGTAAGACTATTATATCAATACAAGAGACATTTAAATTGAATCGAGCGTCCGTTTCATTGATTCCGCCTTTGATTCGGATCCAAAAGTCTTCTGAACGACTCATTTAGGTCGCACAACGATCCTACAAGTGGTATCAGAGCTCAGGAGGAAGAGTTCAGCTTGGTTTCATCAGTTTTCTGACGTCTACACCTTCTTTTTCAAAATTTGCAAGATTTTACGGTCAAAATGGATTGAATTTCACACATTATATGCGAAACAGAGTTTTAATGGATCCTTGAAAGAATTGGACTGAAAATCATCTTAAAACTTGGTAAAACTTGTAATTCCACTTGAAATTCTGTTCGGACATGATGACATCAGGTTAATTCCGTTTGTAATTAGCAAGTGATTCCGCTTGAAACAACTATTCCGTTTGAAAAGTTCACACGGAATTAGTTATTCCGCTCCAAAGTGTAATTCCGCTTGAGAGTGTTCACACGAAGTTAGGAGATTTCATTTGAAAAGGGTAATTCCGTTTGAAACTGTCCTGATTTCGCTTGAAGTGTTCATCTGATTTCGCTTCAAATTGTGATCTCGTTTGAAGTTGTCAGTTAGGTGATTTAGTTTGAACAAGTGATTTCGTTTGAAGAAGTGTTTCCGTTTGACGAACACTATTCCGTTTGAAAGTGGACATTTCGTGTCAAGATCATTTCACGTCAACCGAGTGTCAGTTTATTTCAAGTTGTTTAAGATTGTTTAACCTGATTGTGTTTGTTTGATTGTTTTTCGTCTCCAGGTAATTCAAGAATTTCACATCATGGCTGAAGAGTTCTACAATACGTTCTACAACACTTTTACATCCGAGTCTTCCGAAATCTCAACTGTTACACCAAAAACTATTACAAAAGCAATAAATGAGAACATTAAACATGATAATTTTTACGGCACACATTCAAAACCACCAACTCTGGAAAGCATTGAAGATTACACTTGGTGGAAAGATCGGTTCATCAATTGGGCAAAAGCTTATGCTCATGAAAGCTGGTTCTGTTTGGAATTTGGTTATAAAAGGCCGACTAATGATAAAGGAGAAGAGCTTCCACTCAAGAACTTACCCAAAGAATACAAAGCAGAATTCTCAGCTTAACAGAGAATGATTGCTTTGATTCAATCTTCAATCAGGAATGACATGTTTGCTTTATTGCAACATGACGGAACATCAAAATCTGTCTGGGAAGCCTTAAGGTTAAAGCTGAGGGGGGTAAACAAATCAAGAAAAATAAAATTGCATTATTAAAGAAATAATTTGATTTGTTTGATAGTTTGAAAGATGAATCAGTTAGACAAATGATAGAGAGATTTGGTCATTTAAAAATTGAACTTGATCGGTTTGGTATTGTTAAAACTAGAGAAGAAATAATTGATAAGATCATAGAAGCGTTACCACGAGCTGATCAGTGGCAAACGTTTGTATTCATATTGAAAAATGATGCTTTATATGACACAATTTCTCTTGATGTCTTGCTAGAAAAGATAGAAAGTCATGAGCAGTTCTTCACATCAACAGAATGTTGGTCTCTATTACAAAGGTAATTTACCTTCGGTGAAAGTTGGAGAATCACCAAAGACAGCATTCAGTGGTGAGAGAACAAAAGAACCTCAGAAAAGCTCATCAAGTTACGATCCGGGTTATCATTCAGCTTATTCAAAAGCTAGTTCTGAAGAATCAGATGAGATACTGTGCAATATTGCTCTCAAGTTGAAAAACTCTCCTACAATGAGCATCAATGCAGCTAAACAGCAAATGAGCTTCCTTGCATCTGTTCTGGAATCGTATGAAGGTCTTGTAGCTGGCAAAATTGGAAATTCCGAGTTAACCAAAGAAGACTACGACCAGATTGATCCGAAAGAGATGGAGCTCATTGACATCCGCTGGTGTTTAGCGAGTTGCATCCGCAGAGCTCAGAGATATATGGAGATTACTGGGAAACAATCATTAGGCGGTGCATCAACAAAACTTGGATTTGACAAGTCCAAAGTGACCTGCTTCAAATGTAAGCAAAAAGGTCATTTCAAGAGAGAATGCAACAATTCTGTAGTTGGTGGAAATGAAAATCCTTTCAAAGATGATTATTACCAAAAGGCAATCTACCACCAAAGCAAAGAAGAGCCGAAAATGATCGAAGATAAACCCAGAGAAAAGTCAAGAGCTTGTGCTGTAATCCATCATGATGAAGGATATGATTGGAGCAAGATTCTTCCAGAAGAAGATCGTGTTGATATTCAAAATACAGCTCATGGCAGAAAACCATCAAAGAGCAATCATTATGTTTTTGTTGCTGAAATTAAACAGGAAAACAAAGAAGAAAATGTTATAGCTGAAATCAAAGAGAAAACCAGAGAAGAGATTCTGAGTGAGAAAACTTACAGAGAAAGAAACATTGCTTGGAATAGAATGAATGAAATGCAAGAAGAATATGAAGATGTTGTCAGCTACAAAAGATGGGATAAGAAGCAAGAGTGTTATGTCAACAGATATGGTGAACCTGTTGTTCCCAAGGACATAATTTATGATGATGTTCTTCTAGTAATTCCTCGAGCCGGAGAATATTATTCAAATTCTGTGAAAGATAAATCATATGAGAAAAAGCTTGGAAAAATCATAAGAGATGTTATGACTTCAAGCTTGAGGAAGAGGGATGAAGAGAGATGAAGAGAGAATGAAGAAGAATGTTGAGTGTATGGTTGAAGAATTGAAGAAAGTTGCTAAGGAAGTAAAAGAAAAGATTGAAGAAAAAGTTGAGGTGAATGAAGAGGTTGAGAAAGCTGTTACTGAAGAACAGCAGATTGATGAGATGAAGAAGAAAGAAGAAGAAGAAGTGAAGAATGAGTTTTTAGTTACTGGTAATGTTGGTGATGAAGTTGATGTTGAAGAAAAACAAAAGAATGATGTTGATCAAACAAAAGTTGTAGTAAACACCGAAGTGCCAATCACTGAGGTAAAGTCTGATTCTGAAACTCAAATCAAAATCGTTGAACAGTGCAAGAAATGCATGGAAACGTGCAGTGCTTGTACTGAAAAAGATGATAGGTTCAGAACAAGAGATCTAGAATTTACCAAAATAGAAGAAGTTTTCAAAAATAAATACAAAGAAATGTTAGAAAACGAAAAAGTTTTGAAAGATAATGAGGAAAAACTTTTGGAAAAATATAAAAAGTTAGAAAAAGAAAATGAAGTTTTGAAGGAAAATGTTTTGAAAAAGACATAATAATGTGATAAAAAAGAAATTGTTTGTCAAGAAATGAAAAAGGAATATGATTCAATTGAATTGGGTTATCACATTACAAAAGAGTCATATGAAAAAGTGAAAAGTGAAATGAAGTTTGTTCAATCAAGATTGAATTACTGTTCTGAAACAACTAATGAGCTTAAGCGACAGTATGAAATAAAGCAACATGTTGTAAATTCCTACATTGAGGATGTTGCTAAACTTAAGCGTCAGATTGCTAATTTAGAACAGGATAACAACAAGTTAAAAAGTTATCATGTGTCGTCATATGTGCTTGAAAGAATTTTCAACATAAAACCGGATGGAAAAGATTCTGAGCAAAACAAGAAAGGTATTGGCTCAGAGTTTCATCAAGTTCCACCACCGGAAAAGTTTGCATTTTATGATGATGAAAAGGTCGAAAAAGCTTTCAACATGGTAGATCAATTGCCAGATAACATTGACGTAACCTATTCCAAATCTGATGATTCTAGTGATTCAGATGTGGTAGGTAAGGTCGTTGAAAGTGTGTTGAAAGAAGAGTCGGTTGAAATAGGTAAATCTGAATCACAGGATGAAAATGAAGGTAATTTTCATGATGGATATCTGAAAAACACAAAGTCTGAGAAAAATCTGGATGATGATTCAAAAGGATTGGTCTATACCATGATTGGATCGAACAAATTATTCTTATATGTTGTATTCCCGATTCAGAATGTGATTTCAGAAAAGGTAGATAAAGTTTTCAAAATGGTTGAGATTGAAAAATCTGAAATTTCAAAGTTTGCTGGAAAATGTCACAAAACTTTTTATAACAAATCTGGTTACAAGAAGAAAAACATGAAGGCTGGGTTAGGTTATAAAAAGAAACAAAGTCGAAATAAAAATGAAACTCCGAATTTTCAGACAAAAATGAATTTTGTTCATGGAACAAGTTCTGAAGAAGAGAAAGAACTCCAATTTAGACGTCAGGCTAATGAAGAGTTCTATGCTCAAAAGAAAAAGCAATGACCACAGGTCAAAGATGTTTCAAATAGAACATGTTTTAAGTGTGATCAAATTGGACATCTCGCACGCAAGTGTCCAAATCTGAAACCTGTGGATGTTGACAAAAAGAAGTCTGAAAATGTTGAGAAACAGAAATCTGAGGATGTGAAACACAGGTCAACCAGATTTGATTCAAAACAAACTTGGAGGTACAACACAAACAAGTTTGTTTCGAACCAAACTTGGAAATCAAAACCGAATAGGTCCGATTCAAGACAAACCTGGAATTCTCACACACCCAGATTTAGAACAACACAAAGTTGGAAAACCACTGTTGATACAACGAAACCAAACGAGTTTTGGAAACCAAAAGTTGTTGTTCAGAATCAAAATGTTCAAAAAGAGTCAAATTTTTACAAAAGAGGTACTCCTAACGGTCAAACTTGGACTGCTAAGAAACAAATTGTTTCGGTAAAAGATGAAAAAGTTGAAGTCAAAGTTGAAAAAGTCTTTGATGACAAAGATTTTCCGAAACTGCATGATACATATTGTGTTGAAATGCCTAAGGTCCAACAGACCTGGGCTAAATTGTTCAAGTGATTAAATAGTTTGTATGTGCAGGTGCTCAAGAAAACTGAAGATTGTGAAAATGGTATTCGGAGCAGCCTGGCACAACAAGAAGAGGAGGCTGCTAAAACCTGGTTTGGTTAAACAGGGAGTTTGTTTGTTTTCTGTACATAAATAAACAATATTTCAAAAACCCTAAAAACTGAAAATTTTGAAAAATCAAAAATATGTTTGTTTTTAAATTTGTCAAAAATTCAAAAATTAAAAAATATGTTACTTGAATATGCCGAAACTCTCACGGCGGAACAAACATGATTAATTTCACAATATTGAAAAACGGTTTTCAAACTGTAAAATATCAATGTGTTGTAAATCATGGGGGTACATTATATTTTCTGCAAAACAGAGCATGAGATGTAGAAAATGGATGGCGTGACAAAGCTATCAGTGTCGGTTTGTCAAATTTTCTTTTAAATGATTTTGCATTTTAGGGGGAGTATTGTTGTCAGAAAATCCAAAAACATTTGAAAATTTGAAAAAAAAAATCAAAAACATGATAAAATTCAAAATTGAGTTTTTGTGAAAAAAGAGGAAATGATAGTACATCAGTAGACAGTTACAGTATGCTAAAGAAATGTAATGATTTAATAGCGTTAAACAGTCTCACTGATGATATGCCGATATGTTTTTATACATTTAGTAAACTTTTTCGGGATATAAACATAAATTCAAACTTGCTTATATCGTGGGGAACATCTCTTGGATATATAGGTAACCCCTGAAATCTCGTTTGAAGGACCCCTCTTTCTGAGATACTAGGTCTTTATGCTTAGTGATATCTGGGGTATTATCCCGGGACTTCTGATTTTGCGGAAGCAATGGCCTAGTCCCCGTATAATACTTTCTGCTTGCTTGAAATATAGCGCCGCCCTCAGTACAAAAAATGATGAAACAATGCAAAATGCTAATCATGTGTTGTTGAAGAAAAGATCCTCTAAAGGGGACACACCAAAAGTCAAAGTCGTCATCTCTTTGCTGAACGGAAGTTCTGACCTGAGCTCTCACGGCCCTCGCAATTTAACCCTTTACAGATATCATCTAGGTATACTCACCTGTAAGACTGAATATTGGGATCTGGATACGGGAGTATATTCAAGAGGTGGGACACATGAATGAGTTTAAGTTCTTAATACACCTAATTCGTATCCTGAATCAGTTGAACTTTGTGTGAAAATTTAAGTGGATCAGTATATCGACAATCTAAGTGAATTGTTTAATTCTTAATGTGTAACTAAGCTCAACGGTACTTGTGACTTATCAAAAACTGATTTGATCCTCTGATGTAAACTCAAACAAAAATATTGTCTGTAAATATTTCGTTATTGCTTTATGTTTCAGAAAAATACAAAAAGATTTTTTATTCTACTTTATTTTCGACAACTGATGTCTGAGTGCTGAGTTTCAAAATCTAAGTATGCTGATTGTGTTTCTAAAAATAAAACGAGTTCATTAATTTGAAACTTGAAGTTTTTAATCAAAATTAAAAAACAGTTTGTGATATCTCCAAGGTCATTAATTTGGACTTGGATGATTAACTGTGAGGGATTTGGATTCTTAGATTGTTAAATTCTTTGTAAAAGAGTCAGAGTTCGATGTTGGATTCTTACCGCTGCCAAATCTGTAAAGATTGTTGATAGGGGGAGTAGTTTAGAAAGTTGAATAAAGTTAGGTTACGATTTCTGAAAAAAAACGAAATTGCTTTCATTGTAAAAAAAATTAGTATATGTTGAGAAAGCCAGGTCATTTAATCCTGGAAATTCAAAATGTCTGTACTTATAAATGTTTGAGTGATTGCAGATATTGTACCAGACTACGATCCCGAAAGCCGAGTCTAAGGGGGAGTCTGAAGACGAGCTCAAAGCAAGGGGGAGCTTGTAACCTGAAAGAAAGGTGTCGATCCCTAAAGCACGGAAGCTTGACGAAAGGGGGAGCCTGAGAAATCTGTTAATGTTAGAACCAGAGTTAAATCCTGGTATACAATTCAAAGATAGAAGCTGATCAATGAAGAAAGATTGATGGATGCTTACGCTGTTAGACAATTTGGTTAGAGTATGAAGACTGATCATGACTGAAGATGTGTCATGATAAAGACTCGACACTGAAGACTTCGTCAACATCCAAGGGGGAGTCTGTTAGTGCACTATGTCTATTGACTTCGTCTTGTATCGAGTCATGTAATAGGATAGAATAACCAGTGCTCGAGTTGCTAGAAACTGATTTTAGGGAGTTTATTAGTAATTCCGCTTGAAACTGCCAAAGACAAGTTCAAACGAAATTAACAATGTTAATTTCGCTTGAAAGTGGCTTTGTCCATTTCAAACGGAATTAGAACTCTATAAATAGGGGAGCATGCCGTGTCATTTGAAACGGAATTAGATCTTGTGATTCGGTAACGAAGTGCTGCCGAATTGTCTCCAGGTGCTGTAAGACTATTATATCAATACAGGAGACATTTAAATTGAATCGAGCGTCCGTTTCATTGATTCCGCCTTTGATTTGGATCCAAAACTCTTCTGAACGACTCATTTAGGTCGCACAACGATCCTACAGTTTGTTTCCAGGTAGGGTTTAGAATGTTTGAAGGAATGTCGGTTTTTCAGTATTCGGATTTTGTTGGTTCAATACCAACTCATCTTTAGTAGTGTTTGTTTGAGAACCTGATTCAGATACACAACGGTTCTCCAAAAGCTCAAAAAGAAAACTTGTGTTTCCCATAGACACAAACGATTACGTTTCAAATCAAGGGTCCCATCATTACAACCACTTGTTTCCAGGTAGGGTTTAGAATGATTCCTCTCAATTGAATAGACAGACACTTGCTTCATAGGACTCACATTAATCATCTCGGAAGTACTGAACAACCGAAATAACAGCTTCGGTTTCATCAGCTGCATCGTTTACCATGAAACGCATCCTTACAGAACGATCCTTGTTTTCTGTAACCAATTGGGAACCACATATTTGCTTCAAGATTTACGTCTGATGTCCAAGTTTGATCACATTTGACTTCATTTGTGGCAGTCCAACGACTTTCTTCCCAAGATTTGCTTCAAGATTTACGTCTGATATCCAAGTTTGATCACATTCTCTTTAATCTATTAGAACGATTCTTGTTTTGTCACGTATATTTCATAAGAAACTTTTCGTGCACTGAACCTTCAGTTGTGTACGCAAATTCACCACCGGTTTCTACAGCACAAGCACATACACCGGTTTCCAAGTAGGGTTTAGAATGTTTGAAGGAATGTTGGTTCAATACCAACTCATCTTTAGTAGTGTTTGTTTCAGAACCTGATTCAGATAAACAACGGTTTTCCAATTCTAGAGTAAGCAAATACACAACGGTTCTCCAATTCCAGATCAGTAATGAACGTTCAGTTGTGTACACAAATTCATCACCGGTTTCTACAGCACAAGCACATACACATGGAGAATGTTCTCGAAATTGAAGGAAAAGAAAAAATGGTTGCTGATGTTTTTCACTATCAGGATTTTGTTGGAATGTTGGTTCAATACCAACTCTTCGTTAGTAGTGTTTGTTTGATCTTCGTATTCTTGGTTCAATACCAACTCATCTTTATATGAGAGTATGTTGATATAGGAGAGGAGATGCAAAACAAGGATCGTTCTAATAGATTAAAGAGAATAAACCATTTTTTACTCATAGTATACGGGTCGTATACTATTATACGGCCCGTATACAGCATGTGAAAAAAATTTACAAGCTCGTATACAATGTATACAATGATCGTATACGGGCCGTGTACTATTATACGGCTCGTATACTATGGGTAAAAAATGGTCAAAAATGGTTTATTCTCTTTAATCTATTAGAACGATCCTTATTTTGAGAACCTGATTCAGATTTAAACACTAGCAGAAGAACCCGACACGTCTTCTACTAACTGCTCGAAATCTCTTTCATTTCTTGGCTCGTTCTAATAGATTAAAGAGAATAAACCATTTTTTACCCATAGTATACGGGCCGCGTATACTATTATACGGCCCGTATAGACCATGTGAAAAAAATTTACCAGCTCATATACAATGTATACGATGATCGTATACGGACCCGTATACTATTATACGGCCTGTATACTATTATACGCCTCGTATACTATGGGTAAAAATGGTAAAAAAAAATGGTTTATTCTCTTTAATCTATTAGAACGATCCTTGTTTTGAGAACCTGATTCAGATTTAAACAATGCACGACATGTCTGTAAAAAAATACAACTGATTACTCGGTCGAATAATGGCCAATAAGAAACAAATCTGTAAAAATACAACTGATTACTCGCCATTCTCTTGCACCTTTTGCAGACATGCACCTTCAACTATGTTGGTTCGATTTAGTTTTTTCCGACTGTTTCAGTTATGATTCAATAAATAATATCTGATTGAGAAGCACTAAAACGGTTGCGGTTGTCCAATTCCATATCAGTAATGTAAGGAGAAGCGTTGAGATAACGGACATCCATCAAGCTCAATCCTTCCTACATTATTGTAAATTACCACATCACCCCCACCAGATACATCTTCCAACTTTCAAAATTCAAATCAAACTAACACAAAGTATCTCGAATGTATATTATTCATATATTACAAATTAATCATTGAAGGAAAAGGAGAACTAGAATATCGATATGGTTGGTGTAAAAGCTCACATTTTACTACATTGACTATGTGTTATAATTGCGAGATGTAGATGCATTCGGGAATTAAACGTGGAATCTGTAATGATGTTTGGGAATTAAATGCATGTACGTGACAAAACAAGGATCGTTCTGATAGATTAAAGAATTAAATGCATGCACCTGTCAGTCTGCCATGTCTTTTGACAAATCATCTGCTTCCTGAATCTGAATCTGAAAGTTAACTAGACCCCTCAAGTTGTCATTCATAACAACTAAGCGTCTAGAGAAGAGTATGTTGATATAGGAGAGTTGATGCAATTTTCCAAGCATTCATAGCCACCGTTTCCGTAGTCAAAGGCGGTCTCGGTTGCATATTTTAGAGAGACCTTTAAGTACGGATCCTACTGCTGCATTTGGAACAAGAAGTCCAACAATCCGTTCATTATCTGTTGTTGTCCAAACAATATGAATGCACGCAACGAATTTGACAACTGGTCAAATCACACACTATAAAGTGTAAACTTATCGTGTGTTGTAGTTTGGAAAGATGACCGAATAGAGATCTGAATCAGGTGTGCATTGTTTAAATCTGAATCAGGTTCTCAAACAAACACTACTAAAGATGATCTGAATCGGGTTGTTAATTTTAATGAAGCAATGAAGATTGAATATGCAAACCGCATTCATTTTGTATACGGAAACATTGGCTATGGGAAATACAAACCCGACACGTCTTCAGCAACCATTTTTCCTTTTCCTTCAAATTCGAGAACATTCTCCCTAACATGAGAAACGAAAGAGATTTCGAGCAATTCGTTGATGACATGATAGATAAAGATCCCGACACATGTAACATCTAGTTATATTCCTACATCTATACCTTTTGTCATGACAAACTATGTGACATGTGTCTAGTCTAGTGGTCCCGGTACTACAACTGCATTTTGAACAAGAACTCTAACAATCCGTTCATTATCTGTTGTTGTCTTAACAAATATGACTGCACGGATTGTTGGACTTCTTGTTCCAATGCTCACACAGGGTGATAAACAAGGCTGATACGAACACATACCAACTGATTCAAATTTAAACAATGCACGTCTCAACTGAGATAACGGACATCCATCAAGCTCAAAAAGAAAACTTGTGTTTCCCATAGTCACAAACAATTGCGGTTTGTATTTCGCATAGCCACCGTGTCACACCCCGATATTTCCACGTATTACCGGTGGGCCCGGTGGGGATTATCGTGACGTAGTTGATATCGTCATAGTCAAACAACACAATTGTAAATGCACAGCGGAAGCAAAAGACAAATATATTACAAACCGATATAAAGTAATATCAAAGTATTACAAACGGCATGTAAAAGATCCACAGGCGGATCAACAGATAAAAGAAACTTTGTTCAACAGACTTTAAGGCATCCAAGCTTGCGAGACTCTTATTGATGCTAAGGAGAGGCCAGCCTATTACGAGTAGTACCTGCACTTAGCTTTTTTGGGAAAATACGTCAGTTTACACTGGTAAATACAATTAACTGACTCATTTTGAAAAGGTTTAATAAAATTGATTTGAATGCACGTGGCACAATACTTTTTATAACTTGGGATAATTATTTGAATATAATACTTGTAAAAGAATTACATGTTTCTCATGCGTTCAGTAGCCCGGTTCGTGCCGGGTTAAAGATTAATAGACACACCACAGGTATAATGCCCACAAGGTTGAATCCTTTAAGTGGGATACCAGTTTTTACATATGCAGCTGTCAGGTGTACGCCTACACCCCGTGCTTAGGTCGTGGCCATTTCGTAAATGATGCCAAGGATATCCGGGACATAGTCATTAACTCCCCAAGGCGTTTAAGCAACAAAACATATTTTTTTAAATGGGTCATCTCGATAATACTTAACCACCAATCGATTAAGGTCGAATGCCCGACCAAGCGGTATTTTATATACCGTACCCCAAGCCCGTATAAGGGAAAATAAGTTAAAAGTATTTACCTGAGCTAAATATAAATTCAATCCCAGCCGTATCAAAATCAGCAAGTACAGATAGCTTTTACTGGGCTCCTAATCTGGAACGAAGGTTTTTAATAACCTATTAGAATCCTAACGGGTCTTTAATTAAGCCTTGACTTAGACCGGTTAGTTTTCAAAAGGAAGACACGGTTCAACGCATGATAAAGCGAAGAGCGATTTAGAATGTGGTTTTGACCCGACAAGCTTGTATGCTTGTTAAATATGGGTAACTTGAACACACTCTGGATTTTGAGGTGAAAACAATATGGTTTGACCCGTTTCGGCTAATGTATGCAAACTAGTTACATAAGCCGATCCGAACGCGGAAAGTGCTTAACGGTTAACCAAATGAGTCATATGCAAGTTTCCTAAGTTAATATGCCTTTAATATGTTGTGACATCAGTAAGATATCTTCTATTATCCCCAAAACGGATTTAAACTCAATTTACGCCCCGTAGGGGTATTTTAGTCATTTTAAAGGTTATAAAAGAGTTTAATTATTAACCTGAGTTATAGGTCTGATATAATCAGTAAAAATACTTAGTTTAATAAATTATAACAGTAGGGTATCATATATATGTGAAATTTATTAATTATAACCATTCTATGCACCGTATGGGCGTTTTGGTAATTTCACATAAGCTTGAAAGGTCAAAACCGGAAACCTGAGTTTAAAACTTTTCGCTACTGTTAAAATATGAAAATTTACTGAATACATTAGTAGGCATCGACCCTTATATGTTTAAAATAGTTTTAATACATACTATGCGTTAAAAACGCTTAAAGGGCGATTTGGAGCCATTTCCGGGTTTTCAAAGGAAAGCTGATATTTTTATTATTCCAGAAGGCTCAAAACATTTTATTTATCATTTAAAATCAGTAGCAAAAGGTTTGGGGTCAAAAGGATTTGTAAAACTCATTTTATAGCCCAAAAGGGCAAAACCGACAATAAACGAATTAAGCTTAGAACTCTATGTTATGCTCAGCTTAAAAATAAATAAAAATCTTCAAAAATCTCAAAATATTATTTTATATCAGTAGGTGAAAAGTTTGGTATAAAAAATTGGGCTTAGATAGGCTATATGCCAATTACGCCACTTAATTACTAAAAAACTTTTCATTTACGCTAATGAGCATAACTTCTATTCTAGACCTCAAACTGATGTCAAACATTTAGGGACAAGTCTATGAATCAGTAATGAGGGTTTCTATTCTTTTACTTTTTCAAAAATCACGTTTTAAGGTCATATGGGCATAATGGTCAACATTTAAGCATTTAACGGAAACATGCATATGAATCGGATAACTAATGAACCAAGTTGTATAATCTCAGAGGGTTATACTTATAGGTAACTTGGTCCTAATAAAGCTCTAAGGCATTTCTAAACTATGCTCAAACGGGTCAGAACTGAAAGTCAAAGCAGAAGTCAAACTATGCGACTTTCGGTCCCGAACCGAGCCTAAACTGGAAATTATCGGGTTGAACATGTTTAGGCATGTTCTTATACTAATTACCAAGTTATATTAATGATAAAACAGGTTGCATAGCTTCTACATTGCTAATTATGCATTAATTTGAGAATAAGTTTCCTGTTGACTTTTTAATATCAAATTTGACCCGACATTTGACCAAGCTACGGTGATAATCAGTAGGTGCCCTCTTAGGGGTTTATTACCTACACCATTACCAACTTATAACTACTCTTAATTTGACTAATGACTGGATCATTTAGTGTTTAATCACAAAGTCAAACCTTAACTATGATAAGTTTGACTTTTGATCATTAAACTAATCAAAGCTGAAATAGGAAGTTAAGGATACTTACAAATGGGTCCTTATTACTGAAAAGAACTCCAAGGAAGTTCCAAATACTCAGGATCCCCCAGAAATGAGGAGATAGCAAGGTTGGAATGAAATGGTGATCTTGATCAAAGAAACCCATCCTTATTTATAGTCTTTGGAGGATGATTGGATGATGACAAGTGTTTGAAGGGGTTAATCAGATCACTACACTTGTTATGACAGCTGTATAATTGTCTTGGAGCCCAAGGATTCGGTTTTGATTGGTTAAAAATGGAATAGAGTAGTTACCAAGCAAAAATTCGTATCTGGAACATGCTTACGGACCATAAGGTCCAGTGCATACGGTCCGTAAGGACCTGGTCAGCAAACAGCAACTTTCACTTGTTGACAGATTTAGCCCCTGCACTTCCAAATGCCATTTCCGACACGTCTAAGGCATGTTAAACCATTTTTAAGGCTCTACAATGATGCCTAAGTATGGGGAACATGATACATGCTCAAAAATATGGCGGATGTCGGTTCGTTTGGTCGTACGGTCACGTTGTTCGATTAATTACGATGAAACACGGACGGACGCGAAAAACGAACCAAATTACGCGACGAATGGAATTTTATCAAGCCAATCACTAAAATAAAATATTTTAGTGCTTACATAAATTTTTGGGTGCCCGGGTATATACAGATTGCAAGATATGCGCGAAAATGCAAACTTGTGCACTTTTTGACACTTTTAGTCCCTGCATGACATAAAAGTTTATTTTTGCGCACCAAGCACCTTCAATCCTATACCTAAGCTATATTAAGGATAATTAGGGTATGTTTAACTCATGGTCATATTCCGGAAGGTCCGATACCCTACGAATCGACATACTTTTGCAGTTTGACGCAATTGGTCCTTCTATTACGCAATCTTGCGCATCTCATCATTTAATGGCATTGAAGCCTCAACTAATCCATATTAGGCATTCTTGAAAGTATTATTAAACATCACGATGCTTCGGGTTCGTTAATAGGTCATTCAGAGGTATAATTAAACATATTGACGCTTTTACTCCCTCCAATTTGTAAAGTTGCGCGTAACTTTCCTTATAGGCATAAAAACCTTAGTTGGCCAATAGTTGGCATTCCCGAGGGTATAATTAAGTATCATGAAGCTCCCGGTTTGTTAGAAGGTCACTCAGAGGTAAGAATTTACATGTTGACGCTTTTAACCCTTCACCGCGCAAACTTTTAATTAATTACGCAAACGGCTACACTCGATCAACAAGTGGCTCATTTGTGAATATACTCATCATGAGGGGTTATTCAGAAACTTATTTTTGGTATGATAACACTTCCAGTCCTTTTATAATCAAGGTTTTCGATTTTTCGAAAAATTAGTCCCTTAATTTCAGTGTTTGACTTCATTAGGGTTTATTACACGTGTCGATACACCATTTGACGTGATTTTACGAGGTGTTACACACCGTTTTCGTAGTAAAAAACGGTTGCGATTTGCACATTCAATCTTCAATACTTCATTAAAATACCACTAGTAGGAGAACCCGCCACGTCTTCATGTTACGGAGAATGTTCTCGAAATTGAAGAAAAAGGAAAAGATTTGTTGAAATCGCAGAAAAGAATAAAAAAAGATGAATTGAGGCGTGCATTTGGAACAAGAAATCCAATAATCCGTTTATTATCTGTTATTGTCTAAACAATATGAATGCACACAACGAATTTGACAACTATGACAGCTTATTAAAAGTAGCAATCACCTCCAATCATTTACTGGTCAAATCACACAATATAAAGTTTAAAGTTATCGTGTGTTGTAGTTTGGAAAGATGACCGAATAGAGATCTGAATAACAAAATGTGGAGAACTTGTTTGTGTCGGGTTCTTCTGCTAGTTATTCGGAATGTTTCGGATCATCATAGAAGACGTGTCGGGTTCTTCTGCTAGTGGTTTCTGTAACCAATCCATAATCACCCTTGGTGGTTTCTGTACCCAACCCCGCCGATAACTAGCAAAATCGATAAATAACCAACACGAAGATCTCTGCGATCACTAAGGTTTCCATCAACGGACTGATCGGCAACGTTACTCTACTTGTGCTCCGATTTAAGCGGCGTGTTCCGATCAACGTTTATCGACATTGTTAAAGGTGATGAAGAGTTTAGAAACCCTTGAATGATTGTCTTTTTACCGGAAAAACGTGATACTTGAAAAAACATCCTTATATACGGACCGTATACAGTTATACGGCCCGTATACATTTGGTAACATCAAAAACCTCACAAAATAAATCCATTGAGCCGTATACGTTTTACAAATCGTATACACATGTATCGGCTCGTATAACTATATACGGGCCGTATATAGTAAAATCAAAAAAACATTCCCTGCGCATTTTCCTATTCAAAAACATTCTATACGGACCGTATAACTGTATACGGCCCGTATACAATAGGGGGTGTGAAAATAAGATATAGGGTATGTGGGAATAAGGGGGGCCAAAAAGAAAAGCGAACCAAGCCATGTGATGCCACTGCAAAGGTCTTGTCTTGTCGAATTCAAACATTTAACATGGGTGTACATATTGGCACACCCAAATGCCTATATGCACACCAAAAAGGGTTTTTTTGTCCTATATACACACCCTGCAGTGTCGAACTGTGGCCAAAGCGCGGCGTTTTAGTTCGGTCAAATGACCCGTCAGACACCTGTCAGTCTTTGTCTGGTTAACCAGACCAAAACGCCGCACTTTGGCCACAACTCAACACGGCAGGGTGTGCATATAGGACAAAAAAACTCTTTTTGGGCTTACTATTTACACACCAAGTGTGCAAATAGTCTCCCCCTTTAAATAGATTAAGTTTTACTTCTATCTTCTATCTGTACTTTAATTGAGGGTGGAGTGTATGATTCAAACACGTTAGGGTGTTTAAGTTTTCTTTATCCAATAATCACATACAATGTCAACTCCTCTCCCCCCATTCACTTCCCATTTTCTACTTAAACACTAGGAATGATTTAAACACCCACTTAATTAAAAAAAAATTGATTGGTTCTCTATCTCCTCTCTCCTCTTTCCTCCATTTCTTCTTCTTCACCTTCCGTGAATACTCACCGCCCACACCCATTCTCTCCTACTCCCCACTCACCGATTATCCATCCGAAATCATCCCCTATGCGGCAACCCCACTCACCGATCCACCTTCTGTGAATCATACTCTCCCCCCCTAATGAACATAAACGATTAATTTGACTTGAAACAAATTTAATATGCAACTTAAAAGAGAACATGCGTGGGTCGAACCACATGATTTTATTTATAGATTTAACACAGGCTAACGAATCTAAAAACAATGAATATGAGCTGTTTCATATATTCACTTTGTTTTTAAAAAAAGAAAACAAATGAAATATAATAACTCATAAATTCTCCAAAAAAAACATATGGAAGACTTAGAATCAAATGAGTTGTTGATCATATTCCAAATACAACTTCATTTTTCATAGACTTGTATATAATCTTTGGTAAATCATTTTATCCTGGTTAGTGGTTACTCTATGTGTAATAATAAGGTAGATAAATTTATGTTGTAATTTGAGTGTGTCTATGTTAATTATTAGGAAATACAGGAGAATTTATTTTCCTGTGTTCATATCGATTGAGTAATCAAACACCTTTTCTTATCTTATACTATGTTTTCTACTTACAAAAGAATTTATTTTCCAAGAATATTATTATCCACAACTCTAAAATCATTCAATATGGACTCATCATTATGAATCACCTAATTTGTGCAGAGCTTTAGTTTATAAAACATATCATTTACGAAAAGAGTCAATAACTTTGATTATTTTAACCAACAAACACACGAAAAGAGTCAAATAACTTTGATTATTTTAACCAACAAACACAAATAGAATTCATTTTATCTAAAAGCGACACTTTGTATATTACACGGGTTAAAGTATAACTTTTTTTTTAATTCTGAATCAGTGGTACAGGTATCATTTTATAATGATAATAATCTTCTATCTTCTACTACCAAATAAATAAATACAAAATTGAACACGTGTCACCGTCATACACCTCAGTAGGGATGAGTGTGGTACCGGTACCGAAATCATCAAAATTGGGTACCGGTATCGAAAATGTTCGGTACGGTACCAGTACTAGCATTTGAAGGTAAAAAGCAGTATTTTACCGGTAACGCTACCGAAATACCAAAAAGTGGGTACCCAATTGATACTGAAAAAAAATTTTGATACCGGTACCCAGGACTAAATGTTCATCCCTACACCTTACTACTTTTCAGCCAAAAGCCCTCCATGACTTTAAATAAGTAAATATTTATAAACTAGGTTGTTACCCGTGCCGCGCGTTGCGGCGGCAACATCAGTTTGTGATTTCGTTACGGTTTTACCCATAAGATATTTTTGTTAAGAAAAATTAGGGTTCAAGACTATCTTGTCCGTGCAGGACATGAATTCTAACTAAAGCAACAAACTTACTACTTGCAGAAAGAATTACATAGTTGAAAAAACTCACCGTTGACTCCAAGAGTATAGGATAGCCGCTTGTTGTGCGATCTAATCGTCTCCAAACTTTCAGCGAAAATCGAGTACTTGTGCTTCATTTCCTCACTACTTTGGTACTTCCTACCAAAAGAAACATCAACGTCACTAATTTCGGAAAAAAAACATTTAACATGACTATGATAGAATGAAACACAAACACGTACTTGTAAACTTGCCACTCGTACGGAGGACCATAACTGCAGCGTTTGCTATTTCTGTGCTCAAATTTAAGAGCTACCCCTGTGGCACCAGGACCAGATATTCGTTCGGTTCCACCGGAAACACGACGACCTACAAATACCTCACCGAACCCACCTTTGCCTAACTTCCGCTCAACCTTATATAGTGGCGATCCGCCTACTTGAACCTAAAAGTCAACCAATAAAACGATACAATTGGAATATTCAGACAGCTTGACGATTAAAACTCAACAAATTCGTTATAAAATTTGACTTGTAACTGCAATCTGAATGCCTAAAAAATTAACTTAATTTCCTTAACAACACAAAGCATCTATCTTTACATAACAACTATAAACAGACATCCAAAATAATTTCATCTAAATCAAACATTTTAAACATTTCAAACACAGAAAATAGAATAAAGTTAGAAAATTTATATACCCTATCAGGAAATCCCCAAATCCAGCAGAATTAACACATGAATCCAACTGTAAATCAATATAAAAAATGAAGTTAAAAAACCATATTAAAAAAAAACAAAAAAAAACAACCAACACTAAGATATCCAACTTCCACTCTGCAAAACAGAGTAAATGCCCCTCATTTCCCATCTTTTTTTTTCTCAAATGCCATCACATTCTTGTGATCTAAAATTCTAATCAACACTTTCATTATAGAGCATTTTGTGATCTAAAATTCTATTAAATTTAAACAAAACAATCATTCAAATTCCCCTGATCGAACTTAATAAATCTGGTACCTTGCATGTCAATTAAATTCACACAAAAAAAAAGACAAATCTGATCAAACCAAAAACCATCGAGACTAATCAGAATCAATTAACAGAATAATTAGTTAATTAGAATGATCAGTTGAAATCGCACTTACAGTAGAAGAAAATTACAACATCACCATGATCAGAGGAGACGATTTAGGGCAGAGAAAACATCGGTTGAAATTGAATAGATACATACCTGGAGTTTGAAGACTCCTCACCCTTCGGTCATCGGTTTGTGATGGTCCACGCGCCAAAGTACGGCCGGCTCCGCCGTAGCAACGCCGTGGCGCCGTGTGTGGTTAGCAAAACAGGGTGGTCGGCCTCCTTTACTGTCTCATCTCCGCCTCGGATGCAAGATTAGCGAAGTCTGATGATAGCATCGAAGGTGCGATCTTTGGTTCAACTTGTGTGGCCATTTTGTGAAAGGGGGAGAATGGAGGAGAAGGATTCGGGATTCAGAAAGAAGTCTCTGGTTGAGGATTAGGGTTTGGTATGATTAAAAGAGAAAGGATCTGGAAGAAGGTTTTAGGAGAAAGGGTAGAGGTGAATAAGACAAATGAGGGCACTGTTCCTAAGACATTCATCAATTGTATATATACTGGAATTTTTACCCGCCGCACGTTGCGGCGGCGTAAAAACACAGCGTACAGACTTAAGCAACTGATTGCGATTTTTTATTATACAATGAGAACCAAAATTACAGTGTGCTTTTCATGCTTTGATTGATTGCCACTGCAGTTGCCGGTGTCATTTCTTGTTGTAGCATTCCTGACAATCAAAAATAAGGTTATATGTTGGTTAGCTTCAAAGTTACAGCAAGTTTATTGGGGGCACAAAGCGAACTAAGAATGTGGGCCTAATACACGCACCTTTAAAGGTTTCAATAGAAGTAGAGGTAAGTACCTCAGTTTGAAAAGCGACGCTTCTTTCTCAATCCAAGTTCGAGTATTGATACTTAATTTTAACTATCACAAAATTATAAGCTAAAAAAGTAAATAAAAGTATTAAACATGAATACAAATTAAGAACAAACCATAAAACTACTACATAAAAAAAGGAGGAACAGCTTTATAACCTTGTGCGATTACATCTGTGGTGCAGCAAGCGATGGCGATTGTGTTGACGATGGTGGTTTCACGCTGTGGAGAACGAATTCGGTGCCACATGCGGTGGGTAATGGTTTGGGATAACAAATAGTAGACGCCTGTAAAAGGCAAGGGAGCACATAGTTTACTCTAAACTACCTTACAGTATAAGAAGCAAAAGTACCAACGTTACTTTAAAGGAAAATAAAATTACTCCATATTACTCCAAATATACAAGGACTTCCAAGTGCGGCGGGGTATTTCATTTAACGTTACTTCAAAAAAATACTATTATACAAGAAACGACCACTTAAACTATATCCATAACTGTTTTGCGTATGAATTAGCAGTTCAGTTGAGCGAACAGTTGGTTTATGTTTTGGTAATTTTACCCTTTAGTGTTCCCAGAGGTATTCCAAAAAGCACGAGTCTGGTTGTTTTTTGGGTACCTTTAGGCTTTTAGATTGCTATAGTTCTCCCCAAAACAGCACAAAACTTTCGGGTGCAGTTGGTTTCGGTATCTTTACCTTCAGTGTAGCAAAAGGCATTCCAAAATTTTAGTCTCCTGTCCCTGCAACCTGATGCAACCATACCCACCAGGGCTTATCATTTTAAAATAATGGATTCCATATCTTGAATTAGGTGGGTAATCAAAACGTTTCTAAATTTATAAGAAAAAAGTAAGGAGCGGTGTTTCGAGAAAGCTAGTATGAGCATAAAAGAATATCTTGATTTTAAATTTGGTAAAATACTGGATTTAAACGAAATTTGGATTTAAACTGTAACAATAGATTTAAACGAAATTTGGATTACTTTATGAATTAGGCACTATAATCAAAGTTTCAACATCTGCATATAAAAAGGATAAGAGTCAACAATCTGTTCTTGTGAATTTTACTAAGAGGTTGACAAATAAATCTAAGTATTGCATTTATATTTATATTTATATTTCAAGTGTAAATAACATGCAATTTGGAAACAAAGAACCTCTGAACCTTACCTTGCCTGCCGAATTAGCGTACTTGAAACCTAAATCACTCGGCGCAAAGCCTGAACATATTGGGAAAAGAAAAAGGTAGAGCATTAACTCATAAACTGCAACAAAACATATATATAATCAAAATGTAATGACATATTTGTATGCGCTTTGGAATGCTTAGGGGCATTTAGATTTTTTTAAGGGCCAAACAAAACACTTTTGGTTCTTTATCAAATTTCCAGCCCCCAAGTAAGATGCTTAGAGGACTAAATACATCAGTACGTCATAATTCGTCACCATACAGCAAATAAACTAAAGCACATCAACATGAACTGTCAAAACACGACTCGAACTAAGGCAACCAAAAAAATGATTCAGGAACTTGTATTAGATATAAATATATAACCAAACTGATACAGATGATTACGACATATATTTTCAAGAAAACAACTTTCAATTAAGGGAACTTTGTAATCGTTAATTAGAATTCCATGTTTTGAAAATTAACTGAAACTTTTATTTTGTTAATTCAACACATTCAATATGGCCTGATCACATATTACAGTTGAATCGGGTTGGGTTGACATGAAACAATTTAACCTCAAAATTATCTTTTTTATTTTATTTTATATGTTACTTCAATGGTTTAGATGCAGTTTTAAGCATCTCATGAATATGGTTCTATATTTTTCTAAACGAAGTTTGATGGATATTGGATATGACTACCAAGATGCATTACGAACGATCATTCATTCATTCAAATCTGGATCAATCAAAAATGAAAGAAAAAAAATCACTTAAAACTGCAATTTTGTATCTGTAGTTCTGTACATACCTGCCATATAATACCACACACTTGGGCATCTGATTACTGGAATTGGAAAGAGGAATCCTCATAAGATTGCTAGCAAGCTTGTTAACTGCATGTATCTTCACATCACAATTTCGAACCTCCTATTCTTGTACAAAAGAAATTGTTTAAATGAAATAACTTGAAACCATAAGCCTTGCATAAACTACGAAGTTTACTAAAAAATAAAAATGCAAAAGGAAGTATCTCTAAATATCAAGATCGGAGACAACTACGGTTATCACCAATCAAAATCAAAACGAAACAGACAAAATTTGCCACAAAATGGTGATAGATAACATTAACCATAACAGAGGTTTTAAATAAAAAAACCCCATCAAAGCATTTTCTTGAATACCTTACATACATAGTGCATCATCGAAAAATAGTAACCTAAATTGTCAAAGCATACCTGCTGGAGTCGTAATCGCCTAACGAAAGCCTTCAAGTTGGTTGTGGTTGTGTCGAGGGCGTCAAGTTTGAGAGCGGTGTAGTGTTGAGCGCTGTTGCTTGACGCCCTTCTGAGACTCCAAAGTTTAAAAAGAAACAGTCGATTTGTTAAACAATTTCCCAACTATCTTCGTAACGAACAATGAAAGCTGAAAAGAGTAACCTAAATTGCGAAGATCGTACCTGCTGGAGCCCTAATTTCCTGACGAAAGCCTTGAATTTGGTGGTGGTTGTCTCACCGGAGTTAATGGCGTTATCTCGTAGAAGAGTGCTGGTGAGGGACGGATGGATTACGTGATGCCGACTATAGCGGTGGTAGCCATTCCAAGCATCTGGTGGTATGGCAGGAAGTGGAAGGGTGAAGTGGTGTGGTAGGCGACACATTTTGCAGAGGTGGGAAGAGGACAGGCAGGTGGCGGTCATATGTAACCCGGAAACCTACACTGTTCCTAAGGCCTTCATCATTTGTATATATATATAAATTAGGAAAGAGCAACTTAATCCTATTTAAATATTATTTGTTTCTATTTTAACTCTTTTATGTCATAATAGATTCACCATTAGTTAAATATGATTATAGTTTACTCGTTATATATAAACCGTTAACTTATATTATAACTTTATAAAAACATTTTATCTTATAAAAACTAATCGCTAATTGAATCCACATAACAATTATTAATAAGAATGACAAATCTAATTAATGACATATCAATAAATTATTTTCATTTACTTTAAAATAAACAATATATCTAAAAGATAGACAATAATAAACATAATTTATTCATATACATTATTATTATTTAGTGTGACACTTAATTCCAGTCATTTGAATACCATATAGATTGAAGATCCTGTACATTAATTTAAAAATGTGAGAAGTGTGAGAAATATTATGGAGATGACATGTGTCCTCAATCTAAATTAATTCAAAAGGGTAAACACGTAATTTTCTTATTAATTTAATTAATTGATAACAGCCACCCTTAATTATAGGAATACGAATTAAGAATTAATCTACGAATTTGTGTCATCTCGTTCATCAATTATTAACTATGAAGATCGCATAATGAAAATTTATATAGTGTTATATGGTGTTTTTTGGTGTTATATAGTGTTATATGATGTTATATGGTATTATATGGTGTTATATAGCTTTATTTAGAGTTATATAGTGTTATAGTGTTATATTTTTTTGATAGCATGTCTATGATAGATGTATAGTGTTATATAATGTTATATAGTGTTACATAGTGTTATATGGTGTTACATAGTGTTATACGATGTTATATGGTGTTATGTAGTGTTATATGATGAATGTATAGTGTTATATATTTGTTGTAGCAGTTACATATTTCTGGATTTTTAGAATGTCCGGATTTTAGAATAAATTTAAAATTGAATCCCTAGAATTTAGGAGTGAATCGCTAGAATTTAGGAGATGTTACCTAATTTGAAACATATACAAAGACACTATTACCACTACAATTTTCAAATCGGTCCAAATAATTAAAACACAATTTATAATTTGGTCCCTATGATCTCAACCACTAGATCAAAGATCTAATGGTTTAAAACATTTCTTACACTTCTCACACTTTAGACACTTTGTACACTATCCCTACCCTATATATATATGATTAGCTTCAAGGGTGAACACTAGTGCAGCTTTGTGAACTGAGTGAACTAATCCTGGCCATACACGTGTGTAGATCAATGGCCAGGATTTGATGTTGAAATACACTATTGTATTTTACGATTTGATGATGAGATCCTGGCCATACACATGTGTTGATCAATGGCAGTATTTGTTCACTCAGTTCGCAAATACAGTAGTGTTCACTCTAGAACCCCACCATATATATATAGGGAGGAGCTCATGCGAGAACCACCATTATTGTGAGAACCGCGAGAACCAATGTAAACACAACCTAAAATAGCTAAAAAAACCTAACCCCCCCCCCCCCCCCACAAAAAAAAAAACCCTAAACCCCCACACCCACCCCCCTCCCCCCAAGCTAAATGCTAAAAACTAAAACCCCCAAAAAACCTAAAAAATATATATATATATATTTTGTGTGATTTTTAGTTATTTTTAGGCATTTTTGGTTGTGTTCACATTGGTTCTCGCGGTTCTCATAATAAGAGGTGGTTCTCGCATGATCTTCTCCCTATATATATATTACATATTATTTAGCATGCAACCCGTGTAATACACGCGCTATTATGGTATTTCGTGTTACTTATTAATATATGCCGATTTTTGTAATAAATTCGAGTTAGTTGTGTAAACTCTTATATTGTAATAAAAATATGTTTTATATAAAGTTTTTAGATATTATATAATCATATCTTTCTACTATAAACACCGTGTAATACACGGGTTTATAAGCTATTAATAATAACAATAAAATTAAAATAATATAAATCGATTCATGCTAGCAAATAGTTTGCAAAAGTTGTTGTCTGGAGATAAGAGTTAAGACCATACGAAGTGGAGGTGCATGAAATGTCATGTGGCAGCCATGTCAGCAGAGGGACATGGTAAAAAACATGGAGTGGAAGGGGTTTGAAAACGGCATTATTAAAAAAATAAACATCAACCAATCAAAACCAACCTTAAACTACACCCATCAATCAAGAGCCTCTATATCATCAAACAAAAGCCCTCCGTACTGGTGGAAAACCCCCCACCCTCTCCCCCACACCATTTCCGGGATGTTGCGCCCGACGTTGACTGTTTTCCACACCCACACTGTATATAATCTAAGATACACTGTATATAATCTAAGATAGAGAGGACAGGTAGCATTTCAATATTCTTATTTATTAGGTAGTATAGAAGACCAGATATATGTTAAAATTTTAGATTTTTTTATTTCATGGTATTATATAGTTATTTTTTTAAGTAAAACTTACTATTAGGTGATGATATTTTATTTACTAGGAAATAAATATATTCTATTTTTAAAAAATGGTAAACTCATTTAAAATTTAAAACTAATAATCTAGGAGAAAGTCCCATGGCTATAAAGCGGTATCTTGGGGTGAGATAAAATTTTGAGATCGACCTGGTGGCACAATGATATTCCAGTATTCCGTCAGTAATCCAAATTTCCGTTAAAAAAAATCTAGGAGGAAGAATATTCGGATCTTTGCTTTCACATCTCAGTTATCGTCTACACTTTTCTTTTCTTCCAATCTTTTTCTGCACCAACCATTCTCTGCCTCTTTCCTCTGCGTTTACAACTTAATTAATTTCATCTTTTTTCCTCTCATTTGATCCCCTTTACGCTGCTGCTGCTGCTGCTGCTGTGTTTCATCTTCAAGTATGTTATCATCTTCCCTTGATTTAGATTTGCTTCATGTTGTGTCGATTCCATCTACTATTATTATTAGTCATGAAAATAATTGCCATACAGATTTATGTTGTTGCAAACTGTTTTCTTCTTCTTTTTCTGGTGTTATTATTAATTTTCTTTTTATTGCCTGTAGATTTATTAATTCGAGAGAATATTCGATCATCATTGATTAATAATAAAAAAAATAAAAATAAAAAACATACAGATGCTTTTGGAGTTTGATGTTTATTATGTGTGACTATTGCTGATGATTCAAGCTAATTCTTGAGTTATTTCTTATATTGTTTGATGCATCTTCAAAAAAGAGGGGTTTGGGTTTTCATAATGATGAAATTTGTTTGATTGTTATCTGTTTGTGCAGTAATATGAATGAGGCTTCTTGTAATTGCATTTGTTTAATTGTTATCTTGTGATGCAGCAGCAGCTGCAGCTCAAATAAGCAATTTGTTGGATGATGGTTCAAGAATCCTGTATTTAGTTAGTTAGAAAGTCAATGAATAAGAAAGAACATATCGCGATATTTACGACCGCTAGTCTTCCATGGATGACCGGTACAGCGGTTAATCCTCTATTCCGTGCAGCTTATCTCGCCAAAGACGGATGCCGAAAGGTTACTTTGGTAATTCCCTGGCTATCTAAGAGCGATCAGGAACATGTATACCCTAACGATATAACGTTTAATTCACCCAAGGAACAAGAAAAATATGTTCGCCAATGGATTGAGCAAAGGACCGACCTTCCGTGTAGTTTCAACATATGCTTTTACCCTGGGAAGGTATATTATTATGCTGCAAACGAAGCGAACGAACACGAACAAGACCTTCATGAACACTTACTGAATGAGATTTTATGTTCGTGTTCATTTGTTAAGGAAATGAACGTGTTCGTTTGTTAATTTTAGGCAACGAACGTTGATAAAAACACAAATGAATACAAATTAATGTTCATGAACACAAATGGAAACACACGAACACAAACAAGCGTTTCCGAACTGAATATATAATACACTGCCACTTATGAAATATTTTATTTGTCAGAATTTTGAAGTATTTAAATAAAATATAAAAAATAAAAACACTAATGAACGATCGAACACGTTACCGAATGTTCACGAACATAAATGAACGAACGTGGCCTCTGTTCATGTTCGTTCATTTAACTAAACGAATGGAATTTCTTGTTCGTGTTCGTTTTCGTTTGTTTAATAAACGAACGAACACAAATGAACTTCCCGCCGAACGATTCACGAACTATTCGCTGAGCGTTTTGTTCGTTTGCAGCCCTAGCTACAAATTATCTTTTTGTTGTGAAAATTTGTTTGTTGATAAAAATCTTGAATTGTTTTTGTTTCATTCTGTTTAAAGTTTTCAAGAAGTAAAAGAAGTATTCTTGCTCTTGGGGATATAACAGAGAGCATTCCGGATGAAGAATCGGATATTGCGGTCCTTGAGGAACCTGAACATCTTACGTGGTACCATCATGGTAAAAGATGGAAGATCAAGTTCCGCTTTGTTATAGGAATTGTTCACACCAACTATTTGGAGTATGTGAAAAGAGAGAAAAACGGACGCGCTTATGCGTTTTTGCTCAAGTACATTAATAATTGGGTGGCTGATATATATTGTCACAAGGTATGTTTCCATATATCCAATTTCTTTAATGGAAAGATATGATCCATACACGCAGGAGTTCCTTGATCCCGACCTCCGGTATTCTCGAAGAAGGATATACACTTTGACTTTAGAAGTTAAAAATATACCATATAGTTAGTATGTTATAAACAAACAAACGTACCCTGTAAAATCCCACTCATTGCAGATCTATTGATGTTTATATATGGTAGTTAATTTTACATCAATAATTGCGAAAGGATTCTTGTTGGAATTTAATTTTAAGCTATGCAGTTAATATCGGTGATATATCACCGATGTATCGGTTGTCGGTCTCCATGTAAAATATCCATGCCAAATATCGGTACCGATATTATTGGTGATATTGACCGATATTTTACTGATATACGACTTATTTTTCAGATATAAGTACCTTTCTTCTTGGTTCTACCATTCCTCTTTCTTCTTATTGCTGCTATTAATGTTTTAAGTTAGTGTTTTAAGTCTTAATTAGTTCCTACTTGCTACAAATGTTAGTGTTTTGCAAGTTGCAAAAGGTTAATTTGTTAATGGTAGGAGAGTATACTGAATTGTTAGTGTTAAATTGCTATATATATATACATAACTTCTGCATGATATTAAAATTACCGATATCCCACCGCGATAACCTGTATTTCAAATATCGGTCCTTGACTGATATCCGATATTTTACCGTATTAACTGCATAGATTTTAAGAAGTAAAAATATACCATATAGGTGTCAATTTGTAGCTTTGCATATGGCCAATTGCAAGTTCGGGAATATATTTCATTTTATAACTAACATGTCACAAACTTGTGTGTAAATACGTAGCTTTGCATACAACCAACTGCAGATTCGTGACATATCATAAACTTGTGGCAGGTGATACGGTTATCTGGTGCAACACAAGAACTTCCAAGATCTATTATTTGCAATGTTCATGGCGTTAACCCGAAGTTTCTTGAAATCGGGACGAAAAAGAAAGAACAGCAGAAACTTGAAAGTCAGGCATTTACGAAAGGTGCATATTATATCGGTAAAATGGTGTGGAGCAAAGGCTACAAAGAGCTTCTTAATCTTCTTCAGGATCACCAAAATGAACTTGATGGACTCGAAGTTGATTTATTCGGTACCGGTGAGGATTCTGATCAGATACAAGACGCTGCTAAAGAGTTGAGTTTGACCATCAGGGTCAACCCCGGGCGCGATCATGCGGACCCTATATTTCACGAGTAAGTTAAGCTAGAAGTTGACATTTTTTGCTTCTCGAACTCAACGCTATAGACTTGGATCAAATATTTTGTTTGGAGTAAAATGCCATTTTCGTCCCTGAGGTTTGGCCAATTTTACGACCGTCATCCAAAGGTTTGTTTTTCCCCATCTGGATCCGAAAGGTTTGAAATCTTGCCATTTTCATTTGGCTCGTTAACTCCATCCATTTTTCTCCGATAAGTCAGGGTATTTTCGTCTTTTTTGTAAACTTAAAGGGCAATTTGGTCTTTTTCACCTTATGTATAATCATTTAGCATAATTTAACCCTTACTAAATAAAAAAGACGAAAATACCCCTGAATTAACGGAGAAAATGGATGGAGTTAACGAGCCGAATGAAAATAGCAAGATTTCAAACTTTTTGGATCTAGATGCGGAAAAACAAACCTTTGGACGAAAGTTGCAAAACTGGCCAAACCTCAGGGACGAAAATGGCATTTTATTCGATACTTTGTTTCTTAAGTTTTCCATTCTGATCTCTGTCACAGTTACAAAGTGTTCCTGAATCCAAGCACGACAGATGTCGTCTGCACAACAACCGCAGAAGCGTTAGCCATGGGCAAAATCGTCATTTGTGCAGACCACATCTCGAACGAATTCTTCAAACAGTTTGCCAATTGCCGAACCTTCAAGGACGGAAAAAGTTTCGTCGAAGTCACACGCCAGGCGTTGACCGAACAGCCGGCCCCACTAACCGATTCAGAAATGCACGAGCTTTCATGGGATGCTGCAACTTCACGGTTTCTAGAAGCTGCAGAACTCAACAAGATCCCTGATCAGAAACCAACTAGATCAGATTCTAAAAGCTTTATGTCATCATCGTTGAGTTTTAACAAAATGTCTGAGGATGCATCTGCGTTTATGCATTTTGTTGGAACCGCGCTTGTGAGCCCAGTGCCAGACGAACAACAGATTAAAGAACTCGGGTTGAACATCACAAGTAAAAAACATGGATTTTTTACTCGAAAAGTTGCGTCTTGAAGTCGTATCTTTCGGTCTGCTTTAAAAACTAGGGCAAAATAGTCATTTGGTTGGAACCTGGTTCTTTTTAGTTATTTGTTTGTTTTTTGGTTTGGTTTGGTTTGGTTTAATATTGTGTAATAGTTAGTGATATTGTAACTTTTAGTGCTTTGTGACCATGATAGCTTATGCTTATTTCACATATTTGCCCTTTTGATGCATCTTTTCTACAATATTTGATATGTAGCTAATTTTTTTTGTTTTAATAAAGAATAACCATATAGACAAACCACTATACAAGTCTTGTAACATGAACATGTTAAAGATAAATAAAATGTCATATATACAGCAAGTTTTTACAATTGAACTTTACATTTTTGATGATCGAAGGCAGGCGCGATTAACTTGATAACCTTAATCACGGCCCGATTGCTTCCATCCGCCAATGTTCCCATCCGTTGGATCAAAACCTCGACTTTTCTGAAACAATCAAACACTTGAAGTCAAACTCTAAAGATTGAGGGTTCCTCAAATATGGACCCTGAGTTTTAATTTTTTTACAGTCGAGTGAGTTACCTGATGATGCTTGGTCCAATATATTTTCACACAAACCAGGTTTTCAAAATTAAAGATAATAATATTTTACATTTTAGATCAAAGTGGTTTCAACACAAACCTGGGCAGTAAAATTGAGACCGATTCTGATCTCGCCACAATGCGCATTGTCCTTCATAACGCTATATGATTTTGCAGGAATATCTCCTTCGCGAAACAATGCATCCAACGAGATACTGAACAAGTACATAATATCAAACACTCAATTCAGTTTTTAACCGATGGACCCAAGATTTTTTTTTATGGAGGGCTATCGAGAAAGTTGCCCAGACGTTTAAGGGGGTCGAGCGAGTTTTTTTACCTAAAATTAATACAAAATTATTTTATTTATTTTTTATTTTTATTATTATTATTTTTTTTGGGGGGGGGGGGGGGGGGGTATAACTTTCTTTTATGTTAACAAAATCGACTTGAACTGGTACGAGGTGTATTTTAGGAGGTGTGTGTTTGCTCTTAAAAAAATCACTTGCCTCGCATGGCCGACCAAGTCGTCGGCACTACCAGAATCGCTGTCCATTATTTTGATCTTTAAATCCGTCGAATCTTTACTCGATACGTCGAACAAGAACGTCTCATTCCATACCGGGTTAGACCCTTTACCTATACTAACATCATTTTACATACGACTCAAATTAACAACATTTTGTAAAAGTATTATATATAAATGATGGAGGATACGTGCCTGATGCAACGGTACTTTTCTTTTCTTGAGTCTTGAACGTTAGAATAACATATGGGTCCATGTTAACTGCAAAAAAACATACGCTTTTTAAGCATGTTTTCGTTCTATAGTTTTCGACACATAAGACACGTCGCTAGTCTTGCAACAACATTGTGACCAAAAACCCAGTCACAAATAGTTAGTTGGAAATACTTTGCAAACGTGTTTTTGCAAAATTGGTATGTTGCCAATCCGTTGAAAAGATTTGTGGTTGCAACACGGTCACAAGTTGTTAGCAAAAGTGGTTAATTTCTGTTGCAACTTCGTCGCAAATTTAGTGACAAAGCTATTTGATTTTCCTTGACAAGAATCGGTCGTAAAAACCATATTCGATAGATTTATGTTAGTTCTATCTGTCACAAAGAATGAGACTATGCATTGCAACAGCATTGTGACATACACCCCCCCCCCCCCCTCCCCCTCACACACACATATAGTTTGTTGGAAATACTTTGCAAACATGTTCTTCGAAAAGTTGCATGCTGCCGATCCATGAAAATTGGTCGTGGCAATACTGTCACAAATTGTTCTATAGCAAATCGTCTCATATTACGACCAAAATTTGGTCACTATCATTTGACAATCCCTATTCTAATCAAATGAAATAGACCCTTTTCTTTTAGGAGAATATATCCGTTTTTGATGTTTTCATCACAAATCCATTGCAAAAGACTTCTCGACAAAGCTTGATGCTTTCATCACAAATCCGTCGCAAAACCAATTTTTTTCACAGATTTACCCCGGTTTAATCGGTTACAAATTGCTGTTTCAATGTGGTGACAACCGATAAATCCAATAAGAACGAGATGAAAGGACTTACAAATGATGTCGGTGTTTTCGAGGCCTTTGGCGCTCACAAGACTAACTTCAAGAATTCCTTCTGGCATATTTGACCACAAAAAGATATAAAATTTTTGGTTTTCTTTAGAACATGAATATATATATTTAGGTGGGATTTGTTTCAAAGGCTGTGAGACGTATTCGCTAGTTTTTGGAATTGAAAGAATCAAAGACTACAAATTTATTTTAGAGTAAATTACTTTTTAATCCCTGTGTTTTAGTGGTTTTAACCATTTGAGCCCAAAATCAAAAAATTTAACGTCCTGAGTCCCTAGCCATTTATTTTATAACGTTTTGAGTCCAATTTTGTTCATTTTATAACGATTTGAGTCCAAAAAATTGGACTCAAAAGGTTAAAATTTGGACCCAAAAGGACTCAAATGGTTAATGAAAATGTTTATAGGGACTCAGGTCGTTAAACTTTTTGTTTTTGGACTCAACTAGTTAAAACCACTAAAACACAAGGACTCAAAAAGTAATTTACCCTTTATTTTAATTTAGTTATTGTTTGCGTCATTAATTAAAAAATGGGTTATTGGATTTTAATAATCCTAAGTTTCACCAGTTGGCCGATAATAATCTCAACTTTAAAAATTTCCTCCAATAATCCAAACTTGTAAAAGTTTGGCCGCCATTGATCATTTTCTAACATAGGTGCACTTAAATCAATTAAGGAGTCTCTAGGTGTTATTGAATCTATTGAGGAGGCCAAATTCTTATATGTTTGAAAATGATCAATGACGGCCAAACTTTTACAAGTTGGGATTATTGAAAAGAATTTTTAAAGTTGGGATTATTATCGGCCAACTAGTGAAACTTAGGATTATTAAAATGATAAAATCCAATAACCCTTAAAAAATCTAGGGGTGTATGGGTATAGGTTCATTAGTGACTAACAAATGTCACTAAAATGTTGGGGTTATACATCTATACCCTGTTAGGGGTACTAGGGGCGCAAGCGGGGAAGCCATCGGTGAAGTGGTTTACCGATCGGCATACCGCCGCCATTCCTCACCTTGTCTTCGGTAACCTCAAATCTCGGTAACTAGTCACCGATGAAACTAGCCATTGTTTGTTACCGTTGCATGATGGAAACTAGTCGTTATTCATTTTTAAACATCATTTTTTACTTCTCTTCTCAATCCAAACTTCTATCAACCAAATCATTTCTTTCACATTCCAAAAATCTAACCCTATTTTCTAAAAAATGGCCGATGACATACCGCTATTCATTCCGTTCGACATTAGTGAAGACGATGATTCTTCCTCCAGCGACAATAGCTTAATTTTTTTTCTTCCAAAATCTCATCGAGCAAGCTGCCGCACTAGAAGACACGAGCACATCTAGAAAAAAGAAAGTTGTCTGTCGTGATCGAGAGAAAGGCCACAAAACCCTTATGGCAAATTATTTTGTCGAGGAGCGCGAATTCAACGAAGAAGTTTTTCGTCATAGGTTTCGTATGTCGAAAATGTTATTTTTAAAAATTGTGAACGTGCAAGCGAATAACTCGTGGTTTCAAGAGGGCGTTGATGGGAGAATGAAGAAGAGTTTTACACCGTTGCAAAAAGTTACATCGGCGATTAAACAACTTGCAACCGGTAACCCTCCAGACGAGAACGACAAGTATTTAAATATGACCGAAAGGACTTCCCGTGAGGGTCTAGAATACGTTTCCAAGTTCTTACGTAGACCAACAAGCCATGACGTTACGGTTTTGTACCAAGCTCATGAGGAGAAACATCACATTCCTGGTATGTTGGGTAGTCTTGATTGTACACATTTTGTTTGGAGAATGTGTCCAACAGAGTTGCGGGGCCAATATATGAGGGGAAATCAAAGGTACCCAACAATTATGCTCGAAGAGGTGGCCTCTCAAGATTTGTGGATTTTGCATGCTTTTGTGGTCCACAAGGTTTACAAAACGACATCAACGTGCTCCAACAATCCCCGTTATTTCTTACTCAACGAAATAGAATTGCACCAAAATGCCCATTTTATGTGAACAACCACTTGTACCAGCGTGGATATTATCTTACCGATGGAATCTACCCTACTTGATCCGTGTTTTGAAATCATTTTCGTATCCTCACATTGTGAAAGAAAAGAAGTTCAAGAGGCAACACGAGGCGGCAAGAAAAGATGTGGAACAGGCTTTTGGTGTTTTAAAGTCAAAATGGGGTATACTTAATCGACTAATGCGTGCTTTAAGTGTAAAAAAGATTAGGTATGTCGTATATTCATGATCCTACAGTCGAGCCCGTTTTCGATGATATTGTTTATAACGAGCCCATTGATGAAGATACGCATTTGAGACAAATATGATTTCGTGAAGCATCTTGGAAAACAAGATTTACCCTACCTTTTGGCGGATTCCAACGACGAAGTAGTTAAATTAATTTTAGTTTTAAATGTCTTTTTATATTATAATGTCATTTTATTTATTTTATTTTAACATGTTATCTTATTTTTATATTAATGTAATTTTATTTATTTTAATTTAATGTAATGTCTTTTTTTAATTAAATGTAATTTTATTTTGTTTAAAATATGTTTTATTTATTAATGCATAATTTATAGAAATACAAAAAAAGAACTCCCCATCTGTTTAAGCACCCCCAGTGTTTGAGTGCAAAATGGAAAGTGTAAAGAGAAGTTGAAATGCATGTGTTGATTGGCTGTGTTTGAACTTTGAACACCCCTTCTACCCTCGTAGAAGAAACAAGAATGTAAGTCAAAAAGAAAGTAAATCATCAGTCAATGACTCTCAAGTCTCGATTGCAATTTAGTGGTGTACTTCACTCTTTAAAATCCCATAGTCTCCAAACAATGTCACTGTGAATATTACAGAGGATACAGTGCATTAAGGACAACCAATAATGCAAAATGCTACGGCTGTCAACAAGTTACAATGCATAGAATACAACTGATAACGCATGTCGCAAACCGGAGTCATGTCTCAACGAATTAACCTACACTACAACACGCAAGTTTATGCAACTTCACATCAAATAATACGCCGAAAAGGAGAGGTCTGTCCCCTCTCTCAGTCCTCGGTCCCGAAAGCTGAGAAACTTTTAACAAGGGTATGGGTATAAATTTACATTATAATCACATAACAAAGATTGTGGCGCTTAACCGGTTATACTTCATCACTGCCACTTTGAATCCCGTTCTTTAAAATGTTGAACTTGCAAAGAGGACACGTGGCGTTGATGTACAACCATTTATCGATGCAAGTGGTGTGAAAATGGTGACAGCATGGAAGTTCACGGAGTTCGGCTCCATCATCGTACATGCAAAGGCAAATGCAACATTCCTGTTGAGAAAAACCAGCAAGATGGTAAATTTACTCGGATTCACAAAATCCTCCTGCTATCCAACTAATTATGGTTATTTCTGAAAATTGTCTGGTAGTCCAAACACTTTTGTGATGTTTAGCTAAACACTAAATTTTAGGCCTAAAAACAAACCAAACGTTCATGAACTGTTCGTGAACTTGTTAGGCGGGAAGTTCGTTTATTAAATAAAAGAAACAAACATGAACAAAATTATTTGTTCATTTAATGAAACGAACGAACATGAACACATGTGTTGTTCGTTCATTTATGTTCGTTGATATTTTAATAAAAACAAAAGAGGTTTTTTAACTATTTAGATACTTGTAACTAATTGATAATTGTTATATTTGTCTTTAGGGGTGGTGTATAGTCGTAGATATGTATCTATGTGTATAGGCTGTTTGTGTTGTTATATTTGTCTTGTTGACCATGCACTCTTTTTACTACTCATGTTATATTGGTAGCTCCATACACACACACACACACATACATCTCATGTTCTATATATATATATTTTCTCTTTCTTTCCTGAATGTTTTGGAGCCGAGGGTCTCACTGGAAGCAGCCTCTCTATCCCTAGGGATAGGGGCAAGGTGTGCCTACATCCCACCCTCCCCAGACCCTACCAATAGCTCTGCTATTTGTGGGATTTTACTGGGTATGATTGATTGATTGATATAACTAATTGATAATTGGGCTTTCCGGTAATTAATCAATAATTTATATAAACAAGCTACTTTATGTCTGTTTATGTTTGGTCATTTATATTCATTTGTGTTGTTTTATGTTTGTTTGTTTATGTTCGTTTACGTTCATGAACTGTTCGTTTAGGTTTTAAACAAACGAACACAAACATGCCCATCTTTTCTTAATAAACGAACACGAACAAAAAATGTGTTTGATTATATGTCCGTCTTCGTGTTCAGTTAAACTTAAATGAACGAACATGAAAATGCTTGTGTTCGTGTTCGTTCGTTTACAGGCCTACTAAATTTATTTTTGAGGGGGATTTCATATAAGACACGTGAAGTGTTAAATAAAAAAAAACTTACAGCATCCTCCTCGGATAAAGCACGTTCAACAGGTGCATCGGTATCACACTCTACCATTATTCCACCATAACCTTTTTCGATCTCCCCATTTTGTTTCTCGAAATTGTCTATTCTCTTGAAATTGTATTTAGGCAGTCGTTCAATGTCATCTTTGGTTGCACCCTCCTGTTTCAATAACGGTTATTACATGATAACTGTCGCATTCATGGAAGTAACAAACAATTACTGCATGAGAGTTTACCTGATCAGCTACCGCGTACAAAATTGCAATAATACAAGGTAGACAGCAGCAAACAGCAATACCGACAACACATGCCACAGCAACACAGATGACGACAAAAAACACATCAAATGCCAAGAATGTAATACAAAGCCTGAAAAAAAAAGAAGAAATACACAAATTATATAGAGCAAAGTATAAATTATTATCAGATTAAACTTAATGGTTACTTAAAAAGAAGAAAAAAAGACGAACCAGTATAACTGAGGTGCATGCTGAGTAAGATATTGACCACCAGAAGAGACCCAATAGAATCCAACAATCCACCAAATAAAGGAAAACATCGTATTAGCAGACTCCAGATGCTTAGCAACACTGCCATAGATAAATGTAAGCCATACATAACTAGAGAAGATTCCTGTTGGTTCTATTTATTTATTACTTTTGTAGCTCTATTTCTACATTAATCCCGGAAACAATACATTGAAACTTTTGAACAAGAATAAATTTTCATTTTCTAAAACAATTATTAAGAGAAAAATAACTGTAGCCAATATGAAAGTTTAGAAAACAAGCAAGACAGCTGATAACAAAGCACAAACAATAAATGATAAAACCGCCTTAACAAAGTTGCTGCTAGAAAAAACTTAGAAATATCATGAAACATAGAATATAACTAAATGAGGTAGTATGCAGATTGCTCCTGATAAAAAAAGCTTTGAGCTTTTACTCTACCATTTGTTAGGATTAATATTTGATTATTGATAGAATGATATTTAGGATTATTTCCTAATTAATAATTGCTAGTATTTATCATTACTGATTGTTCTTGTCATCTTTATTTATTAGGATAATTCTTACTAGAAAAATATATACCTTAAGGTTCTTGACCCCCTAGAAGGAGCATTACATCTTCACTTCTTCAGGTTCTCATGTATATAGCATACCGTAAGTATTTAAGACTAAAATAATCATTCTAAATGTTATTGTATTTGTGGCTTTGGGGATTATAGTCTATACTCTATAGATACATATAATGGAAGCTCATAAACCTCTAAATCACACAAACTATATTACAACTTTGAAACAACAAAAGCATATTCAAACAATCTCCTACACCATATTAGTAGATGTAATTATCTAACTTCAATTATTAACACAACCAAACACCCCCTTACTTGTAACTTACCATATGCAACATATAACTAACAAAGTCAACTCTCTGCTCACACAAAATCATCCCATACTTCTCAACATCATAACAACATTTAATTAATAATCAATCAATCAATCACTCATACCTAGTATCATCATCACCATCATTCTGATTCTGATTCCTATCAGTTGCCAAATCCGCATAATCCCTTCGCTCACTCCCCGAATTCGGCGAATTCACCACCAAACTTCCATTACTCACTTCCAAATTACGCTGCTGATACCTCTGATTATACTCAAGCTTCACACAAACCATATGAAGCAAACACTGACACGCATATCCAACAATCCAAAGCCTCAACGGCGTCTTCGGATCCTCATTTCTACTCATAATCAGTACAGAAACCGAAATAATAATAAACGCAAGGTTCCAAATTAGGTCTAGAATCACAACGGGCCGTGAGTAGGCCCAATCAGTCTGCTGTTCCTCGATCTGTTCAGCGGCCGATTCTCGGACGCGCATAGACGGCTCGCGGAGCATTCTCCGGCTGCTAGCGCGGCGGAGGAACCGGGCGGCGCCGCGGAGGGAGGGGGCGGTTCGGACGAATTGGCGGCTCCGGAAGATGCCGTCGGAAGTGGTGGTGAGCAGCGGCGTGGCGGTGGTGGTGTCGTCGGAGGAAGATGACGGAGATTGAGAGGACATGGTGGTTGTTGATTGAGAACCTAGGGTTTGATTGGATCGAAGAGGAAACCCTAAGGGTAGTTGAGGGATAATAAAATATTAATGAGGACAGTTGAATATGGATGATGAAAGAGATGCAATTTGGGTGTTGGTGAGATGGAGAAGGGTGGTTGATTGTTTGTTCCGGAGTGGGTAGATAGGGCTATCGATGAGCAAATGGTATCGGTATCGAATCAGTATCAGTATTGAATTTACTGAATTGAAATATTTTCGGTACTGACTTTTGACGTTTTTGGTACTGGGGTTCGATACGGTATAGGTTCGGTATCGGTTTTTCTCTTAAATATCGGTATCATAGTATTGTACCGGGTATGTTCGGTACCAATACCAATACCTGTTTTAGAAATTTTTGATACTAGTATTTTTAGTAGCGGTTAGTAATGAACTCATCTTGGGAAGGTGGGTGCATTACATGGAATTGGAATACTTCTTTTTATTATTTATATATACTACATAATTCATGGAGGGGAATAGTGTAAGGCAGCTGTCTGACACTTTCTCATTGATTCGACCATTATGATTTTGCTCATTTAAATTTACAGTTTTATCATTGATTTTGTTTTTTCCCCTCTCAGTCAAATTATGATTTTACTCTTAGTTCAAATTTATAGTTTTGTCATCGCTTTTGTTTTTTTTCCTGGTAAATTACGATTTTGCCCCAGTGTAAAATTTTGGTCATGCCATCGTTTTAGTTTTTTTTAGCTGCTTGACACTTCCCAATTGGGTCCGGCCAAATTACGAATTTGTCCCGTTTAAATTTACAGTTTTGCCACGGGTTTTGTTTTTTTCTCTCTCAGCCAAATTACGCTTTTGCCCTTAGTTAAAATTTACAGTTTTACCATTATTTTTGTTTTTTTTCCTTGTCAAATTACGATTTTGCCTCGGTGTAAAATTATAGTCATGTCATCGTTTTAGTTTTTTTTTTTACAAAACTATTGTAGTGTTTTGTTTTAATTAGTTAATTCGGTGTAATTTTCATTCGTGCCAGTCGGCTGTCTGGCACATTCTCATTTGTCTTGAAAATTAATAATTTTTCCCTCAGTTTAAAATTATAGTCTTTCTATCGTTTTCTTTTTAGCAAATGTGTGGTAGTGTTTTGTTTTAATTGGTTGTTTTGATGTTTTTTTTTTTTTGAGATCGTGTTATAAGTAGTATGTACAAGTAAGCGAAACACAGACATAAATATTCGACACCTAGTTATTTAACAATTTAAAAGGTAAATAACAATTGTTTAGGAGTTGATTAATTCATTTGATCGTTGACTGACTTCACATGATGTGTTGGGATACTTTTGGGGATAACTTTCAAAGTCTTTGGATATCTTTTGTTTTAATATGATTTTGACTCTCGTGTTTTCTTTGATTAGAATATGGGGTATGGAGCGGGGTTGGGGTGTGGGTTAGAGAAAAACGCTCAAGTCATCATCCCTGGTTGGTTTGGGTTTGGGTGTGGCCCCTTGGACGGGCCAACCCACGCGGGCTAGCCACGCCCCGCCATACCACACGGACACGTCACTCATCAACTGGGGGACTCGAGCTCCACGTGTCAACCCATGCCCCAAACCCTCGCCCACCATACCCACGGTCTTAAAGGGTTGGTAGAATAATAGGAGTTGGTAGTTTCAAAGTTAATTATTCTTTTGCTAGGTTGTACTTTTATACACTAGTTCAGCTATAAAAAAGTATAGAGTAAAATACATTTATAATAAATAATTATATATTACATGTACTAATGAAAAATTACACATCAATGTTAAATCTATAGTTTACAAATTTATTAATACAAATACAAATACAAATACAAATTAATACCTAAAACCTTCTTCAGCCTCCACAAGCAGACCCTTCCCTCCCTCCCTCCCTCCCTCACTCAGTCACTTTCTTTAGCCCTTCAGGTTGGTTTAATTGTTTAAACCCTATAAGTTTTTTTTTTTAACTTTCAATTTGTTGATTTACATGTTTATTTCCCACAAGGGTTGCTACAATCGACATGTATGGCCACTATTTGCTCAAAATTTTCACAAAACTGCTTACTCACTCATACCCATAACCCCACCCATTTACTACAATAATCAGAAGTTAAACGAGCTATGTAAATCAGGTCGAATCAATGAAGCACACCACCTGTTCGATGAAATGCCTGAGAGAGATGACTTCACTTGGAACACCATGATTGCTGGGTATGCTAATTCAGGAAAGATAACAGATGCACATAAGTTGTTTGATGAAACTCCAAAGAAAAGTTCCATTACATGGTCATCATTAATTTCCGGATACTGTAAACTGGGAAACGAACACGAATCAATGAGACTGTTTTACGAAATGCGGTACCAAGGGTACAGCCCGAGCCAGTTTACGTTAGGTAGTGTTCTAAGAATGTGTTCAACGAACGGGTTGTTGTCGAGAGGGGAGCAGGTTCATGGGTACGCGATTAAAACGCAGTTTGATGCGAATGTTTTTGTGGTGACTGGACTCGTTGACATGTATGCACAATGTAGACGGGTGTTAGAAGCTAAGTATCTGTTTAAGATGATGTCGCATGGCAAGAATCATGTGACATGGACTGCGATGATCACTGGGTACTCGAGGAACCAAGATGCGCTTGGGGCCATTGAGTGTTTTCGTGATATGCGTGCAGAAGGAATCGAGGCTAACCAGTATACGTTTCCGAGTGTTTTGGCGGCGTGTGGGGAAATCTTGGCCTTTCGGTTTGCGGTGCAGGTGCACGGTTGCATAGTGAAGGGCGGTTTTGCTGCTAACGTGTTTGTAGAAAGTGCGTTAGTTGATATGTATGCAAGATGCGGGTGTTTGAATGATGCGAGGATTGTATTGGAGTCGATGGTAGTCGACGATGTTGTTTCTTGGAACTCGATGATAGTCGGGTGTGTGAGGCAGGGTTTTACATGTGACGCGCTTCGTTTATTCAAGAAAATGCACACCAAGAACATGAAAATTGATGATTACACATACCCATCTGTACTAAATTGCTTTGTTTCCTTAAACGGCGCTAACACTTCAAAATCTTCGAAATCGGTCCACTGTATGGCTGTGAAAACCGGGTTTGAAAGACATGTGTTAGTAAGTAACGCTCTTGTGGACATGTACGCAAAAAGGAGTGACTTATCGTGTGCTTTTGCAGTGTTCGGTAACATGAAAGAACCAGACGTCGTTTCATGGACTTCGTTAATCACCGGCTACACCCACAATGGGGCCCACGAACAAGCGCTTACATTGTTCTGTAAAATGAGAATTTCGGGAATCAAACCGGACCAGATAGTGACGGCCAGCATCTTGAGTTCGTGTGCAGAACTTACCGTTTTTGATTTCGGACAACAAGTTCATTCCGATTTTATAAAATCTGGTTTACGTTCATCTTTATCGGTTGATAACTCGCTTGTAACACTGTACACAAACTGTGGTTGCATAGAAGACGCCAACAAAGTTTTCGCATCAATGGATGTGAAGAATGTAATAACATGGACCGCACTAATCATGGGTTACGCTAAAAATGGTAAATCAAACGAATCGTTGATGTTTTACAATGAAATGATCGAAAGCGGCATAAAACCCGACTTCATAACTTTCATCGGATTGCTATTCGCTTGTAGTCATGCCGGGCTTGTGGATCAAGCCCGCGAATACTTTGACTCAATGGTCAACGTTTACCATATAAAGCCCGGCCAAGATCATTACTCGTGTATGATTGACCTTCTAGGGCGGTCAGGTAGGATAGACGAGGCGGTGGAGCTTCTAAATAACATGGTGGTCGAACCCGATGCAACCGTATGGAAAGCGTTGCTTTCGGCTTGTAGGGTTCATGGGAAAATCGAACTTGCAGAAAAGGCGGCAAACACCCTTTTTGAATTGGAACCTCAAGATGCGGTCCCGTACATTATGCTATCGAACTTGTACTCTTCGGCAGGTCAATGGGAAGATGCTGCGAGAATTCGACGGCTAATGAAATCACGAGGCGTAAGTAAGGAACCGGGTTACAGTTGGATGGAAATTAACGGTAAAGTTTACTCGTTTATGTCTGAAGATAGAAGCCATGAAAAGTCGGATTTGATTTATTTGAAGATTGATGAGGTTATGATGTTGATTAGAGAAGCGGGTTATGTCGCGGATATGAATTTCGCGTTGCATAATATCGATGAAGAAGGTAAAGAGCTTGGTCTTGCTTATCACAGTGAGAAGTTAGCAGTGGCTTTCGGGCTTTTGGAGTTGCCGAGTGGAATGCCGATAAGAATTTATAAAAATCTTCGGGTTTGTGGTGATTGTCATACTGCGATGAAGTTTATATCGAGTGTTTATGGGCGGGTTATAGCTTTAAGAGATGCGAATCGGTTTCATCACTTTAAACATGGAGTTTGTTCTTGTGGGGATTATTGGTAACCAAAGTTATTTGACTGTATTATTGGTCTTGTTTGTTGAAAGATACAATTTGAGTCAAATCATACAACTTTTTTTAGACACACTTGGTTAACACAATTGTTTTAAAGGAACTGAAACTTGTCAAAAGAGTTGAATTCATGGTACATTTAGGTTGAAAGTATTACTCATGTTTGGTTTATAAATCTATTAAAGTAGTTAGAATGTTATGGTTGTTGGGTAGCAATGATAACTAGGGGTGACAATTTTTGACACGACACAAAAAAGGTTTTAAGTCGGCCAACACGACCTGTTTTATTAAACAAGTCAACCCAAACATGACCTGTTTAATAAATGGGTTAACCTGAATACGGACCGTTTAATAAGTAGGCTGTTTAATAGTTTTTTAAAAAGTTAATATAGATTTTATTGATGAAAAATGTAAGTGATTGTTTAAATTATTATGAAGTCACTAGTTATTACTCATATTCAAAATAAACATTAAATGGGTCAACCCAAACACAACACGACTTTAAGTGAGTTCAACACAAAATAAATATATCGGCTAGATTAGGGTTAAAGAATTTTAATCCGTTAACCAGACATGAGTGACACCCCTAACGATAACAATTGGTCATGGTGGCGAGAATGAAAATTCATTAGTTGAATTTGTTCAAATCTGAACTTTTAATAAAAATCATTCCAATTCTATTCGTCTCTTAGATCCAAAAGCAAATTTGTTATCACTTAAATTCAGATCTAACTTCTTGTAAGTTCCACAAACCAAACCAATAAATATAGAATTCAAATTTTCATCAAACTCCAACAAACCAAAGGCCTCGTAATTTTTTGGTATGTTTTTAGGATATACAAAAAATTCTACACTTCATAAAATATACCATCATAATTTTTTTTTCCACAAAACTGTATCACCTTTGCTAAAGAGAAACATCAAATAATATGAGAAAACAATGAATCAAATTCAATAGAAGTAAACTTTCCATGTTGTAAACAATATGTTGATCGCGAATCGAACTTAGTTACACCATATCTATACGCGAGGAGTTACATGTAATAATTCCTGTTCCGTTACAGTTAGATATAAACCAATCTCCATCGTTACAATGTAGCTCACCACATGACAGAAAGAGTAAGCATTATGGGCAAGGCTCAAAAACCCAACGCCTATCGCATTACGTTGTTTGATGCCTGGCATGTTCAGGTATCAGCCGTTGAAGTAGTTCAGGAGATGCGTGAGCAATTTCTGTAAAAGAATTATATTATTTTTAATAACTTAATTAATAGAAATCAAAGATTTCGAGATACCGAAAGATGGTCGTACCTTGTGGTGTGAAGTTAAACAGGGGAGGGAGGGGTTTGCCATTTGGCAAAGTTGTCGTTGGGTCTCTTAAGTCATCAAAGAATGGATGGGTGCACGCCTCCAACTGCAGATAAAATGTCCAAAACTAAGCACATTTGTTTATTGTGGAAATAGAACTCCGTTTTCAGAACCGGACCGGCCCGGCAGGTCGCACTGGGAACCGTCAATATAACCGGTCTCGTTGACGGTTCGCTTTTACGGCTTTGGGCTTCATATTATGTTTATTAAAAGCTTCATATTTTGTCAACATTACAAAAAACCACACCAAAATATAAACTAGTATAGTAGTATGATGTTCTTTTTTAGTAAAATGCCATTTTCGTCCGTGAGGTTTGGCCAGTTTTGCGACTTTCGTCCAAAAGTTTGTTTTTCCGCGTCTAGATCCAAAAGGTTTGAAATCTTGCCAATTTCATTTGGCTCTGTTAACTCCGTCCATTTTTCTCCGTTAAGTTAGGAGTGTTTCCGTCTTTTTTGCTAACTTTAAGGGCAATTTGGTCCTTTTCACTTTATATATAAAGACCGAATACCCCTGAAAAAGATCGAATTGCCCTTTAAATTGACAAAAAGACGGAAATACCCCTGACTTAAGGAAAAAAATGGATGGAGTTAACAAACTGGATGAAAATGGCAAGATTTTAAGCTTTTGGATCTAGATGCAAAAAAAAACAAACAAACCTATGGACGAATAAGGTCTGTTATGAAAACATCGAGTAACAAGTTATATTCACTTACAGCAGTGCAGCGCAGCTTTGGAGAGTACTGTAGCAGGCGCGATACAAGATCGGTTGCTTCAGGTGGCATGTTCTTTTTAAATATCTGGAAACATGATCCAATAGCAAATTTATTGATTCATTTTAAAAACATTTTTAAGTACAAAACCCCAAATATTATTAAAAGCATGCATGACTACAAACAAACCTTATGCCATGGATGAGCCTTGATCTGTGGGAACTTGAACTCTGTGTAATGAGGATTCATGCACTTGATTTCTTCCCGTGTTGGTGTTCCCAAAATCTAAAAGAGAAAAAAGATGACCGTTAGAATGAGTTTCAGATTCATAACTCTGTGAAAAGTGGCAACAACAAGATAATCAACTAATCTTGTGTACCTTAATTATCTCTACAAGTTGATCTACACCACTTTCACCAGGGAAAAGAGGCTGTGCACATAATGAACATGGAAATTTAATCATAGTTATCATAGCACGAATCATACAAAAACAAAAATGTTGATCAGTACATACTTGTCCAAGAAGTAGTTCAGCCAAAACACAACCGGCAGACCACATGTCAATTGCATTGGTGTATTCTGTTGCTCCAAAGATCAATTCAGGAGCCCGGTAATATCTAGAACAAATATATGAAATATTTGGCTCCCCAGGCACCTGCAGTTGCAGAATAAGATGTCAATACCTTGACATCATCATAGATGCAATCAGAAATCCAAGAGTAAATTAACTTACCAGCATCTTTGCACTCCCAAAATCACATAGTTTTAGCTGATGAGTTTGTGGATTAACCTGCATGCAACAAGGTGGTTTACATATTCAATAAATAACCTTCAAGATCAAAGCAATTAAGTGAGTTTTCCTTTTCCACATGCTATAAATCATACCAATAGATTCTGTGGCTTGATATCACGATGGCATACACCAATGACGTTGTGAATGTAATTAAGCCCACGGCATATCTGAACAAAAAAGGAATATGACAATATATGATAAATGATATATCAACATGCGATTGTATAATCAAGAAAGTATTAAAAAAGTAGCAAGAACATTACCTGATATGCATACAACTGTACATATAGGGTAGGCATGTTTTGGTTCATCTTAACATGGTGCCTTGACATCCTATAGACAGTTTCGGGTACATATTCCAATACAACGTTTAGGTACACTTCATTTTTGTCGGTTGTTGAATAGAAACAGTTTTTCAACGGAACAACGTTTGGATGGTCCAGTAAACGCAGTATCTGAAGTTCTCTGTTCTTGTATCTTTTGTCTTGTAAAACCTTCTTTATAGCAACAGATTCACCTGTTTCAAGGCATTTGGCCTGAAAAAATAAACCAAAATAGTAACTCCATATGCCCACTTGTCCACATCATCAAGCAGAAAGAAGCTATATGTTTAAACCGATGACAATGACATTGCAACTACCTGAAAGACGACACCAAATGAACCGGTACCAGCAACACGCTCTGCCATGTATGAGAAAGTCTGCCACAATGTATCTTACATGTCAGCGTTTTAATTATTTGAAAAATTTAGTAGTTAAGCTAGAATAAACATTCATGGTACAAACAACAAAAGAAGGTTACCTGTTTTGGTTTTCCATTTTGACCACCGATTGAAGTCACGATAATTTGACCTGCTTCCGTACCGCTACCATTTACAAGAGTTGCCTCAAAATCCTGCTTACAAATAACCACACATAAGTAGCCAAACATTTATGGTATGTGTAACGAAGTTAACAATCAGTATATCATGACTAAAATCTCGTGATATCAAATGAAACTATTACCTTGTCATCAGATTTTTCTTTTATTTTCAACCCGTACAATTCTTTGGGTAGATTGTCAAAGTCAGATTTTCCAAGTTTAGCAGAAGCATTGGATCTGCTTGCTGTCAACTTTGGCGCTCTAGCGCTCCCAGGCTGACTACCAGATTCTTTTTTTCCCCTCTTATTGAATGAATCCCCACCCTACAAAGCCAACAAGTTCAACATGTTATACATATTTCCTAATTTTAATCTTTCACATTTAATTATTGTAAATTGTAAAAGTTCAGCTCGAACCATGGGTTCTTGTGAATAGGATTATAAATAATTGTGTATGAACTCCATAAAAGAAAACATGTGAATCACGCAATCATATGTTCAATGATTTTGATATGCTCATAAACAAATGATATTGATGTTGATGCTTATTAAAGTACGATTTATTATTATTGTCACACTGATAGCCAGAGAGATCAAACTACAGCTCAAACAAACTAGATAAAACACAATAAACAAATAAGATATTCCACGAATTATTTGAATAAGAATCATCATTAATGGATCACAAAACAACAGAAGCAAATATATCTAAAAAATATCTAGCTTCCACCAAACAAAGAAGAACCATCATGACACAAACCGCGTCATCTTTAAACAATTAGCATCAGATCAACCAAATATATTCATCACCTTATCGAATACTTTCGCAAAAACTGTTTGAATATAACAGTATGAACAGATCATAAAACGCAACGAACATAATGATTTTGAAAAAATATATAGCTTCCATCAATAAAAAACAGAGAATATATAAATATGATACGCATCATCAATTAAAAACCACAGGAACGAGCATAATTCTAGCTTCTAGTGATTAAAAACCAACACATACTAACAAAATTCCGAAGAAAACAAAAGCGTTTACAAAACGAACAACTATAAGGAACATAACATGCAATTGAAATCAAATCATCACAAAACTTACTATATCGGAAATGGATGTTAGGCCGTATGAATGTGAATATATCATTACGAATATAAAATAAACATTTACAGACTGAACAATTAAAACAAACACAACATGCAATTGAAATCAAATCATCACAAAACTTACGGTATCGGAAGCGTATTATGTACGTACGGCCAGATGAATGTGATTAAAAAACAACACATACACACAAAATCATCAAATCGTAAGCGTTTACAAATTGAACATTTAAAACGAGCACATCATGCAATTGAAATCAAATCATCATAAAATTTACAGTATCGGAAACGTATTATGTACGTACGGCCGGATGAATCTATACTATATAATAAAAGAAACCACTTTAGGGACACTTGTCATCATATTAGGCAATCACTTATAGATAATTATTATTTTAGTTTAATCAAAAATATATTTTTGTAAATATTATATTTTAAAAGTATGTTCTCTTATATCATAGATTCAATTTTCAAAATTATATCAAATACTTCTAAAAATCTTCAATCTCAACAAAGCATATCACTTTTAATAATATAATATATTTCTTACAACTATATTCCTAATACTCGATTTTCAAAATATATTTATGCTAAACATATTAGTTGTGTTTTTAGATTGATAAAAAAAACTAGATCCAACATAAGATTTATAAAAAAACTAGATCGAACAAGACTTATTTGAATTTGTATTTTTTTTTCTTACGTTAAAAGCATCACATTCGGGCAATGAATCCAAGATCAATTGGTATGGAAGGAAGTAAACTTGTGACCTTCCAATGTGGAGGTTATAGGTTGGAGTCAGATCTCAAAGAATGCGAATATTCATATTATTTTTGTAATTGTAACCGTTTTGTTTTTAAAGGAGGATAAATAAAAAAAATAAAGAGATTTAGTAGCTTTGATTGATACCAACCTCTTTCTAAAACCGATACAAACTCTTACGACCACCGGTATATTGTCGCCTGACTATATGGTTGCGCATGCTAACGGGTTTATAGCCCTCAGGACTCGGACTCTGACGGTAGAGTTGGATCAATTTTGCTTTGAATATAACGATTTTAGGTTCTCAGAGTAACACACATTTTTGTGTTTTTATTTCATTCCGTTTTGACAAAAAAAACACATTTTTTGTGTTTTCTTTCCGTTTTATTTTAGAGCAAAGACATTTTTGAGGGTTTTATTTTTCTATTGAGTTTTGTAAAAAAAAACATTTTTTTTTTGTTTTTTTCCATTGTGTTTTAGAAGAAACACGCGTGCACGCACACACACATTTTTTATGTTTTTTTTATCAATTGTGTTTAAAAAAAACTTTTTATGTTTTTTTATGTCTATTGCGTATTATAAAAAACACATTTTTCTGTGTTTTTCTCCATTGCATTTTACGTATCTAGGTTTTCATTTTTTTTTCTAAAAGTATAGAAATAGTATACTCATTTTAAAGATAAAACTTTTTTTTATTGCATTTTTTTATAAAAAAAAAAATTTAATGCCGTGTGAAAGTGTTATTAACGTACACTCATAAGTTTTAAAAAAAAAAACAATCTATGAATTTTTATACATAAACTTAACCAAAAACACATTTTTGGGTTTTTTAATCTAAATAAGAAGCATAATAACTAATGAGTGATTTTTAAGAAGTTTTAATATAGTTTGATCGTAAGAATGACAAAAATACAATATTTTAAATAAAAAATAGGTGGTAAATGTTTAAAAATTAAACTTAACAAACTTTATAACTGTCATGTTCAATGGCGTAGCATAGTAGGGGCGGGAGGGGGCGGCCGACCCCCCGAACTTTTCGCCCAGTAGTGGAGAGTATGTAGTTTTCGTATAGAAATTTTTGGGTATATACGTTTTTGACCCCCCGGTTTTATATAAAATTTTGAGTATATACGTTTCAACACTCCGGCCGGAAATCTCAAGCTTCGCCACTGGTCATGTTAATCTTCATTTTTTTAAATACATACCTTGACAATTGTATACGTTAACAACTTACATTATACTTCATTCAATTATTATTCATTCGTACATATGTTTTTTATATGACATTACTTTTTATTATTAGTTATAAGATCACATTTATTAGCCCGTGTAATACACGGGGTTTTCTACTAAATATTATTTAATTTAATATCTTATATTATAGATAACCCTCCTACTAAATATTATTAGTTTAATATCTTATGGATAATTATTATTTAGTTTAATCTCCATCTCATTTATAATATTATTTATTTGAATTAATTATATTTGAACGTTTTTTTTAGTTTGGTATCAAATAGATTTTACGAAACTTAAAATAAAATTAACTGATATTATTTATCATTTATAAATTACGGAGTTTTAAATAAAGGGTTAAATTTATTGAGACTTCGTTAACAAATTTTGCAACAACAGAATAATCTATTTTTATCACGAAAACCAAACTTTGTATTAATATATTAAATATTTTTATTTTCACTATACAAAATTACATTTACTCGATCCATGTAATACATGAGGTTTCTGAAAATATAATTTTTTATTATTTGATATATAAAATTAGATTTATTCAATTCGTACAATACACGGGGTTTTTTTAAGGATATATATTTTTTATTATTTAGTACAGAAAATTTTATTTATTCAAACCGTGTAATGCACATATTTTTAAAGATGTAATTTTTTTATTATTTGGTATAAAAAGTTACATTTATTCAACCCGTGTAATAAATGAGGTTTTTTAAAGATGTATTATATTATTATTTGGTAAACAATATTACATTTATTCAACTCGTATAATATACATGGTTGTAAAGATATAACTTTTCTATTTGGTATATAAAATTACATTTATTCAACCCGTACAATATGGTTCTTATAGATATAACTTTTTATTATTTAATATATAAAATTATATTTATTCAACCCCTACAATAAATGAGGTTTTTAAAGATATACTGTTTTATTATTTAGTATATAAAAGTTATTTATTCAACCCCGTGTAATACACGGGGCTATAACCTAGTGTGATTATAAAACAACACATACACACAAAATCATCAAATCATAAGCGTTTACAGATTGAACATTTAAAACGAACACATCATGCAATTGAAATCAAATCATCATAAAATTTACAGTATCGGAAACGTATTATGTACGTACGGCCGGATGAATGTGATTAAAAAACAACACATACACACAAAATCATCAAATCATAAGCGTTTACGCATTGAGCATTTAAAACGGGCACATCATGCAATTGAAATCAAATCATCACAAAATTTACAGTATCGGAAACGTATTACGTACGTACGGCCGGATGAATGTGATTATAAAACAACACATACACACACAAAATTACGAAGAACACATAAGCGTTTACAGATTGAACGATTAAAACGAACACAACATGCAATTGACATCAAATTATGAGAAAACTTACAGTATCGGAAACAGATGTACGGCCAGAGGCGATACTCTTCAACCGACGCATAACATTCATCGTGTATGATCAAATCGTAACCCTAACTCCTCGTCTCTGTAGATCTCACAACACTTTTCAACAATTCTTCAACAAAACAAACTAAAAATCAACAAATGGAGGAGAAACTGCGAGCACAACACGCAATCCTCCTCCACCGTTCTCTTCTTCTTGTCTCTAAAACGATTGCTCGATCTTCTCTCTCTAAAAACAACCTGTTTCTCTCTCTATATCTCTCTTTAAAACTCCCTCTTTCTCTCTCTAAAGCTGAATTTCTGGTCAAAGGTCAAGCCTGAAAAAGCACAATCATTCATTATTTGCCTCATTTTTAACACCGGTCAAACTTTTGTTCTCAGCCGTTAGATCTGTTCTTGTTTGTTTAATCTACAGCTGTAAATGCACGCAGCTCGAACGCTAAACGACAAGCTTTCTAGCTGGAATTACCAAAATACCCTTACTAAAGTACTCTTTGAAAATAGAAATTTTGTTAAGTTAAAACTTTGTAGTTTGTTGGCCGTTCAAAAAAAAAAAACTTTGTAGTTTGTACAGATTTTAATGCGTGTTGTACAAGTAGCTGTTGGATGTTTGTTTGGATTTAAACAAATGTTTTCTGGAAACTGGATGCTACAATTCTGTCCACACCATATTTTCTCGTTGGCAGTTAGAAAAGTTGTTAAAGAACCCTGTATAAAGTCATTATTGTAATAAGGGTGAAGTGAAGGGAGTGGTTAAACAGGTTAAAGTGGCAAACTTTAAAATGGACCAATCAGAGAGTGTCACGTCAGAGAGGGTAAAAAGTTTAAACTTTGCTGAAAAGTGTTGGCAATGGTTTAGACACTTGAAAGTGGCAAACTTTTTTTTTTTGTTTTTTTTAAATTATATGTTAAATAAAAACAAACAAAACATTAAATTAATAAAAAAAAAACAATTACATTAAAATGAAACTTAAAAAAAAAACATAAAATTCATAAAAATTACACGACACTAAAACAACGCAACGACTAAAAAAATTAAAAATCACACGGCCATCCATACTTTTCGGCTATCTCGCGTTTTCGTGCGAGCGTGATCTCCAACATTGCTGGGGGAACATTGTCGTGAGGCCGGTTGTACGTCTTCAAGTCCTTGTCGAATTTAGCCTGGCGCATATTTTCGTCTTGCTTCTCGGCCAATGCCAAATATCTTTCCTCTCGCACCCTTTTGATATCCATCAACTCTTTTTTCATCGCCCTATATTCTTCAAATTTAGTGGTTATGTCTCTTGGGTCGTCGCTTGAAGAAGGGCCGGCTTTGGTTTTTTTATCCCTCCTCTTTTGTCTTCGTGGCGAGGGATCCACGTTCATGTCGGGGATAGTTTGATGGCCACTCGTGAACTCGGCATTCGGTGTATCCGGATGGTAATTACCCGAGTCCGACGACTTTCTTTTTGAACTCGAGCCCGAGCTTTCGTCTTCACCCAACAACGGAACTTGGGTATATTTTTCTTGACTTCGGACGACCTCCCACGCCGCCATATGAGCAAACTCATGATGTTCTTTTTCCTTGTAATCCTTAAACGCTTGCTTCAAGACCCAAGAATCGTCGGATCCGCTTGGACGTAAACGGTCCTAAAATAATAAAGTACAGAAAAAAAATAAGTATTTTTTTAGGTAAAAATTAAACGTATGAATATTAAATAATTTACCGCTTGCTGATAAAACCCGTTGAATAATTTCAACTTTCCGTGCATGGTAATCATCTTGGAGCGGACCTGATGATGGGTTCGGTTGCTTCCTCCGATCGTGTTGTTGAAGTGCTTAAGAATTTTGCCCCAAAAACTATTCTTCCTTTGTTGGTTGCCTTTTCTTTTGTCTAAGGTGCAATGAACCCAAGCCTTGGCCAATGCCTCCTCTTGTATAGGAGTCCAATTTTCCCGTTTCGCTTTACCACTCTTCCCTCTCGGCTCGTTTGCGGGTTCTTCTTGATGGTGGCCTTCGTCTTCGTCATCATATTGCTCTTGAGTTTCCGCCACAAATTCTTCGTCGTCTTGTGAGGATGGGGTTTGAAAAGAGTTTCCACCAAACGGGTCAAAAGTTTGGTCGTCTAGGGAATCATAAATATTTGGAGCAACCGTGGTCGGACCCTGTGGAAAATAGTTATGCGGCGAAAAATTTGGATGGGGTTGGGTGTTGAACCCGTAAGTCGGTTGCATGCCTTGGCTATAAAAAATGGAGGTTGGCTATGTGTGGCGAAGCCTAGTTGCGGATGATACGGCGGAGTTGAACCACTCGAGCCGCCCCGTTGAATTGGCACACTCGTCCTCGAGCCAACCCGTTTAGTTGCCTTGCCATCGCGTTTGCTTGAGCCTTCCATTTGCAAATATTGGGTCAAAAAACTTTGGTGAAATTTGGGAAAATAGAAGGAGAATCTGGTTGCAAGTTTGGAGAATGTGGTTGCAAGTGTTATTTATAAATAAAAAGTCTATTTTTTTTTAATTAAACGGCAATAATGCCGTTACACACACACACCCCAATGCCCAATTTTGTCCTTTCTCCTTTGTCGAATCGGTGAGCACATACCGATAGGTATGTTTGGCGCGCGGTAAACTAGGGAGGGCGGCGGTGTTACCGCTCGGCTTTCTCCTTTGCCGAGTGGTTTCCCGCACCACTCCCTTCACCCTAAGAACCTTATACTATGGTTTTATTTCATTTATATAGACTCTTAGAATTTTTAACACTTTCTTAAGGTAGGGTGGGTTAATAACTTTTAAGATTGTCCGCAATGCAACAGGCTGCATTTACTACATGCATCCTAGTTATCACTGTCACATCAGCTTTTAACCCATTATTCCCACATGCATTCTCTCTCCTCTTTTTAACTCCAACTCATCCTTCCCACATGCATCCTCTCTCTTCCACATCATCATTTCTTTTTCTATTTTTCTTTAAAAACATTTAATTTGTAATCTTAAAAAATATTTAATAAATAATTGTAAAAATATATTTAAATAATATATAAAATAAAAAAAGAAGCTAAAAAAAATTAAACTTGCAGGGATGTTTTCGTCCAAGGGAGGGTGTTTCGGGTGGGTAGTGTTTCGGGTGGAGGGATGTTTTCGGGTGGGTAGGGGTGTTTGGCAAAAATTCCACTTTATTAATTATACAAAACATATATTAATAATACAGTGCTTTAAAAGGGTCCACATTTACCTTCTCTCTCCTGCACTTCCCTACATGCAAACCCCCTTAAATGCTACCTACCCCAATGCTTCATTAAGTGCATCCTCCACATCATCAAGTGCAACCCCCCAACAACAAGCGTTGGGGGCAGTCTAATATGCTAGATTAAATTATTGCCAAAATCATCACTGAGGTTTGGATATGTTTTGTCAGTTTCATTCAAAACAATTTTTTATACGAGTTAATTACATATTTAGTCCTTGTAGTTTGCACAAAATAACATACTTAGGTGCTAATAGTTTAAAATCACCTTCTAGGTTATTAACTTTTCATTTTGTAACGTTTGGATGTATTAACTTCTAGGGTACTAAAATAGTTAGTCCATATGGTTTGCACAAAATAAAATACTTAGGTACAAATAGAATGTGATTTTAAACCTACAAATAACGTTAATACCTCCAAACGTTACAAAATGAAAAGTTAATACCCTAAAATGTGATTTTAAACTATTAGTACCTAAGTATGTTATTTTGTGCAAACCACAGGGACTAACAATGTAATTAACTCTTTTTTATACCATATTGTCTTTCACTTTTGAGACTTTTTGCCATTTTTATCCAAACGTCAAACTTTTTTTATTTTTGCCAAAATCGTCCTTGAGTTTTGGGATTTTTTTGTCATTTTCGTCCAAATGTCTGATAGAAAAAACAAAGCAAATTAGATGTTTGGATGAAAATGACAAAAAGTCTCAAAAGTGAAGGACAAAATGCTATAAAAAAGTTGGAGTAAACTGCCATTTTGGTCCCTGTGGTTTGGGCACTTTTACCATTTTAGTCCAAATCTCAAACTTTTTAAATCTGGTTCCCTGTGGTTTCACTTTTATTGCCATTTTAGTTCAAAATTCAAAAAGTCCCTTTTTTTACAGTTGCAACCTGTCTTTTTTGTCTTTAAGTGCTACGGTATATTTGTGATTTGTCCAACTGATTTTCATTTAACATATTTTTAATTTAAAAATACATTTAATTTCTTTAAATACCCTTATTAATATACATTTCCCCATCTTCTTCCTCCCAAATACATTTCCCCATCCCCTTTCAATTTCGATCTTACTTTCATAATCGTTGTGTTAAAGTTCTCTGAAACCCATTCCCTTTTTTTGAGATCAAAGTCAACCAAAGCCATAACTTCTTTATCTTTATCATCAGTATCAAATTTTTTTAAAGTGTAGCTTTAAGTGATGAGCAATTGTATCCATCATATTCATATTCAACCTGTTTTCATCTTTATCTTTTAATAATTTCTTGAATCCTGTCAAATCAACTCTTGTAAACAATCTAAATAACACATAAACTATTATATCCCAATTTAAAGTCAGTAGTTCATTTATATGAATCAACAATCCTTCAAGAATATTAATTTCCGATTAACTTGAACAAGAACAATCAGTTAAGAAATAAATTTCAACTTGAATGATTTTATTAATAAAGACAAAACAGAGAACAGCTAGAGTTCTGACCATAATAATACTGAGAGAATGATTCATCGATTATTGTTCTTGTTATTGAGCAGTAGCGGAAACTCGATCTATTGCCATCATCCAAAAGAATGCCAACTGTAAAAGATCCAAAATCTTGTACCAATTTATTTGATAAAGATTAAATCAAGATGGAGAATACCTAATTTAGATCAAGATGGCAACATAGATTGTAGATTGTAACTTGCAAATATAGGTGACTTCAAAAAGCTTTTTCACTAATGCCCCTCAAGATCTTTAGGAGGAAGAAGATGGGAAAATGTATATTAATAAGGGTATTTTAGGAGGAAGAAGATGGGAAAATGTATATTAATAAGGGTATTTAAAGAAATTAAATGTATTTTTAAATTAAAAATATGTTAAATGAAAATCAGTTGGACAAATATACCCCTGCACTAAAAGACAAAAATGGCAGGTTTCAACACTAAAAAAAAGGACTTTTTGAATTTTAGACTAAAATGACAATAAAAGTGAAACCACAGGGACCTAGATTTAAAAAGTTTGAGATTTTGACTAAAATAGCAAGTGCTCAAATCACTCAAATCACATGGACCAAAATGGCAGTTTACTCAAAAAGTTGTTTTGGATGAAACTGACAAACATGCCTAAACCTCATGGACGATTTTGGCAATTTATATAGTCTTAGACTGAAGGGAGTGGGGCGTCCTTTAGAGGGGGCGTCTTGCGACACGTGGTGCCACGTCAGATCAGAAGATTTTGAGCAAAAAAGGGGGCGTGGTGTTTGGGGCGGCTTGGGGCGTCTTGGAGGGGGAATCCTTGAAACTTTGTGCCAAAAATCGATGTGTGTGAGGAAGCAGGCGACGAGAAGAGGACGCCAAGGAGGGGGACGCCCCCTAGAACGCCGATGGGGGGCGGTGTTTGGGGCGGCTTTGGGCGGCAAGGGTAGGGGAGACGCCCCACTCCCTTCAGTCTTAAAGTGAATGGTCGGTGGGGTTTCCCACCTACCATTCTAACCCCTAAACTTTTCATAAATTACAATTTAGCCTTATATTATCATACTATAAATTAGTAACATGTTGGAGCTTTATAGAGTTATGCTATAAGCATAGGGGGTTTTTCAAAAAAAAAAGTTGGTTTTTTTCACTTCTAATTTTATGCTTTTCATTTTTATACATTTTACCTCTTTGATTTTTTTTTTTAACTTTTACCCAAATATTTTCAACTCTTGCAAGTTAACCCCTACAACTTTTTAGTTTTCAACTTTGATCCCCCATACTTTTCATCTTTTGCAAATTTTCCGTTTTACGTTTCGTTATAAATCTTGCGAGTGAATACGCTGCAACGTGCGTGTGGGTTCAATGTTTTTTCGTATATCTTTTTCCATTTGATAGGTATGTCGCAATGCGTCTTTATTTCCCTGTTTGACAGGTCCGTCGCAACGAGCGGGGTCCTAGATCGACTTATTTATTCTTTTCTATGTTTTACGTTTAGTCTAATTTTTTTGCATTAACACGACACAACGGGCATGCATGGTTCAACGATTTTACGTATGCTTTTCGTTCGGTGTTATTTTTTCCTTTTTTGTTATTTTGATTTTACCCATTTTTTGGTGTTGCTGGTCGCTGACAGTGATATAGCATTGGTGCTACTTGGCACGGTTTACGACCCTCGCCGCAACGCGGTGGGCCTTAACACTAGTTTCTAATTAATTTTAAAAACTTTTTGTTTTTTTAGCTTTTCTAATCTTTTGGCAAATGACAATTTCAACCTTATACTTCTAATTCATTTTAAACTTTTGATTTTTTTACTTCACATCCTTCAATTTTTTACTTCAAACACTACTAACCCTCATTTTTAAGTAAGTTAAACAATCACTGACCCGCAAACCTTTATTTATTACTAGTATTAAGCCTCTACGTTGCAGCGGTTGTCATAAAACTGTGTTAAGTAGTAGCAATACTGAAGGGGTAAGGTCCCAAAAAACTCATAATAAGTACTTGAGACCATACCACAACCTCGTTTTTAAGCTCTCTTTTACCTTGCGCGGCCGCGCACTGATTTTACAAAAGAAAGGCTTAAGAAACAGACAACAGTCAGCACTTGCGCGCCCAAAGGAAATCATAAATCCTTGCGCTGTCTTCCATAAACAAATGATGGAAATCCTAAAATAAACACTTCCGCTTAATATCCAGACTTGGATATTATTTATTCAGCTGACTCCATACGATAAGGAGTCACACCAGATTACAGCAGTAATCTTCTAGAAAGACCCAATCGTGCTCCACTAAACGGTTACAACCATCTGGACACGTGTCAGCACCTCAGGCATCTCTAAGATCACGATGATAGCATAAAAGTGGAAAGAAACCTCCACTTGATCACTTTCCACGTGGCAAATCCCCAGCCATAGATCTAAACCACGATCCGTGTGCACTCACGTCGGGTCAAGAAACTCAACGGAAGGAAAGGTAACCGCTTACGGGGTTAGCATCTTCCGTCAAACATTTCATCAACGGGTTTTCCCGCCCAAAACTCTCGGCTATAAGTATGAGGACAATCCAAGTACAAAATTCAAGTTACACACACTTCTTCAATACATCTTATTCTTCATAACCCATACTTATTCTCACACCGGAGTCGGGTCAAGGAGAGAACCCCTTTCTCCCCTTGGCGAGGCTAACGGTGCTTCTTTTTTGCAGAAAGTTATCGGAGAAGAAGGCCAATCATAATCGAATCAAACGAGAGAGAACCAACCTCTTTATGCAGATCCAAACCCCCTAGATACTTCGATCCCGGTCGTTTATCTAGTGTTTCTTCATTGGCGCCCACCGATTTCTCTGTTTTTTCAGTTTTATCTCGTTTCGATTCAGTTTCCTCATTCTCTGTTTTCATATGGCAGAGAATTCATCATCTCACCCATCAGGTCCTCGATCTGAGTTCGAGGGTTCTACAACCCAAAATACTCAGATCGACGGAATCATGGGAGTCAGCAAAAGTAACAATCATTCAGACAGAAAGGATTTATCAGATCAACTCATAGAGAGATCTCCAGAATACTGGGTTAATAGATGCCAGATTGCTTTAAACACAATTTTCACACAAATTGTCAGATCTGAGTCCCCAAATATCAGATCTGGTGGTGAAATTAGCGCTGTAGTATTGGACCCACAGACACCCTGTCAATGGGTGATGTAGGGTAAAATATACATATTTGTCCCGTGTAAATTGTATAATTTTTGTATAGGTTTTATTTGTTTTTATTTAGTTTTAGTATTATATTTTATTATTTTGTGTTTTGACAGGTCCTGGTGCAAATGGAACAAAAACGTTTACTATGAAAATAACCAGCCAGTTGAGCAGAGTGGGATGCCAGAGACCGAAGTAAAATTACTGCTATTTTCTGTGAGTGGCCGAGCCCGCTATCTCTAAGTTATATTAAAGGCTGCCATATTAATTTTGAAGTTGACTACTGATGCCACATGTGACACATGATTATGGATGAAATTTAATGGAAGACATCATGTCCAACAAATTTACGTGAAGTAGATATTGGGTTTTCTAATGTTGATAAGTATATAATACATTATCAAAACCTAATGGAATCCTGGATATTTTTAATGGAGCATGAAAGAAATAGGAGGCCTTTATTGTTAACCTTGGGTCACACGTACAGTACATACACACGTGCATATGCGACCAAAATAGAAAAGGGAATTACCCTAATATATTCTTGGACGAAAATTAAAGGTGTGGTGCCCTATATTATAATAGATTGGAGGAGACAAAGGCAGCTATACTGATTGGGCCGAAGCCCATTTGTTTGGGGCATAATTGGCTGCCGCCATACGCACATTGAACTAGAGGTGCACAAACCGGTTAATTTTAATAACCGGTTCGGTTAACCAGTTATACCAGTTAATTTGACTTTTTGACTTTAACCAGTTAATGCTTTAACCGGTTATTACTTTAACCGGTTATTTTTGTAACTGGTCCGGTTAATTACTTTAACTAGTTCGGTTAATTAACCGGTTATTTTCGGTTATTAACCGGTTTTTTTTGCCTTTTTTTTGAAATTTTCGGTTATTTTTTCGGTTAACCAGTCTATCGGTTAAAAAACCGGTTTAAAAAAACTGGTTAATAACCGGTTATTATACTAAACACTTATAACCGGTTACTAACCTACGGTTAAAAATAACCACTAACCGGTTATTCCTAAATCGGTTATTAACCGGTTACGGTTTCGGTTAATAACCGGTTACGGTTAATTAACCGGTTATTTTGTGCACCTCTACATTGAACGAAAATAATTGGGCCATTATTAACTTTTGTTCGATATCAGTTGGAGTGGGGGAATATATTGTGAGAGCTGCATATAAATCAAGAGAGATGAATTCAATTGGGAGGCACGACATCAGACGCACGAAGTCAGCAAGACATATACGAATTTTGGAGTTCTTTACCACCATTAGAGGCTGATTGGAGTTATTGGAAGCATTCGGGTCGCGTGGAATCATCGGGTAACGATCGGGAGCACTCGGGATCGAAGCATTCGGGTTTATTCTTCCCGTTATCTTCTTTGTTCGTTTGTTTTCACTTTTTTATGATGAATTCAGATTTTATATTGTTTGATACTATGTGTTTGATCATGATTAGCGGCTAAAACTTCATAAACTACCTAGGCTAATGACAATAGTTAAATAAAGTTTGGTTCTTTATTCGATTTTTGGCGTGGTTGTGGATTTTTCTTGTATTGTAAAAGCTTCGGGAATTTAACTTGGTGCATATGCGTGCTTGACGATTATTTTATCACTATTTATTGCTTCGTATAATCCTTGGTGACGGTCTTTATCACATAATAGGGTTGTGCTAGGGTTCTTGATTTAGGTGACGGTCTTTATCACATAATAGATCATTAATCCTTTAGGGTGAAAATCGAGTAAGTAACCTTAGAAGTAATATTCGGTAATTTAATAAAATCAAGTGTTCTGCTAAACTTGTCGCTGTGAGGCTCGAGGTTATTAATAGGTCTCGGTTTGGTTATAAGTCCTTAACATTCCATTGTCTATTAAACCAAGACTAAAACCCGTAGTTGCTTTAGACGTTCGCGCTGTGAGGTAGAGCGTCTTATATAGGCACTTTCAAGAAACTAGAGGACTGTGTGGAAATCTAGAAAACCGGTGAGCGTAACAGCCTAGGTAGTGCCACAAGAATCGCCTTGAGAGTGTTTGAGGGGCTTAGTGGTGTCTTAATAGGTTTAGTATCTAAAGATCCCGGTTCCACACCACAAAATCATCGAATAGAAATCCATTCTGAGTTTAGCTTGCGTCTATCCTAGGTAGTCTTCATCATCTCTGGTCAAAGTCTTCGGTTGAGTTCGTGTTAGTTATTTAGCTAATCTAGTTATTCGTTATTTGCATTCTTAGGATTCTTAGAACCCCCCCCCCCCCCAATCAATAAACAATTAGTTAAAGTCCGTGTCAGTCTAAGTCTAGATAGAGTCGTTAGCGTAATTTAGTAGAGTCTCTTGGGTTCGATACTCGGACTTCCTTAGGCTATACTGCATCGATCGGTACACTTGCCGGTCGTGTGGTTTAGGGTTTAGAGAGTCTTAGTTTTATAAATTTAAAACTTAGAGAGTCTAGTTTAGGGTTTAATTTAGTTAAACCACTTTTTAGCACATCAATGGGACATCCAATCAAACAGTTATGTCGAAATACGTCAACAATCAAGAGATATCAACCATCAGAAAACTAACCCAGAACAAACAAACATGGTACAAGGAGGCCCTTCGCGAAGGCCAAACAAACGACACCATGATCAGCATTGGCGGGAACAGCAAGTCGTGTTTCCTGCTATCCCAAGAGGCCCCCAGGAAGAGCGACCAGTAATTATTACTAGCATCTTCGGCCATTATCGAACGAATTATATGTTTATAGATCCAGGAAGCTCGATGGATATCATATACGAGCAGTGCTTCAAACAGCTCGATCCAGAAGACAAAGCACGCCTAGAGCCGGCCGATTTTCCTCTCACCGGATTTTGCAATGAAGCTGTATTCCCGTTAGGGCAAATAGCATTCCCTGTGACTCTATCTGATGGCGAGCATTCGCGTACGGTCACAGTAAATTTCATGGTCATGCCAGCAACATCACGCCATGATGTATTGCTCGGGAGAAGATCACAGAGAGAATTCAGCATGATCACCTCTATTCCACATGCTGCATGTGGATTTCCAACAGAAACCGGAGTAGCAATTCTATACTCAAGTAAAGAGGTCATATACGTGGACGATGAGCCACCAGCAAAAGTGGCCAAACCCTCAGCATCAAATGAGCCAGAAAAATGGGTTCTAAACAATGAGTATCCAGAACAGACCATCCTGCTGGGACATGCCATTTCCCCAGCAACTCGGATACAATTAAAAGAATTGCTGTCTAACAACAAAGACATATTCGCCTGGTGCCCAACAGACATGACTGGGGTCCCGCGCGATATAGCACAACATTGTCTGAACATCAAACCCTCAGCAGAGCCTGTTGCGCAGGGAAGGCGCAGCTTCAGCGAATAGAAAGCAAAGGCCATGGACGAACAGGTGACAGAGTTACTTAATGCCGGAATCTTGCGCGAGGTTCAATACCATACATGGGTCGCTAACCCAGTAATGGTCCAGAAACACAGTGGCGGATGGAGAATGTGCGTCGACTTCAAAGACCTGAATAAAGCGTGCCCAAAAGATTGCTACGCGCTTCCTGAGATAGACAAAAAAGTCGACTCTCTAGCATCATTCAGATGGAAGTGCTTTCTTGACTGTTACAAAGGCTATCATCAGGTCCAGATGAAAGAAGAAGACGAGGACAAGACTGCATTCCGCACAAATAAGGGCATCTTCTGTTACACCAAAATGCCCTTCGGCTTACGCAATGCAGGCGCAACTTACCAGCGCCTAATGGACACGGTCTTCAGAGGAGACATAGGCAAAACAGTCGAGGTATACATGGATGACCTCGTCATCATGAGTCACGAGGAAGAAACAATGCTCGCAAATATCCAGCGCACGTTCAATTCTTTGCGCAGCATAAACTTAAAGCTCAACCCAACAAAGTGTTCTTTCGGGATGGAAGAAGGGAAGTTTTTGGGTTTCATAGTCACAAGAGACGGTTTTAAAGTAAACCCGGAGAAAGTACAGGCAATCCAGTTAATGCCATCACCCGCAATAGTAAAAGAAATGCAAAGGCTCGCCGGACGTCTAGCAGCCTTGAACAGATTTTTAGCAAATCATGCGGCAAAGTCATACCCATTCATCAGCACGCTGCGAAACTGCGCCAAGAAAACCCACTTCCAGTGGACACCCGAAGCGGAAACAGCCTTCAAACAAATGAAGGAATGTTTAATTCAGTTACCAACGCTGACAGCGCCACGAGAAAAGGAACCACTGATCCTATATTTATCTGCTGCAGAAGTAGCAGTAGGCGCGGTCTTAATGGTGGAGCGCGAAAACATTCAGACTCCAATATACTATATAAGCAAGATGCTCACTGGTCCAGAGACGCGCTACTCAATGGTAGAAAAACTGGTCCTAGCGCTAGTGCATGCATCAAGGCGCTTACGTCGGTATTTCTCTGGCCATGTCATCACAGTTCTCACTAATTACCACTTAGGTCAAATCTTATCCAAACCCGATGTCGCGGGAAGATTGGCCAAATGGGCTATTGAGCTAGGAGGATACAATATCCTGTACAGACCGCGACCAGCAATCAAAGGGCAAGTTCTGGCGGACTTTGCCACAGAAGTTCCCATCGACAAAGTTCAAGAGTGCGAGGCAATCCAGAACCTATTCCCGTTTTCGATGATAGAGTTTGGACTCTCCACACAGATGGAGCTTCCAATGACGACGGAGCCGGCGCAGGTCTTCGATTAGTCAGTCCCGATGATCACGAACTTACCTATGCCATACACTTGGATTTCCGAAGCACGAATAACGAAGCTGAATATGAAGCATTCTTAGCAGGTCTCCGCTTAGCGCTTAAAATGGGGGCAAGAAACCTTGAAGCTAATGTCGATTCAAAGCTGGTGGCCGAGCAAGTTAATGGACACTATGATGCAAAGGGAGAAGCTATGGCGTTATACCTTGAACAAGCGCGGATGTTAATCAGCCAATTCCAGACGTTCAAAGTTAACCATATAAACAGAAGCGAAAACAAGCACGCAGATGCACTAAGCAAATTGGCCGCTACCAGCTTCAAGCACTTAGCAAAAGAAATGCGTATCGAGGTATTGTCTAATCCTTCTGTTCATCTCAAGCAAGTAAACGTTATAGAAGTCGGGAATCCATCCTGGATGTCTCCGATCATCTTATACCTACAACACGGAAAACTCCCGGAAGGAAAGGCAGAAGCTCGAAAAATACAACACAAGGCAATAAACTATGAAATGGCGGATGGCGTCCTATACCGGAAGTCATTTATGGGACCATTACTGCGCTGTGTTGACAAAACAGATGCGCAATATCTGGTCAGAGAAATCCACGAGGGTTTATACGGAATACACGCAAGGCAGCGCATGGTCGTGGCAAAAATAATGAACGCGGGATACTACTGGCCGGGAATGCACGTGGACGCAGTAGAATTATTACGGAGATGCACAGCCTGTCAACGCCACGCGCCAAAAACACTCCGACCAAAGAACCCGCTCGTACCGGTCACCTCCGCCTGGCCCTTTCAGCAATGGGGCATCGATCTTGTTGGTCCATTCCCTGATGCGCCAGGCGCAGTAAAATTCATCATTGTAGCAGTCGACTATTTCACAAAATGGGTTGAAGCCAAAGCGTTAGCCTCAACAACAGCAATGGTAATTCGCAAATTTATATGGGAACATATTATTTGCAGATTTGGATTACCATTGCGCATCATCTCCGACAATGGCACTAACTTCGCCTCAAATAATCTCCAAAAATGGTTCAAAGAAATGAAGATCGAGCACAACTTTGCCTCCGTAGCGCATCCACAAGCAAACGGCCAGGTAGAAAGCGTCAATAAACAGATAGTCGACGGCATTAAGGCGCGACTCGGCACAGCGCGCAGAGGATGGGTTGACGAACTCCCCAGTATCTTATGGGCCCATCGTACAATGCCAAAGACTAGCACAGGAGAAACTCCATTCAGCCTGGTATATGGGTCTGAAGCGGTAATCCCAGCCGAAATCGGTCTTCCATCACCGCGCATGTTAACCATGGAAAGACAAAAAACGAACAAGAGCGAAGACTGGATTTAGACCTTCTCGAAGAAAGGCGCGAGAATGCCGCCATCACAGAGGCCAGGTACAAATCCAAACTCGAAAAATATTACAACGCGCGCGTCCGCGTATGCACATTTGTTCCTGGTGACTTTGTCTTGCGCGACAATGAAGCTTCCAACGCGGAAAAACCAGGAAAATTAGCGCCAAAATGGGAAGGACCATACATCATCAATGAAGTGACTTGATGGGACACTAGTTCCCCGCACCTGGAACGCGCAGCAGCTGCGCAGGTGTTACATATAAGACAAACCAATCCGTAAAAAAGAAAAAGCATACAAACAATGTATTTCTTTATTATCCTTTGTATTACGAGCCTTGCGCTCTTATCAATACAAACATCATCTTTACTCATATTACTGTTTATTACAGATTGCATATAATTCTTTTGGTTTATGATGGGTGTCGAGTGTTATATATATTAGGTGTATATTTTAAGCCCCTTTAACACTTTTTTTAGTCAAGTTTTAAATTTATAAAACACGATATTTACTAACACTAAACACACATATGGGCAAGTGCACCCATCGTGAGCGTAGTATAGTGTTGGTAACATACCGAGGTCGTCCAAGGACACAAGAGCTTTTAGTACCGGTTTATCCTCAACGTCTAATCAAATCAAAAAGTTTAGAAAAATGTTTAAGCTAAGAAAAATAAAAACTAACTAAAATGCTGAAAAATAAAAATAAAAGAAAAACAGATAGACAAGATGAATCACTTGGTTCCGACTCGTGTATAGTGTAACCTTTGATTATTTCCGCACTTTTGCACTATTTAAGAGATTATCTTAGTTATTGTAGTAGGCCCCTCTTTTGAAGGTGACGTTACCCTCAACCCAGTAGTTTGAGTCAGCAAGGACACAATCCTAAAGGGTCGGATTATTGAAAGATAATGAATTAAGTTATTAATTCAAATTATGGTAGGCCCCTCTTTTGGAGGTGACGTTACCCTCGACTAAGTAGTCTGAGTCAGCAGGGATACAGTCCTAAATAGCCGGGTTATAGTATTAATAGTAGTTAACTTATGAGGGGATCAAAGAGTTTGGACCCCCGCCATCCAATACCGTTAAGTATTGAAGGAGGTCCTACTAAATTTGACCCAAGTCCATTGCAGGACCTCTAAACGCTGAACAATGGCAAGACTCTTACCAAACCGTTCCCTTAACCCCCGACCAGGTAGCCAACATACCTCCATATAGACCGTGGAGATATGAATGGTGAAAATCTTTTATTTTATATAGACAGTAAAATAATGTCAAGACACCACGGACAAACGATAAGGAAGAATCACCTTCAACATAAGAAACTAGTTATTAAAGTCATTAATACAAAACCAAATAAAAAGTGCGAAAAGATTAGAAATAAAAAGTATTACACTAGACACTTGTCTTCACCAAGTGATGTAAGAGACTTTGGCAAACATGGCCTTGATTGTCAAGAACTCTTACGATCAATCTTGGATCCCGAGACGACTCACACACTCTATGATGGACAGTGGATGATGGTGTTATGGTGGTGGTGGGTGGTGGGTGAAGTGTGAGAGAGGTGGTGTGCCAAGGGATGGTTTGAGCTTGAGCCAAGCACTCCTATTTATAGGCTGAACAGAAGCTCGGGCACGGCCCCGTGTCCAGTGGGCACGGCCCCGTGTCCACATCCTCTCTTTCTTCATTTAATGCAGCTTGTCTTATTAGTTGACCACGCCCCCGTGTCCGCTGAGCACGACCCCGTGTGCAGAAGAATCTTTGTACTATGAAGATTTGCCTGGATTGTGCGAATCTTATAGTTGACCACGGCCCCGTGTCCGCTGAGCATGGCCCCGTGGTGGGCAATAGAAGCTTCTACCACTTTGTCTTTTCTGCTGACACTTGGGCACGCCCCCGTGCTGGCTGAGCACGGGACGTGTTCAGTCTTCTGTTATCTTGTTTTGCTTGGGAAGATGCTGTCGTGGGGTCGGGCATGTCTCGTTTGTTCCTTTTCTTGTATTTATGTTAGTTTTGATGTCTTTTTGCTTCTTTTGTTAATTTGAGCTCATTTAATCCTGAAAATACAAAAGGAAGACAAAAGCACACTTTTTCCAACATTAGTACTAAAAAAGGTTAGTTTTATGCCACAATTGATGTAATTTATATGTTGCATTTTGCACACATCAAATACCCCCACACTTGAATCTTTGCTTGTCCTCAAGCAAAACTCTTTATAATGTGGCTATTACACTCCCAAATGGAATGGGTAGAGAAGAAGGTTTTTGGGCTTGTCATAGAGTGTCGGGATTTCCAAGATTCTTTATTTAGTTTTATTTTTATTTATTTACAATCCTATTCGTCATGATTTATTTAAAACTTTTCATAAGATAAATTACTTATTAGGGCATAACATGCCTCTTTAAAATTCTATTTATATACAAGTTCACATACCTCACGGGGATCACTCAACACTCGGCCGAAAATGTATTTTTGTGGATCACTCGAGAGCTGCATGGAACTTACTCCTACCATAAGCTTGCCAAGCAATCAATCCTCCTCCTTTTTAACTTATATACCTTTGTAAATATCAAGAGGACTTTTGGGTGAAGGGTTAGGCTTGGGTTAAAGGTAGGTGGTTGGGCTAGTGGTTAGTGGTTAGTAGAAAAAGGGCGAAAAGCGTAACAAGCGTCGGTTTTCGTAAGACTTTTTATTTTTGTAACTTTTATTTTGATGAAGCTATTATTCAAACAAAGTTATTTTTGATGAACTTATTTGTTTATTTTCTTTTGCTTCATCATCAAGACACAGTTTTTTTTTTTTTTGAAAAGTCATACGAAAGACCGAGCTAGTTACTAAAACAAAGGGTTAAAAATGAAAAAGGTTTTGGTGGGTAAAAGGGTGTTTGGTTTGGGTTATGAAATGAAAAGGTTTAGGCTCAAAGGGGCTAACTAGGGGGATTTTGGGTAGGTGGTAAAAAAAGAAAAATAATGGTGTAGAAATAAAAATGGTTAGTCCTAATGCCTCCATCATTTACTTACTTGGGTTTAAGTTGGTAAGGACCGGGAATGTATCGTCATGACAAGTTCTAGAGTCGTAAGAACCAAGCGGCTATTCACACAAGAAATGAAAAATGAGCATTTAGTCTAATGATATGTAATTGTATGCTCAATAAAGGCTCAAAACTCACTTTTGTGGGAATGGGTTTTGTAACACCTCGAAAATTCACGTCCTATAATGTGTTGACACGTGTCATAAAGTTTGAACGTGTGAAAGAATGTTATAAAAGGACTAAAGTTGACAAACATGGAAAGTACGTGATTGTACGTATTCTAAGTGTCAACTGTGAATAAATATACTTCATAATAACCCTACATGATGTTTATAACATCAAACGAATAAATCATGGATCATACGAAGCTAAAAGTGAGAGATTACAAACTACAGGGGTTAAATGTGTCAACATGTTTAAAGATATACCTCTGAGTGACCTTTTGACAAACCCGAAGCTTTGTAAATGTTAATTATACTCACTCGAATGCACGATTAAAATTTCATTTAGTTTCGTTATCGTATGAGAAAGTTATGACCAAATTCGTATGCGAGGGGTTAAAGTGCAAACATTGAAATTTAAGACTTTTCGGGTTAACCGGAAGTGTTCAGGGACTTGGCACAGTGGGTATAAGTCCTAAAGCCCTTGTGGGTAAAGATAAGGGGGGTCAAATTGCAAGAAATAACGCTAGTTGACCTTCCGAAGAGCCAAGAGACAAGTTGTGGAAGCTTGAAAACGTATTTGGACGATCAGAAGGGCCACGCGGCCCGCGTTCCATATAACCAAACCTGAGGCAGAACCAGAAAAGACTTGCTGCAGCCTGTTATGCGCGATTGTGACCATTCTAGCCGGTTTTTCTCACATGTGGACGACCCCTAGACATCCCTAAGCACTAGGCAACAAGTGTTGATCAGTTGTGGTGGGGTGTAGACCTTGTTGTCAACATGTTATGGTGGATTAAACCACTATATAAGGCCTTAGTTGCAACAATTGTTCTTCACATCATTCAAGTGCCTTCTGATCGATTCTGGAGCTCTCAAGCAGGTCCAACTGATCATAAGTCGTGCATAGGACTCTTGTAAGTCTTCTAGTTCTTCTTTATTTGAGTTTAGCTTGTTTAAATAGCTAAAAGTCAAACCGTCGTAATTACGGTTTGACTTCAAGATTAGTCGATAATGGCTCAGTCAATTCTCGAATCAAAAGTAGATATAAGATGGTATTTATGTGGGTAATAAAACCTCAAAAGGGTTTCCCATGATCACCACTATAACCAGGTCAAAAGTCGGGTCAAACCTATTCTTAAAAAGTCAACAGGATGCTTAAAATGTCATTTATGCATAATTAGCTATCTAGAACATATATAACCTGTTTGATCATTGTTATAACTTAGTAATTAGTGTAAGAACATGTCTAAACATGTTCAACCCGACTATTTCCTGTTTAGACCCGGTTCGGAACCGAAAGTCACATAGTTTGACTTTCAATTTGACTTTCAGTTCTGACCCGTTCAGGTATGTTTTAGAAATGCCTCAGAGCTTAAATTGGATTAGGTTACTTGTTAGAACAACCCTCTGTGATTACACACCTTGGTTCACTAGTTATCCAATTAATATGCATATTTCCGTTAATTGCTCATATGTTGACCGTTATGCCCTTATTACCTTAAAACATGATTTATGAAAATGTAAAAGTGTAGAAACCTTAGTTACTAATATATAAACTTGTATGCAAAGTTTGACATCAGTTTGACTTATAGATTAAGAGTTATGCTCAATATCGCAAAATTAAAGCTTTATGTTAATAAAACGGCGTAATTAGCGTATAGCCTAGTTAAGCCTACTTTTTGGTATCAAACTTAATACCCACTGATATAATATATTATTTTGGGATTTTTAAAGATTTTTAATTAATTTTAGGCTGAGCATAACTAGTAGTCGTAGGCTTAATCCGGTAATTGTCGGTTTTGCCCTTACGGGCCATAAAATGAGTTTTACTTATCTAAACGACTCCAAACCTTTTGCTACTGATCACATATGATAAATAAATTATTTTAAGCCTTCTGGAAATATAA